>CAWUFW010002628.1:1200000-1800000 GCA_963921515.1 Calotriton arnoldi
GCAGCGCCTGTCTTGGAAGCTAGTCAAAGGAGTATAGTCACGGCGTTCAGCGTCAAACTCAGGCCAGTCTCGAGCCCCACCCTAGAAGAACAAGTCTCCTATTTTGGTGACCCCTATCTTCTCAAGGGCTTGTATCACCCCCTTCTCTCCACTTATTGGCAGCCATTTGCACCACGCAATCGGGGTCAAAGGTGAGTAGAGAATAGTGCCCGCCTGTCTTTTCAGCAAATTCTGCCAAGCATGGTCCACTGAGTTAACAGAGTCCAGGACGCCGGTTCTTCTGGCGGGGGCCCAGAATAGGACCCTCGCCAATGGCTCGGGCGTCTCTGCCACCTTTTCAATCAGTAGATGAGGAGGTCTCATTTTCTCATGTAGCCAGTGAAAAAAGCATGAGATCCCTGCGCCGTTCTATAGTATAGCTCCAGGTCCGGCGCCCCCAGCCCCCCACATAGAGTATGGCAGTGGCAAAACAATCCACTTGATTCGGGGCTGCTTCCCTGCCCAAGCCAATCACACCAAAAGAGTGCGAATTGTCTTGAATATATGTGTAGGTAATACAATCGGGATGTTCAAGAATAAAAACAAGAACCTTGGTAGCACCACCATTTTCATTAATGATATGCGTCCTAACAAGGACAGGGGGAGACAGATCCACCTAGATACTTCCTTCCCTAGTCTACTGATTGCTCTACCATAGTTTTCGCTAATCATCAGAGCCGAATCTGTATGTGCGCGTATGCCCAAGTAGCGAATAGGATCTGAAGACCACTGCAGGGGGTACTCCAAGTCCACCGGTTCCATGGAAGGGGACAAGGGGAAAATTATCGACTTAGCCCAATTGATTTTAAGCCCAGACAGTTCACCATATCGCACAACCTCATCCAGGATCGGAGTCAAGTTAGTCTCCGGATCCCTGCCATATAGTAGCGTATCATCTGCATATGCCGATATAATAAGGTTGTATTCAGGAAATCTGATCCCTCTATGCCCGTGGTACTCCCTCAATGCACATGCAAGGGGTTCAGCTATTGAGGCATAGATCAAAGGGGACAGCGGGCAGCCCTGTCGCATTCCTCTCGATTTTCCAATAGGGGACGTGACCATGTCCCCTATCCGTATTCGAGCAGCGGGGGAATTGCAGAGAACCCCTATCAGCCCAAGGAAGATATCCCCTACCCCCATGCGCCTCATAACAGCTTGCATAAATTTCCACTCCACGGAATCAAAGGCCTCTTCTGCATCCAAAAAGACCACTGCCGCCCTAACCTCAGGTCTAATATGTTGTATGGCGCTGAAGATCATTCTCAAATTGTATGACAGATTGCGCCCTGGTACAAAGCCTGACTGCTCCCGGCCGACCAATAACAGTACCAAGGGGGCAAGCCGATTAGCCAATATCTTCGCAAACAGCTTCATGTCCACATTAAGAAGCGACAAGGGCCGAGAGGACGAGCATTCGTCCGGGGGTTTGCCTGGTTTTAATATATTGACAATAAGAGCTTCCCTCATTGACGGTCATCTTTTCCTCCTCACCCATCTCCTTAAATAGCATGATCAAATGAGGGATCAGAAGGTCCTTAAATTCTTGAATAAACACGTTTGTTGCAATCTCAAGGAGCACAAGTCTCTTGCCTGATGATGGAATGGATTAATGATTTGTTGTGTATGGGCAGTCCTCGCTTGAGCCGCTGTTAAGAGTGAGATGGGGAAGCGGGGATAAGAGATGCAGGAAAGAATATATATATATATATATATATATATATATATATATATATATATATTTATACACACACACCACACACCTCTCTCACTCTCTCTCTCTCTCACTCTCTCTCACTCTCTCTCACTCTCTCTCACTCTCTCTCACTCTCTCTCACTCTCTCTCACACTCTCTCACTCTCTCTCACTCTCTCTCACACTCTCTCTCACTCTCTCTCTCTCTCTCTCACTCTCTCTCACTCTCTCTCACTCTCTCTCACTCTCTCTCACTCTCTCTCACTCTCTCTCACACTCTCTCACACTCTCTCACTCTCTCTCTCACTCTCTCACTCTCTCACTCTCTCACTCTCTCACTCTCTCACTCTCTCTCTCTCTCTCTCTCTCTCTCACTCACTCACTCACTCCCAGGTGGACATTACGCCAAACATCGGCAATCCTTTTAAGACATTTTTGAATGTGAGTGCCGGCGGCGACCCACTCGGGTTTTACTGAACCACCAGTCCCAGGAAGCATTGCTTCAGGTGGTTCACCTGAGCATAATTATTATGGGGATTTACAGGTGGTTGCCGCATGCCGGCACGTCACATGGTCTTGCTACTGAAGAGGGCGTTGGCAGGTAAACCAGAAAAGGACTTTGTTCATGGCGTGTGCCCTTGCTTTGGCGTAATTTCCACCTGGGAGTGCATCCCACCTAGAGGCAACACTCTTTGTATTTTGTACAGCGGCCTGCCTGGTCGCGGGATTGCACCACCGCGAAACACTTGCGGGTCCGCGGCTGCTTTATTGGGGCAGCTAACTGTGGAACAGGAGGTAAGAGGTTTGGCGTGCGCCAAGTGAAGAAGTCCAAGGAATCCGTACTTAGTTTTCAAGTAAGTCTTTATTTGTAATCAGATAATTCACTTGAAATTGGTGATTTTACGGTCAGCCAACGCGTTTCGTTCTCAGGTGAAAACTTCGTCCGGGCTTAGTGGATGTGTGTCCTTAAGGTGAAATAAGGTTTATTGAGAATTACCACTCCTAAAGTACAGTGGAAGCAGTGCAGACTAGCTCCAACTAGACCTCCTGCTCAGAACATGAGTAAGTGATCCATCAATCCAGTTGGTGTTCCAGGCAGTAACTCTGGAGACACTATGGGTATCACAGGGTCCGCGGCTGCTTTATTGGGGCAGCTAACTGTGGAACAGGAGGTAAGAGGTTTGGCGTGCGCCAAGTGAAGAAGTCCAAGGAATCCGTACTTAGTTTTCAAGTAAGTCTTTATTTGTAATCAGATAATTCACTTGAAATTGGTGATTTTACGGTCAGCCAACGCGTTTCGTTCTCAGGTGAAAACTTCGTCCGGGCTTAGTGGATGTGTGTCCTTAAGGTGAAATAAGGTTTATTGAGAATTACCACTCCTAAAGTACAGTGGAAGCAGTGCAGACTAGCTCCAACTAGACCTCCTGCTCAGAACATGAGTAAGTGATCCATCAATCCAGTTGGTGTTCCAGGCAGTAACTCTGGAGACACTATGGGTATCACAGGGTCCGCGGCTGCTTTATTGGGGCAGCTAACTGTGGAACAGGAGGTAAGAGGTTTGGCGTGCGCCAAGTGAAGAAGTCCAAGGAATCCGTACTTAGTTTTCAAGTAAGTCTTTATTTGTAATCAGATAATTCACTTGAAATTGGTGATTTTACGGTCAGCCAACGCGTTTCGTTCTCAGGTGAAAACTTCGTCCGGGCTTAGTGGATGTGTGTCCTTAAGGTGAAATAAGGTTTATTGAGAATTACCACTCCTAAAGTACAGTGGAAGCAGTGCAGACTAGCTCCAACTAGACCTCCTGCTCAGAACATGAGTAAGTGATCCATCAATCCAGTTGGTGTTCCAGGCAGTAACTCTGGAGACACTATGGGTATCACAGGGCCTCGGTCGGCCTTAGAAGTGATTTTTTTATTCAATGAAGAGTTTTATCGTCTGCTACCCAGCTGGGCTCCTTAGTAGCAGACGATACTCACCTGAGAACGAAACGCGTTGGCTGACCGTAAAATCACCAATTTCAAGTGAATTATCTGATTACAAATAAAGACTTACTTGAAAACTAAGTACTGATTCCTTGGACTTCTTCACTTGGCGCACGCCCAACCTCTTAACTGCTTATGATCTGACTTACAGAGGCATCAATTGACGGCTGATGCCAGGGCTTGTTGCGCAAGAACATTTGATATAAATGAAACTAATGTGAGGTGCAGAAACAACAGTCCGCCGTCAAAGTATCTCTGCTAACTCTGTGGAACAGGAGGTGCCTGTTATATGCAGGGGTGCCGGCGCGAACATCGGCAATTCTTTTAAGACATTTTTGAATGTGAGTGCCGGCGGCGACCCACTCAGGTTTTACTGAACCACCAGTCCCAGGAAGCATTGCTTCGGGTGGTTCACCTGAGCATAATTATTATGGGGATTTACTGGTGGTTGCTGCATGCCGGCACGTCACATGGTCTGCCGCTGAAGAGGGCGTTGGCCCGAAACGCGTCTGGCAGGTAACCCAGAAAAGGACTTTATTCATGGCGTGTGCCCTTGCTTTGGGGTAATTTCCACCTGGGAGTGCATCCCACCTAGAGGCAACTCTTTTTGTATTTTGTACAGCGGCCTGCCTGGTCGCGGGATTGCACCACCGCGAAACACTTGCGGGTCCGCGGCTGCTTTATTGGGGCAGCTAACTGTGGAACAGGAGGTGCCTATTATATGCAGGGGTGCCGGCGCGAACATCGGTAATTCTTTTAAGACATTTTTGAATGTGAGTGCCGGCGGCGACCCACTCGGGTTTTACTGAACCACCAGTCCCAGGAAGCATTGCTTCAGGTGGTTCACCTGAGCATAATTATTATGGGGATTTACTGGTGGTTGCCGCATGCCGGCACGTCACATGGTCTGCCACTGAAGAGGCGTTGGCCCGAAACGCGTCTGGCAGGTAAACCAGAAAAGGACTTTGTTCATGGCGTGTGCCCTTGCTTTGGCGTAATTTCCACCTGGGAGTGCATCCCACCTAGAGGCAACTCTTTTTATATTTAATATATATATATATATATATATATATATATATATATATAATCTACTGGCAGTCGCCAGTAGATAGTTATAGTTTGGACCTATTTTCCATAGGAAATCCGCAACATTCTATTTGAAATAACGTTGGCGCCGGTTGATGAATCTTCGCGAAATTTTCCAACTTGTTGGGGCGCTCCGGTCCGCTCCTATCCTGAAAGTCTCGGGGTGATTCGGCAAGCGGGGCCGAGAAAAAGGGGGTCCCAAAGCGTGTTTTCCCCATGCAATTTTCCATAGGAACCTTTAGTCGCAGCTACAGCCCGAACTGCTGAACGGAATTACACCAAATTTGCCAAAAGGTAGCCCTTGGTTCAGGGTCGTGCCTTTTGCTTAAATGGTGTAAATCCGTTCAGTAGTTCCTGAGAAATTTGAAAAAGAAAACACATATATATCTGGGCGGAGCCTAACCACACATGTCATCGTGAGATCTGATTGGCTGTCAGCACTTCATCCTGGAATTGCTGGCAGCCATCTTGGGACCAATATAAATGATAGTACCCCATTGAAATGCATTGTAGTGAATCGAAGATTTTGAGGGTTACCAAAAGGAGAACTATAAAGGGTGATAACAGACTTTAGTTACATTAGAATTCATTTGTTGATGGTACCATACTAATTTCAGGAATTGTGGTGTGTTCTAAGGTGATTTTACCCTGTGAAAAACCTTCTGCTGGGATATCATGAATCATGTTTGAGAGAACTATTTTCACATGCTTGTCCCATACAGTTTTGGAAGGTGCTCCAGAAGCTAAAATGAGAGCATATTTTCTGTAAATTCACATTATCTTTCTCAGTCATGTGAGAATGAAGTCTGACATTCTCAGTAAAACATGTACATCCAACAAGGGCAGAGACTGTCGGTTGATTCCTTTGTGTTCTACTGCAGCTTCCCAGAGTGTTCTAAAGAACAACTAGAGTGCTAACAGCCTTACTTATGACAAAAGTATGGCACACCTGAAGCCATCTTGGATGGAATAAACTGGTAACACTTAAAACTTTTAATTTAAAAAGGAACAAAATGATGGGGTCATTTTGTCATAGAATTATGGTTAGTGCTGTAGAAAGAAAAATCGGGACATGTTTCAAGTGTGATCTCAAATATTTTCCTGTTATATTTCAACAGGAGCAGCCTGTCAGTTGATGCCTTTGTGTTCTACTGCAGCTTCCCAGAGTGTTCTAAAGAACAACTAGAGCGCTAACAGTCTTACTTATGACAAAATTATGGCACACCTGAAGCCATCTTGATTGGAATAAAATGGTAACACTTAAAACATTTAATTTAAAAGGGAACAAAATGAGGGGGTTCATTTTGTCATAGAAATTATGGTTAGTGCTGTAGAAAGAAAAATTAGGACATGTTTCAAGTGTGATCTCAAATATCTTCCTGTTATATTTCAACAGGAGCAGCCTGTCAGTTGATGCCTTTGTGTTCTACTGCAGCTTCCCAGAGTGTTCTAAAGAACAACTAGAGCGCTAACAGTCTTACTTATGACAAAAGTATGGCACACCTGAAGCCATCTTGATTGGAATAAACTGGTAACACTTAAAACATTTAATTTAAAAAGGAACAAAATGAGGGGGTTCATTTTGCCATAGAAATTATGGTTAGTGCTGTAGAAAGAAAAATTAGTGCTAAAACACTACGCCCAGCACGACACCCTACACTACCCAAACATAACTGCACTACCCTAAACCCTAAAACACTACCACCAGCACGACTCCCTACACTACCCAAACACCACTGCACTACACTAAACCCTAAATATACCCCAGCATGACCACCCACACTACACAAACACCACTGCACTACCCTATACCCTAAAACACGACCCCCTACACTACACAAACACGACTGCACTGCCCTAAACCCTAAAACACTACCCCAGCACTACCCCCTACACTACCCAAACACCACTGCACTAACATAAACCCTAAAACACTACCCCCAGCACAACCCCCTACACTACACAAACACCACTGCACTACCCTAAACCCTAAAACACTACCCCCAGCACGACTCCCTACACTACCCAAACCACTGCACTACCCTAAACCCTAAATCTACCCCCAGCACGACCCCTACAGTACCCAAACACCACTGCACTACCCTAAACCATAAAACACTACCCCCAGCATGACCCCCTACACAAACACCACTGCACTACCCTAAACCCTAAAACACTACCCCAGCACGACCCCCTACACTACCCATACACCACTGCACTACCCTAAACCCTAAAACACTACCACGACCCCCTACACTACTGCACTACCCTAAACCCTAAAACACTACCCCAGCACGACCCCCTACACTACCCAAACACCACTGCACTACCCTAAACCCTAAAACACTACCCCCAGCACGACCCCCTACACCACCCAAACACCACTGCACTACCCTAAACCCTAGAAAAGAAACCCCCACCCCATGCCCAATCCCCTTACCTCTCACTCCTCATGGTTCCTCTCTCCTCGTGGTTCCTGCTTCACGTCATCTCTGAGGGGCGATGCACGTCGTTGTGAGGGAACAGAACAGCCTCTGTTTCCTTACAACGACATGGATCGTCTACATGTTTTTAGAACGCATGGTCATTTACCATACATACCTTTACAACAAAATTCATTGTAAAGGCATGCGTGGTAAATGACCATGCGTTCTAAAAAAATGCGTAGTAATGACTTTGTGATGTACAACGCATGCGTGGTAATGCATGCGTTGTAATGGTATCGCAAAGTTAAAAGTCGTTGTAACGGCTGTTTACCGATCGAAGCTGGCCCCTGTTCTTCAGTGAGACGTTTATTTGATTAATTAGGAGGAAGGAATGTGGTTTTTTTACCGAAAGTGCAATCCCGGCTGTTGTATTGTGAAAGTGTCCGCGTGGCCTGGTTTCACTTACGGTGAGAGAGTGGAAGAGTCTGTTTGGATCTAAAGGAGTTCTGTTGTTGGACGGGGCCGGCGCGACATGTCATCAGAAAGCATAGCTAATGGAAAGCGTCCTCCCTGAAGTGTGGAGCAGTGCCATGAGAGGTCAACGAGTGTGCGTCCCACCGCAGTATGACCGTACCGCGTGACCCATGTGCCGCCTCCAGGGTACGGGAGGCAGAAGCGGCATCGCAGGTCCTCTTGAAGACCGTTGTAGCACTAATTCTACATTTTGGTACTAGGGCATTTTAACTTCGTTGTTCCTGCCAGATACAAAGAGAAGATCCTGTGTTATTCAGTGCCCTCGATTACCTTTTTTGTGGGTTGTGGTGCTTGTCACTTCGCTGCCCCGCCGGTGCACACGACTGGGCACCCCACCTCGTGTGCCATCTGCAGGGCCTCTGCCCTCGGATCACTGGTTTCGGTTTCTGGAGTGGCAACATAAACAGTTGCTCCCAAAGGACTAGCCTGAACACTTAGGTGAATATCCCCTGCACCAGCATTCCACGGAAATTCTTTCCTAGCTCTCCCACGTCAACGAGCACGGCTCCGCTCGCGACACCGTATGACATCATCGGAGCCATAAGAGGACCTCGTCGGCGTGCTGACGTCCGTTCCACCCATTTTTTCCGTGCCACCGAGGCAAACGGGGGACCGAGACATTTTCACATGTATACATAGTATAATAAATATATATATATTCACTGAAAAAACCATAGGTTTCAGGCACGTTATAGTTAGAAATTAGCATTTAAAAAACCTTAGAAATTCACTGAAAAAACCATAGGTTTCAGGCACGTTATAGTTAGAAATTAGCATTTAAAAACCTTAGAAATTCACTGAAATAACCATAGGTTTCAGGGGCGTTATAGTTAGTTGGACATTTCACTCGTACAAAACCATAGAAATTCCCCGTTATAGTTAGTTCAGCTAACTATAACTCGTGCGCCCGCAATGCACTGCTGATGACGTCACATATTACATCACTCATGACATGGTCAGTGACATCACTGATGACATCATCCAGTGAATGTGTGTTTTTCTGAAAATTAAATGTTTTATATATGTATATCTCAAGGTCGATGGAAGAATAAATGGGTATATAAGCGTCTAAATGGATAATTTTTTTTGTAAAATTGATTGTATAACTGACTAAGTGTATCTTAGTGAATACATGGGTTAGTGAGTAATGTTTAAATATGAAAATATCTGTATCAGTCTCTCACTTTGTGTATAAGTGGCTGCATGGGTTGGTGAGTAGCTACATGAGTGTTTATATGGGTTATTAGTTGGTTTTTTGAGTATCAGTATGAGTGTCTGAGTGTCTGTATGGTTCGGTGGGGGTATTACTTAGTGCATAGATGCATGAATGAGTGACTCACTGTTTGTATGTGTTGAAGACAGCATGTGTGCAGGACTGTATAGGTGGATGAGTATGTGTATGGGTCTGTTAGTGAGTGACTGTCTCAATAGTGTCTTTATGAGTAACTACATATGTTTTAAACTAGTATATGTGAGTATTGGTGTATATAAGTGAGTATATGTGAGAGTGAGAGATTGGAAGAGTTCCTGTACAAATAAGTAGGTGTTTCTATAAGTGATTGTTTAAGAGAGTAAGTATGTGTAAGTTTCTGTAGAAGTAAGTGTGGTAGTGTGTGTATAACTGTATATGCAAGTAAATGGATGTTTGATACTTTGTTTGCATGTGTGACTATGTGTGTGAGTAACTCTATGGATGAGTGGCGGTGTGTAACAGGATGTATAGGTGTAGGAGTACCTATGATGAGTGAGTATATGTATGAGTGACTGTATAGGGACTGTTGGTGAATGAGTGGATGTGTGTGTAGATCTTGGAATTAATGAATAGGTGTGTTGTAACTGGTATTGGTATGTCCATTGTTTTGAAAATGTTAGTTTGTATTTTTGAGTGTGTGTATCAAAGGTTATATTAGGGTGAGAGGAGGTCTGCCACTCTATCACAAGGATGATGTCATCAGTGATGTCATCAGTGATGTCATGAGTGATGTCACTGACCATGTCATGAGTGAAGTAATATGTGACGTCATCAGCAGTGCATTGCGGGCACGCGAGTTATAGTTAGCTGAACTAACTATAACGGGGGAATTTCTATGGTTTTGTACGAGTGAAATGTCCAACTAACTATAACGCCCCTGAAACCTATGGTTTTTTCAGTGAATATATATATATATATATATATATATATATATATATATATATATATATATATATATATATATATATATCCACGAAGTAATCACGCTCTCTCAGGAGATCAGTTCAAGCTTCGATTTTATTCCAGTTACGCGTTTCAGGGAACACCGTCCCCTTGCTCACACACTGGGTACTCTGTTACAGAGTTACAGTACCCAGTGTGTGAGCATGGGGACAGTGTTCCCCGAAACGCGTAACTGGAATAAAATCGAAGCTTGAATTGATCTCCTGAGAGAGCGTGATTACTTCGTGGATGTTTAAAAAAACTTATACCCGGTGGGCTTCGCCGGGAGTCGCTCCATCTACCACGGGCTGAGTGGGGCGGAAGAAGCACAGATTTTATATATATATATACACATATATACACATATATATATATATACACACACACACTTGAGTCCAGTTCTATTACTTCACCTTAGCTGGCAAACGCATTTCGACCATGACGGCCGTTGACAAATGTTTGTCAGCTAAGGTGAAGTAATTGAACTGGACTTGAGTGTGCGCTACTGGAATAGATAGATAGATATTCACATTCACCCAATAGGATATCCAGGCACTTGCAGGTCCCAGAGACTTATTCAAACAGCCCAGTCTTGAGGGTCATTCGGAATTCCGGAAGTGAGGTGATGGTCCGGAGTTGCGTAGGGAGGCTGTTCCAGGTCTTTGCTGGGATGTGGGAGAAGCAGTGTCTTCTGCTTCGGTAGATACGGGGCGTATGGGCAAGTGAGAGGGAGGTGGAGCATAGGCTTCTCGATGGTTGGTGATACTTCAGGTGATGGTTAATGTAGGCGGGTCCTTGGTTGTGTTGAGTCTTGGGTGCATGGGTCAGCAGCTTGAATTGGCATCTCTTCTGTGCAGGGAGCCAGTGGAGTTGCTTGAGGTGGGGTGTGATGTGGGTTCGTCAGGGAAGGCCAAGGATGAATCTGGCTGCTGTGTTCTGTATGAAGTCTTTGTAAGAGGTGTGCGGCAGTCCCTTGGTAGAGGGCGTTGCCGTAGTCCAGTCGGCTGGTGATGAGGGCCTGTGTTGCAGTGCATCTCCTGTGTAAGAGTAGCCATATGAAGATCTTAACGTAGCATGTGCAGAGTGAGGAAGCAGGCTGAGGAGACGGTGTTGATCTGTGATTTCATGGTGATCTTGTTGTCGATGACTATTCCGAGGTTCATGGCATGGTCGGAAGTAGTGGGTGCCGGTCCTAGGTCTGATGGCCACCAGAAGTACTTCCACGTGTTGCCACTGTTGCTGAAGATCAGTACTTCCATCTTGTCTGTGTTCAGCTGCAGGCAGTTGTTCTTCATCCAGTTAGCGACGCTTGTCATGCATTTGAGGAAATTGGTTCTGGTGGTGGTGGGGTCGTTGGTGAGTGAGAGGATGAGTTGGCTGTCTTCTGCGTAGGAAATAATGTTGAGACCATGGGATCTGACTGTGTTGGCCAGCGGGGTCATATATGCATTGAAGAGCGTGGGGCTGAGGGATGAGCCCTCGGGGACACCACAGGTGATCTCCTTGGGTTCGTAGGTGAAAAGTGGGAGGTGAATCCTCTGCGTTCTTCCATTGAGGAAGGAGGTGATCCATATGAGAGCGTCCCCTTGGATGGCGAAGTGGTGGAGTCTTTCGATCAGCTTGTGGTGTGATACGGTGTTGAAGGCTGCTGAGCGGTCAAGGAGGAGCTGCCGTTTTTCCTCGGTTGGGCAGGGTTCAGATGTCATCGGTAGCTGTAATCAGGGCGCTTTCGGTGCTGTGATTGCTGCGGAAGCCAGATTGGGAGGAGTCAAGTAGGTATGTCATGAGTTGCTTGTTGATGATCTTTTCCAGTACCTTTGCTGGGAAAGGGAGCTGGGAGATTGACCGGTAGTTTTTGAGTTTGCTGGGGTCGGTGGAGTGTTTTTGGAGTAGTGGTCTGACTTCGGTATGTTTCCAGGCATCGGAAAATGTTGCAGTGGTGATAAAAGTGTTGAGCAGGGTGGTGAGTTCCTGGCCGATCCTTTGGTTTCTGAGGTTGAAGATGTGTTGTGGGCAGGGGTCTGTGGGAGCTCCCTTGTGGATTGATATCCTGGTGGAGGTGGTGTCCTGGGTGGAGAGGAGGTTCCAGGTAGTCTGTGGTTCGTGTCTGTTGCGTTGGTGGCATATCGTCGAGGAAGTCTGTAGGTATGGGTTGGGCTTCAAGGTTTCTGTATATGGTTGTGATCTTGTCGTGGAAGAAGTCGGCGAGGTTCTCGCACAGCACCTGTGCGGGTGTGATGTTTTCGCTGGCAGCCGGGTTGGAGAATTCCTTAACGATGTTGAAATGTTCTGTTGATTTCACTCTGGAAGAACTAATGTTAGGGTGAGTTATCTGACTTGGCCCGCTTTGCTCGGCGTCTACTTTACGATTTTACCACAACGGCCTGAGTACAGTTTTTGAACTGGTTATGGTTAATATATCTTCTCTTCGCTTCACGATCTTACACTGTGGATCTTTATTTTATTTTACGCTCATATTTTTGTTTTTGAGACTAACATATTTTTGATCACCATTTCACCGTTACTCACCACTTTGACTAGTATGAAAAACTATCATTTGATTTTGTAATGGTGCATAGCTATTAAAATTCCCATTTGGATTTTTCTATAATTAGGCTACTTTACCAGACCTTATTGAACATTTGTTCTTTGTATCTGGTCTTGAAATTGGCTTTTAGATTGCGCCATCCCATAGGTACAAACACTCACTCCGGTGGTGGAGTATGAACTTTATGCAGTTGTAATATCTGACTTTGGGATGATTATTGTTTATTTTGTAGCTCTGATGAAGTCGCTGGTATAGAATTACCATAAGACGAAACACGTGTTGGCTGCAATCATATGCCTTCCTATTACATTATGAACTTTGCTGAATCCACGTGAAGATTTGAAAGACAATAAAAGAAATACTAACCATCACAACAATTTATGGACTATTGAATTACTTTGGTATGTTTTTTAGTGCTCGGAACCAACTTAAGTTTGCTACTTGGTGAGGACGCTGACCTCGCTGATTGGAAGGGTTGAGTGGCCCCTTTCTTTGGCTCTTGGAGCACATGCTATGAACACTTTGCTTTAGACACTTCAGTACTCTGTTTTGCGCAACTGTTACCCAGCTACCTTTTTGTTTGTATAGAAAAGTTCTGTGGTGTTGGCGCTGGTTTCGATGCACGTGGCTAGGGCTGTCGTCTTTGTTGCCCACAGCTGGCGGTGGTAGAGGTTGAGGGAGGTCTTGAAGGCTGCTCTGATGGAGGTGTCCTTGCTGGGGACACCATCTCCTCTCCAGCTGTTTGCAGTCTTGTTTCGCTGTTCTGAGTTCTTGGGTGTACCAGCTGGCCTTTTTGTTGCTTTTGATGCGGGCAATGCTGTTGGTGCAATAGGTGATCCAGGCATTGAAGTTAGTCACTCCCTGTTCGAGGTTGTTGGCATCCAGCTGGTCTTTAATATTTTACTCCACCTCCGGGGGGGTGGAGGGGAAGGGAGGGCTTGCTGGTCGACTTGGGGGCGGCGGTGTGGGGGCTGAAGTGGATGATGGGGTGATCGGTCCATGTGAGTTCTGTGACTTGGCTGTATTTGATGCGGTTGCTGGAGGTGAAAATGGAGTCCTGCGGTGTGTAGGATCGTGTACGATCTGGGTCAGTCCGAGGCTGGTGATACTGTTGAGGAGGTGTGCGTTGTTGTTGGGGTCGTCGATGTTGAAATGTAGGTCGTCGAGGAAGATTTAGTCCTTGGAGTCTAAGGCTAGGGGCACAATGAAGATGGAGCCAGTATGCAAGGGTGCCTCTGATGGTTGTCTTGTTGTCCAAGTGGAGCTTGAAGTTGAGATGTTCCATAGGGGTGGTGGTGGTGGTGCACTGCATGTTTTTTTGTGGATGATGACTGTTCCTCCTCCAGGCTTGTTGGTGCAGTCCTGGTGAGTGATTTTATATCCACCTGGGATCGCTGTGGCAATGTCTGGGACGGATGTGAAGTTGAGCCAGGTCTCAGTGAGGAAGACTATGTTGGGTGCGAGGGTGGTGATGAGGTCCCATAATACGGTGGAATGATTGTATAGTGAGTGTGTGTTGAGAAGGGCGCATGCGAGTTGGTGTTTTTGTTCAGGTGGTGTCTGTGGTGTGTTTGGGGTTGGGCTGGTGTATGTGCTGTGGCAGGTGAAATGTTAGTGGGTGTAGGGGAAAGGTCCTACCGTGGAGCAGGGGACGGCGCGGTGGTAGTGTTTGATGTGGCGTCCAGAGTCAAGAGTGTAGAGTTTGGCGATGGTGTATCTTGGGGAAAGGGGTGGTGGGGCCAGGTGGCGTGGCGCTGGGCGCGGTCCAGGCATGCATTGCGGACTACATTAAGTAGGTCCTGGGGTGGGTGTGGCTTCTGTTGGCGGGAAGAACAGTGAGTGGGAAAACCCGGGGGAAGTGGGGACCCAGGCAGCAGCTGTCACTGGATCAGTCTGGAACAAGCAGTTCCTGGAGCCCAAAGGCAAGTGGCAGGCTAGGTGTACTGGTGCCTACTGGTGAGGTCGCACTGCGGCCTGTGTTAAGTAGGTCCTGTAGTGGACGGCGCTTCTGTTGACGGGAAGAACCGTTAGTGGGAAAACCCGGGCAGCGGTGGTGTCACTGGATCAGTCTGGAACTAGCAGGAATTGGAGGCCACAGGCAAGTGGCAGGCTAGGTGTCCAGATTGTAAAGTAAAGAGTAATTAGGATTTTCTGTTTTCATAGTTTATTTTTTGTGATTTCTGGTGTTTTTTCAACTTCTGAAAATTAGTGGTTATATATTCCTGTACCTTGAAAATTTGCCAGGGCATAACTTTACCAGTGCTTACATAACTATTGGGTTTAGTTGCAGTGATTTTGCCAGAGCTCTTCACACCGCCTTTGTCACTGCAAAGGGTCACTCTTCCACCTATCTCCTAGTTCCTCTGTGTCACAGTGCCTCTTTCCTTTAGTGCCTCTCTAGCATAGCTGGTGCATTATTTATTATTACAGCTTCGGCTCCCAAATAAACAGGCAACAAATGTGATAGTAGAGCTGGCCTGGTGCTGTTAATTGGTCACAAACAGACTATGCTTTAACATGGCTTGGTGGATTTAGGCACCTGCGGTAGGGATCTATATGTATCCAGCAATTTTGAAGGTAGCCATAGGATACTGGAAAGATAACTCAAAAGTGGTTAATGCTGCTGTCACAAGTCTGAAGTATCATAAAATAGGTCTGATGTTTAATGTGCCTGCTGCAGAGCATTTCGTGTAGTGTATTTTCAGTAACTGTCTCTTTGTGGAAGTAGAACAATATTTAAATAATTAAGCTATCTCTTGGAATCATCTCCTGCTCTATCTTTAGAGAATGTGTCTCCTTTGTGGGCAGAGATTCAGCACTACTGTACCTCCAGTCTGTCACCTTCAACTTTCTTCACCTGTCTCTTTACACTATGCTTATCAAGTGGTTTTATGCCCACATTTTCAGTTTGAAAGCTGTAATATAGATAGATCATGCACCTTCGCTAAAAGATTCTGGACTATTTGCTTTTAAAATAAAATGTACCCAAAAAATTATTTGCAACTTGGAAAAAAGAGGTTGGAGGCTACAGACCGCTTTGTGGTTGTTTTAATGATTTTTGTGAGCCTTCAATTACCAAAAATGTCATTGTGCTAGTTCGCCCTTTTCAAGAATTTGGTTTCTCTGTAGATAGGTTTTCAGTAGTTTCTTGAAGGATAGTTAATTTTCCTGGAGTGAGTACATGGGCAGGGCATTTCACAGTCGAGATCGCATAAGAACAGGATCACCCTCCATGTTTGATTCTACATATCTTCAGAGGGTTCAAAAGACAAGCAGAAGAAGAACATACAGTCTGGACTGCTATGTGGATTGTAATAGGTTCCCTCATGATTCCATAGATATCCCATAGAGGGCTTTATGGTTGATGGTGAGTGCTTTAAACTTGAACTTTTCTCAGTTGACAGCCAGTATAAATGATCAAGATGATGAGAAACTGATATTCTCCACAGTGGCCTTGTTTTGAATAATCTTGCGTTGAGACATACTTGAAACTGAAGCTGTACCACTGTGTGTGCAGATGCTAGGCCCTTGTGCTGCTAGGATTAAACCTAACTTGCAGTCAGAAGTTGGTATTACTCAATCCTCCACTTCGGGAATCTGAGCAAATGGAATGTTTTGCACACTTAACTGGTAAGGGTATTTTGTTGGAAAGCCTTTTGGCAGGTGAGTGCCGTCACTTGCAGCGTTGACAGCCAACATAATACCTTGATCTATTCTCGTGCTGGAACGAGTGATTGCAGCAACAACAGCAGTTTGCACTGTTGCTTGTACGGCTTAATCAGCCTTGAAATTCCCTGCATCATGTATACCTACATGCTAATGACTCAAGGTGTGTATCACATGAGTCTGTGGCAAACATACTTTTAGCTTGGCCACTTGCCCCCAAAGCATCTTGTGCTTTATTGTGTACCCTATGGAATCTCTAAATCCATTCTGGCTCCAATAGTGAAAGTACTTGTAAGACTGGACACAATAATACGAATCACCCACTATCAATGTGAGTAATCCGGGATCTGTATTCTCAAGTGCCAGAATTGGAGCTCTGCGTTCAGCCAGCTGCGCTGTTCAGTCACCGAGTGACTGCGTGTAGGTTTTCTCAGGGTGGAATTCTCCATCCTGTATGCAACCCTTCACGATGGTGCAAGCTGACGAGTATTGGTGCTTTGTCCCTACGGCAGGCTGGGCAGACCCATCAGTATAGATGATGCAATCATACTGATCAAGAGGCATGACTTCATTAGGCAGAGGATATTCATGTTCATATTGCAGGAATGCTTGTGTTTGGAGTGTAAAGTCAAAAATACTCACCGCAACTGATGCAGATTGCGAGTTGGCCCACTGTATCCATCTAGGATGTAAAGTCTTGGCGTTAAGAACGCTGGCCTTTGTCACGGCCTCCAAGGCCAGGACTGGAGTCACAACAATGACTCGTTTGTCCTGAGTCAGTTCTCTCTCTTGCTCTCTCTCGCGCGCTCTCTCGCTCTCTCTCTCGCTCTCTCTCTTCAGTCTGTACCGCCGTCAGGATCTTTTCTGTTGGTGCAAAATGCAACTCTGCATTGGTGTATAAATTTTATTTATATGCAACAGGTACAGTGTCACCTTCATTGAATCTAGCATAGGTGCACCCTGATGCCCCCGCGATTATTCGGATCACCAGCTTTGTTGTGTTTACACATGTGTACGCGTTTTGAAGCTAGAATGTCTGCTTGTACTGAATGTAAAATTTGTGTGTCCAGCTGTCCAATGTGCTTTTGAAAAATCTGGATGAATCCAGTTGTAGAACGATTTCAACCGTTCTCTGTAATCTGGAATGTAAGTCCTGCCAAAATTTAGGAAACCCAATATGGAGTGTAGTCTTTTCAATGTGTTCCAGGGTTGTAAGAGCGCACACTTCTCTAAGATATGTGTTGCAAGGCTTTTGCCTTCCCTTGACAGCTCGTATCCCAGACACAGAACATTGAAGTGGGCAGTCTTTGATTTTTTTAAAGTTTAATCTGTAGCCCATGTTAGCGAATCCCAAAACAATGCGATCCACTCTTGTGAAGTGAGTAGAAAGGTCATCATCCATTAAGTAAATGTAATCTACATAGGACTATGGTCATCAACATTTTGTAAAATTTCTTTAATCTGGTCTGAAAACCCTGGGCCATTCTTTTACCCCTGGGGCAAATGACAGAACTGTTTTTAAGAACCCAACGTTCTAAATATGGTCAAATACCTGCTTTCAGGCACTATATTTTGGCAGAAAGATCCATTCGAGATATCTTGTGGTGTTATGTATTGTTCCCGCACTATGTTTATTAGTGCCACGCTGTGCACATTCTGTTCTGCAAATGTACGTGTAACTGTGTCTAGGTGTCTATGATCTAATACTAGATGATATGAATGGTCTGGTTTCATCACTGGAAACAAAGGATTGTTCATAGGAGAGGTGCAAATTTCTATTACACCTTGGTATTCAAGTTGTGTGAGAATCTCTCTAACTTGTTTTTCAGTCTCATTTTTAATGGGGTATTGTCTTTGAGGGTGTGGGGCTGACATCACTGGTATTACATAAGGGGAACCATCATCCCACCCCACATGGTTGCGATGTAACGCAGGAGCCAACTCCAGCTTCTTGGCATCTAGATGTTTCACTGATTCTGGAACGAGGTCAAGCAGGTAAAATGACTCTTTATCCCTCTGGGCAATCCATTACAAGTTCAGGTGGCCAATCCTTTTTGGCCAAGAGAATATCTTAGCCGAATGACAAATTCTCCTAAAAGAGGACATTAATGTATCTTGGTATGTCCTTCTCCAATTGGAGTTGCATCTCATAAGCGTGTAGTATTGTGCTTTATTTCTATACATCTCCACTCAGTGGTTGGCACCAGTCGTAGCTGCCAGGAAGGCTAATGGGAGTCTATGCTTATGCATTGACTTGAGGGAACTTAATAAACAAGTTGTGTTGGATAGATATCCTCTTCCCAAAATCTCAGATATGCTTCTGTTTTTGAAGGGAGCTAAAATTTTCTCTACGGTGGATCTTAAGTCTACGTACCACCAGATAATGCTGGATGAGAAATCCAAAGATCCCAAATCATTCATAACGCCTTTCGGCACGTACAGATTCATAAGGTTACCATTTGGACTCGTGTCTGCAGCCTCTGTTTTTCAGAGAGCATTATAAAAAGTTTTAAAAGATCAACAAGGAGTAAAAATGTATCAAGATGACTTACTAATTTTCGGGAAAGATGAACATGATTTGAGGCTTAGGCAAGTGTTACAAAGGTTTGATAAATTTAATCTTACAGTTAGATTAGATAAGTGCAAGTTCAGGAAATCCTCAATCGATTATTTAGGTCACACCATTTCGGGGAAGGCGTGGAACCTAAAAGTGATTGTCGATGACGTACAAAAGTTGGCTTCCCCTACCAATAAGGAGGAGCTCATGAAATTTCTTGGTATGGCAGAATATTACAGTAAATTTGTAAGGGGTTTTGCCTCAAGGTGTGTCAACATGAGAACATTACTGTGAATTTAAAGAAATCAAGGAAATGTTTAAAAAAAAAAAAAAAACTCCCAAGTTAAAGAGTTTTGATCCTTCCAAGAATTCTGTTCTAATCAGACGCCTGCATGAAGGGTTTAGGTGCTGTGCTACAGCAAGGAGGGGATGGTTCTGAAAATGTTATACTATTCCTTTCGCGCAGTCTCAGAGGAGCGGAGTTACGTTACTCAGTTATTGAGAGAGAGAGGCTCTGGCTGTACATTGGGCAGTTAAGAAGCTCAAGAATCTCCTCTGGGGAACGAAATTCGAGGTGTGCACGGATCATAATCCCCTGTGTGAAATCTTCAAGAAAAAGGGCATTGATGCCATCTCAGGGAGAATCTCCAAATGGGTGGTTGCTCTACAGGAGTACGATTTTGTTGTTAAATATCTACCTGGAGCCAAGAACAACATAGCGGATGCTCTTTCTAGATTAGTGGGTAATGATGAAAAAAAACAAAGTTTTGTAGAAGATGAACAAGATGTATGGGTGTGCAATATTGAATGTGATGGCGTGAAAGAAAGCAGGTGGCGTGATGAATGTCTCTCAGATAAAGAATTACAAGAACTATTATTGTTGGTCAGAAGGGGCTGGAACAGGAAAGTTAAGGGAGTTTGTGAGAAGTATTGGAATGTCAGGAGTGAACTTTCGGAGTATAAGAGACTCTTGTGTAGTGGGACCAGACTTATTCCACCCGCCTCACTCCGCGTGGAGTTGTTGAATCTGGCTCCTTCAGGACATCAAGGGATGTCTAAAACTAAAGAAAGACTTAGATTGAGCTACTGGTGGCCTGGCATGGATTTGAAAGTTGAGCGTTTGATAAGAGAATGTGTACCATGTATCTTGAGTGAGAAGAGTCTAAAACCCAGGGTGCAACCTATGGTCGTCAAGGACCGTGCAAAAGGACCATGGGAAGAAATCTCACTTGACATTATGGGTCCCATACAAGGAAATGGATGCAATGTTTGTGTTGGTCCTTATAGACATGTTATCTAGGTGGCGAGAAATTGAGATCACTAGGGGCATTGAAACAAGACATGTCCTCTCATTTTTTAAAGAAGTGTTTGGCAGAGAAGGGCTACCTGACGCTTTACGGACAATAGAGTTCAATTAGTTTCCAAAGAGATGGAAGAATTTCTAGAATGTTGTTCCATCAAACACAAAACGTATTCTTTATATCATCCCGAGACGAACGGTATGGTAGAACGCTTTAACCGAGTGTTAAAGGAGGCCATGGCCAAACAGTCATTTAGATTGGAAAGAAGAGGTGAGTAAAAAGGTTGAAGTCTATAGGGTGACTCCACATGCCATCACGGGGAAGACTCCTTTCGAGTTGTTTAAGGGAAGGTACCCAAACACTCTAATTGCACCTTACTGGGTAAACAAAGCAGGAGCTAGAAATGGCTTACCAGTACCTGATGGTAACTGGAGAGTCAAAGAAGCTGGAAAAATGAATGCTCGTAAACTAAATTTTTATACTAGAAAATCTGTCAAGATCACCCCTGTGAGGGTTGGAGATTGGGTAATGATCAGAGCTCCCTTTGGGAGAAAGTCTTCTAATGTGTTTCAGAGACCGCACAAGGTGATTAAAAACATAGACCAATGCAATTAAGACCGAAGACTCGTGTATTTGGAATCTTAATAGCGTTGTTGTTGTTAAGAAAGGTTTGTTAGAACACATTGAGTGTGATCCGTCGAGCTCTGCTTCACTTTGTCCTACAACCTCCGCTCCACAGAGGGAAGAGAAATGTGAGACTTCCTCAGCCTCAGCTCCACAGACAGGTAAAGAGATGGAGAGGGAGAGAAGAATTGTGAGACAGCCGTCGAAGTTTAAAGACTTTGTCGTGGAGTGCCAAAGGAAATAACTTCACCAGTTTGTTTTTTCTTTGTGTTACTATTTAATATCTATGTTGTGGACTACTAAAAGGAATTTAATTCACCAATTTGTTTTACATTGCATTATCACTTGTTTAATGTTTTTCTTCCTTGCGCCGCACCTGTCCCTCTTTTAGGTTTATAAGGAGGGAAGGTGTGTAGTATTGTGCTTTATTTCTATGCATCTCCTTAGGCCTAGCATGCAGTGTATTCATTTAAGTAGCACCATGGTGATAGAACCTGGTGATGTATGTAACGAGTGTAAAATGTTCAGTTGATCTCAGACAGCCTACTGGATGGATGAGACCCTTTCTACTTGGAATAAACGTACTTCTTCAACTACGCTACAAACTTCTTCATTCAAGTTTCTACTAATTTTACAAGTTGCATCTCATAAGCGATGCTTGACACTCACCCTAGTATCCTGTCTTTCTACCTGGTTATAGTCACTCGACGCTACTGCCACCAGACCATCCATCAGGTTCTGGCGAACTATCATGACTTCTGCATTGCTGTCCAGCATGGTCAGAGCCCACTCCTCGCTCAGAAGCAGCATCCTCAATATCCAGGGCATACTTGACTTTGAGTCCAGCTACCTTCTTCTTTTTAAATTGAGGTCTGACTGTTTAGGTTTATCTTCCTTTTAAATTATATAGTCAGATGACAGTTGTGAGTCCTTCGGTTTCACTTACTCCTCTGATCTGCGCTCTGACCATCCACCTCTCTCCGATCGTTTTTCTGATGAATCCTGAAAGGAACGAGATGAGCGTGTATCAGCATCCTTATACCTGTCAGGCGTCTTAATATTGTCAAGGTTAGCCAAGTTATAGCACTTCTCAGTGGTTTCCTGTTGAGGAGATCCACCTCGTGGTTTATTCTTTTCTTTGTTTTTCTTATTATCCCACTTCGTATAAGAGTCTGGTACTTGCTTCGAGTTATCCTCTTCAGAATGACTCTGGCTGGCCCCCAAATGATCTCTACTCATTGTAAGTTTCTTCGATTAATTTTCGGTAATTCACGCTCCTGCTCTCCTGGAGCCAAATTTGTCAGTCGCTGGCGTAAAGCTAACGCTGCTCGTTCCCCTTTATTGTTACTTAACTTAATGGCGGACACTGCTGCAAAATTGCCCATCAGTTTCATCCCCAAATCCAGGGCAGGGGCTACCCTGTACTCCTTTTGGATCTGTTTAAGCACCCCTGGCAAAACAGCTAATGAGGGGTACCATGACTTCTGGTATGTACTGCAGCAAAGACTGTTCCCCAAGTGGCGCAGTCTTCCACAGGGGGAGCCATCCCCATTGGCAAACATATTGTAAGAATTCTGTGTTTTTCCTGCAGTCCCATATGGGTAAACACTGCTTCAAGCTGACTTGTTTTTTTTTGTACAATTCAGAATGGAATCTCCTCCCGTCTGGTGGTAATATTACCCTGAACAGCATTGATAGTCTGTGGACTAATGCCTGGTGTAGCCAATTGTGGTTGTGCAGCTTTAGCAGTCCTCACAGGATTGGCTGTCATTGTTCGCATGACGAACTGGGTCAGGCATTTATATATGCCAACTAGACCCTCATGTAGTCTTCGTAATTGCGCTACTGTCATATTAGTTACGTTTGGATGTGGTGTGTAACCGGCTAGGACTGGCATGTTGCTCCTTTATTGCTAAGGGGACTTAGTCTAACTTTTTCTGTAGTGTGTGGTAGGGTGCCTTCAAACCAATTTGTGTGTTCTTGATATGTTAATGATATCTCTAATGCTTAGTAAGCTGTATAGTTATTTGGAACGTCCGCTGCAGTGTAATTGTGAAACCGCTTTTATTTGGTCTGCTTCTGGGAATGTAACCCATGAATAGAATACCTCTGTCCTAAACGCTTTGTGAGCCTCAACTACGAAGGTAACGTCCGCACCCAGTGTGAGATAATGTTGTAGTAGCTTCTGAGTAACTCCATGTCTGCAGTTTTCAGGTATGTTACGTGCCATAACAATATGTGGATTTCAGAGAGGGTACCACTATGAGGTGATCCTCTGAAAAGTTCAAACTTAAACAACCTACAGCCAATACATAGGGGTTACCTACAAAGCTGAGAAGGAATTTTCCCTAACACCTCGGGCGTCTTCGGTTAGTAGGTGTGTAGGGGTCTTTGGGTATACAAAAGAAAACTACTCGGGCAATCCATTAAATTAGAACGTTGGTGGCACCATGTCGTACGGCTTTATATTGCCTAACAAAAACTGTGCTTTTGTTGGACAACAAATGTCAGGATTGTGCCAGACTGATCTGGGCACATCCTCAGGATATGTTGGCCTGTAGTCCTGCTAGCCAACAGTGCACTATCTGTACCCCAAACTTGACCGGGTAACAGATGGATTATGGAACCTCAGAACATGACAACCCTGACTACCCAAGGAAATTGTGGTAACAGATCTAGACCCTTTTCTTTTGGACTCTCATGCATACCCAACGAAATACACAACCTGCAGATTCAATATTTATTGAAACATTGTGATTCTTGAGTAAAATATGAGCGCTGCAATGATTACTAGAAGAAAACCGAATAATGTAATTAGTATTATGAGAATAGTGAAAAAGATGGACAATTCCACCATTGTGCTAAAACAGTGAATATATGTTGGCATATAAGTACTGTGTATAGTGTACCCCTACCTAACGCTCCAATACCTAGTCTTGCCTAGGGGGTGTGATCTGCCAGATGCCTGCCGGGTGGGCTAATTTCACCATTCCTGCAGGCAAGTGTCATCAGGCTGTCCGTCTTGGTGTAGAGCTGGACATATGTTGTATGGGTAAACAGGAATCCGCTGAGCTGGAATTCCACCTTGCAGTGTCAGCTGAGTGCTCCTCTGTCCTAAACAAGGAAGTGATTCTGTATATTTAATAAACAGTGGCCATGTCGAAACCCCAGTTCAGCCACAATTGTTTATTCTAGTTCGATAGCTTCGTCACCTACCGGACAATAACAACATTGGCATTTGCGCAGTGAACTTTATCCCTTTTACTGAATGTTCAAGGTGTCGTGATAGTGTGCCTACGAAGTGGAAATTTAAGCAATTCAGAGAATAGTATCCTGCATGGTCAAGCACGCAAATGTATGTCAAAAGTTACCGTGTTTAAAAGAGAAGGCAACTTAAGAAACGTGAGCATGTAAATGGTGGTGTTTCTAACCGGACCTATCCTGACCACTTGATACAATTTCCATGAGTCTTCCTGTATGGCAATAATTACCTCATCAACCTTGATACGCAATGTTCTTCTCTTCTGCAAACTGTTTAAGGCCTGTCATTTCTCCATGAACCTCCAGTTATTCTAGTGCTCTGTTTACTCTAACTTTGACGACTAAACCTTCACTGAGGTCAGCTACAGGCAGAAGCTGTAGGCAAATCCATAATTAAATCTATCAACCATTTGTAAGCAACTACAAATATCTATCTCACATTTATAGATTCATGGCAGCCATTCTGTTCTGGTAGTGATGTGAGGAAAGAAGTTCAGTAGTGGAAGCCCCACAAGAACCCATGTGTTAAAGGGTAAACAAGAACGTTTATACAAAATAGGTTCTAATAAAAGTAAGTTGATGCTGCAGCCCTGGTCATGAAAACACACTGCAGATAGCTGAATGATCCTTTATGCACTTTATTGGCTCCTCCTTTTGGAGGACAGCTTCGGCTGCTGTTCTGAGATATTGGTTAACAAAGCAAAACAGTGCATCAGTTTTGCAATATAGGCTTTCTTATTTAAATCTGTGACTTTGTTTGTGAAGACGTGATGGTAATCACAGCAGAGGGGCTCTCTTTTCAGTGGACAGCAGCGTCATTATTTATTTATCTTTTTTCTTCTCCAGAAATCGGCACCAAGAAGTTTTTCAAATATAGTAAAGAAAAAACATTAACATGGCTGAAGAAAAAGGCAAGTGTTCATTTATTTATTTAGTTTGTAATATACTATGTTTCTGCATCTTGACACCACATCGCTTGGTTTCTTTCATATGTCATGTCTAGCGAGTATGACTGAGACTTTAAAATGAAGGTTCTCCTAAACTGTGCTTGACTAAAGTGCGGAAATCAGTAAGGGTTTAGTGTTGAAGAATAACACAAGATTTTCTATCTATACATAGTACATAATTGTGACCCCAAACACTGGTTTCGGAGAGTGTATAATTTTTTTATTAAAAACAAGTCTTTCATTACGGGAGAAGAGCTCAATTCTGATTCTCCCAAAATGCTTATTTTCATGAAAAACAAAATGCTTGACCTCAAATGCTTACATTTCATTATTGTAAATACATGTTTGGTTCCGAAACCTTAAGCTATCATTTTGATAGAGTACTCAAAGTACTATTATCACACTTTTCTTGAGCCAACTTCATGACCTTATATCAGCATCTCATGCCACACATGCTCACAATATGCTTATACTTGCCATTATAATGTTAGGGCTGGCAGGTTTCCAAAGCTGGGTACCATCACGCCATGAATTTCCAGGTATGACAATTACAACCATTATTCCTGATTCAGCAAGCACATGTCCCTCTCAAGTTGCTGGTAGCTCTCCTGTAGCCTTTTTTCTGTGTTGCGGGCTGCATTTCCTGTGAAATGGCTGGCTTTATGTCAGTCAGTCGTTGAGCAGCCAATCTCGTACAAATGTTCTTTATGCTGTTAATCGCACACTGTAAATGTTACACAGGGCCTGTTTTTCGTGAAGGAACGCTAACAGGCAATGCTTCATTAGAGAATTGTGGGTCACATTTGCAGGGCACATTTCTGCAACTCCCCACGGTCTACCACCATTCTAACAAGCCAAATGCTTGCCTGCTTGGCCATACAGGGACCGCAGTCGAAGCAGACGTACATTTGGCATGTTTGTTTTGCTTCATTTCAGGATTGGAGCAGTGCATGCTGTACAGACTCTTGTACCAGCCAGTGGAAAAGAGACCAGGGAAGTGGCCCAGCAAACATAATGGGCAAGCTAAGCAACCGCTCCATTTTTCTCAATCACTTTTATCCATTCATCAAGTCTTTCAGTCTCATTTATATAAGCCAAAGCAAAATATAATCCTCTTACCTTCCTTGAATGTGTTGAGGAAATGGTTCAAGTCTACAAAGATGTCTGCAGTGCCAACATAACCATCAGTAAAAAAAAAATTTAAAAACGCAGCCAAACTCCCAGATGAGCACCTCATGACATATTTTCTGAAACAGTAGCATGACGCTAAAGGACGTGCCCTCCCACAGATAGCCTTGAAGTGTGGGTATAGCTTGTATGAAAAACCTAAAACATTAAACAAATCTTTTACCAGCACACACATGGCCTTTTGGTAGGCAACTTTTTTTTAAATAAATCTTTGTTAACTTTTGCATCATACAGCACATACGGGTGATAGATGCATATTGTAATCAGTGCAGATCAGAATTGTTAGGCAACTTTCAAGTTCATTAAATGTGATCCTGAGAAAGAACTTGTGTTTACTGAAGGGTCCTTTTATGTTCAGTGTCCTCATTATTTATGAGGTGATTTGTTTATATTTATTTTTTATTTTAAAACTATGTTCTTCAGCTTTGCAAATAATCCCCCTTGTTTGTCTCTAGGTTGATCAGACAATAAAAGTTTTAAAAAACAGCAATGTATGTGTCGGTGGAGGAGTGCAATCTGCCACATTCATCAGAAGTAAACAAGGTTCAGAGGCTAAAGAAGGTAAAAACGAACATTTAGGATTGGGGAGGGAAGGGATTCTTGACTAGGTACAGAGAGAGAACATTTTGATAATCGGGATTTAGATGCTGAAGATTTTGAAGGGTAACGGTGTAGACGAACGTCTGAGGCTACTTGAGGAATCTAGGCAACACCTTGGTGTTCAGGGTCAGGAATTAAAAAAACAAAACTATATTGGCGTACAATTGTGCGTTGCGTTCATCTAATCTAAATTGGCTTGATGTGTGGATCTGTTTTCACTAGTTTTAATGCCTTTGTATGTGTGGTTTGCTGTTTTTATGCTCCATGTACTTAGTCGTGGCCCCTTTAAGATCTGCAGACATTTGCATCTTTACCACACACCAGATTCCAGCTACAATGTGCTGAGCAAGCAGACTAATAAAGAGAGGTTTGTGTGCTAGTGTCGGCATTCTCCAATTGCGCCGCTGTTGCCTGTCGCTGATTGTGCAGGTCTCAATACAGTGGGGACAAGGCTGACCTCATCATGTGTGCTTGCATGTCCCTAGATGCTCAGGGCTTGTCATTTGCCCTGGAGATTCTGAGCTAAACCCCTGAGAGGCCCTAGGCCTTCTCATGCCCTCCTCTTTTCTGACTAATGAGTTATTCAGCATCGGCAATAAAAGAAAGGAAGCCTTGGGGGATTTAGGAAACTATTACTGCATCCAGTAAAATTCCACAGTAAATAGGGAAAATAAAGAGAGGGTGTCCAAGCAAACAACTGCTGCGGGCATGCTCACAACTATAGTCTAATCCTCGCATGTGACGGAATAGTCCTCATTCAAGGACTTGAAAAGAGTGGGAGTAATGTCTGAGTGAAAACTAACAAGGAGAGACGTCTAGTGAAAAGTAATTCATTTTGCCTCACTACTCAATTAAATGCCATATGTGTGCTTCCACATGCTTTAGACTAGGGTTCTACAAAGTCGGTCCTAGAGGGGCGGATCCGTGCCAGATTTTTTGCATGTCCCCATTTAGATAAGTGTAGTTATCTTAAAAATCTGGCATGGATCCGGCCCTCCAGGACTGACTTTGGAGTACCCTGCTTTAGACAAAGATTGCACTTTCCCAGCTTTAGGGAGACCACAGAGATAAGAGAGACGAAAAGTATGGCATTGGTAAGCTTGCCAACTGCCTAAACACATTCTAAAGGCCGTCAAAGTTCTCCTTTTGAGGCTGTACTGCCTCACTGCACATCATGGCCAGCCTGCAACTTGCCCTCCTGTCAGGGCAAGATCACAGCAAGCCAGAAGTGGACGCACAGCCCAATCTTGCCCGTGAGCACCAACAGAGGAGATTGCACTGAGTGGGCCAGGAGCCTAGGTCGAAAAGAAAGAAAGGATGGAGAAGAAAAGCAGAAGAACCAAAACCAAGCCCCATTGAGGAAAGAATAAAAAGGAGTTTGAAAGAGAGAAAAAACACAGATAAGCATGCGCGGGTCTTCACCTGCGACTCTCACGCCATTGACAGAAGAATGACCCCTGATCTTGCCCCTTTCCTGCCTCCCTGGTTCTCCATTGCTGCCTTGTGACAGAGAACTGAATTGCCTTCCTGGTATGGAGGAGGAGTCCTGTTCCACCTATCTTGTGGATGGATTGGACCCAAAGATTTTGAGGAATGCAACTAAAAATCACATGGACTATCTTCTTGCAGGAGGGGTGAATAGACTCTTAACCTGAGTAACCCTATCCACTGCTTCACAGTGAAGACTATAACTTTCAAGGACTGTCACCCTGCAAGAGTGTTCATGAATCCTGACCCAAAGAACTCTGTAATCCTGGTAGAGTCTAAAATGAGCTTTTGAGGAGAAATGTGCTTCAGAACAAGCATGTAGATTGCAATATCATTTGCGATCTTTCAATTGCCCTTCACCTTACAGCTCTGACCATATAGTCCTATTGTGATATGACCGTCTCGCATGACTTATTTAAGGGACTTTGGGGTGGCAAGACCTTCACTGACAACAAAGCGACCTAGTACACTACTGAGGGCATGGGCCAATAAAATAAGGTTCATATGCTTGGGTGAGCACTGCGCAACTGCACCCCTGGTTTGTGTGTCCCTTACTATGTCACTCCATTGGCACACCCAACTGGTTACTAGTTGAAAGAGTGAGCAGTGCATGATTGGCTGTATTCAAAGGTCACAGTGGGCGGAAGTTCTGGAGGACTGGGAACACCCAGAGCGGGACACTGGTTCTGAGTGGAGCGAATTAGGAGATTGGGAGGATGAGGGAGACGGGCTAAGAGATAAGCCTGGTGAAGTGAGAGATGGGACTACACATGACCAGGGCTAACTGTCTGGGGTCTATCTCGCCTGACCATGTGTCAGGCACAGTACACTGTAAAAATGTACACTGTAAAAAACACGTACACCCGAACTAAACAGGCACACACTCGAGGTTAATGTCCACCAACCACCCCCACACCCCCAGCACTAGACCTACATGCCATGATACCTAAGATCAAGCCCCCAGAGACTCTTTCGATAACTTTATTCTTAACGTTTGTTAGTCATTAGTTGCTTACCCCAAAATCCCTCCTAACCGTGGCATTGGCCCAAAGTCAGCTTAAACATATGACAGACGTGTAACCGTTTGAGAAAACTCACACCATAAACTAAGCTTACCCTGACCAAAAGGGATTCCGTACTCGATCTAATGACTTGACAACCCCCATAGCCACAGCGGTTGGAAATATGAGTATATGCGCTGAATGAGAAGCAGGCAGTCACCGAGAAAATTCATCGGGCATCTATCGACTGTGCCGTCCATATTCACTCTGGTGGGGGAAAAAAATGTCTTCCTGCCAGAGTGAATACGGACGGCACGGCCGATAGATGCTGGATGAATTTCCTTTGAAGGACTTTTAGATTGGTCTGGAGGGGTAATGAACCCGATATTTGGAGTGACGGATTGAAGCAAGAGATCTGAAGTTGCATAGGATACGGAAACAGAAAACAGGGAATGCACACATGGGATTGCCAGGAGGAATTATAACCGGTTTGAAGGTTGGACTTGCCAATTGGTAAAAAAGGAAGACCGCACTGAAGAAGTCGTGGGGAACTCCCTATCCAACGAAACACGTGTTGACTGGGTAAAAGAAGGTAAGAAAATAAAGACAACGAAGAACTATTGTGCATTAATTGTTGGCATGAATTGTGATACGATTTAGCTTGTGCACGGGGTTTGTTTATATTGTTAATTAGGGCACTTCACCTTTTGGACACACCTTCACTGCATTTTGGCATTCGCTTATTTTAAATTTTAAAAAACTGGTCTTAAAAGCTGTTTTCCAAGCGAGAATACATTTTCACAGGCAGATAGAATGTGAGATAGAAATTCAGTGGCAGCTCTAGATATCAGCATTTGAGGTCCATTTCGCCAGGTGGTGTGCTATATCAGTAGTCACGATCTTGATCGTATTAGCTCTTTTCATTTTTAGGGACAGTGACTGGTCTAGATATTTTTGTGATGCCAATGTCTGATAAGATTTTGACACCGTCAACGCCTGGGCTTTCTTTCCGAAATCGGCAATAACTTCGACTACGGACAACAGTTTGACTTGTGTTTTCTACCAGTTTGGATAGTTGTTTTGCTGGGAGTCTCTCTTCCCATGAGATGCAAGTCATTTAAGGCTGACGATAAATAGATGCCCCACTGTCCCTTTTGTTTTTTGGTGTGTGATATCACTCATCACACCAGCGATTTTAGGGAGATAGGTCGGGCACACCTCAATTTCAAGCAATAGGCATGAAGCATATATATATATTTGTATGTGAGGTTCCAGTGCTGTTTCCATGGGACCATCTAAAGAAGAGGCAAATATATTTTGGATTAGTTCTAGCCCCATTAGAGAGTTAAGGAAACGTGGAAGAGCAATTAGGCCCATGCATGATACCATACCAAAAGTGCTGCTATTGGACAAGGGTATAATCTATGGTAGGCACGATGGGTTATCGAGTACTTTGAATACATTCTTATGGCATGCCTCCCACTGCAGAGTAGCCTTGAAGAAACTATATGCACCCCTTAGTCAGGGCGGACTTGCGGTGCCTCACCTGGATCATTACTATCTCGCTTCCCAGATCTAGTGGGTGGCTAGATGGCTAGCCAGTCAACAACTAGAGGATACAGCTACGACCCTGCCTGCCTGAAGCCTGCCCACTATCCTTCGCTTATTCCACCCTTGCTATAAGACAAAAATCCCTGATACCTTTCTGTTGGGCGTAGCTTACCGTTGCTACCGTAGATGCCTCAGCCTTACACGACCCCAGGTCGCTTATGTGCCAACGCTGGCAATTCTTGTCCCTCCTAGGGGTGACACCTTCACATCAACGATAGAGCTGACCGCATGGCATGCCGTTCGGATTAAATACACTGGGCGACCTATACCAGGAGGGGCGTTCTCCCATACGTGTTGTTGATAGCGGATGATGGTTTACCCCCGGGCAATTCATACTTCACAACTCCTTGCTGGCCTAGTTCGGAGAGCACTGTGGTGACATGTCACACGAATACCCCATATATTTCACGATTCACTACCTCAGTGTGATGGCTCCATGTGATAGTGGCAGGCGACACTTGATAAGATGGTTTGCTGACTTATTACGCATCCACACTGCCCCACCGCTCATGGCCCTCAGACGCAAATGGGAGACTGATCTAACCCCCCCCCCCCCTACTCAAAGAATGGGCTGCCTTACTGGAGGGCCCCACTCATGTCCCACGTAATCCCGAATTCAATTAATTCAGTTCTACCTCGTACACAAGGCTTACCTTACCCCTGCTAAAATTAGTCGATATTTCCACCGAACAGATGCTACCTGCCCTCGCTGTCATTGCATTGATTCAGAGCTGCTACACATATTGTGGCGTTTTCTACACTTACAAGCCTACTTGCGGGGAGTAACGTTCCGTCTATCCGAATGTACTGACCGACAGGACTTTCATGCGTGGGAGGTGTCTCTTGAGCCTATACCATAGGCAAAAGAAAACTAAAGCCACCACTCGCTTCCTGGACTTCATTTCCAGATGGTGGAAATCTCCTGAACCCCTGACACTAGTGGCTTGGAGCGCCTCTTTACTCCTATGGGCCCAGGCAGAAAGCGTAGCGTAACACAAGGAAGACACCCTGGGGCTCTGCAAGTATGCAAGTACCCAATAGCCTCTTACTGGGACATTATCTTATCTGCTTTTACATCTGACTCTCAAGTAGACACCGCTGATTAATTATGATCACAATATAACATTATGCCCACTGCAGCAGCATTTCTCATATAACACCTGAGACGAGCAACTCTCCTTAATGTAAATCTCCATCTAAACACTGATAACAATGATCTTTTCTTTACATTGGTAGCATAACCTGGTCTGTAGTCTTATGACGGGTGTGGTACATCAATAACACTCTTCGAGGGAATGTATTTTAGTTTTCTTTCTTCACTGTTGTGGTTTCGTTTTCTCTAAAATTCGATGTAAAAAATGTCACTATTTATTAACGTCCCCCTCATTTCTATTAGACACTGGGCTATTTGATATATTGTAATCGTATCGCACCAGCTTCACTGTTGAATCTGCAGGCGAATGATGACTTGCTGTAACTATCCTCTTCCTTTACTTTATATTCTGGTTGTACGGTCATTAAGATGCATAATGTAAAACTCAATAAACGGATTCAAACAAAAAGAAAAAAATCAAGTACTTTAAATACATGCACTCTGTTGACAACTAAGAAAAATCCACTGGAGTTCCTTTATGAGAGCAGGGTAAGATGCTCTCTGCAGCAAATAATAGATAGATATGGGCTAGTTAAGAGGGCTAACGTTTTGCTCATACATACGCCTCAAGTGTGTATTATATTCCATTGACTGGTAGGCAATGGGCAGGTCATTCTGATCATTAGTTTTACCCAACCCTGCTAGACTTAGTCCAGAGGCTTTACTTTGAATAAGGTGTGGACAGATTGGAGACAAAGACTTCTCTTCCAGGGTATCTCATTAGGTTGTGTCACCTCATGCTTAGTCCAATCCATGTTAATGATTTTAGCTGTCTTGCTAAATGGGGCATAAAGTGGTGCTAATACTCCACAGTTGGGGGACGGTGGTTCCCATTGCTGGTGTTGCAGTTGAAGTTGCTCAGACAGAAAATATATGTTCGAGGCATATGAGCTGTAGATCATATGCTATGCATAGATTGCCATCTAGTGTTGGGTCCGGATGTTTGCACTTTGTTTTTCTTCGAAGAAGTCTTTCCAGTCACGAGGTAGGTGACTCCTCCTTTAGGTGATAGTGCGCATGGGCATCGACTCCATTGTCAGATTGTTTTTTTACGCCATCGGGTTCGGACGTCTATCGTTGCGCTCCGGTTCGACACCGTTCCTTCGGTTTCCCTCGGTGCACAAGATACTCACCCTCGACGGTATTGTGTTTGATCGCGTCTCCCTTTCTATCGCGTATCGTAGTTACTTAAAATAATCTTTTGAACGGAGAGTTTGTGGAAGGCCGTCGGGCCTACCTGCGTCGGGTCGACCTGCAGTCGATGGAACGAACTCCCTTCAAATTCTGCCCTCGGTGCCACGCGAAATACCCGCGCACCGACTCACACGAAGGGTGTAATCTGTGTTTGTCCCCCGAACACAAAGAACAAGACTGCGACACGTGCCAGGCTTTCTGTTCCAAAAAAACACTTTGCGACCGTCGGGCTCGACGTCGCGACATGCAGAGCCAGCACACAAGCTCCATTCCGGACATCTTCGGTCGACAGTCGGACGAAGAGGCCGGCGAGGCCATGGGAACAGAGGAGGACCAGGAGCCGGTCGACATCTCAGAATTCGAATCCGACCAAGAGGAGGACATCCCACATGGTCAGTGTACCGTGAGTACACCTCCCCCCCTCATCCCAGGAAACAATTTCAACTAAAAAGAAGGCTCTGGTCCAACCCGTGCCCTCGGGCCCCGGTCGGCACCGAGATCACGTTTCGGACGCCCCGCCCTCTGGCTCGGCACCAAAGCCTACCAAAAAGCCTTCCGGCTCCGAAAAGACTCCTTCCAAACAGAGTTCGGAGCCCAGGCCTACGGGGTCGAAACACAAGTCCGGCACCGACCCCCACCATTCGGCCCCGAAAAAATTGTCGGATCCGAAGACATTAACAGTTTTGACTCCGGAGGGCAAAAAACGGCTACAAAGCCCAGTTTCGATGCCCCAATTGAAAAACCAGATCCGAAACAAAAGCTTTTGTATATACATCAACAGACTGGCTATATCACCTCTAAAAGCGACTGATGCAGAAAAAGAATATCACATCCCTTTAAAGAAGAGATCAGTTGGAACCAACCCTTCCCCTCCTCCTCTTCCTCCACCTATTCTTCCTTCATCACCACCTTCCCCTCAGCTTCAACCAATTTCACTTGAACATTCACCACCACATACACCTGACCAAGATGATGGGGATAATGATCAAGATAAGGATGATGGTCAGCCATTACAAGACCCATGGGACGATCATAACACCAATTCGCCCACGGGCAATGATCCTGACCTGTACCCTACCAAACCCTCTCCACCAGATGATAGTGTAGGCTACATTGAGTTACTGGGTAGAGCTGCCAACTACCATGGGGTGCAGCTACATAAGGAGTCATTGGAAGAGGATTTCCTCTTTGAAACCATCAGTACCACACAGAAGTCATCACATACACTACCCATGCTTAAAGGGATGGTCAGGCATGTAGATGACATTTTTAATGACCCAGTCAGAGCTCGTATTCTCACCCCTAGAGTGGACAAGAAGTACAAGCCAGCACCATCGGACCCAGTATATATAAGGGGGCAATTGCCACTATTGTCCCTGGTTGTGTCCAATGCAAGAAAGAGAGCCAACTCCCAGACAACAGGAGAGGCTCCACCTCCTGATAAGGAATCAACTTATTGACGCTTCTTGGAAAAGGGTTGCTTCCCAAGCAGCCAATTTTTGGCGTGTCTCCAACACTCAAGCACTGTTAGCGCGATACGACCGTGCTCACTGAGACGAAATGGAACAACTGAAAGCACAAGATCTGGTTCATGAAGGGCAACTTATTGCTAATAATCAAATAAGATGCTCTCTAGATGCTGCAGACACTGCTGCTAGAGCTGTAAACACGAGTGTCCTTTTAAGGAGACATGCCTGGCTCCGTATATCTGGTTTTAAACCTGAGGTTCAAACCTCCATTTTAAATACCCCATTCGATAAGTAACATCTATTTGGCCCAGTGGTAGATTCTTCACTTGAGAAAATGAAGAAAGATACTGAGGTAGCCAAATCTATGGGAGCCCTTCAATCCACTCAGGGTCGTGCTTCCTTTCAACGCTCCTTTTACCGAGGAGGTTCTAAAAATACCTCATCGGAAGCCACCTCCACCTGTAAGGGCAATAACCAACCCTCTCCATCTAAGGGTTATTTCAGGGGAAGTTACAGGGGTAACAACGGTAAGGGCAGGGGCCGGGGTTCAAACACACGCAACTCCCCCGCCAACACAAAGCAGTGTCTTGCCTTCACTTCCCCCCGACCACTCAACACCTGTCGGGGGAAGACTGTCAGATTTTCTACCAATCTGGCAATCCATAACCACAGACAATTGGGTACTACAAATTGTCCGTTCTGGTTACTGCCTGGAATTTATCAACACACCTCCAAATATTCCACCAAAGCCCCACAAACTATCACCAGACCATCTATACCTCCTCAAACAAGAGGTTTAGTCTCTACTTCTAAAAGGGGCTATAGAGCCTGTGCCGCCCCAACATCACGGGTCGGGCGTATACTCCTTTTATTTCCTAATTTCCAAAAAAGACGGTTCTCTCAGACCAACCAATTTTAGATCTCAGAGAACTCAATCGGTACATTCAGTCAGACCATTTCCACATGGTGACACTTCAACAGGTACTTCCTCTACTACAGAAAGGCGACTTTCTATCTACTCTAGATCTAAAAGACGCCTACTTTCATATGCCAGTTCACCCGGCTCATCGCAAATTCCTCAGGTTTGTGGTAGCGGGTCAGCACTACCAGTTCAGGGTACTCCCATTTGGTGTCACCACCGCCCCCAGAGTCTTCACAAAGTGTCTGGCGGTAGTAGCTGCTCACCTAAGGAGACAAAGCATCCACATCTTCCCGTACTTAGACGACTAGCTCATCAAAGCCAACACGTACCAACAATGTCTGCAACACATTTTCAGGACAATTCAGTTACTGCATTAACTAGGGTTCTCAATCAATGTACCAAAGTCACATCTCCAACCAACCAATACAAAGGACTACCTACGAGCCACAATAGATACTCGAAAAACTCTCGCTTTTCCCAGCTCAGCCAGAATTCGGAAAATTCCGGCTTTAGTTCTCCGCTTTCAATCCAACCATTGGATTCCAGCTCGAGATTACATGCAGCTACTGGGAATGATGTCATCCTGCATCATGATCGTTCCCCATGCCAGACTACACATGCGTCTACTTCAAGAATGCTTAGCAAGTCAGTGGAAGCAGTCGCAAGGTCTATTGACCGATCTAGTGTTGGTAAGCGGTCGTACTCCTCGCTCTCTGCAGTGGTGGAACACACAAAATTTATCAAAAGGACGGCCGTTCATAGACCCGGTTCCCCAGATAGTACTGACAGCGTACGCGTCCCTCACTGGCTGGGGAGCTCATCTACAACAGCACACAGTGAAAGGCTTGTGGAACCAACAACAGAAGTTGCTCCACATCAATCACCTAGAGCTGCTTGCAATATTTCTAGCACTCAAGGTGTTTCAAAGTCACCTACAGGGCAAAGCTGTCCTACTTCGTACAGACAACATGACAGCCATGTATTGCATTCAAAAACAGGGGGGGGGGACACACTCTCTGCAACTGTCCCACTTAGCCCAAGACATCTGGAAGTGGGCCATTCCCCACAAACTTTATCTTCTAGCGGAACACCTCCCAGGAGTCAACCACCAAATTGCAGATCTCCTCGGCAAGCAGAGACAGCAAATACACGAATGGGAACTCCACCCTCAGGTCCTCCTTTCATACTTTCAAAGTTGGGGAGTCCCTCACATAGACCTGTTCGCCACATGCCAAAACGCAAAATGCCCAGACTTCGCGTCCAGGTATCCACACCCATTGTCCAAAGGCAATGCACTATGGATGAATTGGTCAGGGATATTTGCCTACGCTTTTTCGCCTCTCCCACTCATTCCATTAGTGGTTCAGAAACTCAACCAAGTGTCCCTGACACTAATCCTAGTTGCTCCCACATGGGCACGTCAGCCCTGGTTCACAACCCTATTGGAACTCTCAGTAGTTCCTCACCAAAAACTACGTCTTACACCCAATCTTCTCACACAAAGCCATGGAGACATAAGACATCCAGACCCCAGTCAACTCAATCTGGCGATCTGGCTCCTGAAGTCTTAGAGTTCGGCTATCTTAATCTGCCGCCAGACTGCGTGAATATTATCAAAGAGGCTAGACGCCCTACCACAAGAGCTTACTATGCAGCAAAGTTGAAGCGGTTTGTGATATACTGTAATAACAACCACATCAACCCGCTTGATGCTTCAGTACAAAACATTGTTATTTGTTACATCTACAACGTTCCAATTTAGCATATACTTCCATACGCTTACATCTAGCTGCATACCTCCAAAATAGACAACATCTATCTCTTTTTAGAGTGCCTGTTATCAAAGCCTTTATGGAGGGACTCAAAAGAGTCATTCCCCCGAGACGTCCACCTGCTCCAGTATGGAATCTCAACATTGTTCTCAGCAGACTAATGGGTCCACCCTTTGAGCAACTGCACAAATGTGAACTGCAATTTCTCACTTGGAAAACTGCTTTCCTCGTTGCTATCACATCACTCAGAAGAGTGGGTGAGCTTCAGGCATTAACTATCGAAGAACCTTTTTTACAAATGCGCCAAAATAAAGTGGTTCTTCGGGCTAATCCTAAATTCCTTCCTAAAGTCATTTCTGCTTTTCATATCAATCTGTTGAGTTACCCGTGTTCTTCCCTCAACCAGATTCAGTGGCAGAACGTGCCCTACACACATTAGATGTGAAAAGAGCATTGCTTTATTACAAAGAAAGGACAAAACCTTTCCGTAACACAAATCAACTTTTTGTCGCTTTTGCTCCGCCACACAAAGGCAATCCCATATCAAAATCCAGTATTGCAAGGTGGATAGTCAAGTGCATTCAAATATGCTATGCAAAAGCTAAACGAACGTTAACAGTTCCCCCTATAGCACACTCAACACGCAAACTAGGGGCTTCTATGGCATTCTTAGGAAATATACCCATAGATGACATATGCAAAGCTGCAACATGGTCTACACCTCACACATTCACAAAACACTATTGTGTAGATGTGTTAGCAAGACAACAAGCTAGAGTGGGCCAGGCAGTTTTACGTACACTATTTCAGACCACTGCAACAGATACAGGTTAGCCACCGCTTTGGGAGATAACTGCTACATAGTCTATGCATAGCATATGATCTACAGCTCCTATGCCTCGAACGAATAATGCTACTAACCCAGTATGCATCTGTTCTTGGCATGTAGAGCTGTAGAGTCATATGCGCCCACCCGCCTCCCCGGGTACCTATACCTGTTGCAGTAACATCTTACTTGGATACATGCATTCATGGACATCTCCTTTTACTACTCTTACTAACTCCATTATCACCCTCTGCAGGAAAACAATCTAACAATGGAGTCGATGCCCATGCGCACCATCACCTAAAGGAGGAGTCACTTACCTCGTGACTGGAAAGACTCCTTCAAAGAAAAACAAAGTGCAAACATCCGGACCCAACACTAGATGGCGATCTATACATAGCATATGACTCTACAGCTCTACATGCCAAGAACAGATGCATACTGGGTAAGTAGCATTATCCTTCTAATATTTGAAAACATCCCCACCTCGCCGTTTGTGGACTATACCGACCCTGCAAAACTGAACATTTGCTGCTTGTCCACTTAAGGGGCTGCATGACTCATGAGACTCTACCAATGGCGGAGGATTTTAAATAAAAGCAATTTTGATTCCTTGAGAATGAGAGAGCCTGAAAATTAAATTTTTCGTTTTTACATAAGTGAGGCTTTGACTGTGGTACTTACTTTCTTTGCTCAAATGTCAAATATTGTTTTTCTTCTGTTTGCCTCGGTAGCAAGATTGCCCATCTCTTCATATTTGCATTCATTGCAGGTGTATTTGCATCTGTGTTTCTTTTCACATCACATTCTGGATTTGTCTAGTGTTTAGATTTTCCTCCATGCAGTACCAGATTGCAAATGCCCTTTGGGCTTCCCCTCCCCTTTCTTCTTATCAACCTGTTGTCATGTTCTATTTAAATTTTTCTCTCCAGCCTCAGGGTCTCCATGAACGATTGATCCAGAGGTGTCCCCATAATTTCTTTTTTCCTGTTCATTTTCTGGCATTGTAGAAAACAAAGTTAATTTCTCAAGTATCTTGCTTCCAGCTCATCCTGTTTCACATAACTTTTTTGCAACAAATGTACCTGTTGGCTTGTCTTCTGTTCCGCTGGGTGGGTTTTCTATTGAACTAGTTCTGCCTTTCTCTCTGCTTCTTCCACCCTCACTTCGTCTTTTATTAGGTCCACTTTCAGAATTTTAATTTCACTTGTTATTAGTCTCTTGTACACTGTGACATTTTCTAGGTTGCCTCGCATCTCTTAATTTCCTCGCAGTGGGCTGAGGTAGCTCTCCAATTTTGAGCATGTCCATAGTCTTAACAAAGGAGACTTCTATTTCTGCTCCTTCGTTAATGTTTTGCCAGCTCCTGATAGGGTGTTTTAATTTTATAAGGTATCTGCTTGTCCAAGAAACTAGATGCTTCAGAAATCTACTTGCCTGCAAAAAAATCCACTTGTTCTATTTTCTGCTGTGTAGTGATCCACAGATTGTGGCAGTGTTCTCATTATCAGAGCTGACAATAGGTTCCCTGTTTATGCCAGGGCTCATAATGTCAAGGTTTGGATTCTAGGAAGGGTAAAATTATGCCACCTTACCAATTATACCAGACTCTGTAAACACTGCTATTTATGTCCGATCTTTGAATGTTCACAGGCTCTACATATAAAGAAACTGATGTGCTTCATGATCCTGGTAGCATTTTCATAATGCTGGACGTCTGATGACAGTAGAGTTCTGGATATAGAATTTGACCATTTCTCTTTTTACTTTAGTTTCTATGGAACCTTCTTGTAAATTGCTCTGTCAAATTTACTTTCAAGCATTCACTCGGTTTATTATACTTGCAGTCCAGTGCTTAGGATGGCAGCTGAGGATCAAAGAGACATCCCACAGTGTGACCTTCTCCACTTGATCACATTGTGTAATTCTTGGACACATCACTTCATCTCACTCTGCCTCACTTTCCTTGTTGGCCACAACGGTGAATATATACCAAGCACTATATCTATGACATGGATATTTACAATTTACACATAGATTAACTCTTGAAGTTTTGGCATAATGTTATGGTCTCGATTCTTAAAGCTATTGACATGTTAAAGTTCGGCTTCCGCGCCTCATAAAAGGTCGGACATGGAGCGAATAAAACGTTTGAGAGCAAGAAAGGACTGCGCTCCCTCCTTCCAAAAAAGATGGGGGAGAAGGGAAAATGGTTTCTCCATGGGGAGGAAAAGGTTTTAACAAGTGGATTTATACTTGCCCAGCAGATTTTAGCATGGGCAAATATGTACTGTGCCTGTATATTCGCTCACGCGAAAGTGTAGTTAACAAACGTTTGCTAGAAGTACATCTGGAAACTTGCAACTGTTCAGCTTTGCGGGCCTTTTTCAGTAAACTTGTGTGAATTCATGAAAGTTTTAAATCTGCACTCTTCTGGGACCCTAAATATTTTTTTCACAAGGTGGCCATAATGGTTTTCCACTGATTCGCCATCAAACAAGTTTTATTTAATGATGCGTTACAGAAATATTTGTGCACATATTTCTGGGAATGTTTTACTTTGAAAACAATCACTAATGTTGCTTCCATTCTTCTGTGTGCATTTGCAAATAATCAAGGAGTATTCTGTGGACATACATTATAAGCCACAAATTAAGGTTTGCAGTCATGTACATGTTTTTATATTGGAACCTTTGTTATGCAACTGTGCTTACAGCCCACCGTGTTAACTTAGAGTCCTTACCCCCATAATAGCATTGCAATAATGAGTCATAAATGTGTTTTTTGAACATCGTATTCACGAGAATAAAAATCTTGCCTATCCTCTTCCCTGCAACCATACTATTGCACTGTAAACTTGCAGCCAACATGTTTATGCTGCAGGGGTCGTTGTCTACTTGTCCATTAGACAAAATAAACATGAAGGCTTGTTGTCCTCGATCCCAAACAATATGACCTGGCGTTGTGCTATAGGAGTTCCCCACCGCTGTCGACAGATTGCCATCTGAAAATGCACGAGAGCAGTCTTTCTCTTTCTGTGTTACTATCAGTGTGGTTGCTAATGCCTTGCAGCCATATTTCTAATCAACCGTCAGGAAGGAGCCTGGCTTCGCATCATCAAAACTGTGCTGCATCAAGAAACACTATGCACATTCATATATTAATAAAGCCTCTATTTCTGCAGCAGAGATTAAACTTGATCCATTTGGTTCCTTTTAATAGTATTTTACAGTGATGGTCAGATATTCTTCTGCAAGCATAGTTTCTACAGTTTAAACATCAAACCAGTAGATTTGACAAGTTGCAAACCTTCGTTATTGTTCCATTCCTGCTGGGCCTAGTGAATGTGTAAACTATATTTAAAAATTTGTACAATTGCACCCCTTTTTTTTTTTTTTAAATGGCCCATAATGATGACAATTTTAGGACACGTTGCACACTAAATTGTTTTGAGCAGTAGGTCTTGACCTGTGATCGAGGACCCCTGAGGATCCGCGAGGCCTACTCTGGGAGTCCGTGGCTGTTTTACAAAATTAAATAGTATTAAAATGATTCAATTAAAATGAATAAAGCATATATAAATAAAGCCGCAAAATTGAAAAATGTAAAAACTTTTTCTATATTTGATTGTGAATTAAACAAAATCTTTCAATATTTGGGCTTTTGTTATATACTTGTTTATTTTTGTGTATTGTTTTGAGGTTCGAATCATAGAAATTGCTTAGACCGGTGGTCCCCCAGCTTCCATTAATGACTCAGTGGAGAGTGGGGGAGATCTTCGGATTCCAGTAATGGTTCTGGTCTTGGGGAATCTTATTGTACTGGGCTTTTGGACTGTGATGAATTTTGATTGGAGTTACTCCTTTCTCTTGTATCCGTTTGTACTGAGAATAAGGACTCGGGGGGGACTATTGTGACTGAGAAACTCTGCGCTCATGTTTGATTGATAATAAGAGCAGCTTGCCCTTTCCTACCTATACTTGGGTAACAACTGGCAATGGACTCATTGTGGGTGCTGTGTTCACCACCTGCCAATTGCACTGCCATCTGGGGTTGCAGAACTTCTTAAACAGTGGAGCGCGAATCACTCAGGTGATGTTGAAGCGCAATACGAATGAACCCCACTCATATGGTAGCAGAATTTGGATGGGCGAAATGCAGGCCACCGTAAAGCATCGCACCCTGCCCCTACTTTGGTATTGTGTGCCCCTGTGAATTATTGGTTTGTCCTCTGTAATGGATGCTCTTTATAATGACAGGCCTGTCACATGACTTTAACTAGGGCAATTGGATATTATTTTTACAGTTCCCAAATATGAAGACCTGTTTAAGGAATATGCCGGTCTAGAGTCTGGGGCCGTTTCTGTTCTGGTCAATGATTTCCTTTGATAAGGCCCAGCGTACATAGCTTGAAGTTGGTAAGAGGGCCTGTAGGGGTGGAGATGGGAAAAAGATAGAGGTCCTCCTCTACTGTGTAGTCCATCTCTTGTACTATGTACTTTTACATACTCTCTGTGAGTAGTCCACGAAAGCTGCTTCTGTGGAAGAATAAAGGTTGCTCTGGTTTATTTTTCTTGATAAGTTGTTAAAGAAGTGTTCATGCTTTGTAACGCAGTACTTATGTTGTAATCTTATAGGAAGTGCACACAGGCTCTTGATTGTTTAACACGTGAGGTGAAGCTGGAGGAATGCTCTCATTACCCATGTGAAATAAAGGGTACTTATGGCAGCGGTGTCATTGAGTCCTCGATAGTCCTCACTATGCACCTGTTAGCTTAGTTGGAAAATCTTGTATTCTCACACTGTGGAAGAGCCTGTTTCTATTTAGATGAGCTCACTGCCTGGCCTGTGCATTAAGGATTCTGTTCTTCAGCTTCTTCATTTTTTCTTTCAGAGGACTATCTGCGATATGCACACGGCTTAATATCGGATTACATTCCCCAAGATCTGAGTGAGGAATTGTCTAAATACTTACAGTAAGTGTGTAGTCCAAAATGTAGCACAAATGCATCACCCGGATGAACTGTCGGTACTGCTATTCATGTAAAGTGTAAATAGCTTAAAGATTTTCTAGGAATGTGTGAATTAAATCGTTGAAGTATGCTAATGATTTGTTCGTATTATACAAACGTTGTGAGTTTATGGGGCACAATCTGTTCTGATCAAGGAAGAGCGTAAATGACTTGCAGTAGGTCAATATTTGGATAAATCATTTTAATTGATGTTATCCCACTTAATATTAGTGTAGTTTATGATTTTAGTTTATTTAATAACAATCTAAATATCAAATATTTTACAAACCATGTACTTTTTGCAGGATTCCAGAGCTACCAAGTGCGGTACAAGAGCCCTCGTCGAAGGTAAGGTATTGAAGAATATGTAGAGCTGTATTTCTCTGTCTTGCAAGTCAGATGGTTTGCCATGTCTGCATAATTGTTTTCATTCTAAAGATTTAATGTAGCAATCTTTAATTGCAGGCTAAGTGATGATATCCTCTCCTGGGGTGTTCTCCATTGACCCACCCTTTGAATGTACTGTGCTTTCTTTGCAGGGTTCCAAAAGCATATGAATACATTATTTAAAAAATAATTACAAAAAACATATTGGACATGCCAGCACCATCCTCCTCAATACACCTTTACATTATATCACTTGCACCACATCTAGATTTTTTTCTTGTCATGACCACCAGATTGATGATTTGCGTGGTCAGGAGTGTTTTCTCTTTGTGTTACTTTGGAATTCATTAGATACTCATTACTGTACTGCGACTACTATTTTTCTAAATCCCTGGTTGGCTATGACCCATCTTTGAAGTTGCTTTGCTGAAGTTAATTGGATCCTGGTCGAAATTTTGCTTCAAACATGTTGGTACCAGTGAAATAGCAAGCACTGGTGTGATGGGAGTATCCATCCTAAGTGTGCTCAGTAACACTGTCACTGGCCCAGCTCCTACTCCTAGAATTTTTCACTTAATACACGTTATTATACTCCTCTCTTCAGAGAAACAAGGGGAAAAAGTCAGTTCAGATCTTGAGTCACGTGTATTAATTGAAAAATTCTTCCCTTGGTTTGCATTAATATTAATGTCTTTCTCCAAAATATGCCTTTTGATATGACTCTATTTTCTTACATTCTCCTTTTTAACATATGGTTCTATGACACAGACTTGTAGGCACTTTTTCATCACTATTAGTGGATTGATATTCCATTTTTTTCGTTCATCTACACAATCCCAGTCGCACTGTCATCACTACTATGATCATGGTGAGATCGAGCGTTTTTTTACTTTATTGACCGAGTGTTTTTTTTTCCAACCAATTCCCACACGTGTAATTGCACGAGCGAGACTTTACTTCAGCAGTCTAGTCTTTGCGGTCAGAAGACCGGAAGAGCCCCATTTACGAACATCGGTGACACGGAAGTGTATCACTGGTCACCTTACGCTGGCTACGCTTGGGTAGCCACGCTAGGAAGAGGTGTGGTGTGGCGCTGCGGCCAGGGCGACTGACACCGGACGCTTTGGCTCACGGTTCGATCCCCGGCACCGGTGGCAGGTCAGCCCAGCACCCTGTGACTCTGGGCAATAGCTCGCTTAATCTTCCCGACGGCCCCCAGCGCCGGGATGCCTCCGGGTAGCTGTGCGCTTTACAAATACTGGATTTACATTTTTTACATTTACAAATGACGTGCCGCTTTCCTTTCTACATAAACTGACGCTGATATGGAACGGACAACCACTCATACGAAAGGGGGCCCCTGAGGCTGGTAACAGGCAGAGAGGACAGGGGGAAGAACCAAATAGCAGTCAAGAGACACACCCTCTGCCTGAAATACTTTTAAAAGGTGCTGAAAGTCACTGATATGCTAAACCAGTCCTAAGATACTGGCCTTCCCAATTATATTGCAGAATACATATATGATCAAGTGGAGAAGGTCACACTGTGGCATGTCTCTTGACTGCTAGCTGATATGGAACGGGACAGCACATGTCGGACCGTACACGGGGTGGAGACCGATCTTAACTAGGAGTACGTTGTTAGAGACTCCGTTATTCTTGGTCTCTGTTGTTCTTCTAATTAATTTTGACTCTTGTACAAAGGCAGGTTAGTAGATACCTTAAACCCAGACAGTAGCAGAGCTAAGAGTACTTGTTGAACTACTCCCGTGGGTGGTCTGCTGTTTGCATTCGCTAGTTTCCAGAACTGAAAGCATTTACGCTCGCAACAGAATGTTTTCATTCTCGCACCGAATGAGCAGCGCAGGTGGGCGCTCGCTTGTAACGTTGACTCGTACTGTGTGTTCTTCTTGTTTCTACGAGAGTGAGCATCTGACAAACTCTTAGAGTTTGCATCTTTTAAGAGTACTTTGGTATTGCTAATGCAGGCTAGCGTAACTTGTACAATTTATCTCGTTCTCTGAGCGCATTTAGGATAATGTATGTGGTTACTTATTTTTAATAAACACTGACATTTTTCACTTATACTTGGGTGTTTTTCGATATGCTCCCCTCCCCTTCTACTGCGATTAGGCTTTATTTGGTCTAAGTATTTTCTGTATACCAGTTTGGTGGCGATTAGAGATTCCACCCCCTTTACCTTACCTTACAGGGAACTCTATTTACAGACGTTTGGAAACGCCAGAGGCTAACAGGACTACTGAGGTTATTGTGACATACCAAACACGCTAAGGTATGACGATGTGCGATTCTCTGGTTATCATTGGGTGTTGTTAGGACTACCACCTCCATTCACCATAACAGGACTCTTAATTATAAAAAAATAATTCTTTAAACTCAATCCCGAATCTAACACTAGCTTTGATAGCCTATATTACTTCGCCATGGATTACCTCTCTCCTACTACTGTGGACTGTGGAGACACCACGTGTGCCTACTTTTCAAGACTTAGTTATAGGTATTGTCCACATGGTATTGCTTTGTTGCACAAACCACGCATAGGTTGAATGTCTCTCTATACTTAGGCTATTGGAATTCTTGAAGTAGCGCAAATTGGACTGAGCGAGGGACGCTTTGGACACATTTCTTTACTGGTGTTTCGTAATTTGGACACGCGAACCTTGCCTACTCTAATTTGTTTGGTAAGCTGCTGTCGCTGAGGAATTATAAACTTCCTAGAATACACTTGGGATACACTGTTATTTGGCAGTCATCACACCTTTTTTAAATAAATCTGTTTGCAAAACTGGCTTTTGGATGGAGCACACTCTCTCAGTTCAACACGGCCCTTGGCTTGAGTTCACTATCTCTGTCACGACTCTCCACGGCTGGTTCTTCTTTCTCTTTTGATTTCTTTCCTAAGACCATCTGCGTCAATTTGAACAGTTTAACTGTTTTGTAAATCCTGATAAGATTAATTACCAGTGTTTTAAAATGAAATACATTATATGTACTTACAGCCCTGAAGAAGCCCTTTCAAGGGTGAAACGCGTTGGATGTACCTAAATGTATTAAGGATATATGAAATAAAGAATCTACAACGCACAACTAACAGAACCTGCGAAAACTCTTATTGATCATTGACTCATTACTGTATTTATCTGTATTACCTCATCAACCTTTCAGTACTTGCCAGAGATGCGCCTGTGTAAAAGGCGCACATACATAAAATGCGCACCTCGCATGTAACAGTATCAACCTGCTATAAACCAATTAAAATGCAGCATTTTTGGTAATTTACAGCTGTCTGATTTACAATAAGTTATTTCACTGAATTTGTCACAAAGCCCCAAAATAAACCAGAAAATACCTACATCAAGGATGAGAGCACACCTCTTATGCTGGAGGAGGTAAAGGCTTTGATGAAGGAATGTGCTAAAGAAGAGGTTCGGTTACTCGAAAGGGGGTCAGAGAGTACTTGATACTTTTCTTTATACAGAAGAAGCGCAGGTCCTTGTGCCACAGTCTGAATCATAAGCATCTCAATCACATTACATTTTGGCATTAGCAGAGCCTAATGCATTCTAGGCAGAGGAAATGCCTCCAGTTTGTAATCAGAATAACACATTATAGGTTCTTTGTACTTTGTGTGGAATCAAATTGGAACCAAGATTATTCATTGGGTTAGCCAGGATTGCTACTATATCAGTGGCAGAAACCCATAGACCTGTCCATACCGAGAGGGCTGGTTAGTGAATGGATGTTCTTTATCATTATGAGAGCAGTAGAAACTGGACCATCTAACTTCTGTTCTGGTTGCTTTAAAGTCAACTTCCTCAAGTCACGGCATTGCCTTCTTGACAGAAGATATTTCTGAGTGCCAAAAGGCACTCTCAAAGCATTTATGGTTTTCATTAAAGACATGTTACAGTGTTTGACATCTGCTGGATGCTTGTTTGTAACTCCTCCAGTTTGGTATAATGATTGTATTAATGGCTTACCTAAAAAGCAAGAATAGTCAATCACTTTTCAAAGCGAGGGCTTTAAGAGGACCTCCGCATCACTCTGCAACCCCTATCCCTCATGGAACCTAACACAGTCACTTAATGTCTGGCAGTTCCTTTTCCTTCCCTCAACATGTTACTTTATGAGCATCTGAATTGATAGGCTATAGCTCAGTTTACTGGATAAGTGAGATTCAGGCCCTTGATGCCGAGTGGTCATGCACACATATACAGAGATTACTTTTAGGATGATTGTTGGATATTGTTCCAGTCAAAACTTTAAATTGCCTTGTCATCAATCTTAAATGTACACCGGAAAGGTCTTTACATATTCATGATGTTTGGAGATCTATCACCTTCTGTAAAAACAGTTGGCCTGGATGAAGTTTCCATTACGTCAGCATAATCTAGCATAATGTCTGTTATTTTGTGATATGCTTGTTGTGCTAAATTCCCGAAATTACACATTATGCCACGTCCTGTAATTACGCATCGTTCACAGCAAAAATTTGGTGCAACGGCCTGGAAACAGCACGAAATACCAGAACGCAAACAGCTGCGGTTTGTGGTGCTTGTGTTTTTTTTCCACTTTTTTTCAGTGCAAAATGCATCCTCGCATCCAAAATTTACACCAGGATGCATTTTGTTCTAAAATATAGAGCCACATGGTGGTTTTGCATTTTGTGCAATCATAATCTTACTGACATTTTACATAATTACGAAAACTAAATTGCGCAAATTTCTCACACCCTTAATTGATGGGACTAAAGATTTTAAAACGATATGGCAGCTCCTAGTCTCTTGTGCATCTCCACCCTCGGGTGATTCCATCAGTCAATCAGGAATTACATATTGTGTAATGTGTACACTTGTGCTAGTAACTAGAAAGAACATTGCTTAATATGCTAGGAACTCACATTTAGCTCTCATTGGTAAAACGTTTCCTTGCAGATATACTGGGCAGCTCCGCAGTTAACACATTAACCTAAGATTACTGCATGAATATTGATTTCAGTGTGGCAGACTACTCACGTTTCACTTCCATCTCCACAGAGGGGGAATACTGCTTTGCGCTGTATGCCCAGCATGTGCGTCTGGAATACATTCATCTATCTACAAAATAAAAAAGTTACGTATGTGTAACGAAATGTTTTCAGCTTGAGACTTTTCTGGATTCATATTCTCTCTTTACTCATCCCCGGTGAAGAGGAAGTAAAGATTGCTAGATTCTAACTCCGTATTCACTCAACATGCAATCAGGAAGATATCATTTGAAGATGGTGTCTATTCTCTGTTGCGAGATATCCTGTTCCTGACCCTGCTGCGGTTAGTGCCCAAAACATTTACTCCAGTAAACTAGATGTTTTGTAGAGCCCAACCACTAGATGGTAGGATAAAGCATAGTATGTGAATTTAAAATATTCTCAAGCTACAAGTCTATTGTTATAGATAAGTGACTTCATCCTTTATGAGCGTTCAGCCATATGAGTCGTAATGCTTTTACTTAAAATCGTAAGATCCAAATTTAGCAGGCACACTAATCGGTTTGAAGTACTGTTTACAGGTTACTTGACTGGTTTAGGGAACATCCCTGTGGAGACTTACCTATGTAACATCACTAGAAAACCAACACCTCTAGCATGTTCATACATCTTGAAGATGAAGCAGCTGACCTGAAGGCCTTTCTCTGGGGCCTCAGCAGCTGATTGGCTAATGTGCAATATCCTGTGTTGGTGCTCTCATTTACCACTGTTGTCCCTTGGCCATTAATATTAATACACTTGAATTAGATAACGTGTTTACTTCCTTTGGGCTGCTAACTCTCCAAGGGCACTAAGTGGAGCAGTCAAAGCTTTACTCTAGGAGGTAGTATGGACTAGAGACTCAAATGCTGTAAATAACTTTTAAATTAATGTCTAGTTGGTGCTATATCTTGATAGAGGAATTTTACTAACGGGTAGGCAAAAAGAAGAGTTAGAGTTGTGATGCACATAAAAAGAGAAGGTGCTAGCCCCTTGTAGAAAAGTGATATAATCCCAAGCATTTATTTTATAGGAACTAGATTTGCTATAGCATTAGCCACATGGCTAGTTTTATCCTCTGGGTCTATGTTCAGGTTAATACAGAAGGATTTACACTTGAGTTTTGAATTGTTTTTCAGCAATGTCTCACTGGAAAAAAGGGAAAACACAGTAATAATTTTGTTTTGATGCACCTGGCCCTCAGAGGTCAGGATGCAACGCTGGACAACTCCGTGTGGCCAAGGTCAATTGGTGCTGAACAGCTTCTAAAAATAGTCGAATACCTTCACTGAAACCCACCCACCAATCAAACAAGCCTCACTCCAGCAAAAAGAGTGGTGATGTTTAAGGATTCAAAGAGTCTTGGTGTCAAGTATAGTGGGTGACAGGAAATCCAGTGGTTGGTATGCAGACAGGACACCTTTCAAGTTTTTGAGACCAGTTACAAGATCCAACTGATCTGGGTATCTTCAGTGGGAAGCAGATGTAGTTGTGTATCCATATCAGTGGTAGCTGATGATCTTTGAAAGTAAAGGGGAGTAATACTTGCCCAACATTCAAACAAGTGAGCAATTGTGACTTATTTTAGGGGAATTTGATGAATGGGGTCCTTTCTGAGAAATGTTTGAAGGAAATGGATCACATTCTGCATTTTTAAAGGACAATTTTCACATTTCATTTGTATGTGTAAAGCGCCATAATCGAGTCACTCGAGTCATTTAGGGTGGGCCCACTGGATCTAGGGAAAAGGCCTTTTTTCTTAAAAAGTGCTTCATTGTAAAGAAAGAGGTCGCAGCATGCTCCGACCCTCAGAGGGTCAGGAAAAACTCGTTGATGAAGCATGTCACTGGAAAACATTCAGTGAGTAAGAGTTCCTTTAAAAAAAGTTATTTCCCCTATATCCAGTGGGCCCACCCTAGATGACTCGAGGTTGACTCCCTTGATTGTTTCCCTCTCTTGATTTTTACTTGTCTGTCACCGAGCAGATGTGTGCCCCTAGATCTGTCTATAGTAGGTTAATTAATTGAAAAGCCAGGTCTTAAGCTTCTTGCATGCATTTCCTAACAAACAATAGACTCTAAAAAGGCACTCGTGAAGTTTTCAAGGTCAAGAGTTGCCTCCAATATGTCCAAGCCCTGCAGTACATTCAAAGCGTAACACTCGCATATGCTGGTAAGATAACGCTTTTGAAGCATGCGTATGCCCTAAGGCATCTTAGCACTGCGGCCTACGTGTGGATCCTACTTAAACCTTTTTAAAAAAAATATTTTTATTGTTTTCTTTTAACCAAACCAATACATGCAATAGCAAGCGTACCTGTTTACACATTGCACATCCCATTTCAGTAAAGATCTAATTACTGAGCAAACTCCCCCACAACCGCTTAGGCAATAAATGGTATATAAAGCAATATTCAAAACCTATTTGACAAACCATCAATCAAATTCTCCAAAAATATCAGCTTCATTTTCCTCAAGCGGTAGCGATTACCAATAGTGCAATGTATCAAATAACTCGTAATGCAAACCCAAACCCACCCACTTATCCCTCCCCGTCTCCTAATGGCGTAACAATAATTCGAAAATAAAGTTTATCCACAAGTCATGATTATGTCCACATTAATTGCGTCTACCACGGTAATCCAATAGACCAATCCATGCCGTCAGAGGTAAAGGCACAAGAGTAAACATTGGAGCCATCTTCCTAAGGAGGGGTAGGTTCTCGGGGAGGAGTCTCTAACCCTGGCGTGCTCAAGTCTCCATCAGTGTCATCATGTGGTGCATGCAATAATTGTACTAACGCCTCCCAGGCCCTCGCCTGTTCCATCCCCTTATCATTTTTAGTTCGGGCTGCCATTTGCAGACGCGCAGTGCCTTCACATTCTGCCCATTTAATAAATTCAGCCCGCCATCTCTGAAAACTAGGGCCTCTCGGGGCTTTCCAGTGGGTTGTTATTTCTCGTTTTGCCAGTAGAAGCCCCAGGTCTATAAATTTACTGGTTACTTTGGTTTTAGCAGTATGGGGAAACCAGTGCTACAAACAGAGGCCTATCGTGGGTTCTATGTTTCTATCTGTAATATCATGCAGAAGGGCAACCACTTCTTCCCAGTATGTACCAAGTTGAGGGCAATTCCACATCATGTGGCAGAAGTCTGCCCCTACAACTCTACATCGCGGACACATTGCCGTGGTCACATTAAAATATTTATTAATTTTCTCAGGTGTAAGGTATGCTCGATGAATAATGAAGAAGTGTACCAACTGAAAACGGGTGTTCCGGGTGCTCTTCCATGCGCGTTCCACCAACCCCTCCCACACCTTCCAGGAATTTCGGCGCCCAGGTCCACTTCCCACCGCTGTCGGAGCGTTACCAGAGGGGCCAGTCGCTCATTCGTCATTCGACGATATAAGCAAGTAACTGCCTTGATGGTGCCAGCAGCCAGAACCACATATTGACAAACCATGGAGGTGGGCGGTTCCCGAAGTCCCCCCTTCCAATGCTTCTGGATGGCCGCTACAAGCGCTAGGTGTAATAAGTAATCCCCCCGAGCCAGCTCGTACCTGTCTCGTAATACCTCATATGGAATCATGGTACCATTGTCATACAGATCTCCTACAGTGAGCAACCCCCTCTCCGCCCATTCTGCCAATGCCGCCATGCGGCATAGCATTACATACCGCCAGCGGTATTTCAGGGGCATACGGGCGCACTATCTGTGCTCGCCTGTGGCTCCTATTCCAGCAGAGCTTAAACGTCCCCATCTCGCGAGTCAACGAAGAGATTGGGAGTGGCAGCTGTAGAAGCAATTTAGAAAGTATCTGCCTAATCCGTTGAGACCCCACTCCATCTTCACCGCTGCGGAACTCACGCATCACCGCCTGAGTAAGCCATTGCAGTTGCGCCGCCAGATAATAAGATTCGAAATCAGGAACTGCCAGCCCCCCCCTCCGACCGCGACCTCATTAGTGTATTGAGGGCTACTCTCCGACGTCGTCCAGCCCAAAGAAACCCAACCACCATCGACTGAAGCTGCTTAAAAACCGACGCCGGGACCCAAACCGGTAGTGTTCTAAAATAATACAACAGCCTGGGTAGCGCTATCATTTTGAGAATGGCCACTCGTCCAGCTACCGAGAGTGGGAGCGTACCCCAGAACTCAATACAACCCTTAAGCGATCTAATGGCCCTGCCCTTATTACCCTCCAATAAGTCGGCTTGGGTGTGATAAATACGAGTGCCAAGATACGTCATACACTGTCGCTCCCATCGTACCTCCTGTGTATACTCTCGGCCAACAGCCTGTTTCACCGCCGGGAATAAACAAGTCTCTGTCCAATTTACCTTCAAACCGGCAATCTTACCAAGGTCGTTCAACAACCCCTTCGCACCGCGAAGGGCACCCTCTGTGTCCGCCAAAAATAAAAGGAGATCGTCAGCGTACAATGCAATATGATGGATTTGCTCTTGTACGTTCAACCCTGTATAATGTAAACCCGTCCTAGCCCGTGCCGCATAGCGGTTCCATGGCCAGGGCAAACAGCAGAGGAGAAAGAGGACAACCCTGTCTCGTCCCACGACCTACCGGGCAAGTATCCGAAATCATCACTCCCGTCTTTACCCTCGCTGTAGCCTGTTTATATAACAGTGATGTTCATTCCACAAAACCCTCTCCCAACCCGAAGCGCCTCATGACGTGGAACAAATATGGCCATTCTAAACTGTCAAAAGCCTTCTCAATATCTATCGCCAGTATGGCAGCAGAGTCTTTGCAATATGTGTCAGCTTCCAGGACATGAATAAGGCGTCGGACATTCTGAGCCGTATTTCGTTTGGGTATAAAACCCGCTTGGTCCGTATGTATTAAGTGGACCATAAAGGGGAGCAGGCGAGTCGCTAGGATGCGACTCAAAATCTTATAATCCGTGGTCAGCATTGACAGCGGGCGATAGGCGGTCCCATCGTGGGGAGGTTTACCTGGTTTGAGCAATGGTATGATTAACGCCTTTCGAGTAGTGGCAGGCAAAAGGCGCTCTTTCTTGGCAGTATTATATAATGTCACCAACCTAGGAGCCAACAGGTCAACATACGCGCTATAAAACTCCACCGGTAGGCCATCCATACCAGGGTTTTTTTTTCGGGCCATATGTTTAATTGCGCCTCGGACCTCTCCTAGGGTAATGTCCTGACCCAGCAGCTCCGCCCGGTCACGATCTAATACAGGGAGAGCCGCCCCTTCCAGAAACTCCTGGATAGCCACTTCGTCTGGGGCTTTGCTTTGATATAAAACATTATAATAACCGAAAAACATGTCATTTATCCCCTTCTGCGTATAGCAGGCTTCCCCATCGGGATCCTGGAGTTCTAGTATGACCGTCCCTCTACGTGCTGGGTTGGCTAGCCACGCCAACAACGCCCCAGATGTATCGCGCTCCACATGCGCCCTTACAGCGTATTTTTTATAATCAAAGCAGCGCAAGCGCTCTACTTGCACTACAACCTCCTCCCTCGCCGCTATCAGAGTCGCGCTGGCGATCCGGGCGCTCAGGCCTCTCCCTCTCAGCTTCCCGCAGCCTGTGGTCCGCCCTCTCCTAACTCCTGTAGTAATACTCTGCGCACTCCCAACTTATACGCTATGCACTGTCCCCTAATTACACTCTTGAAGGCATCCCACTCCACCATTAACGATGAGGCAGTGCCTGTGTTGCTCTGAAAATAATCAGTAATGCCAGTGCCCACCATGTCGCGGAATGCATGATCTTCTAGTAATTCTGGGTTCAAACTCCAAGTTGGTATTTTGGGGCGTTCGGGCAATAGATTCACACATATTAACAGCGGGTTATGGTCTGATAGCGTCAGAGTTAGGTACTCGCTATGCTGTACTGCAACATGTACGTCAGGAGAGCAAAGCATCGCATCAAGGCGGACATGGAGGTCGTGCAAGGCAGAAAAGAATTAATAATCCCGGGCAGTCGGGTGTGACGTCCTCCAGGTATCTATCAGCCCCCACCTATGCTGCCAGTCCCGCCTGACCCTTGAAAGTGCATGAGTAGGCGCCTCTGAGAGGGGAGGATGGGATCTATCCAATTGGACATCCGTGACCGAATTAAAATCCCCACCCAGCAGCACCGACCCAGTTAAGAACGGAGCGAGTTTCCCAGACATTTGTGCGAAGAATGCCGCTTGCTCTAACATTTAACCTCCCCGCAACCAACACATACCGGCCCTCAGGATCCCTAAGCTGATGAAGGGGCTGAAAGGGAACTCCCGCCCGTACCCATATTAAAACCCCTCGCGCAAAGGCGGAATACGTTGTGCAGAAAATCTGTCCTCTCCACCTACGCTGCAATGCCACATCTTCCTTTGGTGCTATATGTGTTTCTTGTAGGAAAGCGAGGTGGACCCCCCCTCCGAACTAAATAGGTATGTATTTTATGTCTCCGTACCATAGTGTGCATACCCCTGACATTCCAAGATAAGCACTTCAGATCAGATATCGAACCCATGGCATCGATCCACATTGACTCCACATAGCTAATCTCAAAGGTTACGCCATTTCCCCCAACATTCCCACATCACAAAAAAAATAAAACAACAACCCCACCCCAGGACAGGCACTATAACATTAGTCCCCATCCAAACTACACCAAACTAGTTTCCCTCTGGCAACTACAGAGGAACAGTGGGGGACAGTGGTTGCAGTCCGTCAAATACCAGCTATCAGCATACAACGCAAAAGCCCCCCTTCATGCCCCTCAGTGCATGTACCACAACCGCCCCCGAGGGGCGCCGCATTTATAGAAGCACTCAACTCCCATCCAATCCCGGCCCACAATCCCCACCACACCAAAAATCCGGCATTTAAAGTACCAATAACATAAGGCCCATAGTTCGATGACCAACCTGCAAAGCAATCAAAGCAGTGAAACAGAATGAAAACTTTCAAACAATATCATCAGCAGTTCCTGGTGTGACATGCGGCATCTGCAGACTACTAGCCTGGGTGTCGTCCGTGTCCGTGCCATCCTCTGAGTCGTTTGCAGGGTCCCGGAGCAAGTCCGAGACCGCCCTTAGGGCCTCTTGTCTGGCTCTCTCAGTCTGGGAAGCGCTGGGCACCTTCAAAGTAGCAGGACGCCGTCGCGGCCCCCTCCGGCGCTGCAGCAGCTGTTTCGGAGGCAGAGCAGGCACATCGGTCCCTGCCGGTTTCCTGCCTGTCCTATACGTTTCCAGCCAATCCCATGCCTCCGACGGATCCCCGCAAAAGTGCGTTGCTCCATCCAGGATAATCCGCAAGCGGGCCGGGAACATCAGTGAATACTGTAGCCCCTCATCACGAAGAGCTCGTTTGACAGCCAAGAAAGACGCACGGCGGTGCTGAACCTCCAGTGTATAGTCTGGAAAGATAGAGATCTTACTGTTGCCCACTGTATATGGCCCCACTGTGCGTGCCGCCTGGAGAAGATGGTCTCTGTCCTTGTAGTGGAGGAGCCTGGCCACCACCGGTCTCGGAGGACGACCCGGCGTCAGAGGGCGGGCTGGGACTCGATGCGCTCGCTCCAGCGTGTAGAACTGCGTCAACCCTTCCGGCGCCACTGTGTCGCGGAGCCAGTCCTCCAAATACTGGACCATATTGGATCCCTCAATCCCCTCCGGAAGTCCCAAGACTCGGATGTTATTCCTCCTATTTCTCCCTTCGGCATCCTCAGCTCTTTTCTCCAACACCAGGAGTCTTCGGTTAACGTCGCCCACCTGTTCCGCAATGGACTTCTGCGCTGGTTCCAGGGTCGCCAGGGAAGACTCGGTCTGCTCCACTCTGTCCGCCAATTTGGCGTGCTCGGCTCTCAACAACAACAAAGCCCACTGAAACCGTTGCAATATCCTGATGCAGGGCCTCCTGCATGTCCGTAATGGCCTGAAGTATTCGGGCCAGCTGCTGCACTCCTGCGTCGTCTGGGCCCTCAGGAGAAGTTGGGCGCTTCTCCTCCTGACTCGCATCCCCTGGTTCCAGCTGAGGCGCCTGTATCTTTCCCCTAGGCTTCCCCATAGTGCTGCTGCGGTTCAGATTCGCCTCATCACAGCTGTGTATTTCTTCCCCACCACGGAGCCTCCTCCACAGTAATCACTCACCAGTGCTCGATCGATGCGTCGGGAAACGCCATGGGGGGGTCACACTCACTGAACCGTCAGAGCCGGTCGGCCTCGCACTCCAGTAGAGAGGCAGCGGGACTCCCGACCCGCAGGACTATCCAAGTACGTGTCAGATTGTGGACAGGAGGAAGTCCAGCCGTCCCAGGAGAACGCCTGATGTCCCGCGGTGCGTTCAGGCCACCCCAGAGTTCAATCCCCCCAAGCCAGCGCCAGGTCCCGGAGGGCCCCGGATATGATCTGATTCAAGATGGCCCTCAAAGCACCAGCGGTATTGGCCCCAACAGGATCAATGCGCGGGTCATGCAGGGCGCCCGTGCAATACGCCATCCACTAGCGCCTCCGACGCAATGCAGCCTCCTATTGGGGGCCCCCTCCGTCCCTCGGCAAGAGGGCCGGCTCCGAAGTGTCCCAAGAGCCGTTGCCGCCGAAGTAATCCCCACCACCTCCACACGCGCTCACCCAGGGAGCTCACTTCGCTGGGCAGTGACCCATATAATCAGACCGGCATCAGTTGTAATTCGTCCGCCATTGAGGTCGGCGCGGGCAGTGAAATATCCGGCTGCTGCTTCTTCACGTATGCAGGATGCGACAATGTAGGCTCGCAGTCTCTTGTACCATTCAAGCAGCAGCAGCTCCTCTCCACTCCACAGTAGGCCGCCCGACTCCGCCCGTATCCGTGCAGTTCGCCGACATTCGCTCTCACCTCCGGATAGCGCAGCAGGGCGCCGCAACACCCCCTTCAAGGCACCACAGTGGCGCTAGGACTGTCTCCGTTAATCTCCGCTATGGGGCCCAGACGGGTCCTTCTCCCGTGCATAAAGCGGGGCAGTCCACCCAAACCAGGCTACTCCAGCCTGCGACCGTCGCAATCGCCGTCTCTTAGCCCGGGCAGCCCCGTCTCCTCCAGCCGATGCGAGCAGGGGTTCACCTCAGGCAGCGGTGGACTTCGTGTACAAGTCGCCTCAGCCCGCGTCTCCAGCGGCACTGAGACAGGCGCGATTACTCACCGCTCCACTGTCGGGTCTCTCACTCCCCGAATCGGGTCACGGGATCGGCCTTATTCTGTCTGCCCTCAGGCCAGCGCCATCTTGTCTTCCCTCGGCCGGCCGGCCTCTTCAGTCGCCATCGCAGTCTCACAGCACAGCTCGGTCGAGGGAGGGCCGCAATCAACTCCTCCAAGCCTCTCGCTGCTTCTAATTCCCTCTGCGGTTACCCCTCGGGGACAGGACGGCCGCGAGGCCGGATAAATCACGGGGCCGGCGCGGAGCTCAGAGCTCACGCGTCTGCCTCCATCCGGTTGCAAGCCACGCCCTCCCTGGATCCTACTTATACCTTGATATTAATTGACAAATTACCAAGTTTTTAGAGCCTTCCTAAACTGGAGAAGATTTGACTGAGGTTTCAAATTTAGAGGAAAGTTAATCCACAGTTTAGCAGTGCAGCCTATGAAACTTCAGCCGCTCCAGGTAGATTGTTTACATTTGGGGATCTTAACATTTTTGGCAGAAGTGAAGTGGAGAGTTCTGGTGGGAGTATACCAGTTAAAACCGCACTGAAAATTTTCAGGACAGGCACCATGCAGAGCCCTATGTGCAATACAGAGAGCTTTAAAGGCAATGCGTTTCCTAATACGTAGCCAGTGTAAACTATGCAGGACCCAAGATACTGACTGGAACTTGGGAATCCCCAACAACATACGAACTGCTGCATTCTGCAAAGTTTGAAGCTTGTTCAGCAACCTTTGCATGTTTTGTAGAGGGTGTTGCAATCAATTTTCGAAAGGACCAGAGTCACAATTACGGCCTTCTGCAGTTCATGGGGAATGCAGGGAAGGATTTTTAAAATTATCCTTAATTAAGGAAGATGACATGACCACATTAGTTTGATCCCAAATGTCAGTTTATCAAACATAATACCCAAGTTCCTGACTTTCTTAACCAGGGTAGAGAGCATTTCCAAGTTCCGTGGCCTCCAGGCAGGGGACCAAAGGGAAAGATAAATCCCAAACAAAAGGACCTCAATCTTCCCTAACTTCAGGCAATTTCCCTTCATCCAGTTTCCCACTTTCAGCATTCAATCATGAAATCTAGTGGCAGCATCTTTGACATTGAGACCACAATTTGTGTGTCATCGGCATACAACACGAAGAAAACCCGAAGGATCTCCTCAAACTAGCTAGAGGGGGTAAGGTAAATATTAAAGCGGAGGGCATAATGATGACCTTTGCAGGACGCCACACGAGAGAGAGAAGGAGCTAGATACAAGATCATTGACAGCAACAGATTGTTCTCTGCCTGAGAGGAGTAATCTTAAGATGGCCAACACGGTACCCTTGATCCGAATATTGTTGAGATGATCCAGCAGTACCTTGTGGTTGACGGTGTCGAACGCTGCCAGCAGGTCAAGCAGGATAAGAGCTGCTTTACCTTCTTTGACCAGGCTTTCTCCAATTATCTCCGGCAGCCACAGTCAATGCTGACTACATGCTGTGACCGCTGCTGAAGCTGAACTGGGTGGAGTCCAAAAGATGGATCATTATTTAGAAACTAGGTTAATTCTGCATTCATTGCCTTTGCCATCACTTTGGCAGACAAGGTGAGACGTGAGTTTGGATGGTAATTGCTTGTTTCAAGTGGGTTAAGTGTGCTTTTATTTTTTTTTATAAGAGGTAGTACTGAAGCTATTTTCCAACTTTGGGAAAATATCCCACTATAAATCTATTATCCCCTACACACAGCAGGCAAACTTGCAGCTCGGAGGAGGTTGATATTAAGCTCATTATTTGTCAAGTGGCTAGCTCTGACCAATGAAAGAACAAGGATGTGGCAGGCACTGGAGGTAAAATAAACTAAAAATGCCTTTGCTTGTCTTTCTCTGCCATGGGTTTGTTGCAGTCAGTCAATCAATCAGGGGCTTGTAAAGTGCAGCTACTCACCCATGAGGGTCTCATGGTGCAGGGGGAGGAGGGCTGCTGGTCGGACTGGGTGGAGGATCATTCGAAGAGCCAGGTCTTGTGGTCCTTCATGAATTGGGTCAGTGATGCTGATTGCCTGAGGTGTAGGGGCAGGGTGTTCCATGTCTTGGCGGCAAGGTAGGAGAAAGATCTTCCTCCGGTTCTGGTCTTGTGGATCCTGGGGATGTAGGCAAGGGCGAGTTTGTAGGATCGGAGTTGTCTGTGGGTACGTGGAATGTGAGGCGGTGGTTTAGATACACCGGTCCTTCATTTTGTAGGGCTTTGTAGGCGTGAGTGAGGAGCTTGAAAGTGACTCTCTTGTTGACTGGGCGCCAGTGGAGTTGTCAGGGGTGTTGCGTGATGTGGCTGCGGCGAGGAATGTTGAGGACCAGTCTGGTGGCAGCGTTTTGGACATTCTATAGTTTATTGAGCTGTTTCTGGGTGACGCCGTCGTATAGTGCGTTGCTTTAGTCAAGTCTGCTGGTGATGAGTGACCGTCCTTCTGGATTCTGTGGGGATCCATCTGAAAGTCTTGCGGAGCGGGTGGCAGCAGGCTAAGGAAACTGCGTTGATTTGGCAGTCCATCGTAAGCGAAGAGTCCAGTATAATGCCATGGTTTCGTGCGTGATCCATTGGGGTGGGGGGGAGCACCCAGAGCGGCCAATTTAAGGTGTACAGTTAGTGTTGGCAAGAGTCCCAGCTGCATCAGCTTTGTAGGTTAATGTTCACACACTTACCCATGTAGATGTATAAAATAAAATGTAGTTAAAGTCCGAATTTGATTAAAAAAAACAAGGAGGAACAATGTGTGTTTTGAATCCCTGCATCATAACAGTTTCTCTGGAAGTTCTTTCATTGGTGATGTCACAGTGGTAAACTAGCATCTCAAGTTCTTGGTTTAACAGAAAAGGGAACGCAAATCTGTTACAGATGCAAAGAATGCATCATTTAAAATTTTGAAGCCCAGAGTACTGCGCTTACACAACATTTGAGATTTGTCACCTTAGTTGATTGAGCATTTCCAATACATTGGGCTGCATTTTATGACATAAAACACAAATAATGTAGTGTATAAGAATGCAGTGCCATGATGAATAAAAGAACTATACAGACAGATCCACCACTGTGTTAATTGATGTACGAAAAGGCCTAGTCTGAGCATTTAATCAGTGCAAGCAATATCCTAAATTTGTTGACTTGGAACTGAAGAGCCTTGTTTGAGAATGCATCTGTACCAGTGATTTCCGAAATTTGTTGACTGTGGAATTGAAGACCCTAGTCCTAATATGAATCCATGTCAGCAACATCCTAAATTTGCCGAGTCTGTAATGGTAGGACATAGTCCTAATGTGCATTGGTGCAGGCGATATCTTAAAATCGTATACCGTGGAACTGAAGAGCCTAGTCTGAATAAATGTGTTTGCAGGCACAGGCGCCACCCTTTGGTTTATTGGAACTGAAGAGCCTATTCTGAACTCTAAGCTGATTTCCAAATGTATTTGTTTTCTGACAGAAGAAGAGATCTAGCCTACTGTAGTGTTATTTATTATTGTCAAACATTACAAAATGTTAAGGTGTCTGGTGGTTTTGAGGTCTGATAGTTTAATTAACAGCCTTTGTAGCCTTGCCCAACATCTTATGGATTCTGTTGCTCAAATCTTTCAAGTACCAGCGTGCATATAGAAGTTGACCAACAGTATAAGACCGCCTGTGAAAGTTGAATACATTATCTGATTTGATCATTACTTCTTTATGGATATGTGCATTGCCATTCTCTGCCACACTTTTTTCTTTTTTTATCTTTTTAATAGTATGCTTCTGTTCAAGATTTTAACTGTCATTTATGATTTCTTTCCCATTTTGACCTATCGTATTTTGTTTCTAACCAGTTTACAACTCCTTGTTGAAAGTAACCACACATGAAATGCCATGTGAATTGTTTATAATCTATGTCCCTATTACTCTTTGCATGTGGCAAAGAAGTGAACTAGGTCCTGGGCTTGCTCCATTTAGCAAGTATTTATGGAAACTATTACCTTGAACACTCACGAAAACCAAATTAACAGAGCAACTTCAACAATCTAACATTTCAGAAACGGAAAGCAGAAGGGCCAGTGGAAGCCGGTGACGACTACACAAAAGTTAATGTGGCTGATCCAAAGAGCAAAAAGGTATGTGTTTTAATTATTTGCTGAACTAACAATCTGTCTATTTAGGCTCTCTAGCTTTTCTCAGTTTGGCTTAATTTTGGATTTAAAGTGGTTTCACTGTCTTTGGTTTTAACAAAAAAATTCAACACTTTCCCCAGCATCCCTTATGTTTTTAAAAATGCATTCAGCACTTAATTGTGTGCACTGGTTAGTATAGTGTGGGATGCATAATGGTGCAAAAGAGATGAAGATTTTAAATATGGATTTTGTATTTTTGTTGAGTGTGCTTTAATTTGTATACATTTGTTGGTGAATTTCCATAATATATTTATACAGCCTTCTATAATAACAGTTGAAACAGTGTCTCACAAATATCATTTGAATTACACGAGTTGAGTGCTGCACTTATCCCATAGTATGCTTAATTTTGCCAACATCTTTCAAAACTGAGCACCCCCACCTCCTACATGGCTGGCATAGTCGCATAAGTCCCATGCCTGTTTTGTATTTATTTTATGTTTGAGGCAGAGAGGTATTGGTTATCTATTATTGATTTTTTTTCCTAAATAGTTTATCCAAATTAGGGCATACATTTCTGTTTACTTTTTGAGCATATACATCTTGTTTGTAATTCATTAACCCCTTCGATGCGCGTGACGAGCTCAGCTCGTCATGCTGCGCGGTAGCGCTGTGCGCATGACGAGCTGAGCTCGTCACGACCACACCCGCGATCGGAATGTCCAGCACACGAGCGGAATTCCGATCGCGGTCAAGGGGTTAAACCTTCTTTTGGCAAATATTTTAGATAAATCGTGAGTGCAACCAAACTCCAAATACACTTGGAGATCCATTCCTCTAAATGAATTACCAACACCATCAATAAATGGATGATTGAAGGGTTGGCAGGCTTTAAAAAATTTGTTGTTTCATCGACAACAAATATTCAAGCATATATACCACATTGATTAAACCCCAGACTGCATGAACCTGCTTTAGAAAATCTCTGGAAGAATAGCTACAACTTGGACGCACACCTTCTGAATTATAACAACTGTCTTGGAGTCGACATAAAATTGATTAGAAATGCAGAACGCTGTTTTCATAACAGAGGTTTGTTTTCAACATCACCACAAAATAGTTCTTTGCAATTATTCAAGAACTGAGAAATGTGGAAACTGGTCAACTAAAAATAACACCATCCTAAGCAATATGCGACTCATTTGAAAAGCAGAATGTCAGACATCATTATCTAGAAGATGCTTTATATGTAGCAGCATTACTGTATACTACTGTTTATCAAACTGAATTTCTCAAGACAACATGTTCCATACCCAAAATATAGAACCGTGATGCAGAACATGATGGGGCAGACTATGGAATAATCACATAATGTCAGAGAGGGAGGAACCTGCCAATGCTACACACATCCCCCCCCAATAAGAAATAAAACAAAGAATAAATGTGTTACATTGCGCTACAGACTATTTATATAAAATATAGATATCAATAACTCATCACTAAGAGCAGTTACGGAGATATCGCGCACAATAATAATAATGCATAGTAAATTACATCATGTATTGAATGGAAAAAGTCATATCAAATGCCAACAGAATCTTTTAACTTCTTGGGAGTAACAATAACTGTTCAAAACCAACTCCTTTTGACCTTCAGCCTTAAATCCTCTTTTGTACCACTCTGGAGATTGTTCACAAAGTTTTTGGAAAGAATGCTTCCCATAACCACTTTCACCGTGGCGATTCTCCACCTTGACTTTGATCTGTAATACTATCATTGTGTTCCTCAAAATTACATTCATTGTGCAACCATTTATTTCCTCAGCCATTCATCAGAACACCATCTAGTAGTCTACCACCTTGACCATCCTCCCATTGCAAACCCAGATCATTCCTTTTCATGTGTGCTCCACCCGACAATCAAACATCCTTTCCTGCATCTAGCTCCACATGATCGCCATCTTCCATGAAGCAGTTGTGTGATGGTCATATGTCAAACCGTTCCAAAATCCACCTTGGTCTTATTGATTATTAACAAACTTTGAAAGTTTTTAAAATACACACCGCCCCCCACCCCCTTTAGCCATTTTAATGTCCTTCATGACCCACACCTGTAGTCTCACTTCCTGAGAGAAAGGAAAGATTATTTCACTGCTAATTGTCTTGAATCACATTGCCAAGAGGCTTTGTTATGCACAACATAATGATCCCTTAGCAATCTAAGACTCTGAAATCCTAGTGCCAGATGTGCAGGAGTCTGCACCCTTCCCCCGCTCCTAAGCATTCTACAGTACACTGCACCTCTCTGGCCAGCACTCACTCTCCCCAAACATAACATGACCACATTCCTCCTTATTGCCTACAAATCTTATTGGCAGAGCTGTAAATGCTTCATTCTGAAAGGTGGCCCTGCAAGGGCCTTAAACCTCAGAGAAGGGTAGTGGGAGTTTCTCATTTCTCCCATATAACATTAAAAGGTTATATAGCTGGTATATTAAAATATTCCTAATACTATGTAAGATTACACAGGAAGACAAAGGGTTGACCACAATTTTAGCACTGACTTTTAATAAAGAGCTTGAACCAGCAGAAGTAGCTCATCACCAAGACTCAGAGAATCAAGAGTGGACCACATAAAAGGCCAACAGACTATATCAGTCGCCTTCCATCTGCCACAACAGCAAATGATCAAGAGTAACCCTTTCTCTTATGCAAGATGAACTCTTTCCAACATACAAGTATGTGGATTAAGATCTCTGCCCGTAATAAGCCTTGTTAAGTGGGGATGTCAAATTGTCTATACATTTCAAAAGGATGTTTACCCATATTTTAGACAAGATTTTGAGGTCTACATTAAGTAGAGCTATTGGCTGATGAGCGCTGTAGTGTGGAGGAATTTTATCCTCATTGCAATCCTTGTACCACACCATTACAAGAGTGGATGCTTCTTCACAAATGCTCCAAAACCGTAACTCCATGTCCAATCACTTATTTGTAAATTTCAGGAAGGATACGCACCATGCTTATGGCCGTGCATAGATATTTATCAATTTTCCTCTTTTGTCCCGCAACTCTGAGTACATCTGAAATCTCTGTGCGTTCAGGGATGAGATCTTCTGTTTCATGGAGAATAAATCTGTCCAAAATATGTTCTAGCTTAGCCGCTGGTTTTGAGGCTCATTGAGATACAAAGATAAAAATTCTGGAATCCTTACAAAAAGAGTTTTTACTTCGAAAATATGATTTGTTTAAAATTATTATTACAAAAAGCCCAAGAACATAAGCCAATTGCTCACTCTGTATTGTAGCTTGCATATTCCATTTGTTTATATTAAATAAATCTTCTAGTACTAGTGGCCTCTTCATGGTGCTTAAGATAGCTGGCAATTTGCGTACATGAAAGGGTGACACAAGGGTAAATTACTCTATTTAATGTATGTGGCATGTGTTCCTTTTTGCACATTAAACTCGTTTCTAAGCAAGTATAAATGTTTCTTCTATCTCGTTGTCTGACATTATATGAAGTGATAACCTCCCGTATATAGGCCTTGAAGCATTCCCACAGAATAAGAGGATCAACGTACGAAGCATTAACCTGCGAGTATTTCTTAGTCAGCTCATTTAGGTAGGGCTTAAATAAGGGGTCACTATATAGTGCTGTACCCCTTGCTCATCTATAAACAAGAGGTGGAAAAGTAAGATCAAGAGAAAGATGAGTCGAGCAGAGTGGTAACATGGAGCCCAAACATTTGTAACAAAGTACCGCAAATAGCAGTGTTGGGTTGATTCTTGAGAAGCTCTTGTTGCAGTGCAGAATAAACTTTCTGTTTGCTTATTATTATTATACGTGAGGTTTTAATTGTATACCTGGAGAAATTTTAAATCCTAATAAAGGGCATAATGGAGCCCGAGATGCATAGAGTGTGTTCCTAATTTTTGCTTTTTGTTTAAATTTGTTTTTATTGTTTTGTTTTATAAGTTACACTACATCTGACATTTCTGAAAGTCCATTCAAATTACACTGTAACTTGATGTCAACAATGCATTCAGTACGGTAGACAATCCGAACATTATTACGTGTTAACAGACTTAAGGTAACATTGATTGGTGTAATGCCGTAACATACAGATTTTAACTATAGTCAACTCTAGTAACACACAACAGTTTGCTCTGCTTCCTGAGACCCTGCATTACTGCCTTGAATTACCATATGTAGTACGGCTATTATTCCCTGTATTATAGCGTGCTAACCCAACAACCAAGCCCAACAAGATGCGGTGTGCTCGTATCTATGTACGTACTTCAATGCCCAATGTATACAAATTGCATGATTTACAGCAATGCCTAGGGGGTTCCGTGTATATCTGAATTGATGGACGGGAAATAGACGGGGCGGGGGGGGACCAAAATGAGGGTCCCGCAAATTAGTGGGGGAGGACGGGGGAAAAAGGGTGGAGCAGGCCTGGGATGGAAGGCGGGGGGGGGAAACAACGCCTCACTCGCCATCCGGCGCAGGTGTCTTTAATAGTGTGGTGGCCGCCACCCCGCCATATATATACACTGTATGTCAGTCTCAGCCATGGGCCCCCTGAACACCTTCGGGTTCATCTTCTGATCGATCCCGCCATTGTGCTCTGAAGTCTGATAGTATTGCGTCCCATGCCGCCGCCACTGGCTGTTTCCGCAACCCCATGGCGTCCTCCTGACGAAGTGCTACACTTTCTGCCTGCGCCCAACACGACATGGACTGATACCAGGCTTTAGCCGCTGGGGGGGGTAGGGGATTTACAGCGGCGTGTGAGCAGGCGCTTGGCTGTTATGAGGCCTAGATCTATATATCTAGACGTCACCTTGTACTTTTTGGACCTTTGATACAGTCCTAATATGCATAATTCCCATGACCAGTCCAGGGTACGTCCTGTGCACCTAGCTAGGCAGTTGGTGACCGTGTTCCAATATGTTTGGATAACCGTACACGACCATAGCATGTGTAGTAGGTCTGCCCCTATTGCGTCACATCTCGCGCAGCTGGCGTCAGTTCGGTCAAAATATTTATTTATACGCTCCGGCGTCAGATAGGCTCTATGTATTATATAATACTGAATGAGCCGAAACCTGGCATTACGAGGGATTTGTGTGGGGCTCTCGAGTATGCTGTCCCATTCCTGGTCTGTGACGGGCCGCCACAAATCGGTATCCCAATGGGCACGGAGAGATGTCAACTGCGGCGCCGTGTGAATTCTAAGTGATTCCGCGAACCACTTGGTGAGATGACGGCCCGTGCCCAACTCGTTCAAATATTGTATCGTTAAGTGGGTGGCAGGTTCCTGCGTCATATCACCCCCCAACGCGCTCAGTGTGCGCGTTACTGCGGCATGCAGCAGGAACTGACCCTGTGGCAGACCCGAACTTTCAGCCAGATCCACGAACGGGATCAGTTGCCCATCGTTGTATAGGTCACTTAACGTTTGTACGTCCGCCTCCTCCCAATGCGTGAGTTCTGTACTAGTTACTGCCCTATGCCTCCTGGGCGTGCCTAGGATGGGCAGTGAAGGTGCATATGGCATCACCCGGGTTGTAATACGAAGGCTGCGCCGATAGCATTGGTATGCCACCCGGACCAACAGTTGTGTAGGTACTCCACCCTTCCGACCCGGATGGGACAATGTCACTATCTGTGAATGAGTGAGTTCAGGCACCTGTGTCGTTGTATCTTCGAGATGGCGTGCGCTTAGCCATCGTGTCACCCATTAAGGTTGCGACGCTAGATAGTATTGCTCCATTTTTGGCAATGAAAGGCCTCCCCGGTTGGTCAGCGGATACATTTTGGCTAGCGATACTCTGCTGCGCGACCCATGCCAGATGAACTGTCGCACATTTGATTCCAAGTTTTTAAAAAACGGCGGCCTAAGCAACAATGGTAAGTTTGTAAAATAGTAAAGTAGGCGTGGCAGGACCACCATTTTCAGTAGTGCTACTCTGCCCATAACCGCGAGCGGTAAAGTACCCCAGAAGGTCATCTGCGCCCGTATTGACGTGGCAGCACGTACCAGATTGCCCTCAAGAAGATCTGGTTCGTCCCTGTATATGAGAATCCCCAGATATCTGAACGCTTCCAATTGCCAACGCACAGCCCACCATTAATGACTAAACACGGGTCAGGAGTGGACGCAGCGAAGGGATACAAGCACGATTTTTCCCAGTTTACCTTCAGGCCTGATACAGAGGCAAATTGGAGCAACGAGTCCTCAATTACCACGCACGACTGCCCCACATCCCGTAGATATATGAGCAGGTCATCTGCATATAATGAGACCGCATGGATATCATCTCCCAAGGTAATTCCCCACTCTTCTTGAGTGCTGCGCAGCGTCTCAGCCAGGGGTTCGATAGTGAGCGCGAACAACAACGGGGAAAGTGGACAGCCCTGCCTCGTGCCGCGTTCTATGGGGATTTGCCTTGACATATATGGGCCTGTCCTGACTCTAGCGGTTGGACTTGTATAAAGTAACTTAACGAGACCCAAGTACTCCTCTCCCAATCCATACTTACGCAGAACATTAAATAGGAACTCCCATTCGAACGTGTCGAACGCTTTCTCCAGGTCTAGCACCAGGCATCCAGCCTGCGCCCATCTGTCCCTGCAGTAATATGCCACTCGGAAGAAGCGCCGAAAGTTTAGCGACGTGCTGCGTGCAGGCACAAATCCGTTTTGGTCCGCGTGCACTAATTGCGGTACTAACGGGGCCAATCTATTTGCTAATATTTTGGCTAGGACTTTATAGTCTGTGTTAAGGAGCGCTGACGGCCGATACGAACCTATTAGCTACGTATCCCTGTTAGGTTTGGGTAGAGACACCAGCAGGGACTCACGAAGTGTATCTGGGAGTGTGCCCACTTCTTGTGCATTCTGATACATTGCAAGAAGGCGTGGTGCCAGGGCTTGTTGGTAGGCTTTGTAATATTCGGCCGGGTAGCCATCTGGGTCCGGTGGCTTGCCCTTGGCCAATGAGCCTATAGCACTTTGCACTTCCTCCAGCGCAATTGACTCACTTAGTTCGTCTTTTTGTTCGTCCGTGATTTGGTGCAGGTTTAAGGGAGCAAGAAAAGCCTCAATAGCTGATGTCGTGACGCAGTTTAGCGACTTGTATACCCTGGTGTAATGTGCGGTAAACTCATGAATATCATATTGCGTAGTGCGCAGCAGTCCCAACGCGGAACGTAGCCTCAGCACAGGTATGCATGCTTGTTCTTGACGAATCATACGCGCTAGCAATCTGCCCGCTTTGTCTGCCACTGTATGTGTGTGCGCAGCGTGTGAGGCGAATTTAGACAGCGTAACCGCTCTATCACCTCTGCATGCTTTTTTCGCTGCATGTCTATGTCCTGCTGTACATCAGTACCTTGCGCCAGCTCAGCCTCCAGGCGAGTCAGAGCGTCCTCAACTTGTTTTAACTCGTCATCCAGCTGTTTCCTAATGCTCCAGCTCAATCCCATGCAGCACCCTCTAACCACTGCCTTTCCCGCGTCCCATAGGGTACCTGTGTCTGTGACTGACCCTGTGTTGTTTTCGAAGTACGAATCTATCGCTGTACCCACTGCCTCTCTGAACGGGGGGTCCTCCAGCGCCAGTGGCTGGGCCCCTCGCTGTCGCCTTGTAGCGTCATGATATGTGGGCTGTGGTCGGATTGCGTTTTTCCGAGATAGTCCGCGCTAAGGCATTTTGCCAACAGGGGAGCGCTTGCAACAAAACGGTCAATACGAACATGTAGTCTGTGCGGGTGTGAGTACAGTCGTGTCTGGGGGTGGAGGGTCCTCCATATATCTGAAAGATCCCATCTATGTAGCCACTGTCATAGATTTCTGGCATTGGATGTTGCTACGGTCTGCGGTAGTGGCGGAAAGGACCTGTCGAGTGTGGTGTCCAGTACTGAATTAAAGTCGCCTCCCAATAGCCAGGGGACCTCGCACCAACGTGAAGCCTGTCAGTGTGTGCCAAAAAGCGCCCTGTTCCGTGTTTGGGGCATATAAAGATCCCAGCACTACTTGTGCTCCATGGAGGCGGCCCTTTGCGAGCACATATCTGCCTTGAGGGTCTATTTCATTCTCTTCCGATACAAATTGAGTGCCTGGCCTTATCCAGATGGAGTGTGTTCCTAATAGATGGGCAATAACAAAATGAAAAGTTTATTGAAATAATTTTTGTTTAGTGACGAAATAAGAAATTCCTACTGAATTTTCGAATACATAGTAAAACTAACATATTTGGTTTATGAGATTCTGTAGAAAGTCCCTTTTGCTCTTTCCAAGCATTGTTCGCAAATACAGCAGTTAAAGAGTTAGCTGATTTTTCAAAGAGCTTGAAGCTCTACTTGATCAAAAACCTTCCCAACCCCCACTTTAATTGCATTGTACATGCAGGCTTTGTGGCTCCTTATGGCCGAAAGGTTGAAGTGCATTTCGAAAGTATAGTAAAGGGTTACATCTGTCGGGCATTCTCCCAGAGTATTCCTTTATGCCAAAAGAGTACAAGTTGCAGTGCATAATGCTGCAGCTCACATAGCTAAAAGCAGGGTTTAGTTATCTAGCTTTATGAAAATTAGTGCAAGATACGATTTGGAATGGGAACCCTGCAAATGCCTGCAATTGTAGCCTGTCGGATTTTTCCTATTCGCTATTTTTATTTGTGTCTGATTCCGGAAGCACTGCTGCACCCACCTCCCCAAAAATCTAAGTATAGAAAGAAGCCCCTCAGAAGATGGTTGACCATTATGTGCTCAAAGCACCAATTATGGAGTGGATGGGGGGGTACTTGACAATATGACTGTCTTGTCTCAGTTTTAAGCAGACTGTTTCAGCTCAAAGAAAAGTCCCATTTATTTCCATTCAAAATTTTATTTGATTCAGACCTCGACTGAGGTCAACAAATACATAATAAGAAGTAGTTAGATTTAAACTTTTAGGGCTGCTTTAAAACTCATTATAGGCATAGTAGATTAAAATTGACGAATAAAAGTACATGAGTTTATGATTAGCTATACGCACTTTTAAAACAATTTTAAAAAACGCTTTAAAAACTTATACAAGTTATAACAAACAAATTCATTAGGGGGACTTGCACAGCGTAATTAAATCTTGAGTTAAAATAACGTTGTATCTAAAACAAATGGGTTTTATAAAACGTTGGCGAGCTTCTACCAAAGTCAGATTTGGACAAATATTTCCATTCAATTTCTATATTTTTATGAAGGGAGTGCTGCAGCAGGAGCAGAGTAGAAAATCTCTTGTTTTATTTTCCGATTGCCTCAGAGTTTTGGGAGAACAGATAGTAGAAACAGTGGCAGTGTCGTCTTTTAGTAACATTTTGCAAGCAATCGGTAGTGCAAATCTGTGAATCCTATGTTTACTACTACGATTTGCAAAGGTACTTTTATGTTAACGGTTTTGCAAAAACCCCTAGGGCAGTTTATGGACATCTACTCCAGACATGGATTTTCATGCCTGTGCGTAAACTATTATATATTTTTTGCATTAAATTTGTGAATTGGCATTCGGGTGTGTTGGGGGTGAGAAGAACAGGGGGGAGGGGGGGGGGTGTGTGTGTGTACACAGATTATTGGAAGTGTGCGCTGCTGCTGTTTCTATGGTACCCTTCCTGTATTACTTAAGCTTGAGGAAGACCTTTGTGCTATACTAAAGCCAAACGTATTGCAATCCATGATTGTTTTAAACTGCGGTCTACCTTAGCATTGTATTGAGTAAATCCATTGGTTTTTACTCTGTGGGGACTGAGCGATAGATAAATCATGAAAAACTAGTTCTTACTTGAGTTTAAAGGGAATATCTGTAGCTACATTTGCTAGGCTTCAGAATTATTTGTGTATGGGGGTAAGAAACATGTGCCCTAAACATGTTTTTCTGTTTTTTACAGTCAAACGGCAAGATGACTGCAGCTCAGAAATCGTTGGCCAAAGTAGACAAGAGTGGAATGAAAAGCATATCTTCATTTTTTAGCCCTAAGAGCAAAGTAACAAAATAAGTATTAAAAATATTTTAGTATAATAAAGATAAGTTTGTCATTACATTGGTGTCTCGCCTGTTTATTGGTTTAACAGATCAGTAGTGGTGTATTTTCGGCTGCTCCTAAAACCTTGGTTTACATTGAAAATGTGTAGTAGAACAATTTTGTATCAATGACTCAGGTGTACAGTTTTGCAAAGTAAATGTTTTGTCTCTTTCTGATATGTAATTCGCAAATCAAAGTATATTTGTGATTAATAGACTGATTTTTGCCATATCTAATTTTTTTTTAATGTATGCCTTACTTTTACATAATATTATTTACAGCAGTTCTAAACAATGTACATAACAGGTGGTGCTCTTACCCGTTTTAATTTTACTTAAATGGCACTCATGTTATCAGCTTCTCAATAACGAAAGGCTGAGCTGGCCTTGCAGGAATTTCGTTTCTGCAACAAAGGTCTTATATATGTCAACAGGGAGTACCTCATTCACTCACCAATCTCGCCTCCCCAAATGGCTTTATGAAAACTGTTGATTGGAGGCGGAATTTTGAATGGAGAGGGCATGATCACTCATCTAGCCCAATTGTCTGAAGCATTCGGAAATGCATTAATTAGATGTGCAATATTCACAACATATAGAACATGAAATCCTTTTATTCTTTTTATTCTCTCACTTGCACTTGAAAAAACACATTGATTTTATCAACCTTTTCTGGTATTGTTCCTGTTGGGTATGCAAACAAATATAATTGGCTGTATGAGAAGCCGCCTCTTAGATTTCATATTCCAATCAATAACATACCTCATTGAGTGACAGTGTATATGCATTTTTACAAATCAAACAAAATGTTACTTGCATAAGACACTCCACTAATGTCACTTCAAGTGGCAAACTTTGAAATGTATTGTTCGTAGCATGTGTTGCTGTAGATACACATGCTCTGCATACTCATGCCTTCTAGTGTTGGGCTCGGATGCTTGTAAGGAGATTTTCTTAGAAGAAGTCTCTCACTTAATGAGATATACAGTGACTCCTCCCTTAGGTGGCAATGCACATGGCCACCCACTCCATGTTATATTGCTTTTTCCCTCCTTAGTGTTTGGATGTGCACAGCCGGGGCTGAGAGTTCACCGCTTTTATTTTTTTCCCATTTGGGTCCAACCAGTCTATTCCTTGACTCAGAAATCTAGAAAACAACCTCCATTGATTTCTTCTCCAACCGTTACCTTCCGGCGACCGATCTGCATTGACTCAGTGCACCCTAGGACCTTGGCAGAACCTCGTGCCTCTTGCCCTCAATGACATTCAACGTCCTTTTCAGGAAAGATTGTACACAGGGTAATAACAGACACTCTTTCAAAACTCTTAGCAGTGTAAAACGAAGTTCCCCTGGGCCAACCACCACTAGGTTTGTGACCTTCGTCTGTCACCTGACCACAACATCGCATGCGAGGCCTGCCTGACCTTCCGTTCGAAGAAGATTCTTTGATATCGCCTGGAGAGATGGTGGTCACACCACAAGATGCAGAGGAATGCTTCTGAGGACACCCCCCATCACCTAGTCCAGAGGCCATCTTCTCTTACGGCTTCGACTCTGAGCCCAAAGATCTTCAGGCTCCCAGCAACTCCACGCCTTCGGGACCCCCGAATGGAGACCTTGGTGAAGAGTGTGAGTATGGCAAAAGACGAATCACACTTCAGACCTCCCAAAAGGCTCTGATTCTAAGCCGAGTACTGCCCTTGAGGGGGTTGGGCATCAAGCCCTACAACAAAGACTCTGCCTTCTAGGACCCCACTGCCCTCTGGCACCAGTCGGCATAGACTAAAGACCTCAGAATCGATGCTGCCCCTGTCCAAAGGCACTACCCCGTCGAGCCCAAAAGCACTTCAGATGACGAAGATCATCCCATTGCCAGCACTGAAGCCAGCCTCCGCTTCGAAGTACACATCAGCGCAAAAATCTTTTATCGGCACCCAAAAGCACCTTCAGATCCAAACACACCTTGTGTCTAAGCCATTATTGTTGAAGACTCCATTGGATCCGAGATGCGCATCAGCACCCAAGCCAATGACACCCTCTGTGCGCGACTCCGAGCAGCCTATCCTCCTATTGCTTCAGGGCAAATTGGACTATGATGTTGATTTCGCCCAGAGGGATCCAGGCTTGGATATTTATCCAGCTAGGTCATCACCTTCCAAAGGGCTGCCACTTTCCACAAGGTAGATATGCACACTCTCCATGAGGACAACTATTTCCTTGTGGAAATTTTATCCAAACCAGAGCGGACAGTGCAGTTTCTGCCCATGCTCATGGGGATGTTGAAGTGGGCCACAGATGCATTCAAAGAACCAGTCAAGGACACGGTAGTCATTAGGACAGATAATAAAAAAAGAAAAAATACAAACCCTCCCCCAGCGATTCTCCATATATCAGACGTCGGGTTGTCCCAGATTCACTGGTAGGCCATACTGCACGCCAGTGTGCTAACTCTCAGGCCATGGGCGATGCTGCTGCACCTGGTAAAGAGAGTAAAAAACTCGATTATGCAGGGAAAAGGGTGGCATTCCGAGCCACCGCCCATTGGAGAATCGCCAACTCGATCTCCCTGCTCTCCAGGTATGAGAGAGCACACTATGATGAGATGAATTATCTCATAAAATACCTGCCTGATGAGTTAAAGCAGAGGGGGGGAGAAGTTAGTGGCATAGGGTAGAACCATTTCAAATGCCACCTTTAGATGCGCCCTGGGCACTGCAGATACCACTACTCTGGTTGTGCATACTAGTGTCCTAATCCAGCACCATGCATGGCTCTTCATTTCTGGTATTAAGCTCGAAGTTCAGCAGCATTTGCTCAACCTGTCCTTAGATGGGAATAATCTTTCCGTACCCCTGGTTGACCAAATGCTAGAGAATTTTGTTTTAAAAAACACATTGACACTGTCAAGGCCACGGGTGCCCTCCAGACTTTGACCCGTAGAGACTGCTTTTGGAGGCACCAATACTGGCCTGGTTCCAAAACCAATTCTTGTGAGCTTACCTCCTCCTATTGGAGACAGCAGCAGGCCTACCAGCAGTACACACCAGGTGGCTACAGGAGAAGTCCCTTCTGTGGCAATAAAACCAGTGGTAGAGTTAAAGTGGGCCTCCGCCACCAAACACTGGCCTCCAACAATTTCCCAATCTCCCAACACCTGTCTGGGTGAGGCTACAGAGATTTCCTTACAGGCTGGCATGAAATCCCATCCGACAAATGGGTCTTAGCAGTAGTTCGCCACGGCTACTGCCTAGAACTTGTTACACCCCCTCCCAACATCCCACTCCACAAAATAACCTCCGCAAAGAGCATCTCAACCTCGTGGAGGAAGGGGCTATAGAACTAGTCCTTCACATCACCACGGTAAAGGGGTTTACTCTTACTACTTCCTCATGCCCAAGAAAGTGGGCTCCTTCAGGCCCATCCTGCACCTCAGGTCCCTCAACTGGTACATCCTGTCCGACACTTCCACATGGTAACCTTACGGGATGTGATCCCTCTGCTGCAGCAAGGCAACTTCATGACATCGTTAGACCTAAAGGACGTCTACTTCCACATTCCTATCCATCCCACCACTGATGCTACCTGCGTTTCGTGGTAAGTGGCTGTTCTTATCAATTCAAAGTGCTACCGTTCTGCAGGACCACCACCCCAAGGATCTTAACCAAATGCCTAGCAGTAGTCGCCCCATATTTATGGAGGGGAAGCATGTCTTCCCTTACCTGGATGATTGGCTGATCAAGAGTGCAAGCAGGCCCCATTGCTTGTCACACACCCAGGTTATCATCTCTCTCCTCCACAGCTTTGAGATTGCCATCAACAACACCTAGTCCCATTTTTTACCCTTGCAGATACAACCCTTCCTTGGGTCAACACTAAACTCAAAGGCCGGTCCTAACCCAGCCTTAAAAAGGTCTCTGCTTTTCAACAACTAGTGCCTCTTTTTCAATCAAATCGTTACCTTAAAGTCATAAATATTATGCGCCTCCTTGGCATGATGACCTCAAGCATTGCCATAGTGCCCCATGCCCAGCTACACATGTGCCCACTGTAACAGTGCCTCTCTGCTCAGTGGTCACAAGCAGAGAGTCTGTTGGAGGATCTAGTGTTGGTAAAGGCCAGTGTACATCAGTGAGAACCCCACCCACAAATCTCCATAGCTACTTCCGCCGCTGAAGCACCACACAAATAGATCTCTTTGCCAGCCCTGAAAACGCAAAATGCCAGGCTTCGCCACTAGGTACCCACACCCACTGTCCCTTGACAACACACTATGGATGAACTGGTCAGTGATATTTGCTTTCTGTTTCTCCCACCCCTTCTAATCTTAGTGCGGAAGAAGTTGCAAACGTCTCAGACTCTCATTCTTCTTGTTGTGCCTGCCTCGGGAGGTGCCTACAATTGATTATAGATAAGGATTTGCATTAAAACCCTTGGTGGTCACAAGGAAACGCCCACGCACCACCCACGGAACGCCCCTTGACACAAAGTAATGCAAGACAGCACATCGCGCACCATTATGTTACTTTTTGTTACAATCCAATGCAAATCAAGCTTTGCATTGGGTTGTAAATACCAATATATACTTTGTGTCTGGTTTACGTTTAGAAAGTAACTCAAACCTCACGCAAAGTCTTTCTAAATCTGGGCCCAGGTATGGCCTAGTCATTTAAAGACCCTGGGGGCATTGGCCATCCATACTCCCAATTGGCTTGTCTGCATTCGAGTGCAGCTGGACCACCCCAGACAATGTAGGTTTCTGTTGCTCAGTTCCCAATAGTAGACCTCTTGGTCATCTACTTTAAGGGTAGATTTTTTGCCAACTGATATCCTGATGGTCTATACAACGTTGTTCTGTTGGAAAGGAAACTCTTTATACCCTTACTTGTGATAAGGGTAATTAGGTACACTATTTAAGTGACCCTGGGGAATGATTTGGACTTATCGAGGAAGGAGTAGAGTCTGCTATACTGGGATTTAGAGAGGAGGAGAGTGGATTTGTGTCCTCTTTGGCAATTCCCATACTTTTACTGCAGTGATTGTTCTTTCATCTCCCTTTTAAATTGCTTTCATATACATGTAGTATTTGCACTTCTTGGAGAGTTTTATGCTATCACTGACCAGTACATTTTCAAAACAATCCCCTTTTTTGGAAATTTAAGACAGAGTGGTGCAAACTAGTTCTCCCAAATGACTTATGTTGTGACATTCTGTATGCAGTGAAAACATATGGGCCTTTCGCCTTTGCTACACATAGGATTTGTTTAATGTTTATGGGTTACATCCAGGACCCGGTGCAACAGAGTTTTCTGAGCAAATATCCATTCCTTCAATCAAGGCGAGCCCTTACTGACTTCTCTGATCATGTCCATATTACGAATTGTTGCTATTCAAAAGCATACACAGCAGACAAAAGCCGAGTAGAGTGAACTTTGACCTGATCAGTATAAGATTTTTCCTCACAACATGGTGCCCCAAGGTCAAGCTAGTGTGTGTTCATTAACTTGCACCATTACTTAGTGTTTGTGTACGGAGTTGCCCTGGTTCCCTCCTTTATCAATCACATCAGTCTTGTACCCCCACCCTAACACTCGACTTGGGTGATATTCTGCGTGTAACATCATTTGCATCGTAAGGGAACAGAATTCTGGGCTTATTTCTGTCCAGCTAATAAAGCATCTCTTCTCCCATGCCCAGCTTTATAGGCGGTGATATAAATACTCCGGCTGTCAATCCAAGTTGGCAAGTAAAGGAAGTTGCTCTGAAATTTACTACGAAGAATCATGGACCTCTGCATAGTTTCCTACTTTTCTGTGTGATGGAAAGGGCAAAGATGTAACCACTGATGGATCACGCTTTCCCAGAGACTGGTACGTTGACCCTTCAGATTCATAGCAGGATAGTGCTCAGTCTCCAAGTTCAAAATCCAAAGAAGGCTAAAAAAAACAAATCTCCTCCAGGGATCTGGGCCTCTCCAATTGAGATAATGTTTCGGGGAAGCAAGTTAACCCTTCCCCAACTGGTGAACTGTTCCCTGTTTGGGTCCACAGCATTCCGAGAAGTCCTGAAAGGCAAACCCACAGAGCTCTCCTTATCGGCATAAAATATACATGCCTTTACAGGCACTTGCATGACAATAGACCCTCAGTCAGTAGCGTTTGTGTTCTACAACCCTTCCAACAGCGAGGCTCTCAAAGTTGCCAGAGGCTAAACAAGACTCATTGCAAGCATCACAACAGCTTGTTATATTGAAATTGTACCATTTCTAGCTGTTGGATAACCAGTGCTACACTTACCCAATTTAATGGTACTTAGTTTACTGACCTCAAAACGATGAAAGGTTTCAGTTGACCTCAGTCTGATTAAGACCTGTAGCTATCAGGAGTGCACATTTAACTCACTTAGCAGTCTTGCACATCATGCATTCTTATTGGGGTATTTAAAAAAAAAAAAATTAACAACATATTTTATTGGTTTTACAGAGTCGATGACGGGTTGCATCCCGGAGGAGACATAGTGATGGATACATGTATTATTATAAATCACTGATCTCAATGTCTGAAAAACGGTTGTAAATAACAAACACAACAGTGCGCAGATCCACCCAAGTCCCCTCAAATTATGTACACACAGTTCACTATATAGTCCGAGGGGCTCACGTAGCCCTCCCATTTGTATGGAATTCGATCTCAATATGGGGTCACAACTTATCAGGGGTCTGAGGTGATGATGGGGGGTAATTCTATGCCACGGTAATCTCCCCACTGCAGCCATATTTTCTTATGTTTCTGGGGGCAGCCCCGAGTTTGAAACACCGCTATCTCCGCATTCATACATTCATCTATGGCCTTTTTCCAGCGGCCGATCTTTGGAGGGGACTCACTTTTCCACTGCTGAGCAATATCTCGTTTTGCAATGGTAATCGCAAGGAACAATAAGTGCTGTTTGTATCGGTTCCCTCCAATACCATCTGTGCTATGCAATAACAGTAACTTGGGCTCAAGTGGCAGGTCCCACGACAGCACCTCACTCAAACAAGCCACCACCCATCGCCAAAATGGTTGCAATGCGGTACATCCCCAGACTGTATGTATGAAAGTCCCGTCTGCCACCCCACAGCGCAAGCATATCGGGGATTGGATGACACCCATTTTCCAAAGTCTGAATCGGGTATAATATACTCGGTGTAAATATTTGAACCGTATAAGGCGGTATCGGGTGGAAACCGCCGCACCTCTGGGGCTAGCCAAGGCTTCCGCCCAATCATGGTCCGTTATATCGGGTATGTCCTCTTCCCAGGCCTGTCTGGCCCTATGTAGTGTGGTATGGCTGTGCGTCGTCAGGGTTTGATAGATCTGACGGATCTTATGTGCACCTGCGTCGCCCATCAATAAGCGCCCTTCTAAGGGGTGGAATTCGGGCAAGGTGTCGGTCAGTCGCAGCATTGGGGTAAGTTCATGCCTGAGTTGAAAATATTTATAAAATTGAGTCTTATGTAATTGAAACTCCGACTGGAGCTGCTGAAATGATTTCAAGGCAGTGCCTCTGATCCAGCGGGTTACTAGCAACATTCATACAAAAAATACTCACCTTGGCCCATTCATTCACGCTAACTAATAATCACTGCTGGTGGGAATCAGTTATACTCTTTATCAAAATCCCTGCTACCAATTACCTTTCTGATTGAAGAGTAATGACTTACCAATGGACCTTTGATAATTGGGGTTAAAATGAGATCATACAATAAATTTTTTCATTAACCACCTGAAATAACCACTGACTCAGGAAGTTTTAAAATGTTTATCTAAATTCTTTAGCAGAGTAAATTACAAACCACATAATACTTAATCACATATCAAGAAGGAAGCATACTAAATAATCACCTATTTAATCAAATGACGGTCCCTCAGAAAGAAGAAGATAGAGACCGCAGTACAGCTAAAGATTTACGCATTTATAGTTACCTAAAGGTGTGAAAACCAAACCCCTTGGCCAAGGAGTTGGAAAGATGGGTCCCAAGAAGGATGAAGACCAAGACCTCCGGACCAGGTTCAGAACAGGATAGGTGACCTCTCTATCAACGACGCCTGCGTCGTTCCCCTCTCTGACACTTCGTTCCTCCTCGATTCTTCTGTGTCTTCTTTCTAATGGAATCCGCCGCCCCACCTCAGGACCTCTTCGGACAGCGGTCAGTCTGCTCGGTTCTGCAATAGCATTGATTCTCTACTACCGCATCTGTTCATCTGTTCTCTGAGCTAGCTAATTAGCTAATTCTATATCTATTATACCCTTCTAAACCCATGTACCTCCCCTTAATGTTTCAATATTATGGGCCCACTATTTCTGATTGGACAGGGGGTTGATCCTCACACCATATCAATTTTAATTCAATTTTCTTAAGCCCATTGTTTAAAAATACCGCCCCTTTCAATTAATACATTTGCTTTATTTCCCACCCGTCTCACGACAAATTTTAATACAAAGTGTACACAAAATATCAATTGTTAGGACATCTCAGATGGACGGTGAAGGTGATCAGCGGGTCATGTCCTTGGACATCTTCCAAGTTGACTTCATCGCTTTGCATGGTTAGTTTTCAGGGCGCGTGCGCCAACCACATGGTTTCTTGAGCTGCCGTTTTGTCAACCCAGGCCCACTTTACGAACTAATAGAAATCAAAGAAGAAACATTTTAAAATCAGAAATAAATGTTTCACTGTATACCCCTACTTCTACTCTACTCCCATTTAATTATAAATGTCTATCCCGCATTAGTAGCGTTAGAATACCACATTATTAATTGCAGCAAATGCGAAAGCTTTAGCATGAGAACATTAAGCAGCCATTTTAGCACACACTGCGCAGAAGCAAAAGATTCCCTCCAAGCAAAGAAAGACGTCATACCACGTGACATGGTTGACACATGCGCAATAGAATTCCCGCGCTTTAGCTGCCATTTTGGATTAGACAAGGATTACTTATTAGTGGAAAACACATAGGCAAGCATCATTTGGATAAAAATGTTGTGTATGCACATTATTAGTAAAGACATTACAGAGTTTTAGTACAAATTAATTAATACTGTGAGAAGATTGCTTTCGAGCAAATCTCATTGTGAGTCCTTGCTCCATCAATCCCCTCTCTGATGGCGTTTCTGAGCCATCAAAACTACTTATAATCAGAAGCCAACTTAACATATGTCTGTCACATTTTCATTTTTACATTGTCTATTTTTATCTTCTCCTTCCAGTTTCTTGTAAATTTCACTTCTCAGATCTTCTAATTCCATTTCTTCCAATTTCCTTTTCTTGCCTTTTCCTGTCACCCTATATGTTTCCTTCTTTCTACAACATTTGCACCATATCATTATTGACAATACTGTTATTGCTATCCCTACTAAGGGTACTATTATTTGACCTATAAGTCCTTTCCCTACATTAGTAAACCAGGCACCAATTGACGCAATGCTATTTGTCAATCTTTCCCATACACTATCAACTTCCAGTGGTTTCAGTTCCTTCTCAAGTTTAGTAATATTCTTTGTATATGTTCCAATTTCTGCACTTTTGTCTGGAATATATGTGCAACAATGTTTCGTTTTCAACAATTTACAGACTCCTCCCTCTTTTGCTAATATATCTAGAGCAAGTCGATTTTGCATAACCATAGATCTAATCGCAACCATTTCCGCATTAATCATTAGAAATCCTCCAGCAGTATCCGCTGATAAACGGTCAACCACTGTAGACAATTTGCATATTTTCCTTGAGTTCAGAATTATTCCCACTGAAGGTATCAATGCACCAAATATATCACCTACAATTTCTGAAAAACTAGCTCTTTTACTATGTGTTAATTCACTATTATTTTCATTGCTCCGTGTTTCTTTTTACGTGGTATATTTTTGGAAAAACTATTCCAAAATAACAACTTCCATACCACCGTGCAGGAAGCCTAAAGTAAGCCTTATTCCCACACACATAATAAATTCCAGGAAAAACTGAGTCTGTTCCTCCTTTTAATCCCCAACCTCCCAGAATAAAAAAATTATGTTCACATTCACTGGTACCAATAAAAATATTGTTATATTCAGTTTTTAACCTGTGAAGACAAATTTTCCCTGTCTTTTCAAAATCCAGAGCCACAGCAGCTTGAGCCTTGCCAGGTGTATAAATACCCTCTCTCAGCCCAAGGTGGAAGATGAGCCTTATGCTCGGATGCCTTCTTTTGGAAATTCTGTCTTCTATCTTCAACTAAGTTTAAAAATATCTTCTCCTCTTCACGTATTAAACATGTTAAATTGCTTCTATGAGCATGTGTTATGTCTATCGACTTCATTGTTAAGAAAAATTCTCCCATAAATTGTGCGTCTTTACTACTAAGCACTGGGTTCAGATTCTTTCGAATAGAAACCTCTGAAAATATCACATCTATATTTGAATAATAATACTGAAGTTTCCTTGTTCTATAAAATAAACTAGTTAGTACACTACATGATATGCCACAAGTTAAAGGCAAATGATGAAATGTTAAACCTTCTGCTACTGATTCAGGTAACTTCATACAAACATGACAGTCACTAACTTCCATTGTATCTATATACTGAAACAATAACTTGGTAAAAATATTTAAACTAGTATCATTATCTGTTACTACGTGATAGAAGAGAAATAGAAGCAGAAGATGCACCAGAATTTCATCTTCTGCTTCTATTTCTCTTCTATCACTTTTCAAATTATCTATCCTTCCTTTGGTATCGTTATTCCTTTTATCCATTATCATAAGGTAAGGAATCGCTACAATCACAACTAACCACACTATAAGCACCACTACCAGACTACATATGCATACAGCACAGCATTTTTTACAACATTTCCGTTTCGGTCTCCCAGAAACTCTGTCGTCAGGCATTTTGACAAGGAAGATTTCTCTTCTTTTCTTTTTCTTTCAAGACTTTAACGTTATCAAGGTGGTTTCACTTCTTTTTCATAAGTCAGTTCTGCACTTGTTCCTTCGTCACCACTCTCACTTGACTCTGAACTCTCACAGTCTTCGAGGATTATATAAGTCCAATCAGGACCTTTAAACTTATTGTTCACGAGTTTCAATCTTTTGCTTTTTCGTTTTTCAGTCCCACTTGTTTGTCCAGATAAGCTTGTTATTTCATTTACTTGTTCTGGGTCTTCACTTCGTGTTGCTATACGATATTTTATTCTTTTAATCACACTAGGCCAATGATCACCTTTTCTGACTCTTGTTTTGCACTGTATTTTCACTTTCCGAATCTTTTTCAATAATTTCTTTATTTTCAAGGTGTGGCACAATTTGTTTGTCCTCGATTTTAGTTTCCCGTTCTATTTGCTCTTGTTCAGGTCTTGTTGTAGTTTCTTCAGTTGCCTGAGTGTGAGTTTCTGCTAACTGACCCTGTTCAGGATTGACGTTTTCATGCTTTATGCTTTCCTGTTCGATGTTTTCTTGGTTTTCTTCTCCCTGAACGTGTTTTTCTTGTCCTAACTGGTTCTGATCAGGGCTTATTGCACTTTGTACTTCTGCAGCCTGACCACGTTCTTCTAAACCTGTCTGTCCCTGCTCAAATTTTGTTGTTTCGTTGTCAATTTGAGCCCAATCTGCTTTCCCTATCTGGGCCTGCTCAGGTTCTCTTATTGTTTCGATCTCCCTATCCTGAGCTGGTTCTTCTTCGCCTCTCTGGTCCTCACTAATTTCCTCTAATTTAGCTCTACTTCGTGTTTTGATGAAGACTTCAGGTATATCAACCACTGGTATCCAGTCCTGACTTGTGCTCGGTTGTTCTTCAGCTGCTCTCGAATTCATCACTTGGGATTCTTCAGCTGTCCAACCTTCAGCTTCCTCAGCTATTGATTCTGTCTGAGGTTTCTCTCTTCAGGAGCTGGCACCCTTTTGGTGTGGCTTACATGAATCCAATTAGGCAAGCCTGCACATTTCACTGCTGTGTTTGTAATCAATATAACTTGACAAGGTTCGCCCCACCTGGGTGATAAACACGTTTCTCTGGTGTGATGCTTCACTACCACCCAGTCTCCGGGGTTCAGATCATGCTCTTGTTCAGGCTGCCTGGAAACTGCGTCTTCTCCAACCTGGTGAGAGACAGAACGCACGAGGTCAGCCAATGCTTTGCAATATTCTAGAACCATATCATCAGTTATGTTCAGCAGTTTATTTCCAGGTACATGGGCTTGTCTCATCGCTCTTCCCATGATGATTTCATGCGGACTCAATCCTGTATTTCTATCAGGAATGCTTCTGAGTCCCATTAAGACAAGAGGCAACGCATCTGGCCAATCTAACGATGTGGATGCACACATCTTTGACAATCTTGATTTTATTGTGCCATTCATTTGTTCAACCACTCCAGAAGCCTCTGGGCGGTACGCACAGTGCAATTTTTGTTCAATTTTAAATGCTTCACAAATTATTCGAATTACATCGTTATTGAAGTGACTTCCTCTATCTGATTCCAAAGTTACTGAGAAACCGAACTGTGGAATGAGTTCTCGTAACAACAATTTTGCAACTGTTATGCTGTCATTCCTCCTGGTAGGGTAAGCCTCCACCCACCTTGAAAACAGACACACTATGACAAGTACATATTTCAGTCCTTTACATGGTGGTAACTGAATGAAATCTAACTGCAATCTCACAAATGGACCCTCTGCCTTTCCAATTTTTCCCAAACCAATTACTGTCCTCCTTCCTGGATTATTCATTTGGCAAGTTAAGCACCTCTGGCAAAGACTCTCTGCTGCAGCCCTAAACTTTGGATTGTACCAGTTTTGTCTGAAAAGTCTGATCATGGCATCTCTCCCTACACGTGTGTCTCCATGATACATTCTGGCCATTTGTGAAATCAAGCAGTCAGGCATGACTGGTCTGCCATCTGAATATACCCATACATCATCTGTTCTTCGGGTACACCCTATTTTCATCCAAACATCCCTTTCACTCTCTTCAGCATCATCCTGCAATCGTTTCACATCATTCCATGTTTCAGGTGTTGAACATAACATAAGTTGGCAGCTGATTCCCATCCTTTCGACTTTTCTGTTTATTGCCAATCTGTTTCTGGCACAATGTTGAGCAATTAGGCCTGCATATCTGTTACCAGCTACCACCCAGTCATCTCCTGACTGGTGTGCAGCACATTTCACCACTGCCAATTCTTTTGGTGATTGTATTGCCTCCAATAATTCCTTTACAAACTGCCCATTTTTGATTGGGGATCCTGAAGAAGTCATGAAATCCCTCTGCATCCACAGTTGGCCAAAATCATGCACAACCCCGTATCCATATTGACTGTCCGTAAATATGGTTACTTTTAAATTTTTCCCAATTTTGGAGGCTTTGATCAGAGCAATTAATTCAGCTACTTGTGCAGATTTGACTCCTGGTAAATAGGATGCTTCGACTATTCCAGAAAGTTCACATACAGCATAGGCTGCACTCAATTTGCCATCTTCATGCCTTAAGCATGAGCCGTCCACAAACAGCTCCCTGTCTGGGTTCTTCAAAGGCATTTCCTGTATGTCAGGGCACGGTTTGGTGCACAACTCTGACTTGCAAACAGTCCTGTTCTGCATCGTCCTGAACTTCTTCACAATATTGATCTGGTAATAAGGTAGCAGGATTTACAATTGTGCACATAGCTATTGTTACATTTTCAGCTCCTAAAATTATTCGCTCATATCTTGTCATCCGACTAGGTGTGAGATGCTGAGGTCTAGTTCTTGTTAACAGGATTACAACTGCATGTGGGACGAACACCTTAACAGGATATCCCATTACTATTGACTCACTTTGTTCAATGCTCATACAGGTAGCAGCTACTGCTTTTAAGCATCCTGGCAATGCTGCAGCCACTGGGTCCAATGTAGCAGAAAAATATGCTATAGGACGCCTGTCTAGTCCATGTCTTTGGGTTAGGACTGAAAGTGCACAATTTTCTCTTTCATAGCAAAATAGTGTGAATTCTTTTGTGTAACGGGCATACCCAGCGCAGGTGCCTCGCATAATGCATTTCTTAATTTTACAAAGGCACTGGCACTTTCATCATCCCATTCAACTGGATCTTTTGCTTTCTTTTTGGTTAACTGAATTAAAAGCTTCGCTAGTAGTGAAAACCCTACAATCCATTGTCGACAGTAACCTACTATTCCAAGAAACATTCTCACCTCTCTTTGTGTTACTGGCATTTTCATTTGCTTAATTATTTTTATTCTCTCAGACGTTATTCTTCTCGTTCCCCTTTCAATTTGGTGTCCCAAATACTTAACTGCTGTTGTGCAAAATTGTAATTTCTCAGGTGACACTTTGTGTCCTTCCTCAGCCAAATGATTTAGTAATGCAATTGAGTCGGCGACACAATCGTCATAAGTTCTTGATGCGACTAACAAGTCGTCTATGTACTGCACCAAGACTGAGTTCCTGGGCATTACCAATTTTTCCAAGCACCTTTTCAGTATCTGATTAAAAATGGAGGGACTTTCTGTGTACCCCTGAGGAACACGATTCCACACATAGACATGGTTTTCGAATTTAAACAAAAATAGATATTGACTATCTGGATGCAATGGAATTGAAAAAAAATGCTTGGCATAAATCAATTACAATCAATTAATCGGGGCATTTGTAAAGCGCACTACTCACCCGTGAGGGTCTCAAGGCGCTGGGGGGTGGGGGGGATGCTGCTACTGCTCGAATAGCCAGGTCTTGAGTAGTCTCCTGAAGGTTAGCAGGTCCTGGGTCTGCCGTAGGAGAATGGGGAGGGTGTTCCAGGTCTTGGCGGCGAGGTGGGAGAACGATCTGCCGCCGGAGGTCGCTCTTTGGATGCGGGGGATGGTGGCGAGGTCGGCGGAGCGGAGCTGGCGGTTGGGGGTGTAGAAGGTGAGTCATCTGTTGAGGTATGCCGGTCCGGTGTTGTGGAGTGCCTTGTGTGCATGGGTGAGGAGCTTGAAGGTGATCCTCTTGTTGACGGGAAGCCAGTGCAGGTCTCTCAGGTGGGCTGTCATGTGGCTGCCGCGCGGGATGTCGAGGATCAGGCGTGCCGAGGCGTTTTGTATGCGTTGAAGTCGTTTCAGGAGTTTGGCTGAGGATCCTGCGTAGAGGGCGTTTCCGTATTCCAGCCTGCTGCTGACGAGGGCCTGGGTGACCGTTTTTCTTGTTTCGGTGGGGATCCACCTGTAGATCTTGCGGAGCATGCGGAGGGTGTTGAAGCCGGAGGACGAGACTGCGTTGACTTGCTTTGTCATGGAGAGAGTAGAGTCTAGGATGAACCCCAGGTTGCGAGCGTGGTCGGTGGGTGTTGGTGCTGTTCCCAGTGCGGTTGGCCACCAGGAGTCATCCCAGGCCGAGCTGGTGGAGCCGAGGATGAGGACTTCGGTCTTGTCTGAGTTCAGTTTCAGACGGCTGTTCTTCATCCACTCGGCGACGGCTTTTATTCCTTCGTGGAGGTTGGTTTTGGCGGTGAGGGGGTCCTTGGTGAGGGAGAGGATCAGCTGGGTGTCGTTGGCGTAGGAGATGATGTTGAGGTCGTGCAGTCGGGCGACGTGGGTGAGCGGTGCCATGTAGATGTTGAACAGTGTTGGGCTGAGGGATGAGCCCTGGGGTACGCCGCAGATGATATTGGTGGCTTCGGAACGGAAAGGGGGGAGGCGGACGCTCTGGGTTCTGCCGGAGAGGAAGGAGGTGGTCCATTCCAGAGCCTGGTCTCGGATCCCAGCGTCGTGGAGGCGTGTGCGTAGGGTGCGGTGGCAGACAGTGTCGAAGGCGGCTGACAGGTCCAGGAGGATGAGGGCCGCAATTTCGCCGTTGTCCAGCAGGGCCCTGATGTCGTCGGTGGCGGCGATGAGGGCAGTTTCAGTGCTGTGGTTGCTTCGGAACCCGGACTGGGACGGGTCCAGGATGCATTTCTCTTCGAGGTAGCGAGTCAGCTGTCTGTTGACTGTCTTCTCGATGACCTTCGCCGGGAACGGGAGCAGGGAGATGGGTCAGAAGTTCTTGAGGTCCTTAGGGTCGGCCTTGGGTTTTTTGAGTAAGGCGTTGATCTCGGCGTGCTTCCAGCTCGCCGGGAAGGTCGCTGTCTCGAAGGAGATGTTGATGACTTTGCGGAGGTGGGGTGTGATGGTGGCGCTGGCTTTGTAGAAGATGTGGTGAGGGCATGGGTCTGACGGAGAGCCGGAGTGGATTGTGTTCATGATTTTGATGGTGTCGTCGTCGTTTATGTTGGTCCAGGTGAGCAGGAGGTCAGTGCAGTGAACCATTCTGCATTCCAAGGTATCTGATATAGGATCACTGCAGTATTTGGTACTATAGGACAACAAGGTACCACAATTTTATTAATTTTCCGCAAATCCTGAACGATCCTATATTTTCCACTAGGCTTTTTCAAACCCATAATTGGCGAATTACAAGGGCTACTCATGACTTCTTTTAAAATGCCTTGTTTCATCATTCTGCCAATTTCCTCAGTAACTCCTGCTTTTACTTCTGCACTCATTTTGTACTGTCTAGTATTTGGGAAAATTGCGCCTTCTTTTACAGTGATCTTTACTGGATCTATTTTTGCCATGAGACCTACTTCTTTCCCAGTAAAATCCCATACCTTAGAGCTCACTGTAGTCCTTAATTCTTCTGGTAATTCATCTTTGGTTATCAAGGAGAACATCTCATCTACTTCCGTACCTTGTTTAGCTATCATGAATTTGTAAACATGATCTTCATCCGGGGTCTGTAGTGCAACACCATCCGGTGTGCAAAAAATAGTGCAATTCATTTTACACAGTAAATCTCTGCCCAGTAAATTTACTGGACTGTAGTCACACACCACAAATTGGTGCATTTCTCGAAAGTTTCCTATTCTTACTTCCATGGGCTCAGTTAGAGGAGTTCTAATCTTTTGATTGGCTACACCTACAACTTGGATAGCTTCTCCAGGGAGAGGGAGGTCTGGGATGTCTGCTGTTCTTACAGTAGAACGGGTAGCACCAGTGTCCAAAAGAAAAGTGATATCATTACCTTTTACTTTCCCTTCAACATATGGACCTGACTGATCTACCGGTAAGGATGCGCCAAATACGCACTCCTTCTCCCCTCTCTTAGGTACCGTCATTGATAATCATACGGATTAAAATCATCCTGTAAAAGAAACTGTGAAGTTACATATTCATTCTTACCACTTCCTCCTTGATATCCAACGTCTGTACCGTGCTTTGCTCTGCTTACATTACCCTGTATAGGGGCAGGTGGCAACTGACTCTGAGGATTTACACCCTGCTGTGAGTCATTCTGCGTCTGTGGATTTAAATTATGATTTGGGCCATTATTATTTTGAATCTTTTTACATTCGTTCTTCCAATGTCCCAACTTTCCGCACCCATGACAAGGAAATTTCTTTTTAGCCTCTCCTCTACTCAATCGTCCTCTTATCTTTCCACTGTTCCCTGTATCCCCATTCGTTCCGGATTCTTTTCCCTGACTTTCTGTTGGATTATCTAGATTAATTCCCTGTCGCTCAGCCATTTTCACTTGAGCCCACATCACTTTTTCTTGTAGTTTCTTGTGCCTGTCTTCAATGTCATCTCCACAATATTTAGCATATTTCAAAATGTCATCGATAGGTTTTCCTTGCCAACATAACATGTGTTGCTTGATCATCTGACAAATCTCTGGTTTTAGACCATAAACAAATCGATAGACAAACTGACTCATATTTTTGTCTCCAATATCCTCAAAACCGCTATACTGTTTGAACACCTGTAATAGACGTTCGTAGTAGGCATGTATCAATTCACTTGCCTCTTGGGTAGTCCTGTCTATTTTCACCCAATCTGTTTCTTTTGGTGGTATTTTCCCTTTCAAATAAGTTATTACCTGGTGATACTTTTTCATCACATCATTTGATGGGGCACCTGTCTTTGAATCTCTTGGATACTCTTCACTAGGCCAATCGATTGTGATTTTACAATCTGTCCATAAATCGGCAGGTACCACTATGTCAAACAAACCATCTAAGTCCTTTAACAATACCTTTGAAACTTTCACAAACCTCTCAACTTGCTTGTACCATTCAATTGGTTTTTCTCTCAACTTTGGAAAATCATTCGTAAATGACAAAATGTCTTGCCTGCTCCATGGGACATGAACGTACCCTCCTCCTGGTACCTCCCGCATCGGGTACATCTGTTCTACCTTTCCTGTTTCCTTCAATAAATACTCAGATGTCATTCTACTTGAACGTGCGTCTTCCTTTTTCTTGGTCCATCTAGTTTTCCATCTATCCAATTCTCCCCATTTCTGTAATACTGACATTAATTCTTTAACTTGTAACTTTCTACCAGATGTATTCATATTTTCTAAGTCTTTGTCAGTAAATTCTGCTCGGTATGGTCTCTGTAGTACCTTTGATTTTCTTATTTCAATTCCCATCTCTGAAGCCAAATCTGTCAATTTTTCATGGAATATTTTTACATTTCTGGTTATGCTCCTACATATGAACAATAGTTCTTCACTGTAAGTATTTAAACGATCTACTCCTACATAGCCTGCTATCGTTTCTTCTAATTCGACTTTTAATTTATAAATGTCCAAAATCTTTGGGGGTGAACTTCGTCTGTCTATTCCTTGTGCCCATCTTTCTAAGTCTTCTGGGGTTACTACTGTTGCACTCTTGGTTCCTGAAGATGTTATTATATTCACATCCTTTGAGAAACCAGGTGTGACTCTTCTGGGGGTGCTATTTGCGGATTCTCGAATAGGCAAATCCATTAGTGAAATCATAGATTCGCAATCGCTGATATGGTCATCAATTATTACAGTTTCATGTTTAGGAATATCCACAGGTGTAGGCATAACTAGAGGTTTCGGACAATTTACTTTGTCACAATATAAAGGGACCACGGGACCAATGGTTACAGGTATGGTCAGGAAATCAGGATGTACATTCAACTGTTATTTTCTGTATCAATTCTACTCTGTTCCTGTCTAGAGCCTCTCTTTCCTTATCCTGAAGTACCCTATTAACTGGTGGATTATGCAGTACTTGAGGTACCAATGGTGTTCTCAAAATTGGTGCACTTGGGGAACATCCACCCAGCCCTTCTTGGTATGGTGGAGGATTCTTTAATATTTCTTCCATAAATTCATCTTCGGATTCTCCAAACCCTGTCATATGTTTAGTCTTTTCTTTGCATTTACTCCCTAACGGCTCATCTGTCATGAATACTGGATACAAAACCTCGGTAAGCATCGCTCGTCTCCACTGTTTCATCTGACTTTCTCGTGTCTCATTTTGGTGTCTAGGGAAAAATCCCCTATAACCCCTATTGCTTCTGGGTCCATCACGTTCAAATGCCTCGGTTTCCCATTCTTCTAGGGCAGAGCTTTCCAAACTGTGTGTCCCGACACAGTACTGTGTCGCCTGCAAATGGTGGGTGTGTCGCGGGATGACACCGGTATTAACGGGCATTTGGCACATAACTGCTGCTAATTAAGAGGCATTCCTTTGAAAGCTTTGTTCTCACTATGCCTCATCTATTGCATAACGTCTCCCAGTAAATGGTCTTTTAAAGACCTGCGAAGTACTCGGGTGCGGCTGTGTGTGTGCCCGGGAAGCTGGGGTGAGGTGACAGAGGGAGATAGAGGGAGGGAGATAGAGGGAGGGAGATAGAGGGAGGGAGATGGAGGGAGACAGAGGGAGATAGAGGGAGGGAGACAGAGGGAGGGAGACAGAGAGGGAGGGAGACAGAGGGAGGGAGACAGAGGGAGGGAGACAGAGGGAGGGAGACAGAGGGAGGGAGACAGAGGGAGAGGGAGACAGAGAGAGACAGAGGGAGACAGGGAGACAGAGGGAGGAGGGCGGCAGAGGGAGGGCGGCAGAGGGAGGAGGGCGGCAGAGGGAGGAGGGCGGCAGAGGGAGGGCGGCGGCAGAGGGAGGGCGGCAGAGGGAGGGCGGCAGAGGGAGGGCGAAACCGTGGGAGACACAGAGGGAGGGAGACACAGAGGGAGGGAGAGGGAGGGCGACAGAGGGAGGGAGGGCGACGGAGGGAGGGAGACAGACAGAGGGAGACAGACAGAGGGAGACAGACAGAGGGAGACAGACAGAGGGAGACAGACAGAGGGAGACAGACAGAGGGAGACAGACAGAGGGAGACAGACAGAGGGAGACAGACAGAGGGAGACAGACAGAGGGAGACAGACAGAGGGAGACAGACAGAGGGAGACAGACAGTCAGAGGGAGGGAGACAGAGGGAGACAGACAGAGGGAGACAGACAGTCAGAGGGAGGGAGACAGACAAGAGGGAGACAGACAAGAGGGATGGAGAGGGAGGGAGACAGACAAGAGGGATGGAGAGGGAGGGAGACAGACAAGAGGGAGGGAGAGGGAGGGAGACAGACAGTCAGAGGGAGGGAGACAGACAGAGGGAGACAGACAGTCAGAGGGAGGGAGACAGACAAGAGGGAGACAGACAAGAGGGATGGAGAGGGAGGGAGACAGACAAGAGGGATGGAGAGGGAGGGAGACAGACAAGAGGGAGGGAGAGGGAGGGAGACAGACAAGAGGGAGGGAGACAGAGAGAGGGAGGGAGACCGAGCGAGGGAGACAGAGAGAGGGAGGGAGACCGAGCGAGGGAGACAGAGAGGGAGAGAGAGAGAGCTAGAGAGAGAGAGGGAGGGAGACAGAGAGAGGGAAGGAGACAGAGAGGCAGAGACAGACAGATGGAGAGGGAGACAGAGGGAGGGAGACAGGGACATACTGGGACAGACAGACAGGCAGAGACAGGGACAGAGACAGACAGAGGCAGAGACTGAGACAGACAGAGGCAGAGAGAGGGAGACGGAGAGGGAGACGGAGGGAGAGAGAGAGGAGACAGAGAGAGGGAGAGGGAGGGAGACAGAGGGAGAGGGAGACAGAGGGAGACAGAGAGAGAGGGAGACAGAGAGAGAGAGGGAGACAGAGAGAGGGAGACACAGAGAGAGAGAGGGAGACACAGAGAGAGGGAGACACAGAGAGAGAGGGAGACACAGAGAGAGAGGGAGACACAGAGAGAGAGGGAGACACAGAGAGAGAGGGAGACACAGAGAGAGAGGGAGACACAGAGAGAGAGGGAGACACAGAGAGAGAGGGAGAGACAGAGAGAGAGAGACAGCGAGAGAGAGAGAGAGAGAGAGACAGAGAGAGGGAGACAGAGAGAGGGAGACAGAGAGAGGGAGACAGAGGGAGGGAGACAGAGGGCGACAGATGGAGGGCGACAGATGGAGGGCGACAGATGGAGGGCGACGGGAGGGAGGGAGACGGGAGGGAGGGAGACGGGAGGGAGGGAGACGGGAGGGAGGGAGACGGGAGGGAGGGAGACGGGAGGGAGGGAGGGAGACGAGAGAGGAGACAGAGGGAGGGAGACGGAGGGCGACAGACGGAGGGCGACAGACGGGAGGGAGACGGGAGGGAGGGAGACGAGAGAGGAGACGAGAGAGGAGACGAGAGAGGAGACGAGAGAGGAGACGAGAGAGGAGACGAGAGAGGAGACGAGAGAGGAGACGAGAGAGGAGACGAGAGAGGAGACGAGAGAGGAGACGAGAGAGGAGACGAGAGAGGAGACGAGAGAGGAGACGAGAGAGGAGACGAGAGAGGGAGACGAGAGAGGGAGACGAGAGAGGGAGACGAGAGAGGGAGACGAGAGAGGGAGACAGATGGAGGGAGACAGACGGGAGGGAGACGAGAGAGGAGACAGAGGGAGGGAGACAGACAAGAAGGAGACAGAGGGAGGGCGACAGCCGGAGGGCGGGAGGGCGACAGACGGAGGGAGGGAGACGGAGGGAGGGAGACGGAGAGAGGAGACGGAGAGAGGAGACGGAGAGAGGAGACGGAGGGAGGAGACGGAGGGAGGAGACGGAGGGAGGAGACGGAGGGAGGAGACGGAGGGAGGGAGAGAGAGAGAGGGAGAGATAGAGAGAGGGAGGGAGACAGAGAGAGAGAGAGAGACAGAGAGAGAGAGAGGGAAGGAGACAGACAGAGATAGAGACAGAGAGGCAGAGACGGGCAGACAGAGACAGAGAGATGGAGAGGGAGACAGAGGGAGGGAGACAGGGACATACAGGGACAGACAGACAGACCGAGGCAGAGACAGACACAGACAGAGGCAGAGACTGAGACAGACAGAGAGGGAGAGGGAGACGGAGGGAGACAGAGAGAGAGGGAGACAGAGGGTGACAGAGGGAGGGAGACAGAGGGTGACAGGGAGAGGGAGGGAGAGAGAGGGGGAGGGAGAGAGAGAGACAGAGGGAGGGAGACAGAGACGGACAGAGATAGAGACAGATAGAGGCAGGGACAAGGCAGAGAGAGACGGAGAGGGAGACAGAGGGAGGGAGAAAGGGACATACAGGGACAGACAGATAGCGGCAGAGACAGGGACAGACAGAGGCAGAGACTGAGACAGAGAGACAGAGAGGGAGACGGAGAGGGAGAGAGAGGGAGAGAGAGAGGGAGACATAGGGTGACAGATGGAGGGAGACAGAGGGAGGGAGGCAGAGGGAGACAGAGGGAGGGAGTCAGGGGGAGACAGAGGGAGGGAGTCAGGGGGAGACAGAGGGAAGGAGAGGGAGACAGACAGAGGGAGACAGACAGAGGGAGACAGACAGAGGGAGACAGACAGAGGGAGACAGACAGAGGGAGACAGACAGAGGGAGACAGACGGAGACAGAGACAGAGAGGGAGAGACAGAGGGAGACAGAGAGAGGGAGACAGAGAGAGGGAGACAGAGAGAGGGAGACAGAGGTAGGGAGACAGAGGTAGGGAGACAGAGGTAGGGAGACAGAGGTAGGGAGACAGAGGTAGGGAGACAGAGGTAGGGAGACAGAGGTAGGGAGACAGAGGTAGGGAGACAGAGGGACGGAGACAGAGGGAGGGAGACAGAGGGACGGAGACAGAGGGAGGGAGACAGAGGGAGGGAGACACAGGGAGGGAGACAGGGAGGGAGACAGGGAGGGAGACGGAGGGAGGGAGACGGAGGGAGGGAGACGGAGGGAGGGAGACGGAGAGAGGAGACGGAGAGAGGAGACGGACAAGAGGGAGACGGACAAGAGGGAGACGGACGAGAGGGAGACGGACGAGAGGAGAGACGGACGAGAGGGAGACGGACGAGAGGGAGACGGACGAGAGGGAGACGGGACGAGAGGGAGACGGACGAGAGGGAGACGGACGAGAGGGAGACGGACGAGAGGGAGACGGGCGAGAGGAGACGGACGAGAGGGAGACGGACGAGAGGGAGACGGACGAGAGGGAGACGGACGAGAGGGAGACGGACGAGAGGGAGACGGACGAGAGGGAGACGGACGAGAGGGAGACGGACGAGAGGGAGACGGACGAGAGGGAGACGGACGAGAGGGAGACGGACGAGAGGGAGACAGACGAGAGGGAGACAGACGAGAGGGAGACAGACGAGAGGGAGACAGACGAGAGGGAGACGGACGAGAGGGAGACGGACGAGAGGGAGACGGACGAGAGGGAGACGGACGAGAGGGAGACGGACGAGAGGGAGACGGACGAGAGGGAGACAGACGAGAGGGAGACAGACGAGAGGGAGACAGACGAGAGGGAGACAGACGAGAGGGAGACAGACGAGAGGGAGACAGACGAGAGGGAGACAGACGAGAGGGAGACAGACGAGAGGGAGACAGACGAGAGGAGACAGAGAGAGGAGACAGACGAGAGAGGAGACAGACGAGAGAGGAGACAGACGAGAGACGAGACAGACGAGAGGGAGACAGACGAGAGGGAGACAGACGAGAGGGAGACAGACGAGAGGGAGACAGACGAGAGGGAGACAGACGAGAGGGAGACAGACGAGAGGGAGACAGACGAGAGGGAGACAGACGAGAGGGAGACAGACAAGAGGGAGACAGACAAGGAGACAGACAAGGAGAGAGACAAGGAGAGAGACAAGGAGAGAGACAAGGAGAGAGACTGAGAGAGACTGAGAGAGACTGAGAGAGGGAAGGAGACAGACAGAGATAGAGACAGAGAGGCAGAGACGGGCAGACAGAGACAGAGAGATGGAGAGGGAGACAGAGGCAGAGACAGAGAGATGGAGAGGGAGACAGAGGGAGGGAGACAGGGACATACAGGGACAGACAGATAGCGGCAGGGACAGACAGATAGAGACAGAGAGAGGCAGAGAGACAGAGAGGGAGACGGAGAGGGAGACAGATGGAGGGAGAGGGAGACAGAGGGTGACAGAGGGAGGGAGACAGAGGGAGGGAGTCGGGGAGACAGAGGGAAGGAGTCAGGGGGAGACAGAGGGAAGGAGAGGGAGACAGACAGAGGGAGACAGAGAGGGAGAGTCAGAGGGAGACAGAGAGAGGGAGACAGAGAGGGAGACAGAGAGGGAGAGACAGAGGGAGAGCGAGAGGGAGAGACAGAGGGAGAGAGAGAGAGGGAGAGGGACGGAGACAGAGGGACGGAGACAGGGAGAGCGAGAGGGAGACAGAGGGACGGAGACAGAGGGATAGAAACAGGGAGACAGACAGAGACAGACAGAGGGAGACAGACAGAGGGAGACAGACGGAGGGAGACAGACGGAGGGAGACAGACGGAGGGAGACAGACGGAGGGAGACAGACGGAGGGAGACAGACGGAGGGAGACAGACGGAGGGAGACAGACGGAGGGAGACAGACAGAGGGAGACAGACAGAGGGAGACAGACAGAGGGAGACAGACAGAGGGAGACAGACAGAGGGAGACAGACAGAGGGAGACAGACAGAGGGAGACAGACAGAGGGAGACAGACAGAGGGGGAGAGACAGAGGGAGACAGACAGAGGGGGAGAGACAGAGGGGGAGAGACAGAGGGGGAGAGACAGAGGGAGACAGACAGAGGGAGACAGACAGAGGGGGAGAGACAGAGGGAGACAGACAGAGGGGGAGAGACAGAGGGGGAGAGACAGAGGGGGAGAGACGGAGGGGGAGAGACGGAGGGGGAGAGACGGAGGGGGAGAGACGGAGGGGGAGAGACGGAGGGGGAGAGACGGAGGGGGAGAGACGGAGGGGGAGATACGGAGGGGAGAGGGAGAGACGGAGGTAGGGAGAGACAGAGGTAGGGAGAGACAGAGGTAGGGAGAGACAGAGGTAGGGAGAGACAGAGGTAGGGAGAGACAGAGGTAGGGAGAGAGAGAGGTAGGGAGAGACAGAGGTAGGGAGACAGGGATAGAGACAGGGATAGAAACAGACAGACAGAGAGAGACAGACAGAGAGAGACAGACAGACAGAGAGAGACAGACAGACAGAGAGAGACAGACAGACAGAGAGAGACAGACAGACAGAGGGAGACAGACAGAGGGAGACAGACAGAGGGAGACAGACAGAGGGAGACAGACAGAGGGAGACAGACAGAGGGAGACAGACAGAGGGAGACAGAGGGAGGAGGACAGACAGAGGGAGAGAGACAGAGGGAGGGAGGGAGACAGAGGGAGGGAGACAGAGGGAGGGAGAGATAGAGAGAGGGAGGGAGACAGAGAGAGAGAGAGAAAGATGTGTGTATGCCGGGTCTGGTGGCTCAGTGGACGAAGGCATCCGCTGCAGGGGCCTGTGTTCAACCTCATGGTCTCAAATTTGCTTAAAAATGCACCATTTGCCCACTTTTATTTCAAAATTTTCTTCCGGGGGAGCACCCCCCCGAACCCCCCTTAAGTGGTTCGGGCTCGCTCGCTACGCTCGCTACACTGCCTTACTGTGTCCCAAAATGATGCATCTCCAAAAAGTGTGTCACCAACATGAAAAGTTTGGAAAGCTGTGTTCTAGGGCCTCGTATTGAGTTAATCTTGGTCTGGGTTCTAATTCATTCTTATTCGTACATTTTGAAGAACTCTCCCATTGAAAGTACCATTCTCTGGGAAAGCTAATATTCCGTCATCTTTTGTATATTCTATCCAATTTTCTAACCATACGCAAGTATGATAACCCCTCTCCATCATCATGAATGAGGCGGGCGTTTTTGCTGGTGGAAGGATAATTCCTTCCCTAGTTTTGATTGGCTTATCCTTCTTAAAATAATTTTTAATCTTTTGTAAAAATGAAATTTTTCTCTTTCCTCCGTACATTTTGGGTAAATATCTATGTATTGAATTATATTCTGCAAAACCTAAAAGTCTCTGGTCTGGACGGGTTCCTGTCAAAGTCGGATCACGTTTCCACATATAATCTACACTGTCCACTAAGATTTCAACTTCTATGCTGACAACCAATCAAATTCCAGATAACATTTGTCTCTGAACCAATCCTAGCGCAGTTTTTCTGTGACGTCTGTCTGACGACCCCTCCTTTACAATCTGCGCTTCTCTGTCCCTCGCTGTATTGACCAATCCCAGCGCGGCACCTGTGACGTCAGTATTACTCCTGACTATTGACCCCTCCTTTACAAGCTTGCTCCACACCCGCTGTTTCAACCAATCCCAGCGCGGTGTTTGTGACGTCAGCTCTACTCCAACGGCTGACCCTCCCTTTACAAAAATCGTACGCAAAACTTTAATTTCTCAACGCTTCTTATTTAAATTCAGTAACAACATGAAACATTCGCTATCGTGTCAGTTTCCCTAAATTGAAAAGGATAGATTTTCCTCACACTAAGTAAAACTCTTCCGTTTACTAGACATACACTATGAGTAAACCCTTCCGTTTACTCTTCACATAAGCTTCAAAAATACCCACTACTCCAATGTTACCCTTTCTAGGTGATATAACATAAAATTTTCACTAGCGTATTCCTTTGCTGTCACTCACACACACAGAGTCCCTAACAAGTACTGATAGCCCTGCTTAACTTTTCAGTACTATTTCTGCCTGACAGATAACCTCACTGCAGTATGGCTTCCACTTACCATCCGCTATTCAAATTCCCCAGGGATTTCTAGACAACATAAAACAAAACTTTAAAACACAACGGATGTTAGTTCATAAAATAAAATTTCATTACCCAATTAAAGTAAAAGCCATCCTCTGATAGCCAGAAAACTGATCCAGCGGGTTACTAGCAACATTCATACTAAAAATACTCACCTGGGCCCATTCATTCACGCTAGCTAACTAATCACCACTGGTGGGAATCAGTTATACTCTTTATCAAAATCCCTGCTACCAATTACCTTTCTGATTGAAGAGTAATGACTTACCAATGAACCTTTGATAATTGGGGTTAAAATGAGATCATACAATACAAATAACCACTGACTCAGGAAGTTTTAAAATGTTTATCTAAATTCTTTAGCAGAGTAAATTACAAACCACATAATACTTAATCGCATATCAAGGAGGAAGCATACTAAATAATCACCTATTTAATCAAATGACGGTCCCTCAGAAAGAAGAAGATGGAGACAGCAGTACAGCTAAAGATTTATGCATTTATAGTTACCTAAAGGTGTGAAAACCAAACCCCTTGGCCAAGGATTTGCAAAGATGGGTCCCAAGAAGGATGAAGACCAAGACCTCCGGACCAGGTTCAGAACAGGATAGGTGACCTCTCTATCAACGACGCCTGCGTCGTTCCCTCTCTGACACTTCGTTCCTCCTCGATTCTTCCGTGTCTTCTTTCTAATGGAATCCGCCGCCCCCACCTCAGGACCTCTTCGGACAGCGGTCAGTCTGCTCGGTTCTGCAATAGCATCGATTCTCTGCTACCGCATCTGTTCTCTGAGCTAGCTAATTAGCTAATTCTATATCTATTATACCCTTCTACACCCATGTACCTCCCCTTAATGTTTCAATTTTATGGGCCCACTATTTCTGATTGGACAGGGGGTTGATCCTCACACCATATCATTTTTAATTCAATTTTCTTAAGCCCATTGTTTAAAAATACCGCCCCTTTCAATTAATACATTTGCTTTATTTCCCACCCTTCTCACGACAAATTTTAATACAAAGTGTATACAAAATATCAATTGTTAGGACATCTCAGATGGACGGTGAAGGTGATCAGCGGGTCATGTCCTTGGACATCTTCCAAGTTGACTTCATCGCTTTGCATGGTTAGTTTTCAGGGCGCGTGCGCCAACCACGTGGTTTCTTGAGCTGCCGTTTTGTCAACCCAGGCCCACTTTACAAACTAATAGAAATCAAAGAAGAAACATTTTAAAATCAGAAATAAATGTTTCACTGTATACCCCCTACTTCTACTCTACTCCCATTTAATTATAAATGTCTATCCCGCATTAGTAGCGTTAGAATACCACATTATTAATTGCAGCAAATGCGAAAGCTTTAGCATGTGAGAACATTAAGCAGCCATTTTAGCACACACTGCGCACAAGCAAAAGATTCCCTCCAAGCAAAGAAAGACGTCATACCACGTGACATGGTTGACACATGCGCAATAGAATTCCCGCGCTTTAGCGGCCATTTTGGATTAGACAAGGATTACTTATTAGTGGAAAACACATAGGCAAGCATCATTTGGATAAAAATGTTGTGTATGCACATTATTAGTAAAGACATTACAGAGTTTTAGTACAAATTAATTAATACTATGATAAGATTGCTTTCGAGCAAGTCTCATTGTGAGTCCTTGCTCCATCACCTCGTACCACGTCCCCCAGCGTGGATATTCCTACGATGTCCCACCCACGAAATTCCGTAAGTGCCGAAACCGAGCGCATCATAGTGCCCTGCCACAGCGGGGTCGCCTGGGTCAGGCGGCCGCGCCATCCCATCTGTCGGACCGTGGCCCGCCATAGTCTGATTACAGTACTGCTGGCAGGGGGCAAGAAATCTAGGTTCTGAGTACTGTATAAAAGCTGAAGGAGTGGGACATTACCCATTGCCATATGGTCTAAAGCAAATGCAGGTTCCGATGGCGAGTTGTACCACCATTCGTTGACCACTTGCAGATGGGAGGCAGGGTAGCAGGCGTAAATGTCTGCTGCCGCAATACCGCCGCAGTAAGTTGACTGCGTACACGTATTTAATGCCACTCGCACTGCCCCGTCATGCCAGAGGAATTTATGTATGGCCTTGACCTGTGCAAACTTATTGGGGGATTTTTTATTTAATTTTTCTTCACAGATTTCTCGGATAGGAGTTCATCCAAAAGAGGGATCCTCCGATAAGCACTCATCGTCTGAAACCTTAGCTGTTTTCTTCATGTTTGGAGTTAGTATTTTGTGAAGTGAGTAAGCTAGATAGTGGCCTTGCTTAACCAACATACAGTCAGTGAGGATGTTCGTCAGGTGCAAAAAAAGCTAATGTTGATATACTTGCCAGTCAATTACATCAATTTAACTATACCACACCCGTAGGTGCACAACATTGTATCAAGGTCACCAATCAACAAAAAAGCAGCCCAACTCACCCACCCCAAACTGAGCAATGAACAACCATGTTCCTCAGCAGAATGAAACAAACGGGAAAGCCGGTGAGCACACGCGTATATACACCGTGATCAACACAGATCCATATGGCCACGCTCCTCTATAGTCTTGCTTAATCTTGGAGATTATTATCGAATATGGTTAGCCTCTAACCAATATGAACATAACCTAATAAAATTCCATTGGCCCAGCTTGACTCATCAATGAGAATCTCAGAATTGTAAACGACATCTATATTCTGAAAGTATCCTGCACCATACAACCGGTAGAAATGTGTGATCAAATCCACCATAACATATCTTTTTTTTTTAGATGTTTTTATTAGCATTTTCTGACAAGCTTCCAACATTTCATATATCCAGGCATTATCTGTTTGACAACGTATCATCCTATACATCTTCAATATACCCACTTATTACAGCCCTGTTATTACCCCATAACTCTCATACATTCCGTCTTTGGGTGTTTTTCTCCACCAGTACATTTGTTCTATAATGCTGTTCATTGATTCCTTCTTATCTTAATACAATTACTTATTTGTTTTGACATGAGCTATTAATATGTACATTTACCGATTCCATATCTAGGTAATAAAAAACAAACAAATGTTGCCAATTCTTGGGTAACTTATGGAACACAACTGTCCAGTAGTGTTCTATATATTTTCTTCATGCTCTATTTTGGAGTATAAGAAGGTTTGTTAGGGGGCTTACGTGGGAGGGAATCTATTCCTTTCAGTATTCAATCCCCTCCAGAAGCACCATAACATATCTTAATCGTCTGACAGTATGCGTTTATTTCCTAAGACCGCTATATTCCAAAGTTTACTATGCTACAATACCAAAATTGGGTGGCTAAGAACCAACACTTAAACCTTACTGTGTACCTTCGGAGTATCATTCATCCTAGCTTGTCTGTTTCATTACATACTCACTAAATGAAAACTAATAGTTAACTCCCCCAAAGAAGAAAGAACAGCCACTACTAGGTAGTCTCCTCACACGGACGACAAGTAATGCAGGACATGTTTCAGCCACATCATGCTACGTCAGTGGGGTACAGTGCAAGCTTAGGGAGAGTCAGCAAGGGTAGGTTGGACTGCAAAAAGTGCTGGGCATAGGGTAGCTTGCTTAACCATTGTGTAGAGTGGCTTTAGCAATTAAAACATCAAATAATTCCCCGGATATAATCTCCAATATAACAAAAGAATATCATGTAGCAGGCGTAAAAGGGAAATTGTTGTTGAGTGCCTATGTACATTACATGGGGACATCTGTTTCAAGCAACTAGACTACAAATGCTAGATCCAAGCTGATCACCTGAAGATGTAATTGCCTTTTGGGCTGATGTTCTTTACTGTTGAAGTACTCTATGGCTGCACCGATGACTGTATGTTCTGACACCTAGGGCCAGATTTACTAAGCCCTTGTGTTGCCGTTGCGTCATCCAAGGTGGCACAGGGCAGCGCAAGAGATTAAGTCATATTTACTAAGCCATGCTTATTCATGTCTGCCACTACCATGCCTGGCCAAGACATTTGAAATTATAAGTGTCGATGAGGGAACTAGAACTGAATGTGTCCTATCACCTGCAGTACCAGGTTGAGGCCCAGTAACTGAATCTACAGATCTACAGAAGTAAACTAGGTAATCCTCCATTCAATGAGTATCATATTACTTTTTTTAGAATGTATATTTTTTTTATGCGTTTTGACAGTTGATAAATCTTGTTTTTGTTTTTGTCATTAAAGCTTACATTTCTCTCTTATACTTCGACAGTAATGGAAGGAGGGCAGAGAGGTTTTCTTGTTGATCTTTGCTATTTGGCTAACTTACGTATTTGAGATTGCCAAATATTTGAACTACTGTTCATTGATTGCAGTTTTGTAGAGCCCATTGTTACTTCAAAGGGTGTCCTGGTGCTGAAACTAAATAAGAGTAAAAACTAATGAGGAAAAGTATAATCTAACTAAGAAGGATATAAACGGATCTAATAATTTCCGAAGCAGTAGGAAATTGGTATGTTTCCAAAGTGACATAAGACACTGGTTCTAGTGATTGATGGCCAAAAATGAGTATAAGGTTGCTGCCATCTATGGCACTGATGTGGACCAGGAACCCTTCTTGTTCTTTTCGTACAAACCCCAACTACCTTTACATATGTGAAGTGGATACCGGTGGGGTACTTCAGCTTAGCATTGAATGAGTTTCTAAACATATCAGGAGAGTTGTTATCCCTCAAAGCATTCTCTAAATGGTTGAGAAATAATCTGAATGTCCAAGGACTGAGGGATATTTGGAGGGAACAGAATTTTCTAGAATACTCCGTTTTCTTACATGCATAGATAGTACTTCAGAAATTATTGGATCATTTTCAGTAATGTGCTTGTGCAGAAAGCCAATAGTTCCAGATATTGGTCTCATTATTGTCTAACTAAGCCTGGGTATAGATCTTTGTTTTTCTTGGGCGCAAGATATAAAGATAGAAAATAAAGGCTCTACCCTTCTTTTCTCCAATATCCAGTTTTCAGAACTGAATATAGGGAACAGATCAGAGAACACTTCCAATTTAATCAAGGGAGGGACAAAAAAACATGCTCTGGAATGCTTTTAAAGCAGTATTCAGGAGTAAAATGTTGACCCTTTTGTCAAACTTGAGACCACTTTGACTATTGATGATGCTCAAGTTGGTGGCCTCACTTAAATTCTTGGATGTAGAATATAGGGAATCCAGATCTCTTAAGACTCTAAGGAGACTGATGAGTCTGTTACAGGCTGTAGCAGGCTTCTCCAACTAGTAGCTCGTGAGCTACTGGTAGCTCTGTAGCTGCCCGCAAGTAGCTCTCCTGTGTGCAGCCCAGTGAACTACATTACAAGCTTTTGCTTGGTTGATTTAATATATGTATACTAAAATTGAAAAAAGTTTATTCGAGATGAAAATGAATGTTTTCATAACTCAAAAGCTGATTTGGGGGGGGTAAAATGGTTGAATTTCCAAAATATATTCAAATCTAATATTTGGGTGATAAAAATCAACCAGTGTGGAGGAGACCGGCACTAGGGGCATCGCAGATATGGCTGTTGTGTTACCCATTTAGATGCATTCTGCATTGACAAAGAATTTTCTACACTATTTCTGGCAACCATGCCTGATGCACTGAGGTGATCACTGCTGGTAATTTTGAATATAGTGGTCACAATGTAATTTTGCCTTATGTTGTTACTGTTACATACCTAATATTAGCAGCTCTGGAGAATTTTCATTGAACATAAGTAGCTCTTATTAAAGAAAAGGTTGGAGACCCTCTGGGATATAGCAACTAATAAAGCAGTGCAGGTGTCTGAATACGTGTCAGGCTTTAATCTTAACATGGGTAAATCTAAAGTTCTGAAGCTGACCCTCTACCCTGTAGAGGTAGTCTGGTTCAATAGAGATACTCCATTAATTGATCTGACAACACTTTTACTTACCTCAGGAGTAAAACTAGCAAGCTCAATCTCCACTCTTTACACAGCTTATTCTACCTTTCTATTGTTAACCATTAGAGAAGATGTTATAAGATGGCTGTCTATCTACTTGTCCTGGTTGGGTAACATTGATACTATCAAGTTGTAGACGCCTCCACGTTTTACCTACTTCAGACTCTTCCAGTTGCAGTGCCCTTTCAAATTCAGGGGCTGGAGAACAGTTGCTGACATGTTCCCTACGGGGACAGTTAAGCCATTTAGTCAATGCAAGCAGGACTGTGGTACACACAGTGGGGAATTACTCTATTAAATGTGGATGAGCCACTAGGTAATTGCTCCTCTATCTTAAAACTGCAGTGACCAAAGCTATAACCCTATTCAAAATGTGCCTTACCTCGAGTCTGCATCTCAACCATTTAAGCAATCCTGATGTTTGCCGTGACTAAATTACATTGCATGCAGATGAGACTCTGGGAAGCTTCACTGGGAAAACATATTGGAGAAGCTAAATGGTCAAGTTATGGGAGGATACTGCTAGGAGTACCAAGAATGTACAGCTCATGGAAGTATATATACAAGAAAGTTCTAAAATTCTAGTTCCAAAGAGGACTTTTTCTTGAGATTTTTTAACTTCTTTACATTCAGAATATCCAAATAGAAGACCAATGTCCATGAATCAGACATAAGCTACTAAATTTTAAATTCCTGCACTGAGCATATTTTACACCAGAAAAGCGTGCAAAGATAGATAACTCCACAACGTATCACTGTCCGAAATTCCATAGAAAAAATGCTGGCTATTATTACTTAGTCTGGGAGTGTTACCCCATATGAGTATTCTGGACAGCCATAATAGAAACACTGATATGAACAATTATGAAATAGTCGCTACCCCTTCCCAAAAGAAAGGCTGGTGCCTGACCTATCAGAGTGACACTTCTAAGTATAGCTGGGCGTCCAGAGCATGGTGGAGCCGAGTCAGATATATTGACATGTTAGCCCTTTGATGTATATATGACACATAGTGACGATGGTAAGCCCCTAATGTTATATACAGAGCTTGTACAGTTATATGTGGATGCCAAACTGTATTTGTGCAAAGCTGCATATGTGACATTTTCTGTAATGGTGAACTGAGAGTTCTTGATTGCGATAAGTGATTATGTTGCATATTCCATTGTGACATAGATTCTAAATAAACAAATAATGTTTAAAAAATAGGGAAAAGTAAAGAAGTGTATTATTCTTGAAAGATATTAGTATATATATATTTTTTTTATAAACCTTTATTTCAGTTTTCCATAAAACAGCACCACCAATAGGGGCAGCAATTAGCAGTGGGGGGAACACAGCTGGGGCAGATCTTCGTCATCGCGCAGCACCACAAATCAGTAGATGATTAATCATCAATTTTACCAGATGTTAGACAGCATAAACCGTAAAATAGGAGTATCAGAGTCTCAATAAGCTTCCTCCTCGTGTGAGTAAAAATATTTTTGATACATAAAATGAATTTACATTAATAGTGATTTTAAATGTTAACTATATTTATATTGTTAACTATTTTAAATTATGTAATTTAATCTAACATTTCCAAATGGGTTTTATTGTAAGTCCCTGCCTCCATTATTTTCTAAGGGAAGTTGTTGCAGTACAAGGGGTTGGCCATGGGTGGTGCCAGACTTACTCTAGCTGGCGTATATATATATATATATATATATATATATATATATAACTGTTTTGGGTCCTTTTTGGCTGTAGTAACTTTAGAAGTGCAGTTTGTGAATAGGAATGGGCTTACTGTTTTTTAGATGGATGTACACTCCTCCCTAAATTCCTCCCTTAATCACTCCCTACTGCTCCTTGCATACCACCCCTTTAGTAAGCATTCCCCATTTTCCAGCAACTCCTCCCTGTCCCTCCCATATAAACGAATAAAACATATACTTACTTGTACGGAGACTCTACAGTCAGGCAGTGATCTCTGCACAAAATAAGATCGGAGAGGTGGAAACTCCACACGTTAGTGAACAGCATTTTGTAGCAAGTTATTAGTACTATTAAACCTATACAAAATACGTTTGTTTTTAGGCCCCTTAATCTTCAGGCGCCCTGCAACTCAACTCAAATGTAATGAGTAGAAGTAAGTCATTGTGACCAATAACATGACAAATCGAAATACGATGATGGTCTCTGGAAATGTTGCATATCAGGAAGGGATTAGTTTGCAAAAGAAGATAAATTGAATAAGACTGGAGTGGGTGGAAATTTGTATCTAGCTAGGAGGGAGAAAGAAGAGTAAAAGGTTGGAGGAGGTAACCTAAAGAGTGTGGAAGGAAAGAGGACCGAATTATCATTTCTAATGCTAGAAAACTTGCAATGAAAGTTTTGAATTCGAAAGAAGACCAGGAGGACGTGCACATATGTCGAAAAGACATTGACAATGCACTGAAACCTTCACAGAGTGCATAGCAAAAACTAGATTTAAATAAATTATAGTTAACTTCTAAATTATAAATCATAAGAGTTCACAAAACGTGAGCTGCGGATAACCATATTATATAATCTAAGCCTTGGTTTACAGTCAAAATATGTATTTGTTGTAGAACAACAAGGCTCCTTTGTAATGGACAGAAGCCTATTTAAATATGAATTTGCTAATTTGTGTGTACATGATTTCCACCTATGTATTGCAATATTAATATACATCTGTATGTGTTCTTTCCCATAGATGTCAGCAAAAACATGCCAAAGGAAGTAAGTAGGCAAGACTGCCCACAACATACCGATTTTCAACAATGCAGCAATATTGTGGGCCAAGGTTTTGGCCAACCGCTTGCTCAAGGTCACTGCCATATTGTTCCAACCGGACCAGCCTGGATTCATGCCGGGGAGGGCTACGCAACATAATATCAGAGTGGTGTGTAATGCGATTGCTTCGTACAGACGCGGTCAAACAGATGGCGCTCTATTATAGGTCAATTTCCGTAAGGCTTTTGACTCTGTCGGCTGGCCGTTTCTATTCTCCCTCTTAGAGAGGTTTAACTTTGTGCCTTGGTTCATTGTGTACATGACGCTCCTCTACACAGACCTCTTTGCCCAGGTGAGGGTGGGGGAGCTGTTCACCCCCCCCCCCCTTTCGGATTGAACGGCGGACGAGGCAGGGGTGTTCCCTCTCTGTGTTATTTGCCATGGCCATCAAGCCCCTGGCTACCTGGACAACTGCAGGGGTTTGAGTGGGGCCCCAGGGCCAGGGAGAGAGCCCTGTATGCAGATGAAGTGCTTATTTTTTTTCTGACAGACCTCTGGCACTCTGGACCGCTAATGCTCTAAATGTGAAGATTTTTTGAGATTTCACAGGTCTGCAGATGCACCCTGCCAAATCCTCGGTATATGTGGTGTGCTAAGGCCTCCGGGATTCGACGTTGGCCTCTAGGTTAGCGATTTTCCATCAGGGGTTTCAGTATTTATTACCATTGATGGGGCCCGAGCATGGGAGATGAATGTACAGCCCCAATTAGACGGGCAGATGTTGAATTTAAAGTTTTGGGAGACACTCCCCATCTCTCGGGCAGGTCAGCTATTTTTAAAATGGTGACGCTATTGTGTTTGATATGGCTGCTTCAGAGCTTCCCCTTTCCCCTTCCGGCATCTCTATTCTCAAGCACAGAATAATCACTGCAGGGCTTCCTGTGGAACCACAGTGTTCCCCCCCAACCCACCAGATCGCCCTATCCAAATGTGGTAAATCGACCTCTGATGGTGGCATTGCCACCCCAGATGTACGTTCTTATTACAGGGTGGTTCAACTAACTGTTTTGAATGACTGGTGGCTTCAGGGATTTACAGACCTGCCCTACATGGTGGAGGACTGGCCGATGGGAGACACAGATGCTCCTTCATCTGCCGTATGGAGGTGAAATCCCCCGGGGGCTACCCTAGGCTATGAGAGAGGTCCTTGGTGCCTGGAGGGACGCTGAGGCGGCCACAGGCTGGAAGGGTCAGTTCACCCGTGAGACCCCTCTTTGGGCTGGCACTGTCCTATGCCAGGTGGCTGGTTTGCAGGGGTTTCGACGCTGGGACCTTATTGCTATCTCCCGATTAGAAGATGAACTTAGGGGGAACTCACTGAAAACTTTTGCCAATCTGAAGGAAGAGTTTCAGCTGTTAATCAAGAGACGGACGAGAAGAAATATTTTACGAGGTCCTACACCCACACTCCTCCAGAATTAATGTATCAAACACATAAGGGGGTAGTAGTTCCTCAAGGAAGGGACAAATTGACTCTATTCAAGTGGAATCAATAATCCAGCCGTACAGATCGGGTGAGATCCGGTTGGTCAGATCAAAGTGCCCTCACACACCTGGTGGGGTGTCATGCTTCATCACTGGGCGCTCCTCGTCAGGCTGGTGTTGCAATGCGTGACGAGCCTTTGGGCTCTTTATCGGGGATCTTTTGATCAAGATACGCTGTTTGATGAGTGCAAGTAAGGGGATGAGGATAGGGTGGTGGATGAAGTGCTAAGAGTCAAAGGGGACCAGGTGAGTTTTAATGGGGTAGTGGTTCCCTTAACGCATTAAAAGCAGTGAAGCTATCTTTCGTTATGATGTACCTTAATAGCTGTCGTGTGAAACAATTTTTTTGATATATAGTTGTGTCAACATGTTTCATGCCTAAATGGCCTGGAGTGTCAAATGGCATTTCATCAGGACTGGAGTATTACCCATGGTTCCAGAGTAGCGTGCTTCTAGCCGAAAAATCGCTTTGACGCCTCGTCAGGGTTAGTAAGCGCTATATAAATGCAATTACAATTCAATACAATACCATATGTAGTATGGTAATGGGGCCCACTATTGGATATCGGGTACCCACTAAAAATGATAAATACTGCACCTACATTGATGCAGTGGGGTTGATTCCACCTGTCAGAAAGGAAGAAAGAAAAATGAAATGGTGGCCATGAGGGAACTGCTGTCAGACCAAGGTGCAAACTGACCCAGTTCCGTTCATAGCGAGTCAAATGTAGCGCTCCTTATGTGGTGAAGCGTGGTTACATACCAAGCATTTGTTTGGCAAGAACTCAAAACACACTTGTTGCAGTACACAAATTATCTACCTGTGACAATCTGTGTGCTAGGAATGTAAGTGAATAGCTGTTGTGGTAGACACTGATTATACATTTAGACAAATCCAAATCCGGTATTTGTAAAGCGCGAACTACTCACCCCTAAGGGTCTCAAGGCGCTGTGGGCCGTCGGGGAGATTGTGTGCTATTGCCCAGAGTCACATGGTGCTGAGCTGAGCTGCTACTGGTGCCGGGGATCGAACTGTGAGCCCTGCGCTCCAGAGCCAGCCGCCTGGCCGCTGCGCCACACCTCTTCCAGCCAGACAAACAAAGGTAAAAACACTCCAGGGAGAACGAAAAAGGGTTAGGTTGACTTAACCCAAATTTCAGGGAAGACAAACCTCTTAGGTATGCCTCGTCTGGTGGCTTGTGTTCGACCTCATGGTCACAGGTTCAAATCCTGGTGAGTCCACTCAGCCTTTCATCCTTCTGAGGTCGATAAAATTAGTATCATTGAGTTGGGTAACAATAAACATCTGTTATACAGCGCCTTGATACTCTTGTGGGTGATACATGCGCTTTACAAATACACATGTTATGTATGGTAGAGGTCCGCGACTTAACTGCGGGAGAAACTGGTACAGATCAAATAGTACCAGTGAGTAAAAGTAATGTAATAATCGGGGTGTAGCATTTATTTAACCAAAGGAGAGATGAGTATTACAAAATTGTATGGCAACAAACACAGCATAGACATTGACTCACGTGATCCTTGCGGGAGCGCTTCCCGAGACTTACCCTCCTCTGCCAGCCTGTAGATGTGAAGTGAAAGGGATGGCTTGGTTTTATAGCCTAGACTGCCGTGGAATCCTAGTCCGGTTTGCCTGGCCAGCTGTTAATTACTGCGACCGAGAAATACATGTCGACAACACCCACACTTGGACTAAAAAAACTCACACCAACTGCAACACAAAAAATTGCATTTACTTGATCCACTGCCTATTGCCAACTACAGTATATTGGCATGACTACTAGACCTATGAAGATACGAACCACTGAACATCGCAGCAACATCCGCTGCCAAAGAGGCTCTACAAAAATGAGACACTATATTTGAGTATAGTGTATGGAATGAGGCACAAGACATACAGGGATCTATGCACATGCTGGTAGAAGCCCACACCTGCATGCACCCAGCACACGCATCCGAACATCCAGCCTGACAAAAACACACCCTAGAAACAGGACCAAGACAATACACATGCGCTCACAAAAAGCTGCAACAAGCCCATGTGTGGAGTTGATGAAACAATGAACTAACGAGTATGAGTGAACACATTGATAAATGGACACATTGGCTTTGGTCAATACAAAAAAAGGGTGGAGGACAACATTTCGTATTTGATAAATTAACATTAACAGTAATTACAAAATACAGATGAGTGCCTGATTTTTGAGGTAAAAAACGAATTGGCTGTGATGAGAACATCTAGAAGAGAAAACACTACACGAAAGATTAAAAAAAAACTGTGACATGTAAATCAACTAAAGGGGTATCTTGGCATTATTGACAGACTAAGAATATTAATAGTGTCCCAACGCAGTGTTACTGATTTTATAAACCTCAGACAAATGAGTGAATCTGCGGTCAATCAAACCCATGGCCATTAAGTCTGGCACTGATCTCTTCAGTGAAGGCATTAGTCCACCAAGCAACAGAGGATAATCAATGGTTAAAATGTAATGTAATTGCGAGGCAACGCACTGACTGCTTTTCTTTTAGACAACCATGTGGTGAAATGCATACAAGCAACGATCTGTCGCCATCAAGGCAGGTGGGAGGACAGGGACACCTTAACTGTGCTGCAGTTACACAAAGAGACCCCTAACAATGGTGTAATAGATATACTTCTTAAAAAGCCTACTTTTCTGCAGAAGCAGACCCCCTCCTTTCCTTCATACCTCAAGTAGATGTGGTATAATAGCCACATCTGAACAGAATAATACCAAATTGGAAAAGGTCCCAAGACAACCACCAGAGGGTAAAAAGCATTGGTCTCCTGCATTAGGATGAGAAGATACACCTATTGGAGTTCTCTTTCCTTTGAAAATATGGGGCACGTGAGAAATGTAGAACAATTATATTGGTGGTCTATGCTCTATCTCCATTCAATGCTCTGTATTTTTGCGGCTGCTTCCACAGAGGAAAGATCATTCTGAAATTCTAAAGCCTCGTACTGCTGGTGTCCGTGAGCGCATAGGTCTCCTACTGGTATAGGAACTCCATCATACTCTTTCTTATCGCTCTACGACTTCTCATACCCATATTCCAAATGACACGGATCTCTTCTACACAGCCATAGCCTTCACCTCACCATCTCACATCCTCCTTCGGTCATACTTTGTTGCCTACAAACCTTTAGAAAAGTTAGCAACACTTGTATTAAAGATAAAAGCTTTAAACATACCAATGGAAACCTGTTCTTCTGCCTGCATGAAGCAATACTTCCCATCAGTTGTCAGTGACGTGATCAAGTTGATCACCAATTACCCTACAGCTAGCTTGTTCCCTGGCGAGTTGCGACAGGCAATCATCTTCCCACATTTGGAAAAAACAATGGCAGACCTTCTGGTACGTGGCAACCATTTTATAACTGGTAAACGTCTAGTCAAATATTTGAAAGAATGGACAACTATAAGGACATAAGACCAAAAACTCCAGCTTCACGATCATCTGTCAGAATACTGGCTTTTGAGAGGTACTGAATCTGCTCTGGCAAGCATCATAGAAAATCTTTGATCAATGCTGTGGTGCAAAGCAAACTTTGAAGGGCAACATCCTATATTCTTTGATTCCTACACACTGCTCAGTGTCTATAGCTAGCAAGATGCATAGTTATGACGATGCTACACTATGGTAATGCACTCTTAACAGGCCTTCCCCCAAAAAAGTTCATTTTAGGCTTCAAGACCAGGCTACTAAGATGTGCTTGAACTTAAAAAAAAAAAACAACAGGACTATTTGAAACCAATGCTCTATTGGCCCTGGTTGAGTCCAGGATCAATTTTAAGTCTTGCTGCTCTATGCCAATTGGAGAAAAATCTCACTGTACTATGCACATAGCTGCAAATATTACATACCCACCAGGACTTTCTAATCTGCTACCTCTCATTTGATTCACCAATGATCCTGCAAACAGCAAAAGTATGGTGGCTGGTCACTCTAGTGAAGGGGGGGCAAACTAAATAATGCTCTTTATCAGGGTCAGAGGCAACCTCCAAATATCCACAATTCAAGAGCCTTCTAAAAACAGAGCCTCATTTATGAGGCACTATCGGCACTATTGCACCGTCGGAACGTCACTTTTTTGACGTTCCGTTGGCTCAATGTGCCACTGGCATATTTATAAGGCCACGTAAAGCCACGTTACGTGGCTTTTCATGGCCTTATAAATATGTGACCCTTTCACGCAGAAAACTGCATGAAAGGGCATTCCATGGGTGTTGCTGGGGGCGTTCTCAGCAACATCCATGGCTTTTTGACACTGCCCCAGATTTACGAGAAATCGTAGGTCTGAGGCAACACCAAAAACTTACGCCTCCCCAGGGGAGGCGTAAGCAAGGCACAGCGAGGAGAAATATCTTTATTTTTCCTCTTTCTATGTGTGTTGCATTCTGCAGCACACATTGAAAGAGGAAAAAAGTCTCTTGTGATTCTTTTTGTGCAGGAAGGTTTCCCTTCCTGCACAAAAATAATCATACCGCAACACAGGCACCCTTGCACCATGGTGCAAAGGTGCCCGCATTGGCGCACGGCAGCCCATTGTGCACCAGCGCAGGAGAAAAGGGCAGGAATGCCTGGTATCTAATTTTCTTTTGCCCTATGGCAAAAAACCCATAAATGAAGCACATAATTATTTAGTACATTCAAGTGAAAGTTTTACCTTGGGGAAAGTGACTGAAGAATGTTGCACAGGTGATTCCACTTGCCTCCATCTGAGCTATAATTGCCCTACCTAAGCAATTTACTCTTATTCTCTTTGGATTTCTGTGCTCTCTGAAATGGATGCAAGGCTATATGCGGTGAGTTACAAAACACTTCAATATATAAATAATATTGACATTTAGACAACAGGACAACACAGAAAGAAAGTCCATCCACAAAGGCTAGAAATGAAGTTTAATGAGTGATGACAGGCTGAGCTTCTCCTAGAATCTTTCCTTGTGGCTCCGCTTAGGTGTGGTATGGAGATACAAAAATGCTAGGAATCACCATTTGGCAAAAAGAAGCAGGAAGATTAATAAGAAATGGCTCGGATCATGCTATTCGAGCAGAAAAAAATGTTTTTGTGAGTTCCAGTGGATTACCAATGAGGAACTGGCTACTGAAAATGCTTAGGAGAAAAAGTAACCACAATGGACATTTTTTGTTCAAATTCAAGGAGCCATATAACCTTGAGTTTTCTCATGGACGTGACACAATGGCATCTGGTCGGATACAACTCCATTAAAAGACCTGGCCTGGCAGTTCAGGCTGGACTGTTCCCATGGGTAGCAGGGTCAAGACTGATTTACATATGGCAGGGTTCGAACCTGAATGGCATAGTGAGCAAAACGACGATTGATTTAAGCCCAGATCTCTGTATTGGGGAGAGTGTTTGACATTGTTCAGCATTCCGTCCATCATTTGTTCTTTTTGCAATTGTCGCCCTATGTGGGGACGGGTATGCTCAGACGTGGGTCCCGTGCTCACCATGCCACCGGACGATCCAGTGTGAGAGAATGTTTGATGACTTGGTGGCCAGACTGAGAGAATTGTCTGAAAAGTGTAAATTTGGACAAATAGCTGAAGAAATAACAACGGATCAATTAATTGTCCAGTATAACAGAAAGAAAATATAGGAAAGGTTAAATACCTTGAAAGATGCCATAACTATTGCAAAGGTGGTTGAGAAATTGGAAAAATGCATGTGTGAGATGAAGAACATCGGAGTGGAGAGCTAAGTGTCTGATGTAGCAGTATTGGGTGATGATAATGACCAGGTTAATGGTGTAAGGGATACATTTCAGTCTTCGGGCGGGACCTCCACCAAACATAATGCTTCAAGCATTCCCTCATCCACAAATACACCAGGGAGGTCTTCATCTCATGTCTGCCACAGGAATGGTAGCAACTATCACTTGGCAAAATCTAAGAATTGTTTTACACTGGGCAAGGATTGCTGTAAGAAAGGACATTTTGCTCTCATGTGTAAAGCCACAGAGAAGAAAATAGCAGTTGTAGATGACGACGAACCAGAACACAGAGTACTGATGGTACAGTGTGAAGTTACTGGGGGAAGTATAGATCTCGGAAAAAGGAGAACACATCCCAAAGCGGACATTGAGGTCAATGGGAAAATGTTGTAGCTAATGGTGGATACAGGTTCCTTATACACAACAATACCAAAACGTTTGTATGATACTATGTGGCCTGGAGGACAATTGGTGTCCACGGATGTCATTTTGAAGAGCTATCAAGGAGCACACGTAGGTGTCATGCGTTATATCACTACACAGATCAAATTTGAAGGACGGCAGACCACAGGAAAGGTGTTTGTTGCTCTGATGGTCCCCCTATTTGGGATGGTCCCAACAATATGCCCTCCATATAGTGTCATTACTAAGAAACCTGATGGCTCACTCAGATTTTGTGTTTATTTATGGAGCCTCAATAAGAACGTGGTGATGGATTGTTTCCCCTTGCCCTTACATAATTTATCACCTCTGAGGGCACATTTCAGTTTTGCAGACTTCCGTTTGGTTTATGCTCAGCCGCAAGTGTTTTACAGAGGTTGATAGACAAAGTTCTGTCAGGTCTCAACAGTCTTTTTTTTTTCAGGACCATATTCTGGTGTTTGGAGACGATGTGGAATTTTGAGTGAGGTGTTAGCTTGAAGAGAAGTGTGTGTTTCATATGCAAGAGGTGGAGTATCTAATCGCGAAGGAGGGGGTCAAGCCTAAACTTAACTTGGTGAGTGCAATAGTGAATGCTGAGGTGCCAAAATGACAGGGTCAAACATAGGTCCTTTATTGGCGTGGTGAAGTACTACTCTAAATTTGTGCAAGACTTCGCTCATAAAACAGAGCCATTGAGAGCATTACTCCAGAAGGGTAAGAAGTTCATATGGGGTGAACATAAGCAGGCGGCCTTTTCCCTTTGAGGCTAACATTACCAAAGCAGGTGTGTTGCTACCTTGGCAGACTGGTTTAAAGACCATGGTCACAGTGGATGCCACTACTGTCGGGATAGGGGCAGTCTTTGCACAAATGCATGGAAGGTGGTAAGAACAATATCTCATTAGCTTTTGCTTCTCGTTCACTGATGGATGCAGAGAGAAACTATTCCTTCATCGAACAGGAGGCATAGGTAGCTGCTTAGGCAACCAGCTATTTCCAGGTGTTGGGCAAATGTGTTTCTATTGAGGACAGATCACAAACCTTTACTTAAAAAGTTTTGGGACCTGAAGGCATAAGAAATTGATCAGGGAGGTTGGCCAAAATAGCAGTCAAATTGCAGGAATACGAGTGTAGTAGGGTGGAGTATGTGCCGGGATGGAAGAATATGGTGGCTTACTGCTTGTCAACATTGCCAGACAAAGCAGCAAAACAATCTGAGTTAGCTGCAGAAGTGATGGCAGGTGTAGATGACACCACGGAAGGCTTAGGAGGCTCAGTCTCTATAAAGAGGATTGGATCAAGGCCATGAAACGGGATGATACCCTTAAAGGTGTCGTAAAATTGGTGAAAGGAGTGGTGAGGAGAGAGAGTACCTTGCCAGACATGGTAAAACTGCTCTTCAAGATGGTGGATGAACTAATCGGTTCATGACGATTGGTTGCTGGTGAGCGGGGAAAGATTTGTGCCATATACTGCAGTCTGACCAAGGTTAGTCAGTTTAGCATGAGGGACACCTTGGTCAGATGTTAAGCATCAAGAGAGCTAGAGAGAGATTTTGGTGGCCGCTCATGGATAATCAAGTGAAAGAGAGGGTAGAGAAGTGTGAAATCTGCAAAGATTCTGAGAAGCGTTTATTGGGCCTTTTTTATTCCTCCCTAAGCATGAGAGTTTGCTGCTGTGCTAGTTGATGCAAAATCAAAGTGGGTGGAGGTGGTGTTTATGAAGTGTGTTACTACTAGTTCAACCATTGATGTCTTAGGTGAAGTATTTAGAAGAGAGGTATTCCCTCAAACTTGCTGACAGACAATGGTACACAACTTACTTTGCAGGAGATGAAATGTTTTTTGGACACCCTTGGTATAAGGCATGCATGTACCTCATTGTACAATCCCCAAGGGAATGGGCTAGTCAAGAGGGTTAATAAATTGGTGAAGGGTACGATGCAACTTGCGTGTGGTGATGGTTTGTCAGTGCAGGATGCTGTCAAAGATATGCTCTGGGCCTATCACACCACAGTAAGTACCAGTACAGGAAAGACCCCGTTTGAGATGATGCAGGGTACACAGCTGGGGACTAAATTGATTCCTTCTTGGATGCATGATGCAGCCTCTATGAACAGAGATGGGTTCTCTAAAGGAAACTTGCAAAAGCGTTTAATGTAGGTGATTGGGTCACGGTCAAGCCGGGTGGAGTTAGTAAAAGACTGACCGAGATTTGGGGGCCTTATAGGGTTAAGACTGTGGCTGGCATCTGGGTCAAGTTGGATTACAAGCAAACGTGGAATCTCAGGAGAGTTGCTTTGTACCAAAGACATTGAAGGGTGGAAATTAAGTTTGGCTACTAATGAATGACAATAAATTTACAAACCATCAAGAAGGGGGTAAGATCACCTGGAATTCTGGGAAGCGGAGATGGTAGATCAGGAAGATTACATGGTGAAAGAGAGGTGAGGACTGGGAGGCCTCCAGGTTATTTTGGGAGACTGTTTGTAGTTAGGGTGTGTTGGATGTTGCTTTCATTTCATTTGGGGGGTGGTGTGGTGTGTTGGGTTTGGTGTAATTTTTTTGTGTTTTGTGTTATTGGTCAAAGACTCCATGGCTAGTTTGTCTAGTATGCTTTTAGTGTTTTGTGTTTGTTGGTATGGGTTTTTCTTGATCTTATAAGTGAGCTCCCAGGGAAGGGAAATGTGTTGTAATGTACTTAAGCAGCGTTTGCCAGGCTGAAGCTGTGGGTGCTTTTATGACTGCTCACAGGTCAGTTGCTAGCTGTGCCTGGCATGACTGCGGTTTGAGGTTTCTCTCTCTGATGCATTAAACTCCTTTTAAGACGATCCAGTGTGAGAGCTCGTCTTTGATTACTACAGGTACACACTCCAGTGCAAAGTTCAATGCAGGGCCAGCCATCTAGAAGTATCACATTTGGCCCTCGTTTGTGTCTGGTTTCCTTTATTGCAAAGGTTTCACACAAAGCCAGATCATGCTATTTTATATTTGGCTTTGTATGAAAACTTAAGGGTACTTGCACTGTTGCCTCTCAGTTACACCACGTTGCATAGATAATGGGACATGCGGTTCTAAAATACAAAGTCATTTTGCACTGCAACTGTGTACATTTTCTGTACAAAATATAGTTTGTGCTGGAAAGTTGATTGCTACTGCCCTAGCTTCATAAAGTGTCACAATGGGTGTAATGTATCACTACGGTAAACTTAAGTAGACTTCAAGTAGCTTTATTGGCAACTCTGCATAGTACATAACTACAAGTACATCTTAACCTGGTGATCATTCAAAGATAACTGTCTTCCCCCAGAACTCCCACTACCTCTTGGTTCTACCTACCTCACTGTGATGTAAGATACATTCCAAACGTGGAATGCATCAACACCACACATCCCCCTCCTATATATATTGAACAACAATGAGAGAGAGATCAACTATATACAGTGTATTTAACAAAATATCCAAAAGAATTTAACACAGTTCAAAATCTCTGAGTTTGTAAGGAGTGCGAATTATTCTACCCAATCTCCTTGTACCAGTATCCACATGCACCTGCCCATCCACAGATCTGTTCAAAACTTCCTGCGCACCCACTACTTCTGCCTGCTCCATTCCCACTTCGACTTCATCTTCCCACAACCAGTCATCAAAAACAGGAGAAACACCAACATCCTCCCCCTGTGCTTTTTCGATATTTTTGCATTTTGCAATGCGATTCATGTGCCAAACACGGTTGCCACTCAACCTGGCTGAGTTCCTCAAACATTCCACTACTCTTAATGGTGCTGAAAACACACTCTCCCCTTTTTGCACTTTGCCCCATTTCTTAGTTTTCACCCAGTCTCCAACTTTCAATTCTTCCACTCTAGTCGCATTCTTTTGTCAAAGTTCTTTCTGTACACCTGTTGTGCTTTTATAATGTTTTCCTTGACAACTATAGGTGACCATTCCAAATGCCTAGTACTGTCCATCCACCCAATATTGTCTTTAGTAAAAGGTTCTCTTCCTCGCACAAGGACAAAAGGGCTAAATCCTGTAAGGGATGACGTTAACCGGTAACCCCATAACATTTTTTTTACTTCTATTTCCCAATTCTTCCTATTCTCACAAGCAATTTGAATAGTCCCTTTAATCACACGATTAAAGCGCTCAACCGCACCATTTCCAGCAGGATGATACACTGAAGTCTTGACATGTTGTACGCCATTCCTTTTCAAAAACTGCTCTACTTTCGATGCTGTAAAATGTGTACCATTGTTGCTCAACAGTCTTTAAGGCAAATCTTCCCTCAAAAACACTTCACTTAAGAATTTGACTACTGTATCTGCATCTGCCTTTGCTACAACATCTAATTCAACCCATTTACTAAAATAGTCTATTAAAACAATGATAAACTTACCTTCACCATTCTTAGACTGCACAGGACCTATGAAATCCACAGCCAATAAATCCCAAACCATTTCAGGACACTCCATGGGTAATAACTGTGGTCTCATAGTTTGTAAACTTTTATCTGAATCTGCACATTCTCCACATTCCCTTACCGTTCTCTCCACTTCAAGATCAACTCCCGGCCACCAATAAGAACTTTTCACTCTTTTTTTAGTCCTTACAATACCAAAATGTCCTTCATGACATAAATCTAACACCTTCCTCCTAAGTCCAACTGGAGGTACAATTTTTCCACCTCATTACAAATCCTGATTCTACACTCAACTCACTTCTTACCTCCCAAAAACTCCTCTCTTCAGCTTTGTCTGGTTTCCTCTCTCCCCATCCCTCCAAAATCCTTTCTTTAATATTTTTAAGCAAGTCATCCTTCTCATAAACTGAAATCCACTCTTCTTTTCCAATTGAATTTATACCTTCCTCTTCTACAATTGCAATTTGATAATCATCCCAAATGCTTCTCGGTACCTCTTTTATTGGCAAGGGAATTCTACCTAAACTATCTGCAATTTTGTTTTGTACTCCTGGCACATACTTTATTCTATAATTGTAATCTTGTAACCGCGTTGAAAGTCTTGCTATTCTTGCCGCGGCTTTCACCATACCACCTGTAGTAAGCAAAGACACCAAAGGCTTGTGATCTGTTCTTACGTCAAACTCAGTTCCCCATAAAAATGCTCTAAAGTGTTCCATTCCCCACACACATCCTAGAGTTTCTTTCTCTATTACAGAGTATAACTCCTCTGTTGGTGTGAGACTTCTTGAAGCAAAACCTATAACTACTTCCTTAGTGCCACCTTCACTTTGTGTAAGCACCGCACCCAATCCTTTCCCACTTGCATCCACTGTAAGCACACTTTTCAATTCCGGATCAAAACCCTTAATGGGTGCAGCATTACATATTTCATTTTTCAACGTTACAAAATTTTCCTTACATTTCTCATTCCAAACAAATTTACTTCTTTGTTTCAGTAATTGTCTCAAATCATAAGACTTTTCCGCAAAATTTCTTACAAATTTGGAGTAAATACTCCGCGAGGCCCAAAAACGAGCGTAGTTCCTCCTTATTCTTAGGTTCTGGTGCCTCCCTAACAGCTTCAATTAATTCTTTTTAGGAGAAATGCCATTTCTTCCAATAATAAGTCCCAAATATGTTACATTGTTCCTTGCAAAGTGACATTTTCCATACTCTGCTGTTAATCCTCTACTTTTTAACACATTTAGAACTTCTTCCAAACTCTTATCATGCACCTCCCTGTTCTCTCCCATTATTAAAATGTAGTCTTGGAAATACAAAACCCCATTTCCGTTCTTCAGAATCTCACTCATAAGTCTTTGAAAAACTGCGGCCGCCGAAGCCAGTCCGAACGGCATTCTGATATACTGGTAGCATCTGAAAGGGGTTATAAACGATGTTATCTTCCTGCTCTCCTCATGTAACTGAATTTGATGGTATGCGGACGATAAATCCACTGTGGAGAACCATTGCATTCCTTTTGTTTTGGTCAGAAGTTCATTAATTTTTGGTAAGGGAAATGTGTCCACTTGTATTTCCCTATTTACGCCTCTCAAATCCACACATAGTCTAATTTTTCCATTTGACTTCCGTGCGACTACAATTGGAGACATCCATTCCGAAGATTCTATTTGCTCAATCACTCCAGCTGTCTCCAATCTATTAAGTTCTTTCTCTAACTCACTCACCACAAAAGGAACACTCCTTACTTTAAAATTTACAGGTACTGCATTCTCTTTCAGTATTATTTTATGCTTGAATCCCTTAAGCAGGCAAATTTTCCCCGAGAACACTTCCTTGTATTCCTCACACATTTTCTTCCCCAAATCCTCTCCTTCACTCAACACTAAAACTTGCTCTTTACTGTTTGGGTTGAGGATGATATTCAAACTTCTCTGATCTCTCCAACCCAAAACACACGATCCATACTCTGCCACGTACAACCTACCTTCAGCCTTACATCCCTTGAAAACAAATGAAACATCCCTGTATCCCACCATAGGAATAGACTCTCCTGTGAAGCTCTCAGGTTTAATATCACAAACATTGAGTTCTTCTCCAATATTGCTCACAAATGTTTCCTTCCACATATCTACATTAATAATCGTGTAAGGGGACCCTGAGTCCGCCACTAATACAACTTGCACTCCAGCCACCATAATTTCACAAGATGGTTTACTTCTTCCTTTGCTTTTCACATCCAAAACAGCATCATTAACCATAATAACCACATCATCCTCTTCAGAACATTCTTCATCCGTCTCACTTTCTTTACTTTTTCCTGTCACGCATTTAACCTTTGTCCTAGTATCCTTTCTTCTACATGCTCTTGCAAAATGCCCAATTAATCAGCAAACTGCACATTTTTGATCTCTTGCTCTACAAACCCTACTATTTGCCAGATGCTCAAAACTACCACATCTGTAGCAAGTTAGAATACCCTGAGTTTCTCTTCTAAATTCTACTTTACCAGGAGTAGTTGTCTTCCATTGTTCCTTATACTCCAGTACTTTACCTTTCTCTGGCTTTTTATTACTAATCTTACTCATTTTCTTTTCCTTCACTGCACATACTTCCTCTTTTTCTTTACCATCCTCTAAGGCTGCTTTCGCACACCTGAGAGAGACTTCTGCTTTTCTCACAACAGCTAAGACTTTACTCAATGTGCCATCCCCCATGGTCCACAATCTTTCTTGCACCCTTTTATTGTTTGTAAGCATAATAATTTGATCTTTTATTAACTCTTCTTGTAGTTGTCCAAATCTGCAACGTTCTGACAATTTCTTTAAATTAGCTAAAGTCATCAATTGTTTCGTTCTGTTCTTGTTTCCTTCCGAAGAACTTATATCTGTCAATAGCAATACAAACTGTTGGTGCGTAATATTTTCCTAAATCATCTAAAGCATTTTCATATACATCAGTTTCTTCTTCACTTCTTTCCTTCTTTTCCATTTGGTTATACTGTTTAATACCTTCTGGTCCTAAAGAATGTAGTAAAATTCCTTTTTTTATTTCCGGTGTTAAGCTTTCATTGTTAATGGTGACCATGTAATTTATGAAATAATCCTTCCACTCTTGCCATTTCATGCGTGGCTCACCTGCTTCTGGCAAAAATGGAATTGGAGGTGTAAGCGTAAATGTTTGTGCAGCACACATTCTTTATGCTCTTTACTTTTCTTTTGTTAATTTACTGTTAAACTTTCTTAACAGTCACCACCTTTTCGTTCGATATTTCTCACTTAAAATGTCACCAGCATGCACATCACCGTAATGAATTCACAGGCGATTGCTCTTGACTTTCAATTCACTAGTTCAACATTTCCACAGGTGTGCGCATCACCGTAAATGTACGCACTTCAATAATATAACCTTCAAAATCCGTACTCACTTCAAACTTCTTCAAATTCGATCTGGTGTGCACATCACCGATGTGCAACTATATGCTTTCCCTTCTTCCTTCACACGCGTCGGCTTACTCGATGTTCCGGTGTGCACATCACCGATGTGCTACAACGCTCTCCGTAATGCTCTCTGGTCTCTTTGATGCGTTTCGTATAATTTGTCGATATCCACAACTAAAATGGCCGCTATTTACGCGTGACGTCAATACGTTATTCCATTCTTTCCCATTCGAAGATGCCCGCCAGACGTCTGTCACGCTCCACGTACGAAGGCATGCGCACTCTTCGAGCTCTCCTATGCACGTCACAGCTGTTTCACGCACCTCTCCGCGCGACCGCCTGCATCTTCTTTGACGTCACTCCACTCTCGTGCCTCCTCTCGCGACTTTAAACGTTTGCTTTAAAGCTTAATTTATTTTTACTTAATCCATTCACCACCTCACGCCGTGCTCCCTCATCTGTCGGCTCACCTTATATCTTGAGGTAATCCTTCTATTGTTTAATTATACTTCCGATCTTCCTCTGTAGTTTCCTTTTTTTTTCTTTTTCTTCTTTCTTCTTTGCGTGGGTTTCTGCAGAGTTGCCGCTCGTCGCCAATTTGTAATGTATCACTCCGGTAAACTTGAGTAGACTTCAAGTAGCTTTATTGGCAACTCTGCATAGTACATAACTACAAGTACATCTTAACCTGGTGATCATTCAAAGATAACTGTCTTCTCCCACTACCCTTGGTTCTACCTACCTCACTGTGATGTAAGATGCATTCCAAATGTGGAATGCATCAACACCACAATGGGCTACTCTAAATAACATTAGACTGCTGGAATTTTACAGCTCCATTGAAGACAAGGGAGCAGCAGTGGGCTGTAAACACTGGTATAGGCCCACTGCTGTCAACTTTTCAATCTCGTAACCTACTACCCTGTGGCGCCCCTTCTCCTCTGCAAAGGATACGCTGATTGTACAGGAAAAAGAAAGGCAGAAGCCGTAGAAGAGGAACAAACAACCAGCTTTCCCCCTCCTTCCTCCTGTGGTTCTGTCACTGGGCTCGCAGAAGGAGGGAGTGGGCAATTTTCTTTAGCTCCTGTGCATCCTTCGGCTCTGTCAAAAAAGAAACAGCAGAATGGCAAAGCTGAGGAAGAATCACAAGTCGACTTCAGCCTCCTTTCATAGCTCATGCTATCAATTTTACCAATTGACAATTATTGCTGTGGCCATATGCGCTGCAATAACTGTTAAATATAAACAGCTTGAGCTTAGAAACAAAAGCTTCGGAACCGCAGGCACTTTTAAACCCAGTAAGTCCCAGGAGGCTTTTTTCCAATTAGAACATTGAGCCCTCGTGGGCCATTAAAGTCTTTCTCCCTTATCCTTTGTCTCAGGCCTTTCTTTAATGGCCGATATAGCCTGCCACAGCAGGCAAGAAAGCTATAGTAAATCTGGGCCTAAGTTTCTTTCCAATGATATTCTTGGTTGGTTACATTGTCAATGTTCCACTACGCTGGGATCAACTAAGCATCTTGCCTGTAAACTTAGTTTTTCCTTATTTTTTCTTCTTTCCATCCTCACTCCTGTTGCTATAAAACTCTTTTGTACATGGATTTTTTTTTTGCTATTCTCTTACTTTACCTAATAGATTTCTTAAGTGTTTTTGTAGTTTTTACTTGACCTCCTTTTCCCAATAATTTATCAGCCTGCAGTGATGATTCGAACAGGCCACTCTGTCAAATCCTTGTCAAAGAGGGCCTATGGGTGCCATGTTATAAAAGCCCCCTGGTGCTCTTGGGCTCCATGGTTATGAAAACACTTAATCAGGAGAATTAACCGTTGAGCCACTTTTATCGCCGTGAAGCCCCACTATCATTAGTTTAAGAAATTAGATGTTGGGCGGCAGTTGTGAGCAGATCTGCCCAAATCGGTTGAAAGGACAGTTTGAATGAACTAAAAAGTGTTGAAATGCAGGTGTGTGAATACATCATTAAGATTTTTAGCAGAGGTTTTACTTACCAATAAATCATTTGTGGACAGCTGGAGGGTTCAATTCAAAGAGTGGTCACCAGAGTATAATAAAAATCACAGCTTTACAATAACAGCAACATTATTCTCATGATGTGCACAAATCACATGTGCTTCTTAAATTATACTTGACTTAGACAAAAGTCTTCTTTTCTACATTTCATTTTAATTATTTTATATGAAACATTCTTTCCTTATCTCAATATTTTAATACAAAGATCTAATGCACAGATCATGAGTATTGTAGCTGACACGCAGTGTCAAATACAAGTGTCTTTAAAAATGCATTTGCTTAATGTAATCAAAATCAAAACACTGAATTTTTCAGCAGCCTACTTGCTTGCTCTCCACACATTAACCCCACTTTGTTTCCAATTAATAAAAATGTGAATAATATAATTTGCAATTTAAAAAATGAGTCAGAAGCGAATTGTAGCAAAGGTACTGTAAATCACTGTAGAATTCTTCTCTCCCAAAGCATGGCAATTAATATTTGGCAAATAGGTCTCTGCAAGGTAAACTGTTAAGTCCTCAAGGTACTTAAACAAATGTCGTTTTTGAGTCGGTCAACCAATGTACCCTACCCTTATCTCAAATGTAATACCTCATCCCCCTTCACCACCACCCACAGCCAACACAGAAGCTGAATGGAAAATTTCAGTAACACGTCTTTACAATGAAGCCTATCTAGTGACAAGGGCTCAGAAAATTACATCCGGGATAACATGCAGCAAATAATCTAACCAATAGCTAAAAGAATATAAATATGAAACAACTGGAAAAATCCACATTGATAAAGGGGAAACAAATGGGTTAAGAGGAGCAATGCACAATTTATAATTCAAGTTGATTGCTAGACTCGTTATAAGCTTCTCTAGAGGGATCTCTACAATTCCCAATTCAGAGGGGAAAAGTTGTAAGTTCAACTAAGGGAGTCTGTCTGTATGGTGTCACAAAATTATGTAGGTAACCTTTCTTTACTGAGTACAAGCCCCCTCCATTCAGTTGCCGACATCAGCCGAAAAGGTGTTTTGATTAAGATGTGAATATTTGAAAAACTATAGGAAAGAACTAAGCCAGGGGTTTCCAACCGTTTCTGTAATAAGATCTACTTATTTTCAATTAAACTCATCGAAATCTACTATTATTAGTGTTGTAATACTGGCCACATCATACATGTTTACATTAGTAGCCACCATATGCAAGATTACTACCAGTGATCACCTCAGTGCATCATGTTGCCTGCAGTAATGTAAAAATGGCGTTGTCAATTTTGAATGCCTCTACATGGGTAATGCGTAATAGCCATAGCTGTAATGTCTCTGGCACCAAGGTAGTAACATTTGTAAAACTTATATTTTAGAAGTCAGCCATTTTTCTCCAAATATCAGCTCATGAGTTCTGGAGAATGAAAATGTCTGAAATATACACTCAGTTTTGATATAGGTATATTAATTAATTCAACCAAGCAAAATCTTTTAATTTAGTAGGCTGCGCACTGGAGAGCAACTTACAAGTAGCTATAGAGCTACCAGTAGCTCACGAGCTACTTGTTGGAAAAGCCTGAACTAAGGTCTATGTTAGTCGAACACTCTCCTGGCTGAAACAGATACAGCATAAATGAGTGCCTTGTTCAGCCTCTACCTTTCAGTATTCTCTGGGGTTCATTGGCCATTTATGCTATCCAGAAGACAGCTCAGTCTTTTGTTCTGTCGGCCGACTCAATTCATTTTAGTGTGCTCTGTGTCCCTGCAACAGAGGTCCAAATAACTTTGCTTAATAAGCAACACTTACCTGAGTGAATGTTTACACGTTTTAGTAAGTGTCTACCTCATTCATGACTTTTCCTACTGTTGCAACCATGAAGTTGAATTGTGAGATGCAACCATTCAAGGAGTCCACTCTGTTCAAAAGTTTTAAAAAGAATGAGGTGGGAGGCTGGTATTGCGTGTAGTGCCACTGCTGGATTGGAAACCTGAAGAGAAGTCATGTTGCTTACTTTTGGTAGACAGGGAGCAGCCATATATAAACAGGAAAACCCTACTAACTGGGACCAGTGGAGCAAAGTTCAAAGCTTTTAATTAGGGAAGCTGTCTTTCCTTTTAGGTCATGGTACAGAATGGGCTTTTAAGGTGAACTGCAGATACAGCATCCTCAAAAACCTACCAGAAGCTCTAGTTTCTGAATGAAATGGTTTGTAGTATTAATACTTTCGGAGGATCCTAGTAGGGAAGGTACCAGAAGAAAACAGCCCAACCTTGAATGTTCTGTGACCAGCAATTGGTTCTTGGTCTTAAGTGGCTAAGGCTTTGTACATATCACCACTGCCCTTCTTCTTTGCACGCTGTTTATACTTCATAGAAGCAGAATAGAAGTTCTTCTGCGAGATATGATCTATAAAGAAACTAGAGCCTTTCCAATATGTTTTAGTAAACAACTGCAGGACCTGGATTCCAAATGAAGGGTCATCAAGGAGCCCATTTATCTTAGGATTTATAGTACCTAAAGGATAAGGATTTTTGAGAATGCATTCTGGTGTGAGTTCGATCACCAAATTACTTCATTTGAGTTCCAGCCCTCCACTCTATTCTACAGATTTATTTATTTATTTCATTTATAAAGCGCTCTATCACCTAACAGGCATCCTGGCGCTGACATTAAAAAGTGCACGTTAATAGTAATGCTACACGGGAAACTGACAACAGTTTATGCTTTGGGGGAAGAGCCAAGTTTTTAGTCTCTTCCTGAAAGGGAGAAGATCCCGCAGTTGTCTCAGTTCTAGTGGGAGTTTATTCCATAATCTGGCGGCGGAGATACTGAAGGCTCTGCCAAAGGATTTCATTTTGTTGAATCTTGATATTTTAACCAATCTGGCCGAGGAGGAGCGAAGGCTTCTCTCAGGTACATACCAAGCAAACTTCCTCTGCATAGATACTGGTCCAAACCCATGCAGGGCCTTAAAAACTATGCAGAGGGATTTGAACTGAATTCTCTGCATTATCGGGAGCCAGTGCAGCTCTGCCAAAGCCAATGAAGAAGAGGAAGCTCTGGGCCTCCCCAAGGCTAGCTTGGCTGCTGTTGACTGAATCCTCTGGAGCCTATCTATTAGATATCTCGGGGACTCCATCAGCAGCGCATTACAATAATCCAATCTGCTTAATATAGTGCTTTGTACTACCAACGTTCGCGCGTGAGTAGGCAGCAGAGGAAAAATCTTCCGCAGAATTCTAATAATGGCGAAGCAGCTTCCCACAGTTTTGTTAACCTGTGACTCCAACGTCAGTTTATTGTTAAACATAATGCCCAGATTTTGTACCTTCTCAACAGGCCTCAGTACAGTAGATGTAGCTAGGGGCCAAAAATTTACGGGCAGCGCTGATGGAACCTTCCCCACTGAGCAATAGAGAACCTCGGTTTTTCCGGCGTTAAATTGCAATGAATTCTCCCTCAACCACTGACTGTGGCACGCAGGCAGTCATGAAACACCTCCAAAGATGTCGACTGTACTCCCTCTAAGGAGAGAATCAGTTGCGTGTCATCCGCATAATTTACGATGTTAATGTTATGCGCCCTTATGACCGCAATCAGTGGTTTCATGTAGATATTAAATAAAATCGGGCTAATTGCAGAGCCCTGAGGCACGCCATGCGTGATGTTAGTAAAGTCAGACTGGTAAGGAGGGAGGGCCACCGCTTGTCTCCTCTCTGAAAGGAAGGATTGAAACCAACTCAAGGCCAAGCCTGCTACTCCTACCTCCTTGAGCCTCCCCAGCAGGATAGCGTGGTTGACCGTGTCGAATGCGGTAGACAGGTCAAGCAGAATAAGAACTGCTGCTTGACCTCTGTCTGCACGCATCCGAAGCTCATCCATCACGGTCACCAAAGCAGTCTCAGTGCCATGAGCAGGCCGAAAACCAAATTGCACATCCTCTAAGATCTTATTGGTTTCCAGATATTTCGAGAGAGCTTTGCTAACCACACTCTCTACGATCTTTGCTGGGAAAGGCAACAGGGAGATAGGCCTGTAGTTTTTAGGGCAGGCTGGGTCCAATGTGGACTTCTTTAAGAGAGGTGTCACCAATGCCTGTTTCCAACAGGTCGGTACCACTCCGCTAAGAAGAGACTGATTACAAATGAGCCGGAGTATAGGGAACAACTCTGCTCCAGACTCCTTCCAAATTTTCTGTGGCAGAGGGTCCAAAGGTGATCCAGAAGAAATACCTAGGGCCACTTTACCAAAGTCCTCTACTGACAGTATCTCAATCAGTTAAGGTATTGATGAGCTGAGTCTCTGTTCCTCTAGTTATTTTATCTGTGCCAATCAAATCGCTGCCACTAGAACCATTAACCTCTAGGTCTTCTAACTCAACTTGCCGAAGATCCCCACCGAGGTCGTCAATGATAGTTTTAATTTTGTCACTGAAAAACCTCGCAAGACTATCACAAAGGTCTTGTGTGGGAGGCGTCTGGTTCTTGGCACAGTCAGGACTGATTAAATTATTCAGTATGTTAAAAATGCTTCTGGATTTATTAGGAGAATTCAGAATAGCATTGGAAAAATAGTCTGCTTTAACAATATTTATTTATTTCTTATAACCAGTAATCACAATTTTCCAGGTGTCTTTGTCCTTGTCATCATACGTCCTTCTCCATTTTCTCTCCGCCTGCTTGCAGTCAAGTTTCAATTTTTTTAATTTATCGTTGAACCAAGGGGCCGAGGGTCTGCCCACTCTCTTATGAATTTTTAATGGGGCAGTTAAATCCAGTGTAAAGGTAATCAGTGAACAAGGGGTCACATATCCTCCACCTGCTTATCTACCGAGAAACAATCCTCAAGAGAAAACACAGGGGATATACCTCTCTTTCTTAAGAGGGCCTTCCAGTCTCTACTGACATAGTTACTTATAATACTGGCTGCTTGATTATTACAAGTGGGATTATGCACTTGAAATTTAATCAAATAATGATCGGACCAACCCATAGGCAAAATGTCCAAGATATTAAGTACATGGTCCTCCGAGAAAATTAGATCAAGTGAATGTCCTCCCTTATGTGTTGGTTTAACAACCTGCTGGTATAGGTTAAAACCTTCACATGATTGGAGGACATTGTTATAGCCAGAGTCCAGGGTTCCATTGAGCCAAAGATTAAAATCCCCCAAAATCACTAGTCTGGTATGTGTAGCAGCCATGTTACTAATAGTCTCAATCAGAGACTGCTGCTGCTGCACACTAATAGCCCCTGGGGGTCTATAACAGACAATCCCCGTCAATATATGACCATTAGCATCTTTAATAGCAAATCCTAGCATTTCAAATCCCTCAATTACGTCAATATCTATTATAACAATATTCCATGATTCTTTAAAAATCACCCCAACTCCTCCTCCCCTCCGTCTAGGTTTATGACAGATTTTATACCCAGGCGGACAGGCCAAGCCTGGTTCTACATCACACTCTAAGTGTGTCCAGGTTTCTGTCATAAATTACACCTCCAATTCATGGAATTCCAGCATCAGCTGAATTTCCACGCTGTTTGAGAAGGGATCTTACATTTAACAGTCCACAAGTGAGGTGACTTTAACAAAAGCTGATGTAGGGGACGCGGTCTCCTCAAAATAGTTCTCCCCTCCCCAGACTCACCAATGTTACGAAGTTCCGCACTAGTGTATCTTAAAAAGCGGCAAGCTGTATTGTTTCTCAGAAGCGTTCCAAGAGGGGCAGCATGGCTGGCGCTGTGCGCAGACAAGTGCAGACGGGCTTGCCTTTGGCGCGCTGCCGGCGCGCCTGCTGCGCACATCCGCTGCGCGTTCGCGCCAGCGTGTCCCTTTATAGCAGTAGGAAACAAAAGGCTGTACCGCTAACCTCCTCAAAATGGCAGGTCCGCTCTAACGGACGGACTCCGCGAGGTCAGAGTCAAGCCAAACAGCGCCTACTGGAGGTCTGACAGGTCTAAAGTTAAAAAAGCAAGCGAATATTTTTCAAGATTTAAAAGATTTTCTTTTTGTTAAAAGATTCTGGTAGTCAAAATATTGCCCCCATACTACTGTGCAAAAATCGCAAAAAGAATTAGCAGCTCCCCAATAGCACACACGAACACAATGCCTCAATAATGTCTCTTACACGCTGCGCGTTCGCGCCAGCGTGTCCCTTTATAGCAGTAGGAATCAAAAGGCTGTACCGCTAACCTCCAATCCAGATCAATATAGAATTAATACGTTTCCTAGTTCTAGGAAAGAGAATAATAATGCAGTATTACAATATCCCTCATAGAAGAGCTGCTCTGAAATTCATTATGTTGATACCTCATTAGTGGCTCGTGGTAGATCCCCTAGCATAGAAGGCACCCGTAAGACTGACCCTCTAACTCTTTTCAGGCAGACTTTAGTACAGGGCCTGGTACCAGGTTACTTGCTGTTGATGTTCTCCAGTACTTCAGGATAAGACTATATTCTTTTTTGTAATGAATGTTCTTGAACGCGTGCTTCACCAACCAGAGGTAATATTTCAAGGGGGAAGATAACTATCTGAAAACAAAACTGATGGGGACTGAGCAGGTATCGGTGAGAGCAGACTATGCAAGCACTGTGTGGACGCGCCACCAAAAGGGAGTTCCTAGAGGTAATGATGAATGGGTTTTTTGGTATAAGCAAGTCAGCCACAATGTGTAAAGGGCAGTTCCATGGAAAAGGAAAAAAAACGCACCAGGAGCAGTCTCTGCCAAAACGATCATGCAGCATAAATTTCAGTCCAGGCTAGTCCATAGTTGAAAATTACCCCGAGGTGTGCAAGGGGTGTACAGGTAAGGAGGTGTACATGCAGGGATCGAAGTACTTTATATCCCTAGGCCTGAACTGTTTTAACATTAAGTCCCACCACAAAGTAAACAGCAGGTTTCTCTTCAGCAAGTGAAAAAGAAACTGGTAACTGAAGCAAATTCACTAAAGAAAATAAATATTATCAGAGTTGCAACATGGGGACGCATTTGTCACTGCATGAGGTAGGCTGGCTAAGCATATAGATGGGGATGCTGTAGTGTATTTAACACAGAAATATTAGCCTTTGGATGTTCTCTGACCAAGGCTCCCTTCCTCACATTAATGGAGAAAGTAGAACACCGGAGCTTAAAAAAAAAAAAAAAGTCATCATTGTCAGACGAATGGAAGGTGGAACTACTCCCGGACAGCTAGTACACCTACTTTTACATGCTCAATCATTTTATAACACATTTGGCAAACACAGAAGCACACTTTGACAATATTTCAGTATATTGGCTCTGTAAAGCCATATTCCTACTTATTGAGTGGAAATAATACAGACTTTTCTATCGTTCCTGATCATCACATGTAGCTTGTATCTACTGAAGTGTGTATTTGATGATGGAATACAGCAGCAGCACACAGTAAAAGATGAACTGGAGGGTAGACCAGTTCTGAGTTTAAGTATGCTTGCATACTTTTGCCCTAGGTACTCCTGGAGACAGGTTAGTCGCATGCCTTTCTGTGAAGTTCTTGTCCTCCAGGGACATGCGCTTGAGTGAGGGAAGATGTAATTGCTAAAAAATAAAAGCTGTAGGTGACAAATGCTCAAATGCTTGGGTAACTAATATATTTTTTGTTCTGAAGCCAGTCGAGAGTACTGTCACTTTCTTAAAAGCCCACCGGTTCAATCTAAACTTCTTGTGTGCTGCATTATTGCTCTAAATATTGCATTTGTAATCAGACCCATGCAATAACTTATTTTTTACAAGCATGCTTTCGTTGGAGTTGCTTGCGTTTCTGGTCATGTCAAAAAGAGAATATGCAAGTACATTTAGATATTTTGGCGTCAGACATGTTCCAGAAAGCATGTTCTGCCCCCAAATTTACAAACTTAGCTTGTCTTCAAAATAGTTTCCGGTAATACAATATCTTGGAAACCTTGATCTTGAAATATCTGCAAAAGTTGTCTTGGACCAAACACGTGGACACATACACTGCACAGTAGATGATCCAGTTTACCGTTCCAGGGATTTCCAAGTACTAGAAATGTATAGAATATATGTCCACTGCAAAGGAACCATTTAATCTTGTTCCCAGCTTAACGCAACTGCATGCATCCAAGCTCTGCCAGGAAAGTCTGTTTTAGCGTGTGCCTCACCTCACGTTCGGACATACTTCACAGATTTTATAAATTGTGGGGTTTCAGTTACTTGGCATAAAGGGGGAAATTCCACACAACAATACAAATCTCACTGCTTCCAGCCACTTATCTAGATGGGGAAATTCACCATTAGAATTCCAGCTTCAAATGGCCACCAAACAGGCTTATCTGCTCACACTGGAGCCTTATGCAAGCCTGGCTGATGCAGCCCTGGTAAATGCGTATCTTTGGATGACATGAGCAGTAAGTGGGGTTGGATGGAGGAAAGTTGCAGAGGACTCGCTCTTACCTTTGAAGCTTTTCGAGGACACACTTACACTGTGATGATATGGCCCAGCGTGAAATGAAACCCCTGTGCCTAGCACTTATGTGTAAGAATGAAAGTCTTTGCTGGGAGTTTTAAATTTCACACCTAGTTTTTAAATTCTAGCATGACTGCAGGCAGAAATAAAATGGTTTGAGGGAGACTGGTAACTGGAGTGAGAGATGATTTTTTTCATCCAATAAGTTCCCATAAAGGCAACAATTACTCGCTTGCTCTCATTAGTACTTAACCAATCGTTCCCTCCGACAGAGTTAATGTTTGAAGGTTTTCTTGGCCCAGCGTCTACCTTCAAAAGCTCAGAACTCCCGGAAAAGTGAAATGTGTGAAATTTTGTATTTGAAAAATATGGTGCCTATTCTAGCTATAAAAACCTAAGATTTAGAGCTCCATACATTAAAATAAACAATTTAGAAATGTAAACATAATGTTAGGCCGAATTGGCTCCATGGCCGATACAATAGAGATGTTTATGCAACAAAAAAACTGCAAAGCATGCAACATTCATTCAAGTGGCTCTTTCAAAACCAATCCAGGTTGAAGGTTTGAGATCCATGCTACAGTTCCCACTGTGTTTAACACAGGCACACACTTTGGACGTCGTCATCCTCAGACACCACGACTACACGATTTTCCAGTGGAAGCTGCTGCAACCGTAATGGTTTATGGCTTTTTAGTCTGTAAGCAAGAGTCATGAAAATTGATTCAATATGCTCCGTCTCACAAGGGTCTTTGGCGGAAGTAACAAAGAGGGGCAAACCGTAGCTATCAGCCAGTCTCTGTGCAGCTGTCAGTGGAACCTCCGCCTCCTCTTTCAAGTCACATTTATTTCCAACTAGCACACGTGGTACAGTTTGAGACACACGATGTTGGCTGCACTCTTCAAACCACCGGGGGAGATTCTCAAAGGTGGAGAATTTGGTGACGTCGTACACAAAGACCACAGCATGCACATTTCTGTAGTAGTGTTCCACCATACCCTTCTGGAACCGCTCCTGTCCTGCAGTGTCCCACAGCTGAATCTAAAATGGAGAACAAAAAGGTTTCAGACTCCAGAAAAATCACCCAAATACCACAAAAGATGCAAAACTTAATGAGAAGCAAGAAAAAAAAGTTACCCTCTAGCGATAGCTGGACTTCTATTCCCGCTTTAATTCCAGTGACCACTGTTTCCATTTAATTCCTTACCCCATTCAGATGCTTTTGCAAGGCAGTACTTAATCCTTTGACTAAAGTCAAGCTGAGAGTGGCAGGGCAGGAGCCATTATACTCGAGTACTTTAGTAGGTATAAAAAAAACCTGAAAAGTAACATTTCCTACCCCTTTAACGTCATCTCGCCTATTTCCAAACAATGGTAACGAATAATCAATTGAAAAAAAAGTCTAAAGAACTGATTCACAAATTGATTCAAAAATCTACACTTGCACGCCTGGTGTACATTTTTGAAATTCTCAAACGTTTCCAGGATTAAGCCTGGATGCTCCAAATCCCAGTACTCCTGAAACACATTTGAGAATTCCCATTCGCCTTCATGCAAAGACCTTCTGTGTGTGTAATTACCCATATTTATTGCTAATTAGCATTTACAGAGTGCACCATTAGCACACAACTCTGATTTGAGCGCAAGTGCAACTGTTAAGTTTTTAGTTCTCACCAACCAGCCACCTTTTAGCAAAAGACCTTTCGTGGGCTATACCAAGAGCGTACAGTTGGCTTGGAGCCCGCCCATAGCTTTTATTAATTAGCTTTGTTGTCACACCTATTTGCTTGATTCTTATTCAATGTCTTTCCTTCCTCTTCTTGTGTTTGTCCCTCCCATAGGGCAAAGCCAGGTTATCCCTTTTATTGGCCGATTTGCTCACTTTTAGGGTACTATTTTCTTTTTAATTAAGCACTCCATGAGAGTACATGAGTTTTCTAGCGCTCTCCATCAAGGTTACCCCCACAACCGAACCCCCTATACTCCGTGTTGCTCTTTCCTTCATGTGCTGCTTTTCCACTCCCCATGCTATCCATTTCTTCCCACCATTTGTTTCTCCATTGCTGTCCTGCCTCTCGTAGGCATTTACATTTTTTTAATTTTGCACATTTTTTGTGAGGGCCCAACAGATTTCATTTACTGTAGTGGAGAAGTGTGGCTCAATGGTTAGAGCGGCAGACCCTGATGCAGAGATCTGGCCCGGGACCAGGGTTCAATTCCCGCCTCGGCGGGTCTTGGGCTCAATTTCCTCGGACCTGATAATTCTCGCCTCGGTGCCTATTCTAATCATGGGTCCCACTCTGCAACTCTGGGCAATAGCTTGCTTAATCTCCACAACGGCCCCACCAGCGCTGGGATGCCTGGCTTCACCTTGGGGGTGCCCAGGAGTGGACATTTCACAGGGAAAAGACAGGAAGGGTTCCACAGCGGTATGCGTACAGCGCCAGGACACCCTAGGGTAACAGTGCGCTTTACAAGTACAAATTTCATTTCATTTCATTTCACATGGTTAAAAAAAAAACGCTTTTGAGCACTTAAAATTATCTTTTTATTTTTTACCAATCTAAGTTGTGTCTGCCATTTTTGACTGATCAACGTAAAAAAAAAAAAGAAAAAAAAGAAGTGGCATCCATGTCTGGTGCACATGCCTGCACCTACACAACTACTTCACCGCCAACAGCGGCCGTGTTATTGTATCTTTGTTTCTATTTGTTTTTTAGGGTTTCTTTTTGGCGATGCTGTACAAAAAGCATTTGCCTAGCGAATAGATCCACAAGCCAAGACCTATGTTCTTTTCCAATGCTTTTCCCTATTTGTTTACCTGCACAGCAAAAATATTTATTCTCCACAAAGAAATACATGGGTTTTCTCCTGCCATATTCAGAAGTAAATCTTGGACCACTGCCAGAGTGGGTTTGGGTAAGGAAAATCAGGAACTTGCAAATGTTGCTAATTCAGGACTGTTGCTTGGCATGGTGTTCATGGCAGACTTATTTATTTGGTCAGTGTTTTATGTCAACAAAATAATTCTTGTACATTTCTGAAACACCTATGCCCTGCGTATTTCTCGTGTAGCAAAGCTGCCAGACTGGGCTGCTTCTTATCCGTAATAATGCTTTTCATCACAGCTAATAAACTATTGCTTCTGATAATATGACTGAATTACTAGATTTAAAGTATTCTCCGGAAAATCAAGAATTTACGTCCTCTGTTCTCATGTCTATTTACTACGTTGATTTTTTAAATCAAAGCACTTTGATTGCTGAACACTATTCTCTCTTAATTGGTGGTCCCTGGCAGAAAACATTAAGTGCACAGTCGCTACATTTGCTCTCTACCCATTGTGTTTTACAAAGAAATAATTATTTTTACAGAAAGAAAATGTGCCCGCGTCCCTTTATACAAATTGCAAACCTTCAAGCACAGTTTTGGATGCAATTCAACTCCATTCAATAAATCTTAAACCACAAACCTTGAAAGTTAAATACTGAGACAGCCTCCACGTTTGGCTATCACTAACAGGAGAAATACTCGTATCTGGTTACTAGTTGGAGAAGCATTGGCCAGACCTTACCCACTTTCTTGTCTTCATTCAATATGCAGAACAGCAGGGATATGACTCAACAGCCCTTATGTTTGTCAAGCAAACCTACTATTGACAGCACATTGCCCAACATTATACCTAAAGTTAACTCCAGGATCATGAACTTAAAACTTAATAGAGGTAGAGTCATCATTATCAAAACTGCTCATTTCGGATTACAAATCCATAAAACATCAAATACAATACTTCATATGCCACAATAGCAAAATACACAGCACCAACGTTTTAGAATTAAAAATTAGACATTAATTAAAAATAAGACCAATTAATACTACGTCTCTACTGTGCAAAATGGCAATGCAGCAACATTCCTTGTTAAAATTTCACTAAAATACTTTCCGTTAAGGGCAAATCTAGCAAAACAGCGAATCTTTCTATCCCCAAAGGTTTAGAGTTTAACAACCCTCCTACAGAAATGTATTTAAATAAACTACATTCTTAATAGTTTCTGGCCAGGACTGGAGATATAAAATCAAGGCAGAGTCAAATTGATGAATCATAATGATTCTGAATTTCGTGTACACTTTACACAAAATATCTGGTTGGGTAACCCAGTGCAGTAAGCAGCTAAATACACTATGATCACAAGAAATACCAGAATGGGCCCTAGAGAGCTTCTCAAAGCTGCCAGCCTTATTAAAACCCTAAGATGCACGTCTCTCTGACACGTCCTCATCCACCACAAGCGTTGCGTTCCATGAATAACACAATAAACTCACCTTGGTGGTTATCACGCACGACATGGAAACCCCCATGTAGGACCAAAGACAACACCCTTCCACCCACACACCGTGCACTGTATAGCTTGCTGCCCATATAGGCAAATGCTTCAGTGCCCCTACACTGGGGTAGTAAGCTCTATATAAATGTTGCAATACAATACAACCGAAATTCACCATATATCCAGCGTTGTATGTCAGAGCACGCTTATCATGAAGGCTATCCAGAGCACCAAAACTTGCTACAACTCTCAATAAGGTGGTTTAAATAAAGATGTGGATAACTTTTAACAGGAATGGATGGCTTTGCAGTGAACGCGTATGTTTTGAGAGAAAATGTCTCTGGGACCATTAAATGACTAGAGCTCACTGGCAGAATTGTTATTGAAAACATATTACATTGGTCTTATTTCTTCGGACAACTGTCACGCAGTCAAAATTCCGCATGCTCCATCGCATGACAAGTTGCAAAAGATGCTGACAGTATACAAAACGTTATCATTTTTTTCGCCAAAAAGCCGAGAGACTCTTTATCATTCTAAATCCATAATATGTAACACCCTTGCTACTGCCTACTCCGATGGGCCACGGTTACTACTGCAGAAGTGACCTGTGTTACTGCTACGTGTGATATCATGCAGTCAGCTCATGACCTTAAGTAGGTCACACACGCTGCACCCAGACTCTAGTCACCTTAATTCTTTCGCCGTCGATGTCCAGGGTCCGTTCTCGGAAGTCCACCCCGATGGTGGCCTCGGTGGTCTCCAGGAAGGGCCCCCCGCAGAAGCGGTAGCTCATGCAAGTCTTGCCCACGCAGGAGTCACCTATGACGATGATCTTGAAGATGCGCTGGTGAGGGGCGTGGCAGTCTGCCGGTACCAGCCCGCGAGCAGAATTATGTACCCGCAACCGGGGCTGGTCCATAGCTTCAGGGGAACAGAGCTACAGAGGAGGCCGACTATACAGTGAATGTAAGAGAAAAGACATGGGCAGACAGCGGCCATTAATGTGCAAACCGAGCGTCCATCTTGAAAAATCATTTTAACCCCCATGTACATCGGTAGACTTGTCCTCATTTTATAGTGGATAGACCAACACAAGGAACGTCTTTTTATAAAGGTCCTACGACCACTCAAACACTAAGTCTTGCTCTCAACATATTTAACATACGAAGTCTTTTAACAGTCTATAAGCAAATATAAACAAATAAACTTTTAAAATCATGTATAGTGCATCAATTTGTTACTAGTACTCATGGAAGATTTTATGATATTGTTTTACAGCACGCACTCCCTGTTCTGCAAAATAAGTAATTCAAAGATGGCCGCCACATTGCCGGTGAAACGCTCTAAGGCAAGACAGCAGTTCAGGCCGAGTAAGCAGAGCTTCCCGATCATGTACTTTTTAGGGTCAGAATCGGCCTAACTGCTTAATTTGCCCGCTAGATGCCGACAGACCTCGGATCAAAAGGAATTACATTTCACAACTTGCACACAAAGTTTGAAACACACTGGAAGAACACGATTGTTGTATGTGACAAATCTCTCATATTTTCCCAAATTTGTGCACAGATTTTAGGCACTTTACTATTTCTAGCATTTTATTACATTTTTGAAACCTACGACTGAACGAGCCAACTTAAAGAAATGGCCAAATGCCTGACTCTGGCTTAAGATCTTGAAATACAAATCGGGGGAACTGTAGCGCGGCGGGGCCTATGGAAGTGCGAGGCCGCAGCAGCGCTGTAAAAGAGGTACGTCACACTTGTTACTGGGTACTGGCCGGAAGACCCCGAGCGGTCTCCGGCCGTTTATTTATCCCCTCGGGTCGAGCCCGCCCCGAGGGGTGTATGCATGCATGTATGGTGATGCAATGTAGTAGAGTGGCCGGATGGCTCTCTACATCCCTCCTTTCTTTTAGTGACCGACCATCAGGCTCTTCGGGTTCACGGGGAGGTGCACACAAAGGGGGATATTCACAAGAACGTGCGCTAAACATCTCCAGAAAATGTTAACGCAACTTTACACATCGCAGTCTATCGCGGGAAAATAACCCCTTGTTAACCTGGAATTCACAACACGGCGGTACCATGCGATAGTCCTCCGAAAACGCGGCCAATGTCCGCGATACAACCACCGCGACGGAGTCAAAAACACAAACCCCAACACCAAAAAACGTGCGATGAGCCCATTCGCGATGAGGAAATCAGCGATAAGCAGCGCCAGGCCTGCCATACACACACGGCAGGTGGGAAAATCACTACAAAAGTAGAAAAAACACACAAACACAAAATGACCAACCCCGAAGCACCATGGAGGCAGCCGGAGCAGGCGCAGAGGACGAGCGGAACCCCACAAGCACTTCGGACGACCAGCCTGGGACCTCTGTGACAGGGAAGGGCAAGGACAAGAAGAAGAGGAAGACGAAGTTCAGTCCGCAGGAGAATAGGATCCTGGTCACGGAGGTGATAGAACACCATCAACAACTGTTCGTCGCCTCCAATGTGTCATTGGGCACCAAAAATGGATTCTGGCAGTCCATTGTGGACAAGGTGAATGCCGTCGGAGAGCACAAGAGGTCAATGGACGAGGTCAAGAGGCGATGGATTGACATCAAGCGCAAGACCAAGAAGAAACTCGCAGGCAACCAGAAGGCAGCAATGCAGACTGGAGGTGGGAGCCCAGCGCCACAGCTGGAGCTGGATGACATGGAGGAGCTGGTGTCGACAGTCATCAGTGTGGAGACCGTGGCAGGAGTCGGGGCAGCGGACACTGCTCGACATGACACAACAGCAACAGGGTGAGTAACCACCAGCTACTGGGAGGACGGGGGGAGATGGCCACAATGGCACACATGCACAATTAAGCAGAGCACAGTGCACACCCACAATGACTCTGGATCATGGCCCTGATCAACAGCCTGTCACAATGTACATTGCCATGCTGTCTGAATGTGAACATGTACCATGCGGCTACATACATGTGGACACATTCTAACACAGCATCTCCCCTTCACATTGCAGGGGCACCGTCAACGCCACCTGCAGAGCAGTCCCAGCCACTCTTCACTGATGACGAGGAGGACACCACCAGCATCGACACCCAAGCCCTCCAAGACATCATTGAACTCATCCGCCAATCACCTCCAGGACCAGGGCAGCCCAGCTGCATCGAGGAGAGCCCACCCACTCCACAAACCACCCAGCAGGAGGCACCCACAACCCCGGCTGTCTCCCAAGACCCCCCCGAACAACATATGGCCTTCCAACGCCGTGTGTTGGAGGTCCAGAGGGAGATGGCTGAGCAGGTGCGGGTGGGGTTCGACCTCATGGCTACCAAACTTGACGCCATCCATGGGTGTCTGAATCCCATCAGGGACCACCTCCAGTCCCTAACGGACACCCACACGCCGCTCCATGGTCTCCAACGAGCCCTGGCTGACATCGCTGGAGTCATGACTCGGAGACAAGAACACCTGTCCGCTCAGAGTGGCTCCAGCGATCTCAGCCGTGAGATGGCACACATGCGGAGGCTCATGAAGGACATGGTGCGGATGGAGGCGGAAAGGATGGCAGCCACTGCTGCACATCAGCGAAATGTAGCTGGGATCTACCATGCCCTGCATGTCCTCATCATGGCATTGATGCCACAAAGCGTGGCGCAGATGAATGCTGCTGACCCTACACCATCCACATCTCCGCCCCCTGGTGTGTCAGTGCCTCACAGTGTGGCAGGCATTTCCACTCCGGCACCTGATGTGTCACTGCCACACAGTGCGGCCGACAATCCACCTCTGGCCCCTGATGTGTCAGTGGCACACAGTGCCGCAGCCTGAACTGCACCACCCACAGGTGGGGCAGAGCACACATCCGAGGACGAGGACGTGGATGGGCTTGAGTTCAGAAGGAGGCACTAGCATTCATGTCTGCCACCTGGCCTGTTGCTGCTTGGTGCCGCACATCGCCCCATGACCTTCCACTGACCCCCGATACACTCTGCTGCACTCACCTTGTACCGCGACATGGACTGCCATATCCTGTTTGGTGACCAATGACACGGTGACCACACTGCAGACTGTACCCTTCCTCTTCCGCTGTACTTGTCATTCCCCGATGGACTCTGGCTGGCCCTCCACGGGCCCATATTGTGTAGTGGGGTTGGCATGGCCCTGTATTGCTCCAGCTGCAAAACTCCACTGGATGTGCATTAAACATTCAGAAACGCACTGCTGTGTCATGTCTTTCATCATTCATGTATGAATGTGTGGCTGAATGTAGGCTCAGTGATTCCACCCCACGTCAATGATGCTCATCTAGTGGGATTCCAGTCACAGTGTGCTACATTGCCGATTGCGTTCCGGGTGCCGCAGACACCACAACAGGGACACACGCATTAGTCACTTCCTTGTCCGGACATGGACTGAACCACGCCCAGAGCCCCCGAGTCATTGTTGCAAGCCCTGCGCTGGTCCGGCGTACGCCAGGCCAGACCACTCCGCTTACGCTCCGAGGGGGGGGGCCACATAGCTACAAGTCGCAGGTTTACACGCTAGTGGTCTGCAGGTCGCTGGTCTAGTTGTCAGCATGTCACGGCCACTCCCTGAGGGCAGGTTTGCACGCACACCACACCCATCCGGCACAGGCGTCACAGGCCATGTGACCCCGCCAATATAAGGGGCTGACAACGTCACATTCCCCACTGCCGGTGGTGACTGGATGACGGACGTTCCACGATACTCAATCATAAAGGGCCCATGAGTTGTTGCGCACAGGGTTAGTGGCACCCGGAGCCATGCGGCCGTCACGGGCCTAACACCACGTGGCGCTGACTGGGGTTGCACAGGGTCAGTGGCACCGAAATTGCTGAGCGGGTGTGCAGCATGCGATGATGATGTGTGCACTGATGTGGTCTCTGCCATTGATGCCTCAGGACTCAGCGTCATGTGTGGGACCTGCTGGGCTGCGGCGCGGGTCCGCATGATGTGGAGCATGCCATGGTGGCGGGACCTGGGCCTGGAGCTTGCACGGGCACGTGGTGTGCCCACTGGTGGACACACAGTTGGCGGCAGGTGAGCAGTGGGGCCTGAGTGCGCAAGTGCGGACAGCCAGCGCTGGCCGGCGGGAGGGGGTAGGGTGCGGCTGCATGTGTGCGCAGGACGGGCAGGCGTTGTTGCCGTGTGCAGTATGCTGGACTCTGCCATGATTGACTCTGGCCTCGATTACAGATTGCAGACCTGGTGGCTTGCAGTGTATACCGGCACGTGGTTGGAGACACACCAGTGGCAGCAGGTGAGCAGTGGTGCCTGGGTGCGCGGGGGCAGCAGTGTCCCTCCTTCTCCCTCTCTCTCTCTATCCCTTCCTTTCCTTCTCCCTCTCTCTCTCCCTTCTTTTCCTTCTCTCTCTCTCTCTCCCTCTCCCTTCCTTTCCCTCTCCCTCCCCTCCTTTCCTTCTCCCTCTCTCTCTCTCCCTTCCCTTCTCTCTCTCTCTCTCCCTCTCCCTTCCTTTCCCTCTCCCCCTCTCCCTTTCTTTCCTTCTCTCTCTTTCTCTCTCCCTCTCCCTTCCTTTCCTTCTCTCTCTTTCTCTCTCTGCCTTTCTTTCCTTCTCTGTTTCTCTGTGTCTCGCTCCTTTGATGTGCGCATGACACACGTTCTGATTTTGCGCTTTATTTTCCAGGCTGTGACATCAGGATTGTCCCGGACGGACCCGACAGGAGTCTTCCGCATTGGTGTTTTGTGTTGTATTCAATAAAGTTTTTGGTTGTTACTTCAATGATGAGTGACTGTTTCTCGTTCTTCTGCCCACACGTGTTTCTTGTTGTCATTGTGCGACATCATGCGCTTTTTGTGGCTCTTGTGTCGTGCAAAGTATGTGTTTGTCCCGGGTGGAGGGGGAATCCGGGGGGGGGGGGCTGAGTGGGGTGGGGGTGGGTGTTGTGGCCCTCATGGGTCTCCGAGCTGCATGATCATTGTCTCCATGGCATCTGTGGGTCTTCAGATGTGGCTCTGGGCTGGGCTCCCTTTCATACTGCGGGTAGTCGTCCTGCTTAACACCAGCAAAAGGCAGGTGTTAATTCCCTGCTGCTACCGCGGCTTATCGCCTGTTTTTGGTTCGCATCGCAGATCTGGCAGTTTGTTGTGAAAGTGGTGTAGTGGTGTTTTCGTGTGTTTTTGCACGGAAACGCCTACTCTGCATCTCAATAGGGTTAGTTGGTGGTGTCACCCGTGGAGGTAAATTTTGAGGCAGTTATCGCGGGAATACTTGCGTTGTCTGCAGTTTGCAACCGCTTGTGAATGGGGCGTTAAATCTATCTACACTTTTGTTGCGTTAAGGTGGCGATAACTCGGAGATAAGTCCTTGTGAATATCCCCCAAAGTCTTTAAGTCTCTTGTTGGGCACAGGGTTCGGCTGGAGACCATACTTCTGGCTCCGGGAGCTGGAACTGACCACTGCGTCCGAGTGTGTTTTCGGGGGTGACCCAGTCAACGCCTCCTGACTGAGCCTGCCAGCCCCGGGGACAGTTTCTTCACTCTCCACTCGTGAGCTCCCCGGTGTAGAGACCATCAGCCCTGGCGAGCTGGGTGGAGTGAGACTTGGGGTCTCGTCGGACTCTTCCGACTCCTCTTGGTCAGAGTTCTGATCATAAATCTTCTTGAAGCTAGATATGTTCCTTGTAACCACCTGCTGTCCTCTCTGGGCAGTAACCATGGTTCCTTGAACCTCCACCACAGTCCAACCTTCCGGCTCATAGGGAGTCCTGAACTTCCAGCCAGGGTGTCTGTCTTTGACCACAACGCGGTCCTCCACCTTCAACTGTGGCTCTCTTGCCCTGCGGGCTTCGCTTGCCTTCTGGTTAGTTGTTGTCCTCCTCGCTTGGACGGCCGCGCTGTCCCGTTCCGGGGGCTTCCAAGTTGGGTCTGTCGGGATGCTATCCCGCGGAGGCCTTTTGAATAGTAAATGTGAGGGAGCGCACTTGGTTGAGCTGTGTGGCGTCTGCCTGTAAGCGTCAAGGAATTGGTCGAGTGCAGATTCTGCGTCTTCCCTTTGATCCACGGCAATATGCAGGGCCCGGTTGAGTGTTCGCATGAGACGCTCCACCTCCCCGTTGGCTTGGGGCCACAGAGGGGTGGTTTTCCGGTGGCGTATTGCTTTTCTCTCCAGGTACTCTTGGAACTCCCGGCCTTGGAACAGGGGCCCATTGTCTGATCGAATTTCCTCTGGCAGACCAATCAGTGCAAATGTCTTGTTCAGGACTCTTTGGACATGCGTGAATGCCGTTGACGCCACCACCTCCACGATAGGGAACTTTGAGAAGGAGTCGACCATTACCAACATGGTGCGCCCATCTGGGAATCTCCCGAAATCCAGGCTGATCTTGGCCCAGGGGGTTTCGCTGGGCTCTTCAGTGATCGCCGGCGCCGGGTCTCCCCCAGTGATGGTGCAGGCATGGCATTGCCTCACCATTTCCTCCACCATGGAATCCATCGCTGGGAACCAGACCTTGTTCCTTAGCCTGACTTTTGTCTTTGCCATCCCTTGGTGTCCGACATGCGCCAGCTGAAGGATCCGCCTCTGCAACATCTTCGGGATTACGATTACATGTCCCCTCAGAACGACTCCATGCTCTCCCACACTTAGTTCGTGGCGTACCTGCCAGATCTGTTGCCGAGCGTGGCTGTCTTCGGCTCTGAGTTCCCGAGTCCCGTCCATGAAGTGCGCCCAGCCGTTGCTCATCAGAGTGGTTTTCACCCTGGACAGTGTCTCGTCTTCATCCGTTGCATGGCCAATTTCCTCGAGCGTCATGGCTGTGGGGCACGCCTCCTGCGAGATCATTTTCACAAACGCCTCGGAATACGCTACATCCGTTGGTGAGCTTCGAGGTAGCATGGCCTCCGGGTGTCGCGATAGGTAGTCGGCCGGGTTGTGTGCACCCGGGCGGAACATAACTTTGAATTTATATGACTGCAACTGCACGGCCCATCTCTCTATTCTCGGGGGCACCGGTCTGGACGACCCTGCAAAGAGCGGGAGTAAGGGTTTATGGTCGGTGACTACCTGGAATTCCTGGCCACATAAGTACAAATGAAAGTGCTGGCACGCCCATTTTATTGCCAGGGCCTCCCTCTCAATTTGGGCATACCTTGTTTCTGTGTCTGTGAGTGCCCTGCTGGCGTACGCCACCGGTCTCCAGGTTTCTTGACCATGTTCCTGAAGGAGGACCGCTCCAAGGCCAACTGGGCTGGCGTCGACGATCAATTCAGTGCGCCGTCCCGGATGAAAATAGGCCATCACCATCTTGTCCAGGAGCGCTGCCTTGATGCTGTTGAACGCTGTGTTGGCAGCCACGGTCCACTCCCACTTGTGGTCATTGCGTGGGAGAGTGCGGAGCGGTTCCGACAGGGCGGCCAGGTTTGGAATGAATCTGCCACAGTACGTGGCCATGCCAAGAAAGCTTCGTACCTCCGTGGGGTTCTTCGGGGTGCTGGCCACTCGGATGGCTACGGCCTTCTTGGGGTCCACCTGTAGTCCTTCCCTGCTGAATGTGTACCCGAAGAAATCAACAGACTCCTGGTAGAATGAGCACTTTGCCTTATGAAGAGTCAGTCCGCAGTCTTCGAGTCTCTGGAGGGTGGCCTGGAGGGGAGTGTGGTGTTCTTCTAGGGTGTTCGAGAACACCAGGATGTCGTCGCTCAGATTGATCACACCCTGCAGACCCGACAGTGCTTCCCTGATGGCGTTCTGGAAGACCTCAGCTGCCGACGACACCCCGAAACTCAGTCTCTTGTACCTCCTGAGGCCAACGTGAGTCAAGAACATGGTGATGTACCTGCTCTCGGGTTCGAGCTCCAGCTGGTGGTACCCTGCGTTCAAGTCCAGCTTCGAGAACCACTTGGCTCCGTTTAAGTCTGCCACTGTCGTCCATGGTGGGCGTGATGTGGCGTTCCCTCTTGACCGCCATGTTCGGTAGCCTCATGTCCACGCAGAGCCGGATGGCTCCGGGCTGCTTTGGTTTGGGAGCCACGACTAGCGGGGACACCCACGGTGTTGGGCCGGACACCTTCTCGATCACATCGAGGTCCTCCAGCTTCTTCAGCTCTTCTTCCACTTGCGGGCGGAGAGTGAACAGCACCCTCCGGTGCCTCAGGGCGACGGGCCTCACAGTGGTGTCAATGTGGAGCTTGAACCGGTTTCCTTTTAGCTTGCCTAGTCCAGTGAACAGCGCTGGGAACTCCCTCAGAATGGCTTCAGCGTGGGAGTCATGGATCTGGTGGGCAAAGAAGACCAGGCCCAGGTCCTCGGCCGTATGGCAGCTGAGCAGCGTGCCTTTTCTCCCTTTGGTGATGTGGAATCTGGTCACCGTGACATGCTTTCCGCTGGCAATTTTGGCTTGGATGACACCTCGGAGGGGGAGTGGATCTGTCCCTCCGTACGTGTATATTCGGGCCTTGGTGGGTGCGACCGGGGGCCGTGGCGACAGACGATCATACTGCTCCGAGTCCATCACGTTGACGGATGCACCCGTGTCGATGAGTGCCCGGACGGCCGTTCCTTCTATCAGGACGGAGCACATCGGTGCCGGCCTCCGGTGATTGTCGGACCTGCTGACAAACGACACGACGAATACTTCATCGTCATCATCTTCGAGGGCGAGGCAGCGTTCCTGTTGCGAGTCATCCCCTGTCGACGGCGGGTCATCGAGTGAGACCTGGTGCAGGCGTTGCGATATACCCCGTGACCTTGGAGGAGCCTGTCTGGACCGGCCGCGGCGACACACCTTGGCGAAGTGGTTTACCTTCCCGCAGCGGGAGCACGTCTTCCCTCTTGCTCCGCACACCGACGTCGCCGAGTGGTCTTCCCCGCAGTAGCCGCATGGCCCTCCGGTCGTCGTCCTTGTTGCCTGGCGAGCCATGTTGGGGCGCCTTTGGATTGCCTCTACCCTCTCCTCTTTGACGGGCGCATATCTGGATGCGTGTGACGCCGCGACAGGCTTGTGCAGAGCAGCCTCCATTTCACCAGCCCGGACGTCCGACTGTTCGTGAGACCGGGCCAAGATGAGGATCTCGTCCAGAGTGATCCCTGGCTGTCGAAGGATCAGCTTCCGCAGCAGTTTTGAGCGGCACCCCTGGATGACTTGGCCGCGTCTTTCCTCCCTCTGATCTGTGAAGGCGCACGTGCCGGCCAGCCTGCGCAGTCGCACATAAAACATGTCCACGGACTCGGTGTCCGACTGCAACGCCTGTCTGAACTTGAACCGCTCGAAGTCGGGGTTAAGTTGAGGGTCAAAGTTCTTGTTGAGCGCGGCGACCGCCGCCTCGTAGTCGTCATCATTCCCTGTGTTAGGGAGCGTTTCGAAAAGGTCGTAGATCTCAGAGCCTCCGTAATAGATGAGTAAGGACCTCTTCACGGTGCCATCAGTCTCTCTCGTGCCCTTGAAATAGTGGTTTATCCGTCTGACCCACGCCTTCCACCGTTGGGCCGCCGTGGCAGGGTCTGCTGTTTCGCTGAAGGGCGGCAGTGGTGAGACACCCGTGTGGCGGTGTCCTGGGGGCGGTGCGTTGGCAACCCTGTCCGGATTGTCTACTGCGGCCTGCTGAGCAGCAGCGCCTGCTGGGGGTTGGTTGCTCATGGCACCAGCGTACTCGTGCACGGGTGTGGTGGCGTGGTCCTGGCGCAAGGGTCGTGCATGCTGCGTGAGCGCCGGCGCGGGTCCACGTGTGACTGCCTGGTCTTCTGGGCCTGTTCCCCAGGGTGAGGCGGTACTGCGCCCCCTCGTGCTCTGTGGCGGATGATACCCTTCATGCTAGCGTGGGGAGCGTCCAGTTCCTGTCCGGTTTCTGCGGGGGCTTGGGCCCAGCTGACTTCCCTCCCAAGCGCGTAGATGGGGTTGCAGGGCTGCAAAGGCTGCTGGGGGTGGGCCTGCTGGCAGTAACTCTAGGCCTCTCTAGTGGCTTTGGGGCCTCTGTCTTGCCTGTAAGCTGGCAGGTGGGGAAGGTACTTGCTGCCTGAGAGCCTCTCTCTCATCAATCACCGTTGCACAGGGCACCTGCAGTACCGCTCGTCACCACAGCGGTGTGCCCTCACGGACCTTCCGCTCACCGGAGGATGTCTTCGACGGCCGGATTTACTTCCGGTCAGAGCACGCTCCCGCTGCTCCGGGGAGGCGCACAGGCAGGTGGAGGGCGCGCCGGCCGGGATCCGGAGCCCTGTGATGTGTGGGCACAGCGGCGGCAGCCGCTCAGGACGTTGCTCGGGGGCACAGACGCAACCTCTGCTGCCAATGATGACAGAGCGTCGCGGGTGAGCTCCGCGTCGGGTGACCTTCAGGAGGCGGTGCACGCGAGGGCAGCGACCGGCCTCGTCGCCAATGTAGCGCGGCGGGGCCTATGGAAGTGCGAGGCCGCAGCAGTGCTGTAAAAGAGGTACGCCACACTTGTTACTGGGTACTGGCCGGAAGACCCCGAGCGGTCTCCGGCCGTTTATTTATCATCCCTGGGGTCGAGCCCGCCCCGAGGGGTGTATGCATGCATGTATGGTGATACAATGTAGTAGTGTGGCCGGATGGCTCTCTACATCCCTCCTTTCTTTTAGTGACCGACCATCAGGCTCTTCGGGTTCACGGGGAGGTGCACACAAAGGGGGATATTCACAAGAACGTGCGCTAAACATCTCCAGAAAATGTTAACGCAACTTTACACATCGCAGTCTATCGCGGGAAAATAACCCCTTGTTAACCTGGAATTCACAACACGGCGGTACCATGCGATAGTCCTCCGAAAACGCGGCCAATGTCCGCGATTCAACCACCGCGACGGAGTCAAAAACACAAACCCCAACACCAAAAAACGTGCGATGAGCCCATTTGCGGTGAGGAAATCAGCGATAAGCAGCGCCAGGCCTGCCATACACACACGGCAGGCGGGAAAATCACTACAAAAGTAGAAAAACACACAAACACAAAATGACCAACCCCGAAGCACCATGGAGGCAGCCGGAGCAGGCGCAGAGGACGAGCGGAACCCCACAAGCACCCCGGACGACCAGCCTGGGACCTCTGTGACAGGGAAGGGCAAGGACAAGAAGAAGAGGAAGACGAAGTTCAGTCCGCAGGAGAATAGGATCCTGGTCACGGAGGTGATAGAACACCATCAACAACTGTTCGTCGCCTCCAATGTGTCATTGGGCACCAAAAATCGATTATGGCGGTCCATTGTGGACAAGGTGAATGCCGTCGGAGAGCACAAGAGGTCAATGGACGAGGTCAAGAGGCGATGGATTGACATCAAGCGCAAGACCAAGGAGAAACTTGCAGGCAACCAGAAGGCAGCAATGCAGACTGGAGGTGGGAGCCCAGCGCCACAGCTGGAGCTGGATGACATGGAGGAGCTGGTGTCGACAGTCATCAGTGTGTAGACCGTGGCAGGAGTCGGGGCACCGGACACTGCTCGACATGACACAACAGCAACAGGGTGAGTAACCACCAGGTACTGGGGGGACGGGGGGAGATGTCCACAATGGCACACATGCACAATCAAGCAGAGCACAGTGCACACCCACAATGACTCTGGATCATGGCCCTGATCAACAGCCTGTCACAATGTACATTGCCATGCTGTCTGAATGTGAACATGTACCATGCGGCTACATACATGTGGACACATTGTAACACAGCATCTCTCCTTCACATTGCAGGGGCACCGTCAACGCCACCTGCAGAGCAGTCCCAGCCACTCTTCACTGATGACGAGGAGGACACCACCAGCATCGACACCCAAGCCCTCCAAGACATCATTGAACTCATCCGCCAATCACCTCCAGGACCAGGGCAGCCCAGCTGCATCGAGGAGACCCCACCCACTCCACAAACCACCAAGCAGTAGGCACCCACAACCCCGGCTGTCTCCCAAGACCCCCCCGAACAACATATGGCCTTCCAACGCCGTGTGTTGGAGGTCCAGAGGGAGATGGCTGAGCAGGTGCGGGTGGGGTTCGACCTCATGGCTACCAAACTTGACGCCATCCATGGGTGTCTGAGTCCCATCAGAGACCACCTCCAGTCCCTAACGGACACCCACAGGCCGCTCCATGGTCTCCAACGAGCCCTGGCTGACATCGCTGGAGTCATGACTCGGAGACAAGAACACCTGTCCGCTCAGAGTGGCTCCAGCGATCTCAGCCGTGAGATGGCACACATGCGGAGGCTCATGGAGGACATGGTGCGGATGGAGGCGGAAAGGATGGCAGCCACCGCTGCACATCAGCGAAATGTAGCTGGGATCTACCATGCCCTGCATGTCCTCATCATGGCATTGCTGCCACAAGGCGTGGCGAGGATGAATGCTGCTGACCCTACACCATCCACATCTCTGCCCCCTGGTGTGTCAGTGCCTCACAATGCGGCAGGCATTTCCACTCCGGCACCTGATGTGTCACTGCCACACAGTGCGGCCGACAATCCACCTCCGGCCCCTGATGTGTCAGTGGCACACAGTGCCGCAGCCGGAACTGCACCACCCACAGGTGGGGCAGAGCACACATCCGAGGACGTGGATGGGCTTGAGTTCAGAAGGAGGCACTAGCATTCATGTCCGCCACCTGGCCTGTTGCTGCTTGGTGCCGCACATCACCCCATGACCTTCCACTGACCCCCGATACACTCTGCTGCACTCACCTTGTACCGCAACATGGACTGCCATATCCTGTTTGGTGACCAATGACACGGCGACCACACTGCGGACTGTACCCTTCCTCTTCCGCTGTACTTGTCATTCCCCGATGGACTCTGGCTGGCCCTCCACGGGCCCATATTGTGTAGTGGGGTTGGCATGGCCCTGTACTGCTCCAGCTGCAAAACTCCACTGGATGTGCATTAAACATTCAGAAACGCACTGCTGTGTCATGTCTTTCATCATTCATGTATGAATGTGTGGCTGAATGTAGGCTCAGTGATTCCCCCCAACGTCAATGATGCTCATCTAGTGGGATTCCAGTCACAGTGTGCTACATTGCCGATTGCGTTCCGGGTGCCACAGACACCACAACAGGGACTCACGCATTAGTCACTTCCTTGTCCGGACATGGACTGAACCACGCCCAGAGCCCCCGAGTCATTGTTGCAAGCCCTGCGCTGGTCCGGCGTACGCCAGGCCAGACCACTCCGCTTACGCTCTGAGGGGGGGCCACATAGCTACAAGTCGCAGGTTCACACGCTAGTGGTCTGCAGGTCGCTGGTCTAGTTGTCAGCATGTCATGGCCACTCCCTGAGGGCAGGTTTGCACGCACACCACACCCATCCGGCACAGGCGTCACAGGCCATGTGACCCCGCCAATATAAGGGGCCGACAACGTCACATTCCCCACTGCCGGTGGTGACTGGATGACGGATGTTCCACGATACTCAATCATAAAGGGCCCATGAGTTGTTGTGCACAGGGTTAGTGGCACCCGGAGCCATGCGGCCGTCACGGTCCTACCACCACGTGGCGCTGACTGGGGTTGCACAGGGTTAGTGGCACCGAAATTGCTGAGCGGGTGTGCAGCCTGCGATGATGATGTGTGCACTGATGTGGTCTCTGCCATTGATGCCTCAGGACTCAGCGTCATGTGTGGGACCTGCTGGGCCGCTGCGCGGGTCCGCATGATGTGGAGCATGCCATGGTGGCGGGACCTGGGCCTGGAGCTTGCACGGGCACGTGGTGTGCCCACTGGTGGACACACCGTTGGCGGCAGGTGAGCAGTGGGGCCTGAGTGCGCAAGTGCGGACAGCCAGCGTTGGCCGGCGGGAGGGGGTAGGGTGCGGCTGCATGTGTGCGCAGGACGGGCAGGCGTTGTTGCCGTGAGCAGTGTGCTGGACTCTGCCATGATTGACTCTGGCCTCGATTACAGATTGCAGACCTGGTGGCTTGCAGTGTATACCGGCACGTGGTTGGAGACACACCGGTGGCAGCAGGTGAGCAGTGGTGCCTGGGTGCGCGGGGGCAGCAGTGTCTCTCTCTCTCCCTTCCTTTCCTTCTCCCTCTCTCTCTCTCTCTCCCTTCCTTTCCTTCTCCCTCTCTCTCTCTCTCTCTCTCCCTTCCTTTCCGTCTCTCTCTCCCTCTCCCTTCCTTTCCTTCTCTCTCTCTCTCCCTCTCCCTTCCTTTCCCTCTCTGTCTCTCTCTCTCTCCCTTCCTTTCCTTCTCCCCCTCTCTCTCTCCCTTCCTTTCCTTCTCTCTCTCTCCCTCTCCCTCTCTCCCTCTCCCTTTCTTTCCTTCTCCCTCTCTCCCTCTCCATTTCTTTCCTTCTCTCTCTCCCTCTCCCTCTCCCTTCCTTTCCTTCTCTCTCTCTCTCCCTCTCCCTTCCTTTCCTTCTCTCTCTTTCTCTCTCTCTTTCCTTCTCTGTTTCTCTGTGTCTCGCTCCTTTGATGTGCGCATGACACACGTTCTGATTTTGCGCTTTATTTTCCAGGCTGTGACATCAGGATTGTCCCGGATGGACCCGACAGGAGTCTTCCGCATTGGTGTTTTGTGTTGTATTCAATAAAGTTTTTGGTTGTTACTTCAATGATGAGTGACTGTTTCTCGTTCTTCTGTCCACACATGTGTTTCTTGTTGTCATTGTGCGACATCATGCGCTTTTTGTGGCTCCTGTGTCGTGAAAGGTATGTGTTTGTCCCGGGGGGAGGGGGATCCGAGGGGGGGGGCCTGGGTGTGGTGGGGGTGGGTGTTGTGGCCCTCATGGGTCTCCGAGCTGCATGATCATTGTCTCCATGGCATCTGTGGGTCTTCAGATGTGGCTCTGGGCTGGGCTCCCTTTCATACTGCGGGTAGTCGTCCTGCTTAACACCAGCAAAAGGCAGGTGTTAATTCCCTGCTGCTACCGCGGCTTATCGCCTGTTTTTGGTTCGCATCGCAGATCTGGCAGTTCCTTGTGAAAGTGGTGTAGTGGTGTTTTCGTGTGTTTTTGCACGGGAACGCCTACTCTGCATCTCATTAGGGTTAGTTGGTGGTGTCACCCGTGGAGGTAAATTTTGAGGCAGTTATCGCGGGAATACTTGCGTTGTCTGCAGTTTGCAACCGCTTGTGAATGGGGCGTTAAATCTATCTCCACTTTTGTTGCGTTAAGGTGGCGATAACTCGGAGATAAGTCCTTGTGAATATCCCCCAAAGTCTTTAAGTCTCTTGTTGGGCATAGGGTTCGGCCGGAGACCATACTTCTGGCTCCGGGAGCTGGAACTGACCACTGCGTCCGAGTGCGTTTTTGGGGGTGACCCAGTCAACGCCTCCTGACTAAGCCTGCCTGCCAGACAGTTTCTTCAGTCTCCACTCGTGAGCTCCCCGGTGTAGAGACCATCAGCCCTGGCGAGCTGGGTGGAGTGAGACTTGGGGTCTCGTCGGACTCTTCCGACTCCTCTTGGTCAGAGTTCTGATCATAAATCTTCTTGAAGCTAGATATGTTCCTTGTAACCACCTGCTGTCCTCTCTGGGCAGTAACCATGGTTCCTTGAACCTCCACCACAGTCCAACCTTCCGGCTCATAGGGCGTCCTGAACTTCCAGCCAGGGTGTCTGTCTTTGACCACAACGCGGTCCCCCACCTTCAACTGTGGCTCTCTTGCCCTGCGGGCTTCGCTTGCCTTCTGGTTAGTTGTTGTCCTCCTCGCTTGGACGGCCGCGCTGTCCCGTTCCGGGGGCTTCCACGTTGGGTCTGTCGGGATGCTATCCCGCGGAGGCCTTTTGAAAAGTAAACGTGAGGGAGCGCACTTGGTTGTGCTGTGTGGCGTCTGCCTGTAAACGTCAAGGAATTGGTCGAGTGCATATTCTGCGTCTTCCCTTTGATCCACGGCAATACGCAGGGCCCGGTTGAGTGTTCGCATGAGACGCTCCACCTCCCCGTTGGCTTAGGGCCACAGAGGGGTGATTTTCTGGTGGCGGAATGCTTTTCTCTCCAGGTACTCTTGGAACTCCCGGCCTTGGAACGGGGGCCCATTGTCTGATCGAATTTCCTCTGGCAGACCCATCAGTGCAAATGTCTTGTTCAGGACTCTTTGGACATGCGTGAATGCCGTTGACGCCACCATCTCCACGATAGTGAACTTTGAGAAGGAGTCGACCATTACCAACATGGTGCGCCCATCTGGGAAACTCCCGAAATCCAGGCTGATCTTGGCCCATGGGGTTTCGCTGGGCTCTTCAGTGATCACCGGCGCCGAGTCTCCCCCAGTGATGGTGCAGGCATGGCATTGCCTCACCATTTCCTCCACCATGGAATCCATCGCTGGGAACCAGACCTTATCCTTAGCCTGGTTTTGTGTTTGCCATCCCTTGGTGTCCGACATGCACCAGCTGAAGGATCCGCCTCTGCAACATCTTCGGGATTACGATTACATGTCCCCTCAGAACGACTCCATGCTCTCCCACACGTAGTTCATGGCGTACCTGCCAGATCTGTTGCCGAGCGTGGCTGTCTTCGGCTCTGAGTTCCCGAGTCCCGTCCATGAAGTGCGCCCAGTCGTTGCTCATCAGAGTGGTTTTCACCCTGGACAGTGTCTCGTCTTCATCCGTTGCATGGCCAATTTCCTCGAGCGTCATGGCTGTGGGGCACGCCTCCTGCGAGATCATTTTCACAAACGCCTCGGAATACGCTACATCCGTTGGTGAGCTTCGAGGTAGCATGGCTCCGGGTGTCGCGACAGGTAGTCGGCCGGGTTGTGTGCACCCGGGCGGAACATAACTTTGAAATTATATGACTGCAGCTGCACGGCCCATCTCTCTATTCTCGGGGGCGCCAGTCTGGATGACCCTGCAAAGAGCGGTTGTAAGGGTTTATGGTCGGTGACTACCTGGAATTCCTGGCCACATAAGTACAAATGAAAGTGCTAGCATGCCCATTTTATTGCCAGGGCCTCCCTCTCAATTTGGGCATACCTTGTTTCTGTGTCTGTGAGTGCCCTGCTGGCGTACGCCACCAGTTTCCAGGTTTCTTGACCATGTTCCTGAAGGAGGACCGCTCCAAGGCCAACTGGGCTGGCGTCGACGATCAATTCAGTGCGCCGTCCCGGATGAAAATAGGCCATCACCATCTTGTCCAGGAGCGCTGCCTTGATGCTGTTGAACGCTGTGTTGGCAGACACGGTCCACTCCCACTTGTGGTCATTGCGTGTGAGAGTGCGGAGCGGTTCCGACAGGGCGGCCAGGTTTGGAATGAATCTGCCACAGTACATGGCCATGCCAAGAAAGCTTCGTACCTCCGTGGGGTTCTTGGGGGTGCTGGCCGCTAGGATGGCTACGGCCTTCTTGGGGTCCACCTGTAGTCCTTCCCTGGTGAATGTGTACCCGAAGAAATCAACAGACTCCTGGTAGAATGAGCACTTTGCCTTATGAAGAGTCAGTCCGCAGTCTTCGAGTCTCTGGAGGGTGGCCCGGAGGGGAGTGTGGTGTTCTTCTAGGGTGTTCGAGAACACCAGGATGTCGTCGCTCAGATTGATCACACCCTGCAGACCTGACAGTGCTTCCCTGATGACGTTCTGGAAGACCTCGCTGCCGACGACACCCCGAAACTCAGTCTCTTGTACCTCCTGAGGCCAACGTGAGTCGAGAACGTGGTGATGTACCTGCTCTCGGGTTCGAGCTCCAGCTGATGGTACCCTGCGTTCAAGTCCAGCTTCGAGAACCACTTGGCTCTGTTTAAGTCTGCCACTATGTCGTCCATGGTGGGCGTGATGTGGCGTTCCCTCTTGACCGCCATGTTCGGTAGCCTCATGTCCACCCAGAGCCGGATGGCTCCGGACTGCTTTGGTTTGGGAGCCACGACCAGCGGGGACACCCACGGTGTTGGGCCGGACACCTTCTCGATCACGTCGAGGTCCTCCAGCTTCTTCAGCTCTTCTTCCACTTGCGGGCGGAGATTGAACAGCACCCTCCGGTGCCTCAGGGCGACGGGCCTCACAGTGGTGTCAATGTGGAGCTTGAACCGTTTTCCTTTTAGCTTGCCTAGTCCAGTGAACAGCGCTGGGAACTCCCTCAGAATGGCTTCAGCGTGGGAGTCATAGATCTGGTGGGCAAAGAAGACCAGGCCCAGCTCCTCGGCCGTATGGCAGTTGAGCAGCGTGCCTTTTCTCCCTTCCGTGATGTGGAATCTGGTCACCGTGACATGCTTTCCGCTGGCGATTTTGGCTTGGATGACACCTCGGAGGGGGAGTGGATCTGTCCCTCCGTACGTGTATATTCGGGCCTTGGTGGGTGCGAGCGGGGGCCGTGGCGACAGACGATCATACTGCTCCGAGTCCATCACGTTGACGGATGCACCCGTGTCGATGAGTGCCCGGACGGCCGTTCCTTCTACCAGGACGGAGCACATCGGTGGCGGCCTCCGGTGATTGTCGGACCTGCTGACAAACGACACGACGAATACTTCATCGTCATCATCTTCGAGGGCGAGGCAGCGTTCCTGTTGCGAGTCATCCCCTGTCGACGGCGGGTCATCGAGTGAGACCTGGTGCAGGTGTTGCGATATACCCCGTGACCTTGGAGGAGCCTGTCTGGACCGGCCGCTGCGACACACCTTGGCGAAGTGGTTTACCTTCCCGCAGCGGGAGCACGTCTTCCCTCTTGCTCCGCACACCGCCGTCGCCGAGTGGTCTTCCCCGCAGTAGCCGCATGGCCCTCCGGTCATCGTCCTTGTTGCCTGGCGAGCCATGTTGGGGCACCTTTGGATTGCCTCTACCCTCTCCTCTTTGACGGGCGCATATCTGGATGCGTGTGACGCCGCGACAGGCTTGTGCAGAGCAGCCTCCATTTCACCAGCCTGGACGTCCGACAGTTCATGAGACCGGGCCAAGATGAGGATCTCGTCCAGAGTGATCCCTGGCTGTCGAAGGATCAGCTTCCGCAGCAGTTTTGAGCGGCACCCCTGGATGACTTGGCCGCGTATTTCCTCCCTCTGATCTGTGAAGGCGCACGTGCCGGCCAGCCTGCGCAGTCACACGTAAAACAGGTCCACGGACTCGGTGTCCGACTGCGACGCCTGTCTGAACTTGAACCGCTCGAAGTCGGGGTTAAGTTGAGGGTCAAAGTTCTTGTTGAGCGCGGCGACCGCCGCCTCGTAGTCGTCATCATTCCCTGTGTTAGGGAGCGTTTCGAAAAGGTCGTAGATCTCAGAGCCTCTGTAATAGATGAGTAAGGACCTCTTCACGGTGCCATCAGTCTCTCTCGTGCCCTTGAAATAGTGGTGTATCCGTCTGACCCACGCCTTCCACCGTGGGGCCGCCGTGGCAGGGTCTGCTGTTTCGCTGAAGGGCGGCAGTGGTGAGACACCCGTGTGGCGGTGTCCTGGGGGCGGTGCGTTGGCAACCCTGTCCGGATTGTCTACTGCGGCCTGCTGAGCAGCAGCGCCTGCTGGGGGTTGGTTGCTCATGGCACCAGCGTACTCGTGCACGGGTGTGGTGGCGTGGTCCTGGCGCAAGGGTCGTGCATGCTGCGTGAGTGCCGGCGCGGGGCCACGTGTGACTGCCTGGTCCTCTGGGCCTGTTCCCCAGGGTGAGGCGGTACTGCGCCCCCTCGTGCTCTGTGGCGGATGATACCCTTCATGCTAGCGTGGGGAGCGTCCAGTTCCTGTCCGGTTTCTTCGGGGGCTTGGGCCCAGCTGACTTCCCACCCAAGCGCGTAGATGGGGTTGCAGGGCTGCAAAGGCTGCTGGGGGTGGGCCTGCTGGCAGTAACTCTAGGCCTCTCTAGTGGCTTTGGGGCCTCTGTCTTGCCTGTAAGCTGGCAGGTGGGGAAGGTACTTGCTGCCTGAGAGCCTCTCTCTCATCAATCACCGTTGCACAGGGCGCCTGCAGTACCGCTCGTCACCACAGCGGTGTGCCCTCACGGGCCTTCCACTCACCGGAGGATGTCTTCGACGGCCGGATGTACTTCCGGTCAGAGCACGCTCCCGCTGCTCCGGGGAGGCGCACAGGCAGGTGGAGGGCGCGCCGGCCGGGATCCGGAGCCCTGTGATGTGTGGTCACAGCGGCGGCAGCCGCGCAGGACGTTGCTCGGGGGCACAGACGCAACCTCTGCTGCCAATGATGATGGAGCGTCGCGGGTGGGCTCCGCGTCGGGTGACCTTCAGGAGGTGGTGCACGCGAGGGCAGCGACCGGCCTCGTTGCCAATGTAGCGCGGCGGGGCCTATGGAAGTGCGAGGCCGCAGCAGTGCTGTAAAAGAGGTTCGCCACACTTGTTACTGGGTACTGGCCGGAAGACCCCGAGCGGTCTCCGGCCGTTTATTTATCCCTTCGGGTCGAGCCCGCCCCGAGGGGTATATGCATGCATGTATGGTGATACAATGTAGTAGAGTGGCCGGATGGCTCTCTACATCCCTCCTTTCTATTAGTGACCGACCATCAGGCTCTTCGGGTTCACGGGGAGGTGCACACAAAGGGGGATATTCACAAGAACGTGCGCGAAACATCTCCAGAAAATGTTAACGCAACTTTACACATCGCAGTCTATCGTGGGAAAATAACCCCTTGTTAACCTGGAATTCACAACACGGCGGTACCATGCGATAGTCCTCCGAAAACGCGGCCAATGTCCGCGATTCAACCACCGCAACGGAGTCAAAAACACAAACCCCAACACCAAAAAACGTGCGATGAGCCCATTCGCGATGAGGAAATCAGCGATAAGCAGCGCCAGGCCTGCCATACACACACGGCAGGCGGGAAAATCACTACAAAAGTAGAAAAAACACACACACACAAAATGACCAACCCCGAAGCACCATGGAGGCAGCCGGAGCAGGCGCAGAGGACGAGCAGAACCCCACAAGCACCCCGGACGACCAGCCTGGGACCTCTGTGACAGGGAAGGGCAAGGACAAGAGGAAGACGAAGTTCAGTCCGCAGGAGAATAGGATCCTGGTCACGGAGGTGATAGAACACCATCAACAACTGTTCGTCGCCTCCAATGTGTCATTGGGCACCAAAAATGGATTATGGCGGTCCATTGTGGACAAGGTGAATGCCGTCGGAGAGCACAAGAGGTCAATGGACGAGGTCAAGAGGCGATGGATTGACATCAAGCGCAAGAATAAGGAGAAACTTGCAGGCAACCAGAAGGCAGCAATGCAGACTGGAGGTGGGAGCCCAGCGCCACAGCTGGAGCTGGATGACATGGAGGAGCTGGTGTCGACAGTCATCAGTGTGGAGACCGTGGCAGGAGTCGGGGCACCGGACACTGCTCGACATGACACAACAGCAACAGGGTGAGTAACCACCAGGTACTGGGGGGACGGGGGGAGATGGCCACAATGGCACACATGCACAATCAAGCAGAGCACAGTGCACACCCACAATGACTCTGGATCATGGCCCTGATCAACAGCCTGTCACAATGTACATTGCCATGCTGTCTGAATGTGAACATGTACCATGCGGCTACATACATGTGGACACATTGTAACACAGCATCTCCCCTTCACATTGCAGGGGCACCGTCAACGCCACCTGCAGAGCAGTCCCAGCCACTCTTCACTAATGACGAGGAGGACACCACCAGCATCGACACGCAAGCCCTCCAAGACATCATTGAACTCATCCGCCAATCACCTCCAGGACCAGGGCAGCCCAGCTGCATCGAGGAGACCCCACCCACTCCACAAACCACCCAGCAGGAGGCACCCACAACCCCGGCTGTCTCCCAAGACCCCCCCGAACAACATATGGCCTTCCAACGCCGTGTGTTGGAGGTCCAGAGGGAGATGGCTGGGCAGGTGCGGGTGGGGTTCGACCTCATGGCTACCAAACTTGACGCCATCCATGGGTGTCTGAGTCCCATCAGGGACCACCTCCAGTCCCTAACGGACACCCACAGGCCGCTCCATGGTCTCCAACGAGCCCTGGCTGACATCGCTGGAGTCATGACTCGGAGACAAGAACACCTGTCCGCTCAGAGTGGCTCCAGCGATCTCAGCCGTGAGATGGCACACATGCGGAGGCTCATGGAGGACATGGTGCGGATGGAGGCGGAAAGGATGGCAGCCACCGCTGCACATCAGCGAAATGTAGCTGGGATCTACCATGCCCTGCATGTCCTCATCATGGCATTGCTGCCACAAGGCGTGGCGCAGATGAATGCTGCTGACCCTACACCATCCACATCTCTGCCCCCTGGTGTGTCAGTGCCTCACAATGCGGCAGGCATTTCCACTCCGGCACCTGATGTGTCACTGCCACACAGTGCGGCCGACAATCCACCTCCGGCCCCTGATGTGTCAGTGGCACACAGTGCCGCAGCCGGAACTGCACCACCCACAGGTGGGGCAGAGCACACATCCGAGGACGAGGACGTGGATGGGCTTGAGTTCAGAAGGAGGCACTAGCATTCATGTCCGCCACCTGGCCTGTTGCTGCTTGGTGCCGCACATCGCCCCATGACCTTCCACTGACCCCCGATACACTCTGCTGCACTCACCTTGTACCGCAACATGGACTGCCATATCCTGTTTGGTGACCAATGACACGGCGACCACACTGCGGACTGTACCCTTCCTCTTCCGCTGTACTGGTCATTCCCCGATGGACTCTGGCTGGCCCTCCACGGGCCCATATTGTGTAGTGGGGTTGGCATGGCCTTGTACTCCAGCTGCAAAACTTCACTGGATGTGCATTAAACATTCAGAAACGCACTGCTGTGTCATGTCTTTCATCATTCATGTATGAATGTGTGGCTGAATGTAGGCTCAGTGATTCCCCCCAACGTCAATGATGCTCATCTAGTGGGATTCCAGTCACAGTGTGCTACATTGCCGATTGCGTTCCGGGTGCCGCAGACACCACAACAGGGACACACGCATTAGTCACTTCCTTGTCCGGACATGGACTGAACCACGCCCAGAGCCCCCGAGTCATTGTTGCAAGCCCTGCGCTGGTCCGGCGTACGCCAGGCCAGACCACTCCGCTTACGCTCTGAGGGGGGGCCACATAGCTACAAGTCGCAGGTTTACACGCTAGTGGTCTGCAGGTCGCTGGTCTAGTTGTCAGCATGTCACGGCCACTCCCTGAGGGCAGGTTTGCATGCACACCACACCCATCCGCCACAGGCGTCACAGGCCATGTGACCCCGCCAATATAAGGGGCCGACAACGTCACATTCCCCACTGCCGGTGGTGACTGGATGACGGACGTTCCACGATTCTCAATCATAAAGGGCCCATGAGTTGTTGTGCACAGGGTTAGTGGCACCCGGAGCCATGCGGCCGTCACGGGCCTACCACTACGTGGCGCTGATTGGGGTTGCACAGGGTTAGTGGCACCGAAATTGCTGAGCGGGTGTGCAGCCTGCGATGATGATGTGTGCACTGATGTGGTCTCTGCCGTTGATGCCTCAGGACTCAGCGTCATGTGTGGGACCTGCTGGACCGCTGCGCGGGTCCGCATGATGTGGAGCATGCCATGGTGGCGGGACCTGGGCCTGGAGCTTGCACGGGCACGTGGTGTGCCCACTGGTGGACACACCGTTGGCGGCAGGTGAGCAGTGGGGCCTGAGTGCGCAAGTGCGGACAGCCAGCGCTGGCCGGCGGGAGGGGGTAGGGTGCGGCCTCATGTGTGCGCAGGACGGGCAGGCGTTGTTGCCGTGAGCAGTGTGCTGGACTCTGCCATGATTGACTCTGGCCTCGATTACAGATTGCAGACCTGGTGGCTTGCAGTGTATACCGGCACGTGGTTGGAGAAACACCGGTGGCAGCAGGTGAGCAGTGGTGCCTGGGTGCGCGGGGGCAGCAGTGTCCCTCCTTCTCCCTCTCTCTCTCTCTCCCTTCCTTTCCTTCTCCCTCTCTCTCTCTCTCTCTCCCTTCCTTTCCTCTCTCTCTCTCTCCCTCTCCCTTCCTTTCCCTCTCCCTCTCTCTCTCTCCCTTCCTTTCCTTCTCCCTCTCTCTCCCTTCCTTTCCTTCTCTCTCTCTCCCTCTCCCTCTCTCCCTCTCCCTTTCTTTCCTTCTCCCTCTCTCTCCCTTCCTTTCCTTCTCTCTCTCTCCCTCTCCCTCTCTCCCTCTCCCTTTCTTTCCTTCTCCCTCTCTCCCTCTCCCTTTCTTTCCTTCTCTCTCTCCCTCTCCCTTCCTTTCCTTCTCTCTCTCTCTCCCTCTCCCTCTCCCTTCCTTTCCTTCTCTCTCTTTCTCTCTCTGCCTTTCTTTCCTTCTCTGTTTCTCTGTGTCTCGCTCCTTTGATGTGAGCATGACACACGTTCTGATTTTGCGCTTTATTTTCCAGGCTGTGACATCAGGATTGTCCCGGATGGACCCGACAGGAGTCTTCCGCATTGGTGTTTTGTGTTGTATTCAATAAAGTTTTTGGTTGTTACTTCAATGATGAGTGACTGTTTCTCGTTCTTCTGCCCACACATGTGTTTCTTGTTGTCATTGTGCGACATCATGCGCTTTTTGTGGCTCTTGTGTCGTGCAAGGTATGTGTTTGTCCCGGGGGGAGGGGGATCCGGGGGGTGGTCCTGGGTGTGGTGGGGGTGGGTGTTGTGGCCCTCATGGGTCTCCGAGCTGCATGATCATTGTCTCCATGGCATCTGTGGGTCTTCAGATGTGGCTCTGGGCTGGGCTCCCTTTCATACTGCGGGTAGTCGTCCTGCTTAACACCAGCAAAAGGCAGGTGTTAATTCCCTGTTGCTACCGCGGCTTATCGCCTGTTTTTGGTTCGCATCGCAGATCTGGCAGTTCGTTGTGAAAGTGGTGTAGTGGTGTTTTTGTGTGTTTTTGCACGGGAACGCCTACTCTGCATCTCATTAGGGTTAGTTGGTGGTGTCACCCGTGGAGGTAAATTTTGAGGCAATTATCGCGGGAATACTTGCGTTGTCTGCAGTTTGCAACCGCTTGTGAATGGGGCGTTACATCTATCTCCACTTTTGTTGCGTTAAGGTGGCGATAACTCGGAGATAAGTCCTTGTGAATATCCCCCAAAGTCTTTAAGTCTCTTGTTGGGCACAGGGTTCGGCCGGAGACCATACTTCTGGCTCCGGGAGCTGGAACTGACCACTGCGTCCGAGTGTGTTTTTGGGGGTGACCCAGTCAACGCCTCCTGACTGAGCCTGCCTGCCAGACAGTTTCTTCAGTCTCCACTCGTGAGCTCCCCGGTGTAGAGACCATCAGCCCTGGCGAGCTGGGTGGAGTGAGACTTGGGGTCTCGTCGGACTCTTCCGACTCCTCTTGGTCAGAGTTCTGATCATAAATCTTCTTGAAGCTAGATATGTTCCTTGTAACCACCTGCTGTCCTCTCTGGGCAGTAACCATGGTTCCTTGAACCTCCACCACAGTCCAACCTTCCGGCTCATAGGGCGTCCTGAACTTCCAGCCAGGGTGTCTGTCTTTGACCACAACGCGGTCCCCCACCTTCAACTGTGGCTCTCTTGCCCTGCGGGATTCGCTTGCCTTCTGGTTAGTTGTTGTCCTCCTCGCTTGGACGGCCGCACTGTCCCGTTCCGGGGCTTCCACGTTGGGTCTGTCGGGATGCTGTCCCGCGGAGGCCTTTTGAAAAGTAAACGTGAGGGAGCGCACTTGGTTGTGCTGTGTGGCGTCTGCCTGTAAGCATCAAGGAATTGGTCGAGTGCAGATTCTGCGTCTTCCCTTTGATCCACGGCAATACGCAGGGCCCGGTTGAGTGTTCGCATGAGACGCTTCACCTCCCCGTTGGCTTTGGGCCCCAGAGGGGTGATTTTCCGGTGGCGGATTGCTTTTCTCTCCAGGTACTCTTGGAACTCCCGGCCTTGGAACGGGGGCCCATTGTCTGATCGAATTTCCTCTGGCAGACCCATCAGTGCAAATGTCTTGTTCAGGACTCTTTGGACATGCGTGAATGCCGTTGACGCCACCACCTCCACGATAGGGAACTTTGAGAAGGAGTCGACCATTACCAACATGGTGCGCCCATCTGGGAAACTCCCGAAATCCAGGCTGATCTTGGCCCATGGGGTTTCGCTGGGCTCTTCAGTGATCACCGGTGCCGGGTCTCCCCCAGTGATGGTGCAGGCATGGCATTGCCTCACCATTTCCTCCACCATGGAATCCATCGCTGGGAACCAGACCTTGTTCCTTAGCCTGGCTTTTGTCTTTGCCATCCCTTGGTGTCCGACATGCGCCAGCTGAAGGATCCGCCTCTGCAACATCTTCGGGATTACGATTACATGTCCCCTCAGAACGACTCCATGCTCTCCCACACGTAGTTCGTGGCGTACCTGCCAGATCTGTTGCCGAGGGTGGCTGTCTTCGGCTCTGAGTTCCCGAGTCCCGACAATGAAGTGCGCCCAGCCGTTGCTCATCAGAGTGGTTTTCACCCTGGACAGTGTCTCGTCTTCATCCGTTGCATGGCCAATTTCCTCGAGCGTCATGGCTGTGGGGCACGCCTCCTGCGAGATCATTTTCACAAACGCCTCGGAATACGCTACATCCGTTGGTGAGCTTCGAGGTAGCATGGCCTCCGGGTGACGCGACAGGTAGTCGGCCGGGTTGTGTGCACCCGGGCGGAACATAACTTTGAAATTATATGACTGCAGCTGCACGGCCCATCTCTCTATTCTCGGGGGCGCCAGTCTGGACGACCCTGCAAAGAGCGGGTGTAAGGGTTTATGGTCGGTGACTACCTGGAATTCCTGGCCACATAAGTACAAATGAAAGTGCTAGCATGCCCATTTTATTGCCAGGGCCTCCCTCTCAATTCGGGCATACCTTGTTTCTGTGTCTGTGAGTGCCCTGCTGGCGTACGCCACCGGTCTCCAGGTTTCTTGACCATGTTCCTGAAGGAGGACCGCTCCAAGGCCAACTGGGCTGGCGTCGACGATCAATTCAGTGCGCCGTCCCGGATGAAAATAGGCCATCACCATCTTGTCCAGGAGCGCTGCCTTGATGCTGTTGAACGCTGTGTTGGCAGACACGGTCCACTCCCACATGTGGTCATTGCGTGTGAGAGTGCGGAGCGGTTCCGACAGGGCGGCCAGGTTTGGAATGAATCTGCCACAGTACATGGCCATGCCAAGAAAGCTTCGTACCTCCGTGGGGTTCTTCGGGGTGTTGGCCGCTCGGATGGCTACGGCCTTCTTGGGGTCCACCTGTAGTCCTTCCCTGGTGAATGTGTACCCGAAGAAATCAACAGACTCCTGGTAGAATGAGCACTTTGCCTTATGAAGAGTCAGTCCGCAGTCTTCGAGTCTCTGGAGGGTGGCCCGGAGGGGAGTGTGGTGTTCTTCTAGGGTGTTCGAGAACACCAGGATGTCGTCGCTCAGATTGATCACACCCTGCAGACCCGACAGTGCTTCCCTGATGGCGTTCTGGAAGACCTCTGCTGCTGACGACACCCCGAAACTCAGTCTCTTGTACCTCCTGAGGCCAACGTGAGTCGAGAACGTGGTGATGTACCTGCTCTCGGGTTCGAGCTCCAGCTGATGGTACCCTGCGTTCAAGTCCAGCTTCGAGAACCACTTGGCTCCGTTTAAGTCTGCCACTATGTCGTCCATGGTGGGCGTGATGTGGCGTTCCCTCTTGACCGCCATGTTCGGTAGCCTCATGTCCACGCAGAGCCGGATGGCTCCGGGCTGCTTTGGTTTGGGAGCCACGACCAGCGGGGACACCCACGGTGTTGGGCCGGACACCTTCTCGATCACATCGAGGTCCTCCAGCTTCTTCAGCTCTTCTTCCACTTGCGGGCGGAGATTGAACAGCACCCTCCGGTGCCTCAGGGCGACGGGCCTCACAGTGGTGTCAATGTGGAGCTTGAACCGTTTTCCTTTTAGCTTGCCTAGTCCAGTGAACAGCGCTGGGAACTCCCTCAGAATGGCTTCAGCGTGGGTGTCATGGATCTGGTGGGCAAAGAAGACTAGGCCCAGCTCCTCAGCCGTATGGCAGCTGAGCAGAGTGCCTTTTCTCCCTTCCATGATGTGGAATCTGGTCACCGTGACATGCTTTCCGCTGGCGATTTTGGCTTGGATGACACCTCGGAGGGGGAGTGGATCTGTCCCTCCGTACGTGTATATTCGGGCCTTGGTGGGTGCGAGCGGGGGCCCTGGCGACAGACGATCATACTGCTCCGAGTCCATCACGTTGACGGATGCACCCGTGTCGATGAGTGCCCGGACGGCCGTTCCTTCTACCAGGACGGAGCACATCGGTGGCGGCCTCCGGTGATTGTCGGACCTGCTGACAAACGACACGACGAATACTTCATCGTCATCATTTTCGAGGGCGAGGCAGCGTTCCTGTTGCGAGTCATCCCCTGTCGATGGCGGGTGATCGAGTGAGACCTGGCGCAGGCGTTGCGATATACCCCGTGACCTTGGAGGAGCCTGTCTGGACCGGCCGCTGCGACACACCTTGGCGAAGTGGTTTACCTTCCCGCAGCGGGAGCACGTCTTCCCTCTTGCTCCGCACACCGCCGTCGCCGAGTGGTCTTCCCCGCAGTAGCCGCATGGCCCTCCGGTCGTCGTCCTTGTTGCCTGGCGAGCCATGTTGGGGCGCCTTTGGATTGTCTCTACCCTCTCCTCTTTGACTGGCGCATATCTGGATGCGTGTGACACCGCGACAGGCTTGTGCAGAGCAGCCTCCATTTCACCAGCCCGGACGTCCGACAGTTCGTGAGACCGGGCCAAGATGAGGATCTCGTCCAGAGTGATCCCTGGCTGTCGAAGGCTCAGCTTCCGCAGCAGTTTTGAGCGGCACCCCTGGATGACTTGGCCGCGTATTTCCTTCCTCTGATCTGTGAAGGCGCACGTGCCGGCCAGCCTGCGCAGTCCCGCGTAAAACATGTCCACGGACTCGGTGTCCGACTGCGACGCCTGTCTGAACTTGAACCGCTCGAAGTCGGGGTTAAGTTGAGGGTCAAAGTGCTTGTTGAGCGCGGCGACCGCCGCCTCGTAGTCATCATCAGTCCCTGTGTTAGGGAGCGTTTCGAAAAGGTCGTAGATCTCAGAGCCTCCGTAATAGATGAGTAAGGACCTCTTCACGGTGCCATCAGTCTCTCTCGTGCCCTTGAAATAGTGGTTTAGCCGTCCGACCCACGCCTTCCACTGTGGGGCCGCCGTGGCAGGGTCTGCTGTTTCGCTGAAGGGCGGCAGTGGTGAGACACCCGTGTGGCCGTGTCCTGGGGGCGGTGCGTTGGCAACCCTGTCCGGATTGTCTATTGCGCCCTGCTGAGCAGCAGCGCCTGCTGGGGGTTGGTTGCTCATGGCACCAGCGTGCATGGGTGTGGTGGCGTGGTCCTAGGGCAAGGGTCGTGCATGCTGCGTGAGCGCTGGCGCGGGGCCACGTGTGACTGCCTGGTCCTCTGGGCCTGTTCCCCGGGGTGAGGCGGTACTGCGCCCCCTCGTGCTCTGTGGCGGATGATACCCTTCGTGCTAGCGTGGGGAGCGTCCAGTTCCTGTCCGGTTTCTGCGGGGGCTTGGGCCCAGCTGACTTCCCTCCCAAGCGCGTAGATGGGGTTGCAGGGCTGCAAAGGCTGCTGGGGGTGGGCCTGCTGGCAGTAACTCTAGGCATCTCTAGTGGCTTTGGGGCCTCTGTCTTGCTTGTAAGCTGGCAGGTGGGGAAGGTACTTGCTGCCTGAGAGCCTCTCTCTCATCAATCACCGTTGCACAGGGCACCTGCAGTACCGCTCGTCACCACAGCGGTGTGCCCTCACGGGCCTTCCACTCACCGGAGGATGTCTTCAACGGCTGGATGCACTTCCGGTCAGAGCACGCTCCCGCTGCTCCGGGGAGGCACACAGGCAGGTGGAGGGCGCGCCGGCCGGGATCCGGAGCCCTGTGATGTGTGGGCACAGCGGTGGCAGCCGCGCAGGACATTGCTCGGAGGCACAGACGCAACCTCTGCTGCCAATGATGACGGAGCGTCGCGGATGGGCTCCGCGTCGGGTGACCTTTAGGAGGCGGTGCACGCGAGGGCAGCGACCGGCCTCGTCGCCAATGTAGCGCGGCAGGGCCTATGGAAGTGCGAGGCCGCAGCAGCGCTGTAAAAGAGGTACGCCACACTTGTTACTGGGTACTGGCCGGAAGACCCCGAGCGTTCTCTGGCCGTTTATTTATCCCCTCGGGTCGAGCCCGCCCCGAGGGGTGTATGCATGCATGTGTGGTGATACAATGTAGTAGAGTGGCCGGATGGCTCTCTACATCCCTCCTTTCTTTTAGTGACCGACCATCAAGCTCTTCGGGTTCACGGGGAGGTGCACACAAAGGGGGATATTCACAAGAACGTGCGCTAAACATCTCCAGAAAATGTTAACGCAACTTTACACATCGCAGTCTATCGCGGGAAAATAACCCCTTGTTAACCTGGAATTCACAACACTGCGGTACCATGCAATAGTCCTCCGAAAACGCGGCCAATGTCCGCGATACAACCACCGCGACGGAGTCAAAAACACAAACCCCAACACCAAAAAACGTGCGATGAGCCCATTCGCGATGAGGAAATCAGCGATAAGCAGCGCCAGGCCTGCCATACACACACGGCAGGCTGGAAAATCACTACAAAAGTAGAAAAAAAACACAAACACAAAATGACCAACCCCGAAGCACCATGGAGGCAGCCGGAGCAGGCGCAGAGGACGAGCGGAACCCCACAAGCACCCGGGACGACCAGCCTGGGACCTCTGTGACAGGAAAGGGCAAGGACAAGAAGAAGAGGAAGACGAAGTTCAGTCCGCAGGAGAATTGGATCCTGGTCACGTAGGTGATAGAACACCATCAACAACTGTTCGTCGCCTCCAATGTGTCATTGGGCACCAAAAATGGATTATGGCGGTCCATTGTGGACAAGGTGAATGCCGTCGGAGAGCACAAGAGGTCAATGGACGAGGTCAAGAGGCGATGGATTGACATCAAGCGCAAGACCAAGGAGAAACTCGCAGGCAACCAGAAGGCAGCAATGCACGCTGGAGGTGGGAGCCCAGCGCCACAGCTGGAGCTGGATGACATGGAGGAGCTGGTGTCGACAGTCATCAGTGTGGAGACCGTGGCAGGAGTCGGGGTACCGGACACTGCTCGACATGACACAACAGCAACAGGGTGAGTAACCACCAGGTACTGGGGGGACGGGGGGAGATGGCCACAATGGCACACATGCACAATCAAGCAGAGCACAGTGCACACCCACAATGACTCTGGATCATGGCCCTGATCAACAGCCTGTCACAATGTACATTGCCATGCTGTCTGAATGTAAACATGTACCATGCGGCTACATACATGTGGACACATTGTAACACAGCATCTCCCCTTCACATTGCAGGGGCACCGTCAACGCCACCTGCAGAGCAGTCCCATCCACTCTTCACTGATGACGAGGAGGACACCACCAGCATCGACACTCAAGCCCTCCAAGACATCATTGAACTCATCCGCCAATCACCTCCAGGACCAGGGCAGCCCAGCTGCATCGAGGAGACCCCACCCACTCCACAAACCACCCAGCAGGAGGCACCCACAACCCCGGCTGTCTCCCAAGACCCCCCCGAACAACATATGGCCTTCCAACGCCGTGTGTTGGAGGTCCAGAGGGAGATGGCTGGGCAGGTGCGGGTGGGGTTCGACCTCATGGCTACCAAACTTGACGCCATCCATGGGTGTCTGAGTCCCATCAGGGACCACCTCCAGTCCCTAACGGACACCCACAGGCCGCTCCATGGTCTCCAACGAGCCCTGGCTGACATCGCTGGAGTCATGACTCGGAGACAAGAACACCTGTCCGCTCAGAGTGGCTCCAGCGATCTCAGCCGTGAGATGGCACACATGCGGAGGCTCATGGAGGACATGGTGCGGATGGAGGCGGAAAGGATGGCAGCCACCGCTGCACATCAGCGAAATGTAGCTGGGATCTACCATGCCCTGCATGTCCTCATCATGGCATTGCTGCCACAAGGCGTGGCGCAGATGAATGCTGCTGACCCTACACCATCCACATCTCTGCCCCCTGGTGTGTCAGTGCCTCACAGTGCGGCAGGCATTTCCACTCCGGCACCTGATGTGTCACTGCCACACAGTGCGGCCGACAATCCACCTCCGGCCCCTGATGTGTCAGTGGCACACAGTGCCGCAGCCGGAACTGCACCACCCACAGGTGGGGCAGAGCACACATCCGAGGACGAGGACGTGGATGGGCTTGAGTTCAGAAGGAGGCACTAGCATTCATGTCCGCCACCTGGCCTGTTGCTGCTTGGTGCCGCACATCGCCCCATGACCTTCCACTGACCCCCGATACACTCTGCTGCACTCACCTTGTACCGCAACATGGACTGCCATATCCTGTTTGGTGACCAATGACACGGCGACCACACTGCGGACTGTACCCTTCCTCTTCCGCTGTACTTGTCATTCCCCGATGGACTCTGGCTGGCCCTCCACGGGCCCATATTGTGTAGTGGGGTTGGCATGGCCCTGTACTGCTCCAGCTGCAAAACTCCACTGGATGTGCATTAAACATTCAGAAACACACTGCTGTGTCATGTCTTTCATCATTCATGTATGAATGTGTGGCTGAATGTAGGCTCAGTGATTCCCCCCCAACGTCAATGATGCTCATATAGTGGGATTCCAGTCACAGTGTGCTACATTGCCGATTGCGTTCCGGGTGCCGCAGACACCACAACAGGGACACACGCATTAGTCACTTCCTTGTCCGGACATGGACTGAACCACGCCCAGAGCCCCCGAGTCATTGTTGCAAGCCCTGCGCTGGTCCGGCGTACGCCAGACCACTCCGCTTACGCTCTGAGGGGGGGGGGCCACATAGCTACAAGTCGCAGGTTTACACGCTAGTGGTCTGCAGGTCGCTGGTCTAGTTGTCAGCATGTCACGGCCACTCCCTGAGGGCAGGTTTGCACGCACACCACACCCATCCAGCACAGGCTTCACAGGCCATGTGACCCCGCCAATATAAGGGGCCGACAACGTCACATTCCCCACTGCCGGTGGTGACTGGATGATGGACGTTCCATGATACTCAATCATAAAGGGCCCATGAGTTGTTGCGCACAGGGTTAGTGGCACCCGGAGCCATGCGGCCGTCACGGGCCTACCACCACGTGGCGCTGACTGGGGTTGCACAGGGTTAGTGGCACCGAAATTGCTGAGCGGGTGTGCAGCCTGCGATGATGATGTGTGCACTGATGTGGTCTCTGCCATTGATGCCTCAGGACTCAGCGTCATGTGTGGGACCTGCTGGGCCGCGGCGCGGGTCCGCATGATGTGGAGCATGCCATGGTGGCGGGACCTGGGCCTGGAGCTTGCACGGGCACGTGGTGTGCCCACTGGTGGACACACCGTTGGCGGCAGGTGAGCAGTGGGGCCTGAGTGCGCAAGTGCGGACAGCCAGCGCTGGCCGGCGGGAGGGGTAGAGTGCGGCTGCATGTGTGCGCAGGACGGGCAGGCGTTGTTGCCGTGAGCAGTGTGCTGGACTCTGCCATGATTGACTCTGGCCTCGATTACAGATTGCAGACCTGGTGGCTTGCAGTGTATACCGGCACGTGGTTGGAGACACCGGTGGCAGCAGGTGAGCAGTGGTGCCTGGGTGCGCGGGGGCAGCAGTGTCCCTCCTTCTCCCTCTCTCTCGCTCTCCCTTCCTTTCCTTCTCCCTCTCTCTCTCTCTCTCCCTTCCTTTCCTTCTCTCTCTCTCTCTCTCTCTCTCCCTCTCCCTTCCTTTCCCTCTCCCTCCCTCTCTCTCTCTCCCTTCCTTTCCTTCTCCCTCTCTCTCTCTCCCTTCCTTTCCTTCTCTCTCTCTCTCTCCCTCTCCCTTCCTTTCCCTCTCCCTCTCTCCCTCTCCCTTTCTTTCCTTCTCCCTCTCTCCCTCTCCCTTTCTTTCCTTCTCTCTCTCTCTCCCTCTCCCTTCCTTTCCTTCTCTCTCTCTCTCCCTCTCCCTTCCTTTCCTTCTCTCTCTCTCTCCCTCTCCCTTCCTTTCCTTCTCTCTCTTTCTCTCTCTGCCTTTCTTTCCTTCTCTGTTTCTCTGTGTCTCGCTCCTTTGATGTGCGCATGACACACGTTCTGATTTTGCGCTTTATTTTCCAGGCTGTGACATCAGGATTGTCCCGGATGGACCCGACAGGAGTCTTCCGCATTGGTGTTTTGTGTTGTATTCAATAAAGTTTTTGGTTGTTACTTCAATGATGAGTGACTGTTTCTCGTTCTTCTGCCCACACATGTGTTTCTTGTTGTCATTGTGTGACATCATGCGCTTTTTGTGGCTCTTGTGTCGTGCAAGGTATGTGTTTGTCCCGGGGGCAGAGGGATCCGGGGGGGGGGGGGGCCTGGGTGTGATGGGGGTTGTATGATGGAACAGCTACCACTTGAACAACTACAGTCTAAACAACTACTCCTTAACCACTACTTAGTCTAAACCACTAAAGTTTTAACAACAACTATCTTTTACAACTACTATGCCTTTACCTCGCTTGCCTTTACCCCATTAATGTATCTATTTTACTGGTAAGTATAAACCCATATGTATATATATATATATATACATGTATGTATGGGTAATGGTATGTACCTGTAAAACACTTGAATTTCGTGGTAAAGGCATGCATGCTAAAGATATATGCGTTGTAAAGTTAATATTGGTAAGTATTAACACTATATATATATACACACACACCCCTATACTCACTATTAATGTTATAAAATCCCTTTCCACCCAAAAAACCTACACCCACCACAAACCTTTAAAATTCCCTTTCCACCCAAAAACCTATACCCACCCTAAACCCTACAAATTCCCTTTCCACCCAAAAACACACACCCACCCTAAACCCTAAAAATACCCTTGCAATCCCAAAAACCCATACCAACCCTAAACCCTAAAATTACCCTTGCCACCCAAAAACACATACCCACCCTAAAACTACCCTTGTCACCCAAAAACCCATATCCACCCAAAACCCTAAAATTACCCTTGCCACCCAAAAACCCACACCCACCCTAATCCCTAAAAATCCCTTTCCACCCAAAAACCCATCCCTACCCTAGACCCTAAAAATACTCTTGCAATCTCAAAAACCCATACTCATCCTTAATCCTAAAATTACCCTTGCCACCCAAAACCCATGCCCACCCTAAACCCTAAAATTACCCTTGCAATCCCAAAAACCCATACCCACCCTAAATCCTAAAATTACCTTTGCCATCCAAAAACCATACCCACCTTAAACCCTAAAAATACCCTTGCCACCCAAAACCCATACCCACCCTATACCCTAAAATAACCCTTGCCACCCAAAAACCCATGCCCACCCAAAACTTGAAAAGTACCTTTGCCACCCAAAAACCCATACCCACCTTAAATCCCAAAATTACCCTTGCCACCCAAAAACCCATACCATACCTTTAATACTTACCAAAATACTTACATTTTAAAGTAATTTTTTTTTAACGAAAATTCAAACACGTTTTCACATAATAAACACTATTTTAGAAAACGGTTTCCTAAACTTATTTTGTTAAAAAAAAAAACATCCACTCTACAAAACCATATAAAATACCTTTTTATCAATAGTAATACATCTTTCATGTACAATCCAAGAGTGCCATCTACTGGCCAGAGGTAGTTGTAAATGCATTAGTGGTTAAAAGACTCGTGATTCAGGTTCAGTCGTTGTTAAGGAGTCGTGGTTCAGGCCCTTCGTTGTGAATGAGTCGTTGTAAAGGTCGTTTCCCAGGGGTGGGTGTTGTGGCCCTCATGGGTCTCCGAGCTGCATGATCATTGTCTCCATGGCATCTGTGGGTCTTCAGATGTGGCTCTGGGCTGGGCTCCCTTTCATACTGCGGGTAGTCGTCCTGCTTAACACCAGCAGTTCGGGCTGGACTGTTCCCATGAGGCACAGGGTCAGACTGATTTGCATATGGCCATGTCTGAACTGGCGTGGTGGAGTGAGCTAAAGAATGATGATGGATTATACCCAGATCAGTTGACTGGGGGTGAGTGTTTGATTTGCTCTAACGCTCCGTCCATCATCCCCTTTCGTATCGCTTTGTTCGCCCTAAGTTGGCAGGGTATGCCCAGACGTGGGTCCCTTGCTCACTTTGCCACTGGATTCAAGATAGCCTGGCTGAGGAGGGTTTTGAACCCGAAACCGGTCCCAGGATGCTTGTTTCTGGTCCAGGGAAGACATGGCTTGGCAGTTCGGGCTGGACTGTTCCCATGAGGCACAGGGTCAGACTGATTTGCATATGGCCATGTCTGAACTGGGGTGGTGGAGTGAGCTAAAGAATGATGATGGATTATACCCAGATCAGTTGACTGGGGGTGAGTGTTTGATTTGCTCTAACGCTCCGTCCATCATCCCCTTTGGTATCGCTTTGTTCGCCCTAAGTTGGCAGGGTATGCCCAGACGTGGGTCCCTTGCTCACTTTGCCACTGGATTCAAGATAGCCTGGCTGATGAGGGTTTTGAACCCGAAACCGGTCCGAGGATGCTTGTTTCCGGTCCAGGGAAGACATGGCTTGGCAGTTCGGGCTGGACTGTTCCCATGAGGCACAGGGTCAGACTGATTTGCATATGGCCATGTCTGAACTGGGGTGGTGGAGTGAGCTAAAGAATGATGATGGATTATACCCAGATCAGTTGACTGGGGGTGAGTGTTTGATTTGCTCTAACGCTCCGTCCATCATCCCCTTTGGTATCGCTTTGTTCGCCCTAAGTTGGCAGGGTATGCCCAGACGTGGGTCCCTTGCTCACTTTGCCACTGGATTCAAGATAGCCTGGCTGATGAGGGTTTTGAACCCGAAACCGGTCCCAGGATGCTTGTTTCCGGTCCAGGGAAGACATGGCTTGGCAGTTCGGGCTGGACTGTTCCCATGAGGCACAGGGTCAGACTGATTTGCATATGGCCATGTCTGAACTGGGGTGGTGGAGTGAGCTAAAGAATGATGATGGATTATACCCAGATCAGTTGACTGGGGGTGAGTGTTTGATTTGCTCTAACGCTCCGTCCATCATCCCCTTTGGTATCGCTTTGTTCGCCCTAAGTTGGCAGGGTATGCCCAGACGTGGGTCCCTTGCTCACTTTGCCACTGGATTCAAGATAGCCTGGCTGATGAGGGTTTTGAACCCGAAACCGGTCCCAGGATGCTTGTTTCCGGTCCAGGGAAGACATGGCTTGGCAGTTCGGGCTGGAGTGTTCCCATGAGGCACAGGGTCAGACTGATTTGCATATGGCCATGTCTGAACTGGGGTGGTGGAGTGAGCTAAAGAATGATGATGGATTATACCCAGATCAGTTGACTGGGGGTGAGTGTTTGATTTGCTCTAACGCTCCGTCCATCATCCCCTTTGGTATCGCTTTGTTCGCCCTAAGTTGGCAGGGTATGCCCAGACGTGGGTCCCTTGCTCACTTTGCCACTGGATTCAAGATAGCCTGGCTGATGAGGGTTTTGAACCCGAAACCGGTCCCAGGATACTTGTTTCCGGTCCAGGGAAGACATGGCTTGGCAGTTCGGGCTGGACTGTTCCCATGAGGCACAGGGTCAGACTGATTTGCATATGGCCATGTCTGAACTGGGGTGGTGGAGTGAGCTAAAGAATGATATTGATTATACCCAGATCAGTTGACTGGGGGTGAGTGTTTGATTTGCTCTAACGCTCCGTCCATCATCCCCTTTGGTATCGCTTTGTTCGCCCTAAGTTGGCAGGGTATGCCCAGACGTGGGTCCCTTGCTCACTTTGCCACTGGATTCAAGATAGCCTGGCTGATGAGGGTTTTGAACCCGAAACCGGTCCCAGGATGCTTGTTTCCGGTCCAGGGAAGACATGGCTTGGCAGTTCGGGCTGGACTGTTCCCATGAGGCACAGGGTCAGACTGATTTGCATATGGCCATGTCTGAACTGGGGTGGTGGAGTGAGCTAAAGAATGATGATGGATTATACCCAGATCAGTTGACTGGGGGTGAGTGTTTGATTTGCTCTAACGCTCCGTCCATCATCCCCTTTGGTATCGCTTTGTTCGCCCTAAGTTGGCAGGGTATGCCCAGACGTGGGTCCCTTGCTCACTTTGCCACTGGATTCAAGATAGCCTGGCTGATGAGGGTTTTGAACCCGAAACCGGTCCCAGGATGCTTGTTTCCGGTCCAGGGAAGACATGGCGTGGCAGTTCGGGCTGGACTGTTCCCATGAGGCACAGGGTCAGACTGATTTGCATATGGCCATGTCTGAACTGGGGTGGTGGAGTGAGCTAAAGAATGATGATGGATTATACCCAGATCAGTTGACTGGGGGTGAGTGTTTGATTTGCTCTAACGCTCCGTCCATCATCCCCTTTGGTATCGCTTTGTTCGCCCTAAGTTGGCAGGGTATGCCCAGACGTGGGTCCCTTGCTCACTTTGCCACTGGATTCAAGATAGCCTGGCTGATGAGGGTTTTGAACCCGAAACCGGTCCCAGGATGCTTGTTTCCGGTCCAGGGAAGACATGGCTTGGCAGTTCGGGCTGGACTGTTCCCATGAGGCACAGGGTCAGACTGATTTGCATATGGCCATGTCTGAACTGGGGTGGTGGAGTGAGCTAAAGAATGATGATGGATTATACCCAGATCAGTTGACTGGGGTTGAGTGTTTGATTTGCTCTAACGCTCCGTCCATCATCCCCTTTGGTATCGCTTTGTTCGCCCTAAGTTGGCAGGGTATGCCCAGACGTGGGTCCCTTGCTCACTTTGCCACTGGATTCAAGATAGCCTGGCTGATGAGGGTTTTGAACCCGAAACCGGTCCCAGGATGCTTGTTTCCGGTCCAGGGAAGACATGGCGTGGCAGGTCGGGCTGGACTGTTCCCATGAGGCACAGGGTCAGACTGATTTGCATATGGCCATGTCTGAACTGGGGTGGTGGAGTGAGCTAAAGAATGATGATGGATTATACCCAGATCAGTTGACTGGGGGTGAGTGTTTGATTTGCTCTAACGCTCCGTCCATCATCCCCTTTGGTATCGCTTTGTTCGCCCTAAGTTGGCAGGGTATGCCCAGACGTGGGTCCCTTGATCACTTTGCCACTGGATTCAAGATAGCCTGGCTGATGAGGGTTTTGAACCCGAAACCGGTCCCAGGATGCTTGTTTCCGGTCCAGGGAAGGCATGGCTTGGCAGTTCGGGCTGGACTGTTCCCATGAGGCACAGGGTCAGACTGATTTGCATATGGCCATGTCTGAACTGGGGTGGTGGAGTGAGCTAAAGAATGATGATGGATTATACCCAGATCAGTTGACTGGGGGTGAGTGTTTGATTTGCTCTAACGCTCCGTCCATCATCCCCTTTGGTATCGCTTTTAACACCAGCAAAAGCCAGGTGTTAATTCCCTGCTGCTACCGCGGCTTATCGCCTGTTTTTGGTTCGCATCGCAGATCTGGCAGTTCGTTGTTAACGTGGTGTAGTGGTGTTTTCGTGTGTTTTTGCACGGGAACGCCTACTCTGCATCTCATCAGGGTTAGTTGGTGGTGTCACCCGTGGAGGTAAATTTTGAGGCAGTTATCGCTGGAATACTTGCGTTGTCTGCAGTTTGCAACCGCTTGTGAATGGGGCGTTAAATCTATCTCCACTTTTGTTGCGTTAAGGTGGCGATAACTCGGAGATAAGTCCTTGTGAATATCCCCCAAAGTCTTTAAGTCTCTTGTTGGGCACAGGGTTCGGCCGGAGACCATACTTCTGGCTCCGGGAGCTGGAACTGACCACTGCATCCGAGTGTGTTTTCGGGGGTGACCCAGTCAACGCCTCCTGACTGAGCCTGCCTGCCAGACAGTTTCTTCACTCTCCCCTCGTGAGCTCCCCGGTGTAGAGACCATCAGCTCTGGCGAGCTGGGTGGAGTGAGACTTGGGGTCTCGTCGGACTCTTCCGACCCCTCTTGGTCAGAGTTCTGATCATAAATCTTCTTGAAGCTAGATACGTTCCTTGTAACCACCTGCTGTCCTCTCTGGGCAGTAACCATGGTTCCTTGAACTTCCACCACAGTCCAACCTTCCGGCTCATAGGGCGTCCTGAACTTCCAGCCAGGGTGTCTGTCTTTGACCACAACGCGGTCCCCCACCTTCAACTGTGGCTCTCTTGCCCTGCGGGCTTCGCTTGCCTTCTGGTTAGTTGTTGTCCTCCTCGCTTGGACGGCCGCGCTGTCCCTTTCCGGGGGCTTCCACGTTGGGTCTGTCGGGATGCTATCCCGCGGAGGCCTTTTGAAAAGTAAATGTGAGGGAGCGCACTTGGTTGTGCTGTGTGGCGTCTGCCTGTAAGCGTCAAGGAATTGGTCGAGTGCAGATTCTGCGTCTTCCCTTTGATCCACGGCAATACGCAGGGCCCGGTTGAGTGTTCGCATGAGACGCTCCACCTCCCCGTTGGCTTGGGGCCACAGAGGGGTGATTTTCCGGTGGCGGATTGCTTTTCTCTCCAGGTACTCTTGGAACTCCCGGCTTTGGAACGGGGGCCCATTGTCTGATCGAATTTCCTCTGGCAGACCCATCAGTGCAAATGTCTTGTTCAGGACTCTTTGGACATGCGTGAATGCCGTTGACGCCACCACCTCCACGATAGGGAACTTTGAGAAGGAGTCGACCATTACCAACATGGTGCGCCCATCTGGGAAACTCCCGAAATCCAGGCTGACCTTGGCCCATGGGGTTTCGCTGGGCTCTTCAGTGATCACCGACGCCGGGTCTCCCCCAGTGATGGTGCAGGCATGGCATTGCCTCACCATTTCCTCCACCATGGAATCCATCGCTGGGAACCAGACCTTGTTCCTTAGCCTGGCTTTTGTCTTTGCCATCCCTTGGTGTCCGACATGCGCCAGCTGAAGGATCCGCCTCTACAACATCTTCGGGATTACGATTACATGTCCCCTCAGAACGACTCCATGCTCTCCCCCACTTAGTTCGTGGCGTACCCGCCAGATCTGTTGCCGAGCGTGGCTGTCTTCGGCTCTGAGTTCCCGAGTCCCGTCCATGAAGTGCGCCCAGCCGTTGCTCATCAGAGTGGTTTTCACCCTGGACAGTGTCTCGTCTTCATCCGTTGCATGGCCAATTTCCTCGAGCGTCATGGCTGTGGGGCACGCCTCCTGCGAGATCATTTTCACAAACGCCTCGGAATACGCTACATCCGTTGGTGAGCTTCGAGGTAGCATGGCCTCCGGGTGTCGCGACAGGTAGTCGGCCGGGTTGTGTGCACCCGGGCGGAACATAACTTTGAAATTATATGACTGCAGCTGCACGGCCCATCTCTCTATTCTCGGGGGCGCCAGTCTGGACAACCCTGCAAAGAGCGGGAGTAAGGGTTTATGGTCGGTGACTACCTGGAATTCCTGGCCACATAAGTACAAATGAAAGTGCTGGCACGCCCATTTTATTGCCAGGGCCTCCCTCTCAATTTGGGCATACCTTGTTTCTGTGTCTGTGAGTGCCCTGCTGGCGTACGCCACCGGTCTCCAGGTTTCTTGACCATGTCCCTGAAGGAGGACTGCTCCAAGGCCAACTGGGCTGGCGTCGACGATCAATTCAGTGCGGCGGTACGGATGAAAATAGGCCATCACCATCTTGTCCAGGAGCGCTGCCTTGATGCTGTTGAACGCTGTGTTGGCGGCCACGGTCCACTCCCACTTGTGGTCATTGCGTGTGAGAGTGCGGAGCGGTTCCGACAGGGCGGCCAGGTTTGGAATGAATCTGCCACAGTACGTGGCCATGCCAAGAAAGCTTCGTACCTCCGTGGGGTTCTTCGGGGTGCTGGCCGCTCGGATGGCTACGGCCTTCTTTGCGTCCACCTGTAGTCCTTCCCTGGTGAATGTGTACCCGAAGAAATCAACAGACTCCTGGTAGAATGAGCACTTTGCCTTATGAAGAGTCAGTCTGCAGTCTTCGAGTCTCTGGAGGGTGGCCCGGAGGTGAGTGTGGTGTTCTTCTAGGGTGTTCGAGAACACCAGGATGTCGTCGCTCAGATTGATCACACCCTGCAGACCCGACAGTGCTTCCCTGATGGCGTTCTGGAAGACCTCGGCTGCCGACGACACCCCGAAACTCAGTCTCTTGTACCTCCTAAGGCCAACGTGAGTTGAGAACGTGGTGATGTACCTGCTCTCGGGTTCGAGCTCCAGCTGGTGGTATCCTGCGTTCAAGTCCAGCTTCGAGAACCACTTGGCTCCGTTTAAGTCTGCCACTATGTCGTCCATGGTGGGCGTGATGTGGCGTTCCCTCTTGACCGCCATGTTCGGTAGCCTCCTGTCCACGCAGAGCCGGATGGCTCCGGGCTGCTTTGGTTTGGGAGCCACGACCAGCGGGGACACCCACGGTGTTGGGCCGGCCACCTTCTCGATCACATCGAGGTCCTCCAGCTTCTTCAGCTCTTCTTCCACTTGCGGGCGGAGATTGAACAGCACCCTCCGGTGCCTCAGGGCGACGGGCCTCACAGTGGTGTCAATGTGGAGCTTGAACCGTTTTCCTTTTAGCTTGCCTAGTCCAGTGAACAGCGCTGCGAACTCCCTCAGAATGGCTTCAGCGTGGGAATCATGGATCTGGTGGGCAAAGAAGACCAGGCCCAGGTCCTCGGCCGTATGGCAGCTGAGCAGCGTGCCTTTTCTCCCTTCCGTGATGTGGAATCTGGTCACCGTGACATGCTTTCCGCTGGCGATTTTGGCTTGGATGACACCTCGGAGGGGGACTGGATCTGTCCCTCCGTACGTGTATATTCGGGCCTTGGTGGGTGCGAGCGGGGGCCGTGGCGACAGACGATCATACTGCTCCGAGTCCATCATGTTGACGGATGCACCCGTGTCGATGAGTGCCCGGACGGCCGTTCCTTCTACCAGGACGGAGCACATCGGTGGCGGCCTCCGGTGATTGTCGGACCTGCTGACAAACGACACGACGAATACTTCATTGTCATCATCTTCGAGGGCGAGGCAGCGTTCCTGTTGCGAGTCCTCCCCTGTCGACGGCGGGTCATCGAGTGAGACCTGGCGCAGGCGTTGCGATATACCCCGTGACCTTGGAGGAGCCTGTCTGGACCGGCCGCTGCGACACACCTTGGCGAAGTGGTTTACCTTCCAGCAGCGGGAGCACGTCTTCCCTCTTGCTCCGCACACCGCCGTCGCCGAGTGGTCTTCCCCGCAGTAGCCGCATGGCCCTTCGGTCGTCGTCCTTGTTGCCTGGCGAGCCATGTTGGGGCGTCTTTGGATTGCCTCTACCCTCTCCTCTTTGACGGGCGCATATCTGGATGCGTGTGACGCCGCGACAGACTTGTGCAGAGCAGCCTCCATTTCACCAGCCCGGACGTCCGACAATTCGTGAGACCGGGCCAAGATGAGGATCTCGTCCAGAGTGATCCCTGGCTGTCGAAGGATCAGCTTCCGCAGCAGTTTTGAGCGGCACCCCTGGATGACTTGGCCGTGTATTACCTCCCTCTGGTCTGTGAAGGCGCACGTGCCGGCCAGCCTGCGCAGTCGCGCGTAAAACATGTCCACGGACTCGGTGTCCGACTGCGACGCCTGTCTGAACTTGAACCGCTCGAAGTCGGGGTTAAGTTGAGGGTCAAAGTGCTTGTTGAGCGCGGATGACCGCCACCTCGTAGTTGTCATCATTGCCTGTGTTAGGGAGCGTTTCGAAAAGGTCGTAGATCTCAGAGCCTCCGTAATAGATGAGTAAGGACCTCTTCACGGTGCCATCAGTCTCTCTCGTGCCCTTGAAATAGTGGTTTAGCCGTCCGACCCACGCCTTCCACCGTGGGGCCGCCGTGGCAGGTCTGCTGTTTCGCTGAAGGGCGGCAGTGGTGAGACACCCGTGTGGCCGTGTCCTGGGGGCGGTGCGTTGGCAACCCTGTCCGAATTGTCTACTGCGGCCTGCTGAGCAGCAGCGCCTGCTGGGGGTTGGTTGCTCATGGCACCAGCGTACTCGTGCACAGGTGTGGTGGTGTGGTCCTGGCGCAAGGGTTGTGCATGCTGCGTGAGCGCCGGCGTGGGGCCACGTGTGACTGCCTGGTCCTCTGGGCCTGTTCCCCGGGGTGAGGCGGTACTGCGCCCCCTCATGCTCTGTGGCGGATGATACCCTTCGTGCTAGCGTGGGGAGCGTCCAGTTCCTGTCCGGCCTCTGCGGGGGCTTGGGCCCAGCTGACTTCCCTCCCAAGCGCATAGATGGGGTTGCAGGGCTGCAAAGGCTGCTGGGGGTGGGCCTGCTGGCAGTAACTCTAGGCCTCTCTAGTGGCTTTGGGGCCTCTGTCTTGCCTGTAAGCCGGCAGGTGGGGAAGGTACTTGCTGCCTGAGAGCCTCTCTCTCATCAATCACCGTTGCACAGGGCGCCTGCAGTACCGCTCGTCACCACAGCGGTGTGCCCTCACGGGCCTTCCACTCACCGGAGGATGTCTTCGACGGCCGGATGCACTTCCGGTCAGAGCACGCTCCCGCTGCTCCGGGGAGGCGCACAGTCAGGTGGAGGGCGCGCCGGCCGGGGTCCGGAGCCCTGTGATGTGTGGGCACAGCGGCGGCAGCCGTTCAGGACGTTGCTCGGGGGCACAGACGCAACCTCTGCTGCCATTGATGACGGAGCGTCGCGGGTGGGCTCCGCGTCGGGTGACCTTCAGGAGGTGATGCATGCGAGGGCAGCGACCGGCCTCGTCGCCAATGTAGCGCGGCGGGGCCTATGGAAGTGCGAGGCCGCAGCAGCACTGTAAAAGAGGTACGCCACACTTGTTACTGAGTACTGGCCGGAAGACCCCGAGCGGTCTCTGCCGTTTATTTATCCCCTCGGGTCGAGCCCGCCCCGAGGGGTGTATGCATGCATGTATGGTGATACAATGTAGTAGAGTGGCCGGATGGCTCTCTACAGGAACGTATTTTCCGCACTGATTTCTACAGAAGCAGAGCAGGTGAGAAACTAAACCTGACCTTTCGTAACTGCATTTCAAGCAGTGGGGCAAAGCTATCATATTAACCAGTCTCAGACTTGTCAACTAAATTAACAAGCAGTGGTAAAGCCAATAGGTTTTGCCTAAGCAAAATGTATTGGCTTTTTAGATGTGTTTTTTACATGTTGTACAGCAGCGCGATCTGATGTGCAAGATACAACCTCTCTGGCACTTTGCCTTTTTTAAACAATGCCGGGGTAGATTGCAGAACTCCATTTGAAAATGTGCTAGTGGAGAGGTACTGGAAATGTTATAAATGGTCATCATCCACAGTTTTGAACGAAAGGTATCCTGTTCCTGGGGGCCAGAGGAGAAAAAAAAGGGGGGGGGAAACGAAGGGACACGTCAGTAATGGCGGACGTAGGTAGGTGCTAGAGGGAGCAAGAAAGATAATGCTCGTCCAGGGATAGCTCCAATTAGGAGCAATGGCCCTCACACACCCCGAGGGGTGTCATGCTTCATCATAGGGCAGCTCCTCGTTGGGCCAGGGCTGCAATGCCCAACGGGCCCCGCGAGGGGGCTCTTTGCAGAGGTCTTCTTGGTTTTGCCGTCGTGAAGCTAAATGATGTTATGTGAGGGCAAACCTATGTGAAGGGAGTAGATGTGGGAATGTGCAGGTGTGGTTTAAAAATGGCTCCCGGATACTCCAAGGGGAATTTTATTCACGGAGTGTCTGGGCCATGCTTAAAAACGGACTGAAAAGTCGCGAACTGAGAGGGGGAATTAGACCTGTGTCAGTTATAGTGAGTTGTGCAAAAGGGCCGACATGTTTCTTGCCTCTTTAAAAAGTCCAACTGGATCTCGGCAATTCTTCAGGACCTAAGAACCTCGTCTACTCTCAAGGGGGCGGCAAATTATATCAGACAGAGGTAAGAGTCACGTCCCCTTATGTCAGGATAATATAGTTGTCCTGGTGTGTGAAAAAAATAATAAATAAATCAAACGTGAGGTACAGTTATACCTTCCGGAGATAGGTGCACCTAGGGGATAAAACATAGAACATACAAATCAATGGGTACTCGATGAGGCAAGGGCTTGGTCACCTTGGAAGGTAATGTAAAAATTCAACAGCATGGGGAAGGGAAAGAAAGGAAAGGGAGAGGGGTGAAAGGGGAAGGGGAAGAGGAAAAGGGAAGGAAAAGACAGGAGTAGGCATATGTATTGCCCAGGTGAAGAATATGAGAGGGGGAGGCAACCAGCCTACTGGAGAAAAATTCACAGAGATGTTAGCATAAGTAAAACAAATACATAAGACATCTTTATTGCATTGATGTGGTGAGTACCCATGCATCTCCATTGTGAATGTCTCAAGCCACGTTGTCTCTAGAAGCAATTAGTGCAGTGTTGTGATACCTGGTGATGGTAATATAAATTAATTATTGTTCATATCCACACTCAAAAAAGACAAATGGGGACCTAATGTAAAACGAGGGGGGTAGGGGAAACAACTCATAATGAAGGCATAGTCCCAACATAATGTGAAATGGTCACATGTATCATACAGCACTTGTGGTGAGTGTGTGGCTTGGCCACGTGGTGAACACATTTTAGCAAGCTGTATTATTGTCCACCTTGCAGTCTCTCAAACCCTGTATCCCACTCACCGGAAGATACATACTGTTGTGGCGAAGGTATATCAATGATATACTTATCCTGTGGCAAGGCACCATCGATTCTTGCACTGACTTCTGCAACTGGGTGAATACACTTTACCAGTCCCTCAACTTCAGCAAAACCACTTCCCCCACAGAGAAACCTTTCCTGGACCTAGTGGTAAGACTTAGCAAAGGCAAATTGACCACTAAAACATACAAAAAACCTACCAATACCAACAGCTTGCTTCGGTACGATAGCCACCATCCCAAACATCTATGGGATAACCTCCCGTTTGGTCAATTTTTGCGCCTAAGACGTAATTGCAGTGACATAAGGGACTACAAACGACAAGCTGAATCCCTCATTTCTGACCTTATGGCCTGGAGATACCCTGAAAATGTGGTAAAAAAAGCCAACAAAAGAGCCAGGAACAACCACAGAGAGGCTTTACTAGAATCAAGGGAACGTACACCTAGTGATGTAATCACCTGCGTCACCTCCTTTACCCCACAATCCAACAACATCCAAAAGATTATAAGAAAACATTGGCCCATTCTGTGCACTGGAGAATTGTCACCAGCCACCCCCCGCTTTGCCTTTAAACGAACTGCCAACATTAAGGACAGGGTTGTACACACGAGACCACCTCCCACCCCCACACCCACCAGGCGCCAACTACAACTTTGGGGGCTCCCTCCCGTGTCTGGGCATTACCCATGTGGGTCATGCAGCGTGTGTCCCTTCACACACCAATCCAAACAGGTGGACATAGGAACCCATGCCGCATGGGTTCAGAGAATCCACACAAATTGTAATACACGTAACTGTGTTTACATGCTCACATGCCCTTGCCAGAAACGCTACATAGGCATGACCACACAGGCAGTAAAACTACGCATCACTGAACATCGAAGCAACATTAGGTGCAAGAAAAGCATGACGAAATTACTCATGCACTATATGGAACAACGACACACACCTGATGATATTGAGTGGACAGTCCTGGAAGCAAATGCTACCCTGACCTCCCATGCCCTCTTAGTCCGGGAACAATAATGGGTTTTTCGTTTAAAAACACACCAGACAGGCCTCAATGATGATATACCATGGGGAGAGGTGACACGCTGATTTTTTGACCCTTGATCTAGTCACACAAGACGAAACTTACACACTTGGAGCATCAGACTGTTACCGGGCTCCTCTCAGGGTCCGTCACGCCGATAACACAGCCATGTAAAATCCATACAGTCTCTCTAAACACTCCAGTACCCTGTAAATATATACCTGGCCCACCATGGCGCCCCGTGCCCCCCTCAGTGATGGATTTTAGATCCCATATACCCATCACCGTTGAACTGCAGCTGTCCATCTCACGATGGCGCCTGCAACTGCACACGAGGAGTTACCCACCCCCCTCCAATTCGGCCGCCCCTCCTCTACTGATCCACATACCAATCGAAAAAGTAATACCCATGCAGCCACCTTATTCATAACAGAGCTCATCTTTGACATTCCTGGCAAACCTTGGGAGCGCCACCTTCCACCAACCTTGAGGTAGTTCTAGCCCCCTGGACTAACCTTTCACACATCGTGATCGCTCCATTCAAAGATGGCCCCCACTCCTTCCACATCAAGTATGACCCCCTTCCAACATGGCCGCCATTCCCTTGTGATCCATATACTGTTCCAAGATTGCTCCCGCCTTTGCCATCTTGATCCACCCTGGCCACCATCCGTTTCATTTTTAACAGGCAATTCTGGCATTAGCAAGACCACCCTGGGACAACTGGCCACGGGTAGGTCCCACACTAGGAACCGCGAGGATTCAAGTAAGTGTTTGCCATTCCGCGCTCGCTCTTCCAACCCTTTAGAGCTCATCTCCTTGCTCTTTTCGGCCCCCCTCCCCCCTTTTTTTAAGCATCACCAACGCCCCCCGTATTTATTATCATACACCTTGTACGGAGCACTATGATCCGCATATTTGCCGATCTCAGCACTAGTGCCGCCCCCCCTTTTTCCCTTACTAGGCCGGCATTCACCGCCGCCATCTTCCAGGAGGGAAAACCTTTCCCATACCCATAACCTGCTCTGCTCAACTTATCGCGCTTCGCCCATTGACGAACCCAACACGAATACTCCGGAGACACGCAGGCTGATTCCGACGCATGTTGCCGGTCTGCCGAATACTAATCTAGCGGCCATTTGTGTTCCCTTTGAATATGTCCTCCACCGTTTCCTTATTACCCTGAAGCATGTCCCACGCCTCCCTTGTTACGCTCGAATTTGCGACGCGCTCTGTGTGTGCCCCGCTGGTTGTCCTCGAGCCTCTCTGGTGTTGCCATTGTGACCCAGATAGTATACCCATGACGTTAACCATGGCAGTAACATCATGTGGGCTCGGATCTTCCATAGCACGAAATTAGTTATACTTAGCACTGTCCAGGTATTGAGACTTTCCACAGCAGCCCCAACTTGCAGCGCGCCTCCACCCCAAGTCATTCACAACGGCTCCAGAGTGGCACGAATGAGTCCAGCGTCTGGTACATATGTTGAACCACCAGTTGTTATATGTATACTATACTTTACTCTGAGTCTTGCTCCCCCCCTGTAGACATCATCAACTATCCGGGTTCCAGGAGCACCATACCATGTTAACCAATTACTCCCCCAAAATATTTTCAGATTGGTTTCTCGAGACTTAAGCAAGGTCACCGACTTGTCCCAGTTGGGGCATTACTTCCCCATCCTTCGGGTGAATGGGATACAGGGTTTGAGAGACTGCATGGTGGACAATAATACAGCTTGCTAAAATGTGTTCACCACGTGGCCTAGCCACACACTCACCACAAGTGCTGTATGATACATGTGACCATTTCACATTATGTTGGGACTATGCCTTCATTATGAGTTGTTTCCCCTACCCCCCTCGTTTTACATTAGGTCCCCATTTGTCTTTTTTGAGTGTGGATATGAACAATAATTAATTTATATTATCACCACCAGGTATCACAACACTGCACTAATTGCTTCTAGACACAACGTGGCTTGAGACATTCACAATGGAGATGCATGGGTACTCACCACATCCATGCAATAAAGAAGTCTTATGTATTTGTTTTACTTATGTTAACATCTCTGTGCCTTTTTCTCCAGGAGGCTGGTTGCCTCCCCCTCTCATGTTCTTCACCTGGGCAATACATATGCCTACTCCAGTCTTTTCCTTCCCTTTCCCTCTTCCCCTCCTTCCCCCTTTCCTTTCTTTCCCTTCCCCCTGCTGTTGAATTTTTACATTACCTTCCAGGGTGACCGAGCCCTTGCCTCATTGAGTACCCATTGATTTGTATGTTCTATGTTTTATCCCCTAGGTGCACCTAACTCCGGAAGGTATAACTGTACCTCACGTTTGATTTATTTATTATTTTTTTCACACACCAGGACAACTATATTATCCTGACTAAGGGGACGTGACTCTTACCTCTGTCTGATATAATTTACCGCCCCCCTTGAGAGTAGACAAGGTTCTTAGGTCCTGAAGAATTGCCGAGATCCAGTTGGACTTTTTAAACAGGCAAGAAACATGTCGGCCCTTTTGCACAACTCACTAGAACTGACACAGGTCTAATTCCCCCTCTCAGTTCGTGACTTTTTCAGTCCGTTTTTAAGCATGGCCCAGACACTCCGCGAATAAAATTCCCCTTGGAGTATCCAGGAGCCATTTTTAATCCACACCTGCACATTCCCACATCTACTCCCTTCACACAGGTTCGCCCTCACATAACATCATCTAGCTTCACGACGCAAAACCGAGAAGACCTCCGGCAAAGAGCCCCATTGTGGGGCCCGTTGGGCATTGCAGCGCCGGCCCAATGAGGAGCTGCCCTATGATGAAGCATGACACCCCTCGGGGTGTGTGAGGGCCATTGCTCCTAATTGGAGCTATCCCTGGACGAGCATTATATCTCTCTTGCTCCCTCTAGCACCTACCTACGTCCACCATTACTGACGTGTCCCTTCGTCCTTCGTTTTCCCCTCCCCCCCCTTTCCCTCCTCTGGCCCCCAGGAACAGCATACCTTTTGTTCAAAACTTCTGATCGGGCCTGTATGCTGGACCTATCAAGCCCCCTATCCCTCCCTGTGAGACTTTACATCATCCACAGTTGCCATCCAGGATGTGCTACCCTGAACTAAGGCTCTTTTCGTTGACTAGATATCTGATCCTTCAGCTTTTATTGGTTGGTCTCAGATGCATATATATTTCCTTTTCTTCTTTATCCTTCTGAATAAAACATCAATTTATTTTCTAATTTACTTATTTTTTAAGGCTGCTCTTCATTCATAATTTACGGAGGTCACTTTGTTCATATCTGAACTAAATTTCCTTTTTGGATTAAGCTGACAGCTTGTTTTGGGAGCTACATTTCTCACTCTTATGCTCATGTAGCTTAAACAGCATGTTCATTCATGTTCCCTTCGCTTCTTTGTGGTACAGCAAGATATAGTTTATTTTGTATATTTGTTTGAAGTCTATTAGCATTTAAACAAAAGACACGTTTAAAATGTAGTTTCACATCAAAAGTAACTAATGGTTAAGCCTGGGGAAGGTCCACAGGAGAGGCAAAATAATCACTGACGCGTTTTTGTGTAGAAGCAGAGAGTCTTTGTCTGAATAAGAGTATGTAAGGGTGAGGTTCGGAGTAAAGAGGACTCCATACAGTTTCTGGGTGACAGGAAAATATGCCGATGAAGTCTGATGGCACTGCAATTGTCACGTATTAAGGGAGGGGGGGGGGGTCAATTTCCGCATTGTTTTTGGTTTCAGTGTGGAAGCCTGCGGTTAATTGTTATTAAAATATTCCTTCAAAACATACCAGGGGTAATGCATTTTTGTTTCTGAGTACCACGAGTTAATTAAATTATGATCCCTTCTGTGCAAACAGCAAACTGCATTCCACTATTGTTTTAGGTTTGTGGCCCGGGGAAATCCTATTGGATACAGCAAGTCCCATGTAAAACAATCACCACTAGGTCATCTTGTTTGGTTCTTCTTTTGTTCACAAGTCAGTTTTTTCTTCTAGACTTGATAGCAGTAGTTCAGTCAATCATGTTGCTATATAGGTAATGTTCAGTACAAATATTGCTGAATTTTAGGGTACTGGAAAAGCATAGGTTCCAAAGTTACACCTTTATTGTGGCACCTCCAGCAACGGTCGACATCATATAGACCAGCCTTGGATAGTTTATTGGGAGACACTAAATACTTAGTGCAAAGAAGATCGATGGGATGTTTGAGGCGGAGCTGAAGCATTTCATGGCCGCTTCCAAGATCACTTCTTGAGCTAGTCAGGTATGACAAAACCCACTGCTTCAGTTCATATTTCAGCATGATTTCCACTCTAGTTTTGTTATTTTGTCTGACCGATTTGATGTAATAGTAGATTGTTGCAGTGTCTGGCAGCTTTTCTAGGATGATTGATTGATTTCAGTACAGTTGTAGACATCTTCCCTGGAAAATTATTTTTTCAAAATGTTTTTTGTATACTGAAGATTAATGTTTGGCAGTTTTGTCAGTTGAAATGAGCGACTGTTCAATTCTTTGTGATGGAGTCTGCGTTTCCAACATTGTTTTTTTTTTTAACAGAAATATGCCTTAGTTTTCCATACGTTCTTTTTTTATGATTAAACCAAATGCCACTGTTAAGCCATATTTCTTTACATATACCTCATGGTTCAGCACATTTGTTATTATTTTGGGAAGTTTGCGATTGCTTGTGGAGGTGAAGATGAGAAGGATTCAGCAACTGCCACATCTAGTTTGACCCAGAGAGGGGTGTTTGAGGTTGATGGATCATACTGTCATTGGAGACCTTGGGATATTCTGGTGGCATATTGTAAAGAACTGACTCCTTTTACATGAGCATCCCCCAAAGTTCTGGACTAATGCTGCTGGTTTTTCGACTCTGAGAGGGCACTGGGGCCTACTAACCAGATCTCGGTGCCAGTGTTCTAACCACTTAAAAAAATTATGTTGAAATGGCTAGCCCCAACTGGCATAAGCTGACTTACTTAAAAGTTCCCTAGTAGATGGTACCCAGGGCATGTAAGACTGAGTGTCGTTCCCCACACCCCCTCCCCCTCCTAAAGCTGCAGCACTGGTTGTGCCACCCTATGCAGTACAACATGGCTGGGGGAGGTCTGCCTTAGTAAACTTGATCACTGGATCCCGTTAGATATCATCTCCTTCAGTCAGATCTTAAAAAGTCTCAAATCGGGTTCCCCTCTGGACCCCCTCCCAGTTACCACACTGCAAAAACTTGAGACACCTGCTCTACAGCTGATCATGGAACTACTTAATGCATCCCTAAGGGAAGCCTTGGTTCCATCGGAGTGGAAACATGCTATGATTCTTCCACTCCTGAAGAAGGCTAATGCTGACCCGGCTCAGATGTCCAATTTCCGCCCCATTTCTCTGCTCCCAGTTTTTTCCAAAATTTTGGAGAAACACGTGAATTTGCATTTAACCCGATATGTTGAGACCTATAAGTTTCTGCATCCCTCTCAATCGGGCTTTAGAGAAAGCTACTATACAGAAACCACACTTCTGGGAGTTACCGAAATGATGCGGAGCCGCTTGGACGCCGGCGACACTGTGGCGCTCATATTATTAGATTTGAGTGCCGCTTTTGACACAGTATCTCACACCGTGCTTCTGCAAGCCTTACAATCCATTGGCGTAACCGGACTCGCCCTGAAATGGCTGGCTAACTTCTTAATGGACCGTACGTTTCAGGTCTTTTCCCCAGCGGCAGTATCTAAAATTCACGCCTCTCCCCATGGGGTTCCACAGGGCTCTATACTCAGCCCTCTGCTATTTAATATTTACGTTAAGCCTCTGTCTGATATCGCCGAGGAGGTGGGACTGTCAATTTTTTCCTATGCTGACGACACCCAAATAATCTTCTCCCTGTCTGCTAAAGAAGCTGCGCAATCTTCTTCTCTCTTAACGGGGCTTCGCAATATCACGCAGTGGATGCAGGCTAATTCACTGAAACTCAATGGGGAGAAGACTGAGGTGCTAATCTTAGGGAAGAATAAAGAACTTTGGGGTCCTCAGCACTGGCGCCCTGAATTGGGTGCCTTTCCCCAGCCTACCCACCAAGCTCGCAATCGGGTGTCATCATCGATGATCAACTCTCGATGAAACATCATGCAGTAAAGGTGGCGGCGACCTGTTTTGGCATCCTTAAGTGGCTAAGAAAGATCTTGTGGATGTTGCCAGATTCTACGCAAAGAACCGTATTCCAGGCCTTGATTACCTCTCGCCTGGACTATGGCAACAGCCTCTTTTTGGGATCCAACAAGGATGTTATACGCAAGTTACAGGTAGTACAGAACGCCGCTGCCCGGCTTCTATGCCGCATCCCTAGAACTACGTCTGCCTCTGGTTCTTTGCGTTCACTCCACTGGCTTAAAGTGGAAAACCGCATCAAATTTAAAACTCTAACTATCATGTTCAAGATCAAAACTGGCAAGGCCCCGCAATACTTGAGCACCTTTGCTCAGCCATATGTTCCTTCCCGCCCCCTTCACTCAGCTAATCAAGCTAATTTTATGGTCCCTAGGCACAGATTGTCCCGGATGGGTGGTCGCTCTTTTTCCTGCTTGGGTCCCACTATGTGGAATTCTCTTCCTCTTGCACTTAGGACCGAGACCTGCTATACCCATTTTCGTAGATCTCTGAAAACCTGGGTTTTTGATCAATAGGCTTCCCCTTCCTCTTTTGGCAACCTGCAAGGCGGCGCCGGGAAGCCTTTGGGCAGCTGTGCGCCTTATAAAACCTAAATAAATAAATAAATAAATGGCTGCCAGTCTGTCAGTGCAGCCTGGAAGAGCTGTATTAAACTGCTAGTTTGACTTTGCCATTTAAACCTATGGCAAAGCTCCACTTCCCTTAATAATATATGTAAATTTCCCCATAGAAAGTCCTATGGAGCCCTGAGGCAGGGAGCTGTATATTATTAAGTAGGACATATGCTTTTAATGTGTCCTGACAGTAACACTTCCAAATTGTCGTTTTGCTGTAGAAATGTTAGTAGCCCCATAGGCTAACACAGAGTTATTGGCTGACCCCCTTAGCCCGTCTAACTTCTGAATGGGACTACTAAAATAGGTACTTCGAGGTATCAAATTTGTTGCAGCATTAAACCCGACTTGATGTCCAAGTCGAATTTAAAGTCACTTTTAAGGAAAGACAACTTTTAGAAAGTTGCCACTCTGTAGCCCAGTTTGTCCAGTTGCCCTCACTTGGTTGCTGGCCACCAGACAACTTTCTGCCCTCCTGAGGCGTTGTCTGAATGGCTCCCAAACTTAGTAACAATGGTAGCCTGCTAGAGAGGGAGGTGTTACCTCCCCCTTGCAGGAAGCCACTCGGTGTTAGCCAAAAAGGTGAGCTTCAAAGGCTAAGCTGTCTTTGGTGGGGAAATGGCAATTACAGTCCTGAAGTGTTGCCCCTTTGTTTAGGTGGGCAAGCTGGCAGCGGGAACAGAGAGGGGACACCAGTGCCGAAACATGTTTTCCCATGGGCGTGTGGCCCACAGGTAGCCTTACCTGTAAGGTGGGCTACCAAGCTCCGAACATCCAAGGAAGGGTTCAGACATATTGGGAGTGGGAAGAATAGAGCACTCTGGGACTGCTAGGTGCCACAGATAGCCAGAAGTCGTCACAGGGAGGAATGATGCTGGTAGCCCACTGGATAGTGACAGCATCATCCCCCAGGGAACTTTCTGGGCATAACTTTGGCAGTCTGAACCTTAGATCACTACAGGACTGGAGAAAGGACTGAGGAAGGACTGCCCTGATGACCACTGGATCTGGCAGAGAGACTGCACCATCTGCTGGACTGTACCTGCCGCACCTTGGGCTAGCAAAGAGAGGACTGTACATGTGGCTCCTGGCTTTAGGAAAAGTTGCTCCCAAGCCCTAGACCAAAGAAGTGACTCCGAGGGTCAGTCAGCAGACCCCATGGAACCAGCACCTGGGCCATCAAAGCTGAAGTAGCCTAACTCAGCAAGTCAGTAGCCACTTTTGGAGATTCGCCGCTGAAAACTGCTGGGCACCCTTAAGAGACTGATCCTCGACAGCCAAAAGTTGCACTGAGTCTGCCGGACCCGGGAGTGTCGTATGAGTCCAGATTGTTCACTCAAGAGGGACACTAGGCTCCACCAAAGTATACCGCTGGACTCACTGTGACCAGAGACCAGTAGCCCAGCAGCAGTTGACCATCTACTAGCTCAAAGAGGACTTTGAGGTGCTCCGAACTCTGTGGCCAAAGTAATCCCACCTGACCCGTGGACGGAGGAGTAACCGCAAGGACACTCGTTGACCGCACAGCACCCAGAGCATCATCCATCTCCTGCATCCCCAGCATCAGGACCACTCCACTAAAGTCTATGGCGGTCATGGTGTAAAGTTCAGAACTGGACTGGAGAACACTTAGGTGACCAGGTAACTGTCCAAATACTCCTTAGTGGCTCCCCTGACCTTCTCCATACTGGATTTGGCCAACCCAGTTGGGCCGAAGTAGCCGAACACAACTCTTTCAAAGTGTTCAAAAGTTTCTAAACTTTATAGGTACCAATGCTTGAGTAAAAGTACTGAGATTTATCTCTCTTTTAAAAAATCTGAATCCTCGGAACTCTCTGGTGAATTTCGCTCATCTTGGGCTCTAAAAACTCACAAAATATAGTCTAATTTTATAAATTGGTGTCGGATTTCTTTTGTGTCATGTGACTTTCTTGTTTTGGTCTTTGGTGCTTTTAAATGCTTTACACTAGTTCCTAGCCTTGCTGCTCGAAGCCACAGCTACCAAGGGTTGAGCTAAAGGTTTTGCAAACAAGCATGACTAGACCCAAGACAGTTTTTGCAAGTGTATTACACGGTAAGTTCGCACAACCATACTATATAATACACCCAAATTTTCACACATATTGATATGCTTAACAATTTAGGAATCTTATCTATCCCTCTGTTTTGTCTCTCTGTAATTTCTGAGGAAACTCTTTGTGTGGTTCCCTTTCCATAGAAATTTGTTCAATGTTTTATTCAGTTCTTTAAAAAAAAAGAAAATTAAAGGAACTAGAAGCATTTATTGGGGAATAATATCTTATATGTGAGCATCCTTTTTATAATATGAAGCCTGTCCCAACTGGGGTTCAGAAGGGAACATGCCAAGGTCTTTTGTTTTATTTATTCCAGCACTTTAGATTGTAATAGTTTAAAGTGATAGACATGCTATTTATGAAATGGATACCCAGATAATGTATACTATTAGGGTTGTATTTAAATCCAGAGTGTGCTATATGGTGTTTTAAGCATAATGTAGATAGTGGGAGGACCTCCAATTTACCGTCATTAAGTTTGCAGCTTGATATATTGGTGTATACAAATAGTTCATTGAGAAGGTGTGGAATAGAATTCTCTGATTTGTTTATGAGTACTAAAATGTCACCCACATATGCTGTTATTTTATATTCATTGTGACCAATGGTTATCCAACTCACTTTACTGTTATGTCTTATAGGGTTTCTAAACACAGTATGAAAAGTAGTGAGGACAGTGGACAGCTCTTTCTTGACACTCGTTCTAGGCAGAAATTAGGTGATCAAGTTCCATTAACCAGAGTGTTTACTTTAGGATGGTTATAGAGGAATTTAATTTTTTCGACAAAATATTTGGGAATACAATGACAAATAAATTCAGCCAAATCCGTCAAATGCCATTTTGGCATCAATTGTAAATCCTAACATTCCTTGTCAGCAAATGATAGGCTGCTGAAGAGAAGCCTTGTGTTAGATGTTGATACTGATACTCATACTCTCCCCTTTTAAATATTTTTAGAAGCTAGTATTTAAATTTTAATATGTTCTTACATTTAAAAATGTGTTATAAGCCAGAAGTTTTGTGAAAATCGTACAATGTTTATTAATAAGTCTTTAATTTTAGGTTTTGTTGTAATCTTGTCCTTCTTTAGGTAGTACAATGATAGTCGCTGTGGTAAATGAAGCTTGTGGGGGCTTATTTTCCTGGTAAATACATCTGGGAGTTCTGGGGTTAAGTCTTCCATATGTGACATAAATAGCGCTGACATAAGTTTCTTTCGTGACACATTCCGTGCCCACAGTTGAGGAGCCACATCAAAATGATTGTGACCAGTGTGCTTGATCTAAAAGGATCTTTGACATGAGGAAGTGCAGTTTGCAGAGCAGGGAGGAACGGTAAGGAATCTGCAGTTAGAATCTCTACCAGAAAACCAAAGGTACGGAACTTGACCTTCTGGAAGAAACGTCTAACCTCAGGATCCTTCCCTTAGAATAGAAAACGCAGCAAGAACCTACCTAGTGGAGGAGCTACATACTGACTTAAACCAAGAAGTCCTGCAGAACTGAGCAGGCAAATTGCCCTTCACGACAGACCCGCCCATCCAGACAGAAGTGCTTTGGGAACGTATGGAGTCATGCCCATATTGCCACCTATAGTATGTCGAGGACAGGCACTCCATGTTCTATTGTAGTAGTCGCAGCCTTGGCTCTGGTGGAAGGAGCTCTCAGGCCTTCTGGAGGATGCTTCTTCACCAATGTGTAGCAGAATTGTATGCAGAGTATATTCTATCGAGAGATGGTCCTTTTCTGCACAGCTTGCCCTTCTTTGCTCCAGCGAATCCAATGAAAAGCTGATCCTCCAAGCAGTCGGTGGTCCTTGGTGAGATCGATAATAAAACTAAGGGCCCTTTTTGGATTCAAGTGATGAAGCCTCTACTCCTCCTTAGAGGGGTGAGATGGAGCAAAGAACGCCAGAAGAGTGACCGCTTGACCAACTTAGAAGGGAGTCACCACCTTGAGTAGGAAGGAGGTGCGCGTTTGGTGAACCAGTTTGTCCTAGAAGAACGTAGTATAGTGAGGCCGGACCAAGAGAGCCTGAAGCTTGCTCACCCCCTGGGCCGATTTAATGGTTATCAAGAAGACCGTATTGAGAGTCCGAAGCCTGAGAGGCTACCTATGCATTGGCTCAAAACGGCAACCCATCAGAAAGGTGAGGACCAGATTCAAGTCCCACTGGGGCATAATAAAAGGAGAAGACGGAAACGTGCTGCAAACGTTTCAGAAACCGAGTTAACAGGTGACTTAAACAGGGGAGGCAACCTTTAAAAAGCAGAGATAGCCACTATTTAACCTTTGACCGTGTCCAGTGCCAGGCTCTGCGGGCCAAGGACATCTACAACTTTGGGAGGAAGGTCAATAGCGCTTAGCTGTTGCTGCCCAATATCCAAGAATGAAGCTGGATCGTGTGAAGGTTGGGGTGCAGTACCCGACCTTGCTGCTGCGACAGGAAAACCTCCCGAAGGAGCAGCGTGATCGAAGAATTGATGCTCAGGCCCTGGAGTTCTGGATACCAATGTTTCCTTGACCAGTTTGGAGGTAATAGGATGACTACAGGAGTACCACGTTCCACTCCAAGTGAAATGCATCTCCTAGCGAGAGCGGCTTTGGAAACTCCAACGAGCAGAAGTGTTGTCACTGCGTATTGTCAGCAGTGGTGAATAGATCGAGCCAAGGTTCTCCCCATTCATGGAAGAGACCATGCACTACCCCCAAGTGAAGATGCCATTTGTGGTCAGCAAATACAAAAAGAACAGCTGAACAATGTCAAACATTCTCCCCCAGTACAGAGATCTGAGAATCCATTGTTTTTTATTCACCATGCTATTCCAGTTTGGACCCAGCCATATGCAAATCAGTCTTGACCCTGCCCCCCGAAACCGGTCCAGGATGCTTGTTTCTGGGTCCAGGGAGGATCTGGCCAGGCAGGTCGGGCCAGGCCGGAATGGTCCCATGGGGAGCAGGGTCAAGACTGATTTGCATATGACTGCGTCCAAACTGGGGTGGTGTGGTGAGCAAAAAAACCAATGGATTAAACCCAGATCTGTGACTGGGGGTGAATGCTTGATTTGTTTAGCATTCCGTCCATCATTTTTTCTTTTTGCTTTTGTCACCCCAAGTGGGTAGGGTATGCCCAGATGTGGGTCCCGTGCTCACTGTGCCACTGGATTCAAGCCAGTCTGGCTAATGAGGGGTGATACTTGAAACCGGTCCCAGGATGCTTGTTTCCAGTCCAGGGAGGACCTGGCCTGGCAGTTCAGGCTGGACTGGTACCATGGGGGGCTGGGTCAAGACTGATTTGCATATGACTGCGTCCAAACTGGGGTGGAGTGATTAGCAAAAAAAAAAAACAATGGATTAAACCCAGACCTGTGACTGGGGGTGAATGTTTGATTTGTTCAGCATTCCGTCCATCATTTGTTATTTTTGCTTTTGTCGCCCCAAGTGGGTAGGGTATGCCCAGATGTGGGTCCCGTGCTCACTGTGCCACTGGATTCAAGCCAGTCTGGCTAATGAGGGGTGATACTTGAAACCGGTCCCAGGATGCTTGTTTCGGGTCCAGGGAGGACCTGGCCTGGCAGTTTAGGCTGGACTGGTCCCATGGGAAGCAGGGTTAAGACTGATTTGCATATAGCTGGGTCCAAACTGGGGTGGCATAGTGAGCAAAAAACAATGGATTAAACCCAAATCTGTGAATGGGGGTGAAGTTTTGATTTGTTCAACATTCCGTCCATCATTTGTTCTTTTTGCATTCATGGTCAGCAAGGCATCAACAGCGGAGGTATCTGTCTGGTCATTCAGAGACCCCCGCCAGATGTTGCACGGCCAGGAATATGTTCTGACGTTCCTGCCATTTCCAGAAGTGCAAGGCCTCCTGGCACAGAGTCCACGACCCCACCCCGCCCTGCTGTACCACATAGTGGTGGTGTTGCTGTGAACACCTGACCCGGCCTCCTTTTTATAGATCAAACAAAGGCTTTCAATGCAAAGAGGATGGCTCATAACTCCAACAGACTGATGTGGACCTGAGCCACTGCCAAAGACCAGAGTCCTCTGATCTACACCTCTCCCAGGTGGCCACCCTACCCCAGAAGTGAGGCATTTGTCACCTCTATCAACTCTGGGAGGGTAACGTAGAGGGGTCTGCTGCTGACCAGATTGTGGTTCTATAGCCACCACTGCACATCTCTTGCAGTCTCTTTCAAAATTGGAACCCAGTCGAAGAGATTCCCCTGATGTTGCACCCACTCGGTCTTCAGATTCCACTGCAGAGCCTGCACATGCCATCTGGAGTGTTTCACCAGCAGGATGCAGGAGGCCATAAAATCCAGCACCCTCACAGTCAGTCTCAACAAGATCCAGGCTTGAAGGTAAACATCAGGATCATAGCCCAAATGTCCTGGACTCTCTGTGCCGGAGGATAATCACAAAACTGCACCATGTCCAAAATGGCTCAGATGAAAGGAAGCAATTGGGAAGGAGTCATGTGTGATTTTGGCACATTGATGATGAACTCCAATGAGTGAAGGTTCACTGCAGTCTGGAGGTGCGTGACAACTGCCTTGGGTGAGCCTACCTTCAACAGCCAATCGTCGACGTAGGGAAACACTGGGATTCCCAACTTCTGAAGGTGAGCAGCAACCACCGCAATCACTTTTGTGAACACCAGAGGGGCACTGGTGAGGCCAAAAGGGAGCACAGCAAACTGGAAGTTATCGAAGCCCACGTGAACCGCAGGTAATGCCTGTGGGCCAGCAAGATGGGCTTATGAAAACAAGCATCCTGCAGGTCCAGTGCCACCGTCCAGTCTCCAGGGCAGGTAGGAACTGGGGAAAGATGAGCATCTTGAACCTGTCCTTTCTCAGTAAGGTGTTGAGAGGGCGAAGATCTAGAATAGGGAGGTGACCTCCATCTTTTTTCAGCACTAGAAAGTACTTCTGGTGTCCAAACCTGCTCGTTGAATCCTTTGGCCAAAAGAGCCGGCACCTCCTGGTGTATTAAGGACTGAATGATCCTCAGACCACCGTTGTGCAGATGGCAGCATTGGTGGTGGGGTCTTAAGGAACGGAAGAACGTAACCCCACTGCATAATCTGTAACACCCACTTGTCTAAGGTGGCAGCTTGCCATGCAGATAGAAAGTGCTGTAGCCTGCCTCCTACCGGTTGGCAGTGCGAGGGGTGAAGGACTGGACAGAATGGTGCCCTTGCTGTCCACTTGGCCCCTGGAGCCTCTACTTCGAAAAGGCTGGGGAGCCTGCTGGTTTTGCAGATATGGGTGGTATTGGCAAGACTGTGTCTGGGGGCTGGGGGATGGGGGGGGGCACCCCTGGTTGACCTTGGTTGAGGAAGCCTGCACCACCAAACTCTCAGAATTGGAATGCTGGGTCAGGAACATGAGATCCCCTGGAGCTGGGCTATGGAGGCAGGCCACTTGGCGATTTACCTCGACCCCGGAATTGGGTTTGGACCGGGACTCCAGGAGGATGTCCATAAGGGCCTCATAAAATGGAAGCATGGGTTCTGAGCTGGTCTGCTCTGGCTGAAGTACCAGGCCTTGGAGTTGTGGCCCGAACCCAGGCATCACAAGCAGACAAAGTGGGGATCAGTCACAGACATCTGTCTGCGGCATTCCGTGCAAGGTTTGAAACCCATAGGTTTCTTTTGGAGTCACAGCCCTAGCACACTGGAAACAGAGAAGAAATCAATTGACAAAAGTTGAGAAAAAGTTGATCAATAAATGACAGAGTTAGCTCTCTGGATCCGCAACTGTTGGCTGGGAACGAAAGGAACGGATGTCAGCATGCTGGGGGGGGGGGTGTCTACATAGGCACAGAGCACATCACATCCGGTGCGTTCGATGTCAACGCAGAGTCGTCAGCGCCATCTATCGGCAGACAAATGTACTGCTCAAAATTTTCTGGATACAGTCTGACGACTGGGGAATAGTCTGTGGTAAGGAATTTGCGGTTAGAAGTCTCTTCCAGAAAAGCTGGTCTTTAAAAAAAAAAAAAAAAGGACCTGTTATAGTAAAAATACGTTACATTGGTTTTACTCATTCATAAGCATGGCAGTTCATAAAACAAATCAATTTCATTCAAATTGTGCATTCCATTGCATAGACAGCGCAATTGTTTAGAATAAATCAATGCCATTAAAACGTTGCCATCCACTGGAGAACTACATCCAGGACCCAGTCACAATGGTGCTTTGCGCTCCATTCAGGGGTTAAAGTAGTTTTAAAATACGTTTTAAGCAATGCAGCTATTCAGCAATAAATTAATCAAGACACAAATTAATACAATACAATCCAGTGCTTCAGCTTAGACTGTGAAACTATACCTTAAACTGATTTAATGAAAATACTTTATGTATATGTAAAAAGAATAAGTGCCATATGTTATTTATAAGGATAGAACTCAGCCATAATACGACATTGTTGTACAGTAGAAACGGAGGGCGGAATGTAAGAGACATGTAAGACTTCTTTGCAATGGGAGGGTTATTATCGTTGGAATCCATGTGGGTAAGCAATCTTAGGGTTGTCCCTATATGAAGAAATGAGAAGCTCTGAACATGGTGGCGCTGAGCTTTTTTCTTTCGTGGGGGAGTGAAAGTGAATGCTTTTGTTTGATCTATGTTTGGTTGGAGTTCCTTATTTCAATTAAATTCTTTAATTAAGTTTTGGATCTCTGATGAGGTCCACATTAAAATTAAACAGAATATATAAAAGGGTGGTCACAATTGTAACAGAATAGTAAAATTACGATTACATATTTAAATCCTTTACTGCAACAAATAAATTCAGTTAAATACATATGCAATTTGTTATTATTAAAACTTCCATATAAGAGCAATTCATAAAAATTACAGTTTTGTGCAAAAATCCAACCACATAGCAGCAGAGGTTTGTGTGTAAATTATTCTAAAAAGAGAGAGATCGATAACATTTGTGGCTAAATCTTCACTCCCCCCTCAGCAGCAAAAGTTGCATGCAAGATTATTCCAAAGAGTATAAAGACACTGGTAGCCATAATAAAAGTCTGCAAATAGGCCCAATATTTATATTCTTGGTCATGACAGTTACCATGAGCCCAAGATGCAAGCAGGAATTAAGTTATAATCTCCTACCTCCTACTGAGTTCCTCCTTTCTAGCTATAAACGATATAGATAGGATACACTGCTGCAAGAAAGGTCCTATAATTTCCTTCCTTTCAAGTAGCAGTATACTAAAATCTTAAAACAAATTCAAAAATACCTTAAAAAAGTTGAAGAATTTTGTACATATTATTTAATTCTTTGGGTTAAATAGAAACTCACGTGCTGTTGCTTCAGTTTTGATATTATTCTGTATAAATATTGGCCGAATCAGCTGAAGGCGATGTGGTAACAGGACTGGACAAACAAACTGAATGTGATTGAGGTTCTGAATGCCCAAGTTACACACATTACAGTATTTTCCTGTTTTAACAGCAGTAGGCCAATTTGCCATTAAATCATAGAACTGAAGTAAATTCATACAAAATAAAATCAAAAAGCGGCGAATACTATGATTCAAATTCCAGGCTAAATATTTCTGGGACACCCTTAGGTTACTTGATGTGTCTATTATCTCCAATCTTTTCTTCATACTACAGTACTTGAGATCTTTCTGAAAACTAATGGTACAACTAGTGCTTCTTAAAAAAGTTTTGAATTCTAAGAGCAGGAGGGAGATCATAGGCTCCTCCTGCACGTCAACATATTTCAAAGCCAAAGTAAATTCACGGGAGAATGAATATTTATCTGCTTTTGCACCAAAAATTCCCTGACACGAGACCCCTTATTGTATTCGATTCACTATTCTTCAGCTGATATCCCCACTGAATCACTCTAGCTAGACCATGGACAAATGAGCTTATCAGACCAAATTCCAATCGAATAGTTGGTGTCGGAACCAATATGTTAAAATTACATAATATGCATAAAATCTGGCCTTCTATCTTATCAAGGAAGCTCCATTCTCCTATGTGGATAGATTCAATAGCATATAATAGTGTTGGAGGGGCTTTTGCTTTAAAAACAGATATATGCAGAAAATGCCTTCGACCCATTGCGTTATAAAATACACGTAGACCATTTGCATGTGAAACAGATTTACAAGCGCTGTGTTCAATGTGGAATTTGTCTTTAGTGTTACCGGCTATTATTTTCCCCAAATAAAGATAGGAATCTACAATCTCGAGTTTCTTTAAGCCCATTCTCCAGAGAAAATGGCGAAACTTTCTGCTCTTTCTACTTTTTAAAATCAAGACTTTACATTTAGAGATGTTTATCTTCAAATACTGTACCATCATATATTTCTGCAGTGACATCAATTTCTTATTCAACCCGTTGGAAGTCAAATCCATAATTGCAATATCACCTGCGTGCATCAAACAAGAGAAGGGGCGGTCACCTATCTTTGGCACATCACCCACCTGATGAGCGAAGCATTCCGGAAGGTCTGCTATGAACAAAGAGAAAAGTAGCGGGGCTAACAAACAGCCTTGCGTCAGGCCATTTTTTGTAGGTATTACGGCCGATAGGTCTTGATCTCCCCCTAAAAGCACCTGGCGCCACTTGTGAGGGTGCAAAGCAATAATAAGAGATAAAAGAGGGGCAGGCACTTCCATTTTATTGTAATTTTTTCCAGAGTGTTGGCCGGTCCACCTTATAGAAGGCCGTTGAAAAATCTATAAATGCCACATATACATTTGACCCACAAATTAAGGTGTACTTCTCTATTAATTTCAACATACTGATATTATCAAAGGTGCAGTGTTCATTTCTAAATCCTGCTTGTTCTATGGGAAGAATTTTCTCCTCCACTTGTAAGATGATCCAAAATGCTACATGCAAATACTTTCCCTACTGCATCTAGTAAAGCTATTTGCTAGTAGTTACCAAGAAGATGTCTGGGCCCCTTTTTAAAGAGTGGAATTAAAACAATACCAGACCAGGGGTGGGGGGGGGGGGGGGAGTCTTCCCTTGCTGATAGCAATAGTTAAAAAGAAGAGTAAGATATGTAGCCCACAACAAAGGCTCTTTTTTTAATTATTGTCATGGGAATTTCATCAGGACCCATTGCTCCTGAAGCTCTCATTCTTTTGATGAGTCCTACACCCTCTCACCTTAGAGGGGCGTAGCTAGATTCAGGCAGCTTAGTTATAGGGGCAGAAGACCAAACTGAGTTAGGGTTAGCAGAATAAAGAGCTGTGAGATAGCATCATTCTTTGAGGCCGCCTCTTAACTGGACCCAGTTGTAATCATCCTTTTCTCGCCTGAGGGAACGTTTTTTCCTTGATATTTTCCTCTTTAGTAAGTTAATTAATTTACTTCGATCAAGAGAGAAGTTCTGGAATTGGGCCCTCACTAGTTTATTTAATTCCCTATTTATAAGTATTACCAGATTTGGGCGTGGTCTTTGCCGGGATGGTGAATAATTAACTTTACATGCAGAAACCAGGGAATCTGTACAGCGACCAAAAGATATCAGTGGGTCTGGCTGAGAAGGCTGCTGATATCCTATTAGAATTGTTAGTGTCTCTTTTAATTTTGAAGCTGCTTTGATATTCCAGTATATTCTACCATTTGTTTTTTTTAAACCCACAGATTTGTCCTTAAAATTCCACGCGCCTACTTCTGTTGGGGTCGCCTCCAATTTACAGGAGATCAACATGTGATCGCTATAAGAATTTTCTGGGAACTCCCATATGAGACAGCCTATTGAAAGTATCAGCTGAAACAATTAAGTAGTCGATAATAGACCCACCAGAGGTCGATTTATGTGTAACATTTGCTGGAATATAATTTCCTATTCTCCCATTGGCAATTATTACATCTATACTTCTCAAGCCTTCTAGTAGGATCATGCCTCTTTTATCTACCCGACTAGTATTTGGAAACATAGCAGGGGGAATTTCTAAAGCTTCCTCTTTCAAGGCATTAGCAAACAGCCTTACCCTATGGGTAAAGACTTTGGCATTCAAATCACCAACCAATACTAAATGTGTGCAATCCTCTCATGCCATAGTAGAGGAGATAAAAACAAATAGGTCCTTTAGTAGGTAAACATGAGAGGAATCGGGGGAATATAAGCATTTACAATTAGCAATGTGCCTATACTTTCTTGCTCCTCCCTAAAGTCTATCTTGACTGCCTGAATTAAGTTAGAAACATGGGGAATATCTTTCTACACCCACCTAGAGTTAGTTCTAAGCAATATGGCTATGCCTCCTTTCGCATGTCCTCTATTCACTTTTTTTAAGGACAATCAATACATTGAAAAGCTTATCCCTTCCAAACTTCGGTTACCCTCTACATTTAATCCACCTAATAACAAAATGCCAGTTGAATTACTGGCCTTTGAAGCTATGGTCATGAAAGAGGTCACTGCCTTGGGAAAGGAGTTTGAATTCATTCCATATAATATCTCCCTTGAGGAAAGAAAAGCACTTCATATTTTGAAGACCAACAAAGAACTGATCATTAAGCACCCTGATAAAGGCGCGGGATGGTGATTCAACCAATTGTGACATATAAGGCTGAGATAGCTAAATAGTTGTCTAATACCACTCAATATACAACATTGAGATCTAATCCCTTGAAGGAAATCCAAAGACTTATTTCTAATGTTACACTTAAGGCTAAACATAGTGGTTTCTTAAGTGCTCATGAATTCGATTTCCTTAATGCCAAATTTTAACTAGGACCCCGGTCCTATATACTTTACCAAAGATTCATAAGAACCTGATTACTCCGCCGGGTCGACCTATTGTCTCCGGCTGTGGTTCAGTACTTGAACCTCTTTGTAAGTATATTGATGTTTTTATTAAAGATATGGCTGTCCATACGAAAAGTTATGTTTGAGATAGTGGTGATATTTTCATCCAGCTCGAACAAATGAATTTTGACCCCGAGACTGATTTGCTTGTATGTTTGGATATTGAGTCCTTATATACCAACATCCCTCAGTTGGAAGGGATTGAGGTGATCAGGTAAGCTCTTGAAACCCGACCAGGTCCAGTTGATGTTCCAACTGAGTTTATCATTGACCTTTTGACTATCTCTTTGACTTATTTCGAATTCAATGGCGAGTATTTTTTTACAAATCAAGGGTACTTCGATGGGGGCTTCTTATGCCCCCAATTTTGCAATTTTGTATGTCGATCAGTTTGAGAGACGTAACATCTATGATTGCTCAGTGAATCCTTTCTTTGACAATGTACGTCATTGGAGAAGATACATTGATTATATTTTTTTCATTTGGACTGGAAATGAAGCAAACTTGACACTTTTTCTTGAATGGCTTAATTCTTGCTCTCGTGATCTGAACTTCACTTCTCATTCTAGTAAGGAGCAGATAGATTTTCTAGATCTCACTATTTTTCCTCATGAGGGTAAACTAGCAACAAAACTTTGCACCAAACCGACTTCCTGTAATACTCGATTACAATACACAAGTCATCATCCCGAAGGCCTCAAAGATGGATTGTCTTTTGGACAATTCCTGCGTATATGCAGAAATTACCGATTTCATGCGGATTACTTTCGGGAGCCGGGGCCTGGTATAACCATGGGGACTTTATGCTTGATGCTCAACCTGCTAGAGTGATGGAGCAAATTCCCTGTGTGACCACTTTTAGCAACGGAGTAATCAAATTACAAAAATCTCAAAAAACATTGGTCTTTAGTTCAAGTCATTGGTATTGCTAAAGACCAACCATTATTTTCTTTTAAAAGAGGTCGGAACATTCGAGACCATTTGGTACCTGCCTCTGTGCCTACGGTTAATTCCCTTGATTTAGTCTCCATGTGGGGCCTTACTAGGATTGTGGGGCATTTTCGCTGTGGCAATTGCTTATTATGTGACTCTACATTTAACACCAAACAAGTTGTACACGGTGACATTGTGTATAATCTCAGGGATCACACTAATTGTAATTCTCAAAATGTCATCTATGCGTTGTGGTGCCCTTGTAAATTTATTTATATTGGTCAGACCACTCAAAAAATCAAGACTCGCCTTTCACAACATAAAAGTCGTATTTGGTGCAGAAATGAACAAGCTCCCCTGGTGCCTCACTTCCTTGAATTCAACCATTCACCAGTTGAAATAAAATGGCAGGTCATTGAACTCCTACAGAGACCTCCACGTGGAGGCAACATTCAACTGTTGCTGAACAAAGCTGAATGTCATTGGATCTTACGATGGGACAGCATTAACAAGGGGCTAAATACATTGGAGGAATGTAACTATTATTGTACACTGATGTATTATCTATTTGTTCATTGATTAAGAGTTATTTCACTTCATACATCCTTTATGAATGTTACTAATACTCAAGATATACTATATGACAATCTTGTGGGCAACTGTTCACTATAATATATTGACTTGTTGTCCTTTTGGAGGTTTTGATTTTTATGCTATTAATGGTCATTGATAAGATTAGCACAATGCCAAAAACTGTGAATATTTAATATCCCGTTTCTATATCTATGCACTGTTATCAGAATGGGCAAGTCCCCTCTCCTTTTTCTGTCTTATTCTTTGCTTTGTTTTCTGAGACGTATATAGTTTTGATCTTAATTCTTTCAATTGACACTGTTCTTAATTTGTGAGCTTTTGCCTGTACTGTTTTTTCGAGACCCTTCTGACTTGCAATTGCAGACATTCTTTATTTTTTAGTGAGCTCGACGATTTCCTGAGACACGGATAATCTTTCGGTGGTCTCTATACTATTTTGTCAGTTGGGCCCCTTCATGCGTTGTTTCCAATTCACTTGTATTGTCTGCATGGTGCCATAAATATATATACAGTTTTTGTACACGTGTAATTGCCGATATTTGTGCTTACCCCATTTAAAATTTTTCATCTATTACATTCCTGATCTAATTATGAAGTTGAATCACTGACGATTCTCGATCAGTGAGTCTGTTGACTGTTGAGACACGCGTAGCCTTTCTGCGATCTCTACGACTGCCGCGAGTAGCGCCTTTTTAGATGCTGCTCCCATTGTGTATGCAATGCTTGCATGGCGTCCTAACATGATGCTGATCCGTAGTTCCGGATAGGTGAGTACCCCTGTGGTTGACTCCCTTTCAAACTTGTTGCTGATTTATATAACTTTTTTCAGCAAGCGATTTCTTTCATCCCTTAGACATCAAATCATTGTCTCTCGTGCCGGCCATTGAGCTTGCACCGGCTTCTGCTGGAGGACCAAGATTTGTTCTGTTGTCCTTCCCGCTTTTGGTTCCAGTACTTTTATGACTGGTTAGTTTGAAATAGACTGAAAATATATTTTTCGGTTGAGTTTACCGGTTTTGCTCCGGTTCTTCATCTCACCTTTTCCTTCCCTTTTTTTCGATATCCAGGACTCGTGATTCATCCCGAGCCTTCGTGTTGGATTTAATTTAACTGTCCACTAACTACGCACTGAGTAGCCTTCATACTGGAAGGTGACCTCAAATAAGTAGATTCCTCTTTTATGTGATCACTCAAGGGCTCTATGTTAATTAAGCCCTATAGAGGCACTATTGGTGAATAAAACTTTGGTTCTTTATTTTCTTTTTCCTTATTTCTTGATGCATAACATGGTGAACATACTCACTTACCAGCTGGTGTGGATACAAGATTGAACACTGCAATATATTCATTTTTTTTTACTTTTTCCTCTTCAAGTTTTTCACATCTTTTCTAAAAGACAAATAACCATAATCAAATGCATGAGATTGAGTTTTTGGCCTTCTGCTATTTTTCATATTCGTAATTGATTTTGTATAAACATCTTTTGATACCCTTGTATATATTTATTTCAGAATTCCTTGTTGGATGCTGTTAATTGTTGTGTTTGTCCTGATGATGAGCATATCAATTCTATTTGGTCGAAACGCTGTCAACACTTCTTTGGCAACTACTCAAGAGGATGCATTAATTGCCACCCCTGGTTTTGGCCAATCAGTGTTGTTCTTTTGTGAATTTATCTGCCTCTGCCACAGTTTTTTCTCTTTACACTGGTAATTGTGTTCCCTGATTTTGGTCTTTGTGTAATTATGTGAGCACCGTTAGTCTATGATTGTATTGTATTTTTTACTATAGTCTTAGTAAAAAGCGTATATATATTTTGTATGGTTATCAACGGTTCTTTTTTGTGATATGTGATTTTCTTTGTAACATGTATTTCGTTGTGATATAAGTTTTCTCACTGTATTTCATTGTTTTGTATAATTATGTACCTGAACCTCTGTTAGTAATATAATTTTCATTGGCCCCTGGTTCGGGTAATAGGGTTGCCCCGGTTTGTTGTAACCCCTCTATTCACTGGGAGCGCAGGACGGCTTAACACAAGATATTCTTCGATAGATCAATTCTTTGCAATCCAGAATGCTTGTATTCATATATCAGCTGTCTGTTCTTTCAAAAATAACAATTTATTTTTATCAGTGTGTAAGCCGGCTGCGTTCCAAGAGATTAATCTGAGACCGTTACCAGGGATAATTCCCAAACCTAAGCCTTAAAGAGCTATTAGTGTTGAGAGTCCTCACCACCCAACTCCATTTCCTATCTTCCTCATCCATAGTCGATATTTGTTTATTCTCTCTCTCAACAAGCAGAGAAACTCTCCTACCACCTTTTCTGAGGGAGACCCGCATTATACTTTTTCTCTTCGAATGAGGGACTTCTAGAGGAGAGAGTTCCTTATTTAAAGCCTGGTGATTCCTGTCTGCGTGTATTGAATTCACCACCCGAGATCCTGATCTTTTTATGTCTTGTGTTGTATTTGGGGTTACAGCCTTGAATGAGACACAGCAGATCCTGAAAGTGATTCGGGTCTGCAAAATATACACTTAACACTTTCCATACTCCACAAACAAAACTTACAAGTTCTTTTAGAGCAATTATACATTAAAAAAATATCAGTGATGATTGCAGGTTGTGAACTGTGAGAGGAAACCAGGAAGATGAGGCTCCAACCCAAAATCAGAATTTAGCAGAAGTGCTATATCAAATCATAACATTTCACGACTACCACTATAAGCAACTGTTTATGCTGGCCTACATTATCTATTCCAGGAAAATCTCCAACAAGTTGACCGTGAGCGGTTACTCCAGTTCACGAATATGCAGCCTGATATCTTCTTGTTGCTGATAAGAAACATTAAATAAACAGTTCATACGTGCCTCACATCACAGCACATTGTTTAAAAACCTTCACCCTGAAAAAGTATAGCACCGATGATGGTAAATCTCATTCAGAGGTTGATTTCCATAAAGTGACAGGCAGTGCAATATTTGCATTACATTTAAATCATTCTTGGTCTTTTTCCTTCTTCCTTTCATTGTTTTCTTTCTTTGCATCTTTTTTTCTTTCATTCCTTCTCTCCTTTGTGTTTTCTTTCTTTCTTTCTTCTTTTGCTCTTGCTTTTTTCTTTTTCCCATATTCTCTTTAATTTGCTCATTTTTATTCTTTGCTTCTTTCTTTTTACTTTCATTTGCTCTTCTCCACTGCACATTTGTTCCATCTTTGCTTTCAATGTCTTCTCTTATTTGGTAATTCATTCCTCTTGCCATTCTCTGATTTGTTTCTTTTTCTTCTCTACTCATTTTTTATATGTTCCTTCTCACCACTGTTCCTCCTTTCCCTCACAACTTTGTTTTACGTTTTCTCTCCTTTTTTCATTTTTACTTTTTTATTCTTTCCTGTGTCTCTCCCCTTCTCTCAATTCCTTCTTCACCTTCCATCTTTCCTTGTGCACCCTCCCTTCCTCCCCACCCTCCTGTTCCTTCTTCCCTCCTTTTCCTTTTTGTCTCTTCTGTTCTTTCTTTTTCTCCACTTCTCATAATTTGTTTTCTTTCTTTCCTTCTTTCCCTGTTTTTTTCTTTCTTTTAAAATAGTTTCCTAAAGCAAGCTCTTCTTTTATTAACTTGTGTTTCATTTTTACCTCAGTGATATGCTTACGGGGATGGCTGCAGAGATACTTTTACTTGCAGAGTGCTATGAAGTCTGTATAAACCCATTCTTAATCTTAAATCACTTAGTCAGGATCATTTTCTGGACCTCAAGCAATGGACTTTTAGGTAATTAGACATAATGGAAGTCTTTTACTCCATAGCTCTCATAATAAGAGTAGTATCAAGCCATTTTATGCACCACAAAACTCTGAGACACCTCACACAGATGTTTCTTAAAGAGCAGAAGAGGAACAAAACTGGTTCTTGGCAACCACTCAGATAAACCTTTTCCCTCGACAGCTCTTTTGCTATTAATAGTGTGTTCTCACTGGATTGGGACTTGGTACGCTAGGGGCAGTGTTTCTATGGCTTGATCTTTTATGTGCCACTATCTAATTAATATATTAGGCACTAGCTCAGGATGGTTTTGATAGATCAGAATTAGTTCTCACTATTGAAAAGGTTCCAATTGCTAGGCTTTAGACCTGAACCAAAATCAGACACACAATGTCTTAAGAGAGCAAGTTACTAACCTGGGTAACACTTTTCTGGGGGATAATCTAACTAACTATAGGTTTCTTAACTTAGAATAATCCCCTTGCACCAGACTGGATCATGAGATGTTTTCATAGCACTGCTTCTGTGCAGCAATAGGCAACATTGTGCTGCTCTTTGCTGACTCCACGCCCACCTGCCCCCCCCACACCCCCCCCACCCCCGAAGTGGCAGAGCTGCATATAAGTGCCACCCCAGCTCCCTGACATCAGAATCTTATCCCTTTCTATGTCCTCATGCAGAGAGCGCAAACAATTGTTGGTAACAGTGTGCTGAATACTAACGGGGAGGTAGGAGGGCAGTGAGGTATCTGGAGTTAAAGTATCCACCAGAAAGAGCTTTACCAAAGTTAAGTAACTTGCTCTTCAGATGGATACTTCTATTTTTTTTAACACAGATTTTTATTAAGTTTTGCGGTTTTGGTGAAAAAGACATTACATTTCGAATGCATAGTCAAATAGTAAAGTAAGAGTTCTTTTTCCTAATAATGACAAGGAAAGCATTCACAATTAAAGTACTACAATGACTGTATCCACAAGATACCTGTTTACATAATCAGTTCCCGAAAATAGTATAGAACAAAGCAGGATATAATCCAATTCGGATATGCGTCATACATACACAATTAGTATGCTGGTTAGAATCTTAACCGTTCTGTCTGTTATCACATTATTAAACAAAGATCTGTGTCAAAGATAAAGAAACAACAATAAAGAACTGTGCTACTAAAAACAACTAATGTCTGTTCCAAAGTCCCATCGGGGGCTGAGCAGGGCCAGGGCACCGGGATGGACGGGGGGGGGAGGGAAGGCGTGGGGGAAGAAAGAAAAGAGGGGGAGGAGGGAAGGGGAGAGGAAAACGGCAGACCACACCTTCAGTACTACATCAGCCATCGGCCACATCTGCAGTTTGTGTCTTAAAATGTTCTAGTAATTGCGCCCACTCCAAGGATATTGGTTTCTTCCTCAAACCTCTATATTCTTCGCGGTGTAACGCCTCCCTCTCAGCAGTGGCCCACCTTATAACCTCCTCCCGCCATGCCCCCACACGTGGCGCCCTGTGTGACTTCCATAGCTGTGTGATAAGTCTCTTGGCCAGCATTAAGATAAGGCTTCAGAAGCGGCACAGTACCTTTGCCTTCTTGGGAAGGGGTAAGAGACCTAGGAGACAGGCCTCAGGGGTATTCCAAGAGGCTCGCTCAGAGAGATTTGTGAGGCCCTGTATAACTTCCATCCAAAATTCCACAAGGGAGGGGTAGGTCCAGAACATATGTATGAAATCTGCCTCCAGGCTACGACACCTAGGACATTCCGATGCAGAATTGGGGTACATATGGTGTATCGCCCGAGGTGTGAGGTAGGCCCTGTGCAGTACAAACAGCTGTATTGTTTTAAGCCGTGCATTGCGGGATACCCGCCTGGGATATTCAAGGACGTGCACCCATTCTCTATCTGTAAATTCCCGAGTCACCTCCGTCTCCCACCTTTGACGAAGGGTCAACAAGGAGATTCCCAGATGAGACCGTAAGCCGCGATATAACCACCTAATCAGATGACTATCATGTCCCATTATGTGCAGCATCTGCAGCAGTCCAAAGGTCGGGGGTTCATTCTGAGCCACTAACCAGTACTTACGTACATACTGCGTGACCGCAGCATGGGTTAAAAATAATGTAGGAGGGGCCGAATAAGCCTGCACAAATTCTTCATGAGGCATCAAGTTCCCATCTAAAAATAGGTCCCCTACAGTCGTCGCACCTGCCTCCACCCAGCTCGGCACTCTAGCAGCAGACAATATGCCCCGTAGTGTAGGTAGACCGCACAGGGGTATACGTGGGGCGTATGGTACAGATATGCTAGTATATTTCATCGCTAATTTCCAATAATGGAGCGCAAAGTGTAAAAGAAATGGAGGGTCCTTCACCCGATTTGCTCCCGGGCACAATAATTATTGTAATGTCCCCGCTCGTAGACGTTCAGGTGAATATCCTATCTCAAATAAATTATGGCCCGCCAACCAGTAAGCCAACCATTGCAGTTGGGACACTATGGAATAGGCTTTAAAATCTGGTGCTCCCATACCACCCTCAGTACTTGTTAACTGCATTTTGGCAAGAGACAATCTGTGACGGCCGTGCCCCCAAAGTAATGACGTCAATAGTGTATCTAGTGCTCTGTAAATCCAAATAGGAAGGATCACGGGGAGGTTCGCAAATTGATAGAACAACTTAGGGCGCAATACCATTTTAGAAACGGCTATACGGCCTGCAGTGGTTAATGGTAAGGTATTCCAAAACGCTACTTGGGCTCTGAGAGTATTTAAGTGTACGGACAACATTACCATCTACAGTGTCTAAAGAGGTTCTGTAGATATGAATCCCTAAGTGTTTAAAAGTAGTGGGCTCCACCTTGAACTGCATTAGACCAAATTGTAGCGCGGGGTGAGTGTATGTGTCATAGAAAGAAAAGGCCACTGATTTGGAGGCGTTCAGGCGCAGACCAGATATCTCCCCAAATTGCTCAAACACCAAGGCGACAGGTGCCATATCCACATGCAGATCTGCAAAATAAAGCAAAATATCATCAGCATACGCTGAAACAGAATGACGTAGTCGACCCACCGGGCTACTATATGGTGCCATCGTACACCGCAGTCGTTGCGCCAGAGGCTCTATAGCAAGCACAAACAGCAAGGGCAATAACGGGCAACCTTGCCGTGTACCCCAAAACACATTATACGCAGAAGAAATATTGGTGCCGGTCTTGGCCCTTGCCGTGGGTCTAGTATAAAGTAGCTTCACCCACTCAATATAAACTGGGGGAATCCCATATTTAACCAGTGCAGCCAACATATATGACCAACTTAAAGAATCAAAAGCCTGATGCATATCTAAAGAGAGACAGCCCGAACGTGGGGACTCAGCTCGGGCAGAGTGCAAGATGGCACAGAGGCGGCATATATTTAAGGAGGTGCTACGATTAGGTATAAAGCTGCATTGGTCCGTATGGATCAAAGTGGGGAGTAAAGGGAGCAGTCTCGACGCCAAGAGCTTACTAAGAATTTTGTGGTCCGTATTAAGGATCGATAGGGGCCTATACGCTGTGAGATCTGTTGGAGACTTATCAGGTTTCAACAAGGAGTTCACTATCGCCTCCCTAGTCGTAGGGGGCAAAGTACCCTCCGTCAAGGCAGTAGTATACAGTTGGAGCAGTTTAGGAACTATGGGTGTTGCGAAGGTAGAATAAAACTCAATGGGGAGCCCATCGGAGCCTGGGGTCTTGATACGAGCAAGTCCTCTTATAGCGCCCCGGATTTTGGGAGCGGTCAAGGGGGCCGCCAGATCTTCCGCCTGAGCCGCCGTGATAGTAGGAAGCGTTATTGAATCCAAGAATGTAGCAGTTGCATCCGTCGTGTCATGTGAGGGGGCAGCGTATAGGGCTGCATAATAATCCTGGAATGTTTTAATAATGTCTACCTGCGTGGTGAGCAATTCGTGGTGGTTATTACGTATGGTAAGAGTAAGGGGGGGGGGTGTGGTCTAATCAGCGTAGCCAGTAGCGTGCCCGATCTGTCCGAATCCGCATGATTGCGCAGCGTGTATGCACGCAAGTCTATCACCCTCAAGTGTTCTAACGGCTCAGCATATTTAACCCTGGCTTCCGGGAGGTCCGGTTCTTTCCCGTTATCGGTCTGAGCAGCTACTTCTAGCGCTTGTAACCAATCCTCTTGATCCGTAAGATCCCGTATGGCTTCGCGCCGAATACCCACCAGTGTCCCCGTAGAGACCCCTCGGACTATCACCTTAAATGCCTCCCACTTAACAATCCTAGATGTCGCCGAACCTTCGTTGTCTGTAAAGTATGTGTCAATGGTAGTGGCTAATTTATCCCGATAAATCGGTTCTTCTAGCTGTAGTGGTTGTAGGCGCCACGTGGGAATCGGCGTGGGGGTCCGACCCCAGTTAAGCACCAGCTCCAGGGGGTTGTGGTCAGATATGGTCTTGCCCAAATATGTAGTGCGCACAATCCTAGGGAACAAGTCTGGGGAACAAAGGAAGTGATCTAGGCGTGTGTGCAAGGAGTGTGGGTAGGAATAGAATGAGTATTCACGCTTACCAATGTGTTGCATCCTCCATACGTCCAACAGTCCCTAGCCCTTCGTCCAGTTAGCCAAGTTGGCCGCTTGGACAGTAGCGGCCACGTTGGACAAGGGAGGGTGTGAACGGTCAAGGTGAGTATCAAACACAGCATTAAAATCCCCCCCCTAGTATCCACGGATAGTGTGACCAGTCTGATAGGGCCTGTGAAAGGCGGAAAGGAAGGCATCTTGGTCAGTATTAGGTGCATAGATCGACCCCAAGACCACTCGTGTACCATCCAGAGTCCCCTGTAAGAGTACATATCTCCCCTGGTCGTCAATTCTGCTATCAGTCAGTGAGAAAGGGACTCCCGCTTGCAGCCAAATCGCCGCTCTTTGGGAGAAGGCAGAGTACACAGTACCATATAACTGACCCCTCCATCGTCTCTGCACCTTAGTAAGCTTGGAGGATATCAAGTTTGTTTCTTGAAGATACACTGTGTGTGGCGATGGTGTAATTGGGCAACTATCCTATGATGCTTCTGTATCGAACCCATACCCCGTATATTCCAGGAGATGACAGTGTATGACTTCGCCACAGACATGATATCAATACATACACCCCACCCCCATCCCCCGCCACCCCACTGGCCCCCACCCCCCACACCCTCCGGAACATCGGGAAACAGATCAGTAGCTTAAACAAAAGAACAAAAACCCAACACAGGGTCAAACGACTAAACTTCAGTCGACCAAACTGTGTGCAAGCAAGACACATAACACACTGTATAACTAAAGGGCTTCTCGCCTACTGGGTAGGCTGCTTACTTCAGATATGTAGGTATCAACTATGAATAGTGGAATAACCCAGGACAGGCCGGGCCACAGGACTATAATATACGAGTGTACCCTCCCATGAAGCAGCCCACGTTTGGATCAGGATTCAACAGATGGGACATGGTGTGCAATGAGAAATAAGCGTTCCCACTCGAAGAAGGACAAGTACCTGAGAAATCGAGAACAATATCCCAGAACATAATACATTCACATTACTCATTCAAGTAAGGGATCATTGCTAAGTTGTGTGGACACAGAGGGAAATAACGCCATACTGCCCCCAGAGTCTGAGTCCGATGAGACCCCCACCGATGGGCTAGTGCTGATAGGCGCCCGAGAAGCCCGCAGCGCTGAGGCCGAACGGAGGGCCACACGCCTACCCTCCAATACTGATTGCTGCGATGAAGGATTAGACACAGTGCTCTGTGTAGTGAGTCCCCTCCTTCTTTGGCGTAGAGGGCGCCGTGGCTTCGGCTGCAGCTGTGAAGGGTGAATGCCACGTGCAGTGCCAGGAAAGTTCCTGTCCAACCATTCCCATGCGCTTTCAGGTGTGTCAAAGAAACAGGCCCGTTGGTTGTACATAATCTTGAGTTTGGCAGGGAATAAAAGGGCAAATGTCAAACCAGCAGCGCGGGCTCGGGCCATGACCTCCATGAATGAGGAAAGTAGGCGTTGTACTGTCAGTGTATAGTCGGGAAAGATGGAGATTTTGGCATTGTCAATGAGAATCGGGCCAGTTTCTTGTGCTGTTTGCAAAATGTGGTCAAGGTCCCTGTAGTTTGGGATTCTGGCCAACAACGGTCTAGGGTTAGCGCCAGGCACTGGTTTTCGCATAGGAACTCGGTGGGCCCGCTCTACCGTGCCGACAGGCCAGTGGGAGCCACCTTGGCCCTCAGCCATTCCTCAATGAAGGTCGTGGGGTGCTGTCCCCCCGCTCCCTCCGGAAGTCCAACAATACGACGGTTGTTGCGTCGGGCCCTACCTTCAGCATCATCAGCCCAGGCCTGTAAGGCTTCAACCTGTTGCTGTAATAGCTGAATGTGCACATCATGCTCTTTCACTTGTGGTTGAAGTGTTAAAAGCAAGTGGTCGCAGTCCTTTACTTTATCCGCCAGCTTTTTATGGTCATCTTTGAGTAAGTTCAGTTCGGTAGATATAGTGCCTATTTGTTGCGCTATTGCGGAGCGCGTTTCACGGATTTCCTGGAGTATCATATCCAGCTTATCAATGGGAGGAAGAGGTGCAGTTCCATCATCAGTCCGATGTGACTGTATTGAAGAGGTCTCAGAGGGCGTGGAGCCAGCCCGGCCAGAGTCCGCTGCCGCTTTCGTCTTATTTCTTCCCATTGCTGTCAGCAATGTGGACGTGTCTCAGAGTATGATGCGGGTAATAGCTTCTTGCAGGATCCGGTGGTCCACAGTGCGGGCCCAGTAATAGACACAACTGCGTTGAGTATCCCTTGCAAATCGTTCCCACCAGGGACAAGAGAGGTGCACTCCCACGAGTATAGGCACCAAGGGTGGGTAGGTAGCCTCGGAACCACAGTTGGATAACTGATTGGGGAGGTGGGAAGGGGGGGTCCGGAAGGCCACTACGAATCAAAGGCGGCACCCGCTAGTCCCATCAGGCAGGAGCTGGGCCTCCGATACTCCCCAGGCCCCGTCCGGCACCACAGGCTCACCGGGAATGAGCCCTATCCACAGGAATGATGGACACCTTTACTTTTTTATCACTCACTGTGCCCCTGCAAGCGGAGCACCTCAGTCAAAAGGGGAACAAGTGTAGAAGAGAGAGGGGGGAGAGGAGCCACAACTGCCCCCAGTACGCCAACCAATGCCCCCACCGCACTCACTATAGGCACTGTCCACTGGTCTCACAACAGGTCGCAAGCCGGGGGCCTCATGTGAGGGAACGCACCTCAATGCCTGATCTCCGCGATGGCCGAAGGCACCAGGAAAGGCCGGTGTCACTAGGCCTGACCTCCCTCAGTGATAGTTTGCCCCCACCGGGTCCAGTCCAGGCCGTAGGGTGGGGGGGCTCACAACATCAGGCAGTGCCCACGCACTTTGCACAAGGATTATCCGCACCTGGAATCCGGAGGAGAGGCAAAGATAAAAGGGAGGGGGGGCTCGTGCCATCATTTCCCCCGGGTCATCCGGTATAATAGAGCTCGTGCAGGGGGGGGGGGCCCCAGACAACACCCCACAAGGCAACACCGGATCCGGAAGGAGTCGCCCTTCCTCAAAACATCGCAGGTCCGGCCAGGAGGAAGCTACGCCACTACAGTGCTGGACGCACTCACTGCGTCTCGTTCCTGAGGATCACTGCGCCACGGTGAAGGAGAGCCCCACAGGCACCGGAGGTACAGGCCGGGGGGGGGGGGCATTCACCTCCACCAGGGGTCCTACAACACCCCACCTGACGCCCCCACTCAGCATCCGCGCAGCTCCAACCAGGCCGGCAGCCGGGGTCTCGCGCTGCGGAGCACCCCGCCGCGCCCGGACAGCAACGCAGTTCAGAGCACTAGGACAGAGCGGTGCTCTCAGGCCTGGGCCATGCAGCGCTGGCCGATTACTTCAGGTCCGCTCCGGGACGCCGGGTGATCCACAGCCGCACTCCACGAGCTCTGAAATGGGTCCGCTACATTCACCAGGGGGATTCGGTGAGTATGCGCTGCCCCACAGGGACACAGGGCTGCTCGGCGCATATAAAAAATGTCGGATGAAGATCCCGGGGCCCGGAGCTCGTCACCTAAGCGACCTCCATCTTGGGCTGCTAGCCACGACCCATCCAGATGGATATTTCTAACTGCAAATTCTTCACCTTAAAGTAGATACCAAAGCACATGTATCCACAAGATGGACGGTCTGTGATTTTGGCTCAAACCAAAAAGTCTTATAGGGCTGAGCGGCATAATGTCCCTCCCACTGGACCTAGCTGTCAAGGCAGTACTGCTTTGTAAACCTATGCACTGACACCCCCGTTGCAGCCCGGCAGATGTCAAACACCAGCAATCTGCGTGCCAACGCAGTGGGAGCATCCTTAGCCCTGGTGGAATGGGCTTTTCGGAGGCTGCCTCTTGGCCGGTGTGTAGCAGATCTTAATGCAGAGGACTATCCACCTAGACAAGGTCCTCTTCAGCGCAGCAACCTTTTCTTTGCTCCAGAGAACCCCACAAAAAAGTTGCTCTTATACTCCATGTTCCTACGTATGATTAATGTAAAGGCTTTAATCGCTTTCGGGGTCAATACGATGGAACATCTTCTTTTGAGGGGTGAGGGGGAGAAAAGGACGCTGGTAGAGTTATGGACTGTCACCATGGAAGGGAGACCTGACTTAGCAAGAAGGCTACCCGAGTCCTCTGTACCAATTATTCCGGGAAAAAGATGGCGTAGGGTGGTTGCACTGATAATGCCTGAATTCCACTCATGCAATGAGCTGACGTAATTGCAATGAGGATGCCAGTTTTTATGATTAGGGGAGAGAGCGTAAGCTATGCATAGGCTCAAAGGGCATTCACGTGAGAAATGTCAAGACCAAGTTAAGGTCTCACTGTGGCATCACAAATTAATTGGGAAGAAACGTGACAAACCTTCAATAAACCTCATCACTTCAGGTGATTTGAACAAGAAACGGTTGGTCCAGCAAAAGTAGAAAGGCTGATAGGGCTGAAAAATAACATTGGATAGTGTCCACTGCAAGGCCTTGGTGGCTAAAGGCATCACAAAAACAAGTATGTCCAGCAGCTTCGCCTGTAACGAGTTACCACACATGGTCACACATTTGTTGAATAACCCGGCATAAATGGATTTTTTGAAGGGCACCTGGAAGCATGGATGACATTCACCACTTTGTACGGCAAATCACACAGTCAATTGCCGCCACTCAATCTCCACACATGTAGGTGTAGATTGCATATATGTGGGTGGGGGACTCTGTCTTGTTGCTGAGACTGGAGGCTCTCATGAAGTGGCAGCCTTATCAGAGGACAGATGCTCATGCCAAGAAGTTCTTGATGATCTTCACCACTATGGATGGAAGAGGTGGGAAGGCGTACAGGACTCCATTGTTCCATTCCAGTCGGAATGAGTCTCTTAACGAGTGTTCTTGCAGAAACTCCAATGAACAAAATTGTCAACACTGCACGTTTCACAGTGAGGAACAGATCTATTCACAGTTCACTCCCATGGTTGGTAGATGCCCTGCACCACCTTGGGATGCAGACGCCACCCATGATCTGCCAGACATCGCCTGCTCATCTCATCCACTCTGGCATTCAGGTACCCTCCCAGGTGATTCAGGATTAGAAAAAGTCCCTCTGCTCTAATCACCTCCAGAGGTGCAAAGCCTCCTGGCACAGGACCTCAATCTGGCATACTTGTTGCAGTACCACAAGGCAGTAATGTTAACCATGAGAACCTGCACCAGCCTCTGGGTGGTGGATGACAGTGCCAGACAAATGGCCCACAATTCAGACAGATCGATGGGGGGCTGGCCCTCCACCAGAGATCAGAGTCCTCTGATCTCAACCTCCACCAGATGACCTTCCCAGCCCAGCAAAAATGCTCGGGTCAATCTCTGGGTTGGGAAGGGAGAGAGGCATGCCGCTGCACCAATTATGGTTGAGCAGACATCACTGTAAATCTTGAGCAGTCTCTTCCGAGACCTGGATGGCATCGGGCAGATTGCCTTGATGCTGGGCCCCTGGAACCAAAGAGGCCAAAACGCCCCAGAGCTGCTCTCACCGAGTTCCAGGATAGTCTAAAACAACAAGATCACATCGGGCAGATTGCCTTGATGCTGGGCCCCTGGAACCGAAGAGGCCAAAACGCCCCAGAGCTGCTCTCACCGTGATCCAGGATAGTCTGAAACAACAAGATCATAGCCAGAATGTCTTGGACTTATTGCTGTGGAGGGAAAGCCCTGACGTCCACTGTGTAATTGATTGCTCCAATGAATTTAAGCTTCTGTGAAGGAATCGGGTGCAATTGTAGTTCCTTTATAGTGACCCCAATAATGTCAAGAGATCCAGTGTTTTCTGGAGGTGGTCCACGAGCATCTGAGGCGAGCCCGACTTCAGCAGCCAGTCACTGAGCTACAGGAATTCCTGTGCTCTGAAGATGGGCATTGACCACGGCCATCACTTTCGTGAACACCCTAGTGGTGCTGGTGAGGCCGAAGGGGAGCACAGCAAACTGAAAATGCTCCAGGCCTACCTTGAACCACAGATAACACCTGACATGTATATGAAAATACGCGTCCTGCAGGTCCAAAGACAGCATCCAGTTACTCTGTTCCACAGCAGGCAAGATCTGGGCCAACATGAGCATTTTGAATATATCTTTCCACAGAAAGGCATTCAGGGGCTGAAAGTCCAGAATAGGCCAGAGAACCCCGCTCTTTTTCTGGATGAAGAAATAGCAAGAGTAACAACCCTCATCTCTTTCTGAGTCTAGTGCCCTCTCAATGGTACCCCTGCAGAGCAACAGGCATACTTTCTGTTACAGGTTGGAAAAGAGCTCATCTGAAACTCCCTCAGAAGTGGGAAGAATACTTGATGGGGAGGAGAGAAAAGGTAGGGAACAGCCATTTTCAACAATCTATAAGATGTATCCAATAGACATTATGGATCGCAAACCTGGAAGATGTTGAATCTTGACCTCCTAGTGGTTGGGTATGCCCTACTATGGATAAACTAAAGTAGTTTGCTGGCTTTTGTAGCAGTGGAAGAAGAATTGGGAAACCAATGTCCCTGCTGGCCTGCACACTACCTGCCAGGCCCATGGACATGCTGCACCACAAGCTGGGAAAGCATTCTCTGTCTATAAGCCAGCCCTCCGGAATAACCTCAAAACATTCAGAACTGATGCAGAAATTGCCAGGAGTCAACAGCCCCAAGGAACTAGAACACTGGTGTCTTTAAAGCCTTCCAACGCTAACAGACCCATCAAAAGGCATATCCAATAGGGAAGCCTTTACATCGCTGGAGAATCCTGGTGATAACAGCTAAGTCTACGAAGGACAACACTGGTACTGATCGCCTTACCCAGAAAATCTATAGTATGAGAAACTAAAAGTGGTGTCTGTGGTGGGCATGAAACGGTAGAAAAAACAAGTTACCTACCTGTACACTGTGGTCCTAGCATTGATATCTTTCATAGATTCACATGCTTGAATCTTCCCCGTCGTCAAGGAGGGAGTCCCACTGTAATTAAATTAGCAGTAAGAAATTCCACTGACTTAGACTGAATTATATTTCCCATAAGATTGTGTAGAAATCCACATTGTTTTGAGCACAACCAAAGTTCAGCCAATCAGAGAGGAGCTTGCACCCCATTTCTCCTGTTCAGTGGCTTCACACCTCATATTTTGGAGCACGAGTTAATAAAATAGACCATGAAGTTGGTGAAAATCAATAAGGTGAGCTACTGAAGGGGAGGCGGGGGTGGGGAGGTCACATGTGAATCTATGAAAGAAATCAATACTGGAGAACCACAGTGTACAGGTAAGTAATTTTTTTTTCTCCAGGATTGAATCTTCCATCGATTCACATGCTTTAAACTGAATAGCTAGCAGTAGGTAACTGAAAAGAACGGTGAAACAACCAGTTTCTATGCGGGGGCGGGTAATAAAGAGATTTACAGATGTATAATGCAAATGCACTTAATAATAAACTTTAAAATAAACAAAATTAGCTCACCTTATTGAAACAAATTTCTAAGAGCTGCTTGTCCCACTGCTGCGTCTTTATTGTTGTCAGCATCTAAACAATAGTGTCTGGTAAACGTGTGCCTATTTGACCATGTGGCAGTTTTGCATATGTCAGGAAAGGGCACTCCTGCAAATAGAGCCATCAAAGTTGCCACATTTCTGGAGTAGTGGGAGAGCACCTTGGATGTAAGTGGTCTTACCACTCTTTAATGACCAACAGCAATGGCTGCAGATAACCATATCGCTATCGTTTCTCTTGCCACTGGTTGACCTTTTCTTGTGGGAACAAATGCGACCAGAAGCTGATGAGACCACCTGAAAGACTTAGTTTTTTATAAATAAAACTTCAAACATCTCTTAATGTCAAGAGTGTGATGCGACCTTTCTGCCTCACTCAATGGGTTGCGAGAGAATGTTTTTAAGACAACTGGTTAATCGAGGTGAAATACTGTGGGTACCTTGGGTATGAATCGAGGATTAGTATGTGAGATGATGCTGTCATTTTTGAACTCCTGGTTTGGCTCCTGCACTGTAAAGGCTTGTATCTCCACTGAAATGTCTCGCAGATATTAGTGCTAATAGAACAGCTTTTTCCCATGTAAGATGTTTGATGTCAGCTTTATGGATAGGTTCAAAAGGTCTTTTCAATAGTTGTTGAGACCTTATATAGCTGCCAAGTAATCAATGGTTTTCTTATCAGTGGCTAAGCTTGAAATAGCCCTTTTAGGAATTCTTTTATTAACCTGCCAGACCACACAGACTTTTTCTTCCCAGAACATCTGTATCTTGAAATTGCCGCCAAATGTACTCTAATCGAGCTATGAAAAAGACCGGACTAAGCTAATAATAAAAGGTATGGAAGCAGTTGCGCAGGTTCCGATGAGAAAGGGTGACACTGATTAGACGCACACTAATTGCAAAATGTCAGCCATTTTGCCTTGTATGACTTGTTCCTAGCTTTTATCAAAATGTCTCTACATTGTTGTGAAATATTTACCTGGTGAAATTCGTTATATTCAGGATCCACGTGGCTAAGCTGAGAGATTCTGGGTTTGGATGAATCACTTGTCCGCCGTTTCTGTAAAGTAATCCTGGGACTGGTTTGAGTTGAACGTGTCGCTGTTCTGACATCAGGTGAAGCTTCGTGCACCAGAGCTGTCTCGGCCACACTGGAGCGATCAGAATAATCCTGCACGGCTCTTGTTTCATCTTTTCAGTGTTCGTGGGATTAAAGGTATTGGCGGAAAGGCGTACGTGAATATGCCTGCCCAAGACATCTGAAGCGTGTTTCCCCATGACACCCTAAGGGGGAACCTGCTCGCGTAGCATCAACACTTTTTGTTAGCCGGAGTAGTACACAGATCCAGAGAAGGTGTTCCCCGTATGTTGAAGATTTTTCTGAGTTCAGTGTCTGACAATTCCCACTCGTGACACTCTTTCATGGACCTGCCTAATTCATCGGCCCACTAGTTTTCCTTGCCCAGAACATGTTCTGCTTTCATGTAAATGTTATGTTGGAGACACCAGATCCATATGCCCTGCGCTTCTCTGGACAGAGGGCGTGATCTTGTTCCACCTTCCAAGGACGCGAATAGTCGGCCGTTAAGACACTTTAGCTCCAATAGGATCTTTTAAAGACCAGGGGACGAAGATAAATAGGAAATCTGTGGCATAACATGTCCAAAGTGGGGATCCATCCTCTACTGTGAAGCAAGATCGACACAGAACAACAAATAATATGCCAAAAACAAAAGCACAATGAAATAGGAAATGAAAACATGTAAAACTGACAAACGGAGGACTCGCATATCTCGATCCTTGAGATAAAGTAAATTATCGTAAATTGGATAAAGGGTAATCCAGACCCTTCTTTGACGCTTGCCTATACTAACAGCAAAGTTTCGATTGTTATATATGTTGTCTACACACACGTGAATTTGTCCTGATGAAGGCAGGGATTTGATTCTAAGTACCGCCGAAACGCTGCGTCAACAGTATTTTTACAGTATTAGGACCTATAATGAAATTATCTTTTTAAGGTTTTTGAATATGTTAATAATTATATGTTTTTAAATTTTGATGATGTTTTTACAATTGACATGTGACATATAACTTGTAATGAAACCAAGAACGGAGGAACTGCTGATGAGTGTTATATTTTGAATTTAATACTGACAGGACTCTATGTTTCTTGCATCAAAAAACTCCTGACACATCTCACTTGTCCATGCAAGTCCCTTACTTATGTCGGATTGTATGTTCATACATTAACATTGTAAAAGGTATTTTAATATTTATGTGAATAAACCACGTTTGATATAATATAGGAGACATTTTGTGACTGATCATATTGAGTATGGTAATGTAAGATTGTAAGTCTTTTCAGTGCACACCGATTGGGATAAGATTGTATATTGAGAAATTATAGAACAAAAGGGAACTTTGTTTTATTGCTTGACCCACCCTGTCCCTTTTTCGCTAAAGAGGGCGACTCTCTTGTTTTGAGATCATCCCATTCACTACCAGTGGTAGTTGCCTGATCCTGTTCTATTTTGCCATGTTTGGGCTCGTCATCTTCATCCTCTTCTTCAACACAATCATCGTGTATGGCGATAAGCTTGAATTGCCTTGGCTGGGGAATGTCTTTATGCCTAACCAGACGGGTTGTCTGATTTAACGATTCCGTGTGTGGCACCCCAACCATCACCTGTTTTGAGGGTGTGGCTTCCTTACCAGGAAACCCTTTATAATAGTCCTGCAGCATTAAGAGTAGATCTGTCACTAAAGTTACAGTGACTTGCATCATAGCTTCACATGATGATTGTACTTCATGGTGTCATCATAGTGATCAAATTCTAGGAATTCCTCGTATGTTCTCTCTCCGCCTTGTTGTCTGTCCTTAAAGGAGATATTTAGACTGCTGTTCACCCTCATCATCCAAGTCTTGGCATTTAACATGTATTTTGTGATGGACTTGTGGCATCTCCATTATGTCCTTCATCTTCTTCTGTGTCCCCCATTTCCAGAAGGCGCACTGGTGGCAATGGTGAAACCTTGCTAGGCGAGGTTAGCATTGGCCCTAGAACTGGGTCAGCAATGACCGTCAACAGTGCCGTAGATGAGAAAAAGGCTTCAGCAGTGTTGTCCTTTGTAGACGAGGCGTCGACGGTGTCGACATCGAGAACCTTGCCGTTGATGAAGACATAGTCGATACCACTGTTACTGTTGACAAATACGTAGTTGATACCACTGTTATCATCGAAGCCGTAGAGACCATGTACTGTAGCTGTCGGCGTAGCCATCTTCGTCGTCGATGGTGCCGCTGACGGTCACTGACGATTTAGTCAGCTACTTGCCTGATTTTTCTGAAGCAGTTTTCCTGTTGTCAGCGGAAGTACAAGCTCTCCAAAAGGTGCTGGAGGTTCTGATACTAAAACCTTTTGACCTGTTATTCCCTGAGGTGCTGGTGAAGTCACCTCTTCCAATGCTGACTATTGTTTAGTTGTCATTTTATGAGTACTTTTAGGTGATTTAGTTAAGTCATCTCTCTCCTTTATATGACTTTTTAGGTCAGAACCCTTTGTCTCCAGAGTCTGCAGTTTAAGATGCCTTTCTCTTTTGAAGCCATAATAATAGCCTTGCCTCTCAATCTTTGAGAATTTTTGGTGAAAAAATTCTGCAATAGTTGCAGTCCTTGTGCTTGTGGTGCAGGTGTAGGCAGTACAAGCACTCCTTATGAGGGTCTTCCGAGAACAGCCTCATCTTCCCACAGGTCTTACATGGGCAGAACAAACCCTTTTGTGAACTCTCTGACATGCTGGCCAAATCTGTCATGTATGTATAAGGATAAGGGGCAACCCAGTAGCCCTGGGACCTGGGTAATCAAGTAGTAAAGTGAAAAAGTGGTCCCTCAAGCGGAAACTGTGAACTTCTACTTCTTTGGAGAAAATTATTTTGACCATCAAAAGATTAGTTCCATTTCTAAACAAGACAGTTTTATTCAGTTTGCTTGATAACAAAATAAATCAATGCATTTTTATATTCTCAAGCCAAATGGAAAGTAAGAAATTTGATACCAAACGGCGCAATGGCACGGTGAAAGTGACATAAGTGAGTGTAAAGTGCGCTGGTGCTATACAGTCTATGTACATGAATAGTGACTGATTCAGGATGCAATATGGTTGGTACAAACTCTGACAGAGTGAAAATGCTCCAGAATGAAATAAAAACAGTACACTATTACTGTGTCAACGTTTCAACTCTATGCATACAATTTGGACAGGGTCACCATCAGGATGCATGTTTGGGAAGCACCTGCCCAATTGATAGGATGAATGAGGAGATACTTCAAAGGGGTACTGAAGAATAAGTCGGCACTGGAGTGGCAGGGATTAAATTCCAATCTGTAGTATGTGGTTCCCAGTCAGAACATGTGTAACAGTTTAAGATACTGGGTTGGAGCCGTTCCGTACGCAGTTGAAAGCCCTCTGGCATTGGGTTTCTCGACAGAGGTCAAATGAGATAAGAGCAACCTGTGGCACAAGGTTGCCTCAACGCCCTGTACTGGATCATCCCTAAATGTAGTAACCTCAACCTCTGTGCAGCACAGAAGCCAGAGTGGACTGGAGCACATCAGATTAGTCTCACGAAATCATTGACTCTCCATACAAGCGATCAGTGGGGTTGGAGGATTCATTCCTCGATCGCTCCAAGTGGCCACATTTTCACATGACTGATTAATCATTTCCCTTAGTTGAGGTTACTACATTCAGGGACGATCCAGTACAGCGCGTTGAGGGCCATTATTGATCGATGCCAGCTTGGGGAAGATCAGAACATTTACTTGCTAGGGTGCTACCCAAGCTGTTAATGTACAAATTAAACAAAAAAGGAGTAGACTATGCAGTGCTCATGGCCCGCACCCCTTTGGGCCTACAGCGAGTACTTACCGAATTTGTTCAGTACATGCAGAACCTGGGTTTGAAAATCAATATAAGTAAAACTTTTTCAATTAAATTAGGGAAAAGAGTTATAAAATGCAGTGACATACTAATTGAGAGCACAAAAATATTGCATATATCATCCTTTTTCCTACTTAGGGATTCTATTGGACCAAGAGGGGAACTGGAGAAGTGCAGTGAACTCCAGTAGGCTTCAATTTGTTAATACTATTGCCGCTCTGCTAAAGTTCTCTAGGAATCTGAGTATCAAGCACCCAAGAGAGAGGATGACCATTTAGAAGGCAAAATGTAGGACCACTGCTTTGTATGGGTCTGAGCTGTGGGGCTACGTTATCGTTGAGTCAGTTGGTAGAAAATGCCGACCTAATGAATCTTATTGCCCTTCCGAAAAGTAGCTCCACCTTAGTTTGCCACTCAGAACTGGGCATTCCCTACCTATCAGATTTGATAAAGATCCAGCCTGTCCTACTCTGGCATAAGATCTGGTTATTTGAGCACCTGGAGCTCAACCGAGCAATTGTGAAGGACTGCCTTAGACCTGCGTCCGCTTTAAAAATTCCCTGGCTAAAGTACATCCATCATTTTTTGTCTGATATTAGTCACCCTCAGTACTTTGTCCACCCAGAGACTCTGAATAGTATCTCCAGGAAAGCATTAAAGTTAAGAGTGCATATCATTGCTAGAGGAACTGAGGTTGTCTACTGAGTTGTAATCAAGAATCAATTGATTCTGACTACACATGGTATGCAACCTTATTTAGAAAATGTATTAAATGCGCAGCATAGATTTGTATTGACTCGCTTTCGCTGGACATTTTATCACCACCTAACCAGCTTTCCCACTGTAAACTGGTCACATGAATTAGTGAATTGCCCCCGTGATAATGCATCTAGGCAGAGTACCATGCACATTGTTTTCTTATGTAAGTTTTATTCAGATTTGAGGACCTGTCTTATTAAGCCATTGTTAAAGCCTTTAAGATTTGTGCAATGCGGACCAGGCTATCTATACTTGCAATCTCTTCCAAACCTATACACATGTGCAGTCTTGTCCCGGTTTTTATGGTTTGTTATTAGTCAGAGTAAGTGGTTATAGACATATTATTGATAGAAGGAATATGTATCTGTCTGTTTTATCTGAACCGCACTTGTTTTTATCTCTTGTTTTATCTTTTTTTTTAGTTTTTAACTTGAATATTGTACATATTTTTTTATGTATGCTTTTATTATTCATCTTGTGATATCAAATAAAGCTTATTTTCAATTCGACTAGTTCCCTATGGTAAGCAGCTGAAAAATGACGTTAAATTTGCTTGTAAATCTTAAATTTGACCCTAAATTTTAAATATAACCGTAAATCTTAAGTTCCCCCTTCATGGTATAAGAAAAACATTGCCAGTCAAAATAATGACAAAGCAAGCATTAAACTCCACTCACAGCATGTCTACTAAAGCTGAAACATTTAAAACATAAAAAAATAACTGATAGCATAAGCATCATCCTTCATATTACTTGGACATGCCCTAAACTACAGGCACACTGGAGAAAATCAGAGGATGGGCTTACATATGTCACAGAACATGATGATCCAAACAAGGCAAGAGTAGGTCTAGTACATGACTCCCTTAAGTTGTCAAAAGCTATGTGGATATGGCTAACATCAGCATTCCTATGCAAATACAATTGTGCCATGAAATATTGAAACATGCAGAAGTTGCCAGGGTAAATACTGGAATGGAGGAAATGGCACAGATGGCCTCATTACAGACTATGAAATAATGGCTTATTTTGGTTTGCTTGCCTATTTAACTTTTACTGTGTCAACTGTGTCATCAAATGGTTAATGCCTCACTTCCTTTATGGCTTGGATTCTCCTTCAAACATTCCCTGGAATAACCTCTCAGCAACCAGTAATTCATCATCCAATTTCTAAACTACTTGAGGGCAAAGCAACAAAATAAATCCAATGTTTTTGGCACATGGATAATTCGTGTATGTTTTTCAAGTAGGTTTCGGGCAGTTCAGAGGTATACGATAAGCCTGTCTTAAACCTTTGCATGCGTCGGACGTGTGCATCGGACAGCTCCCGGCCGCCCCACTCCCAGAAAAAGTGCTGGTGCTCTCCCGTGGGTCGCCCCCACCAGGGATGGCAGCGGAAGCACTTCCGGTGCCCCCACCCCTTCCCCGGCATCTAATGACATCAGCAGCCACTGCGCGCTGAGGTTATTAGAGGTTGCCGGATGCATTGGAAGCCATTTGTTTCCAGCATGTTAAAGGAGAAAGGCACATCTCCTCGGGGAGGGGGGTGGTTTGTAACAAAGAAAGATCTTGGGTAAGGGTCGCTCCCTATTGGGAAGCAAGTATTTTGGCTGTTTCTGCCCCCCTTAGCGGCAGATTGGCTTATATTTTTTAGGCCAGTCTACCCCACTAGGCCACCAGGGATTATTTTATTTTTTCGATGTTGGGGAGCGGCCCCTTGGGCAAGGGTCACTCCCCTTTAAGGGGTGAATATTTTGGCTGTTTCTGCCCCCCTTGGGGGAAGATCGGCCTTATGCTTTTAGGCCCATATGCTCCTAAGGGGGGCAGAAGCCTGTGGAAACCAGGGATTTTTATTTGGGCAATATTTTTGTAGTGGGGAGCGGCCCCTTGGGCAAGTGCGCTCCCCTTTAGGGGGTGAACATTTTGGCCATTTCTGCCCCCTTTGAGGGCAGATCGGCCTTATGCTTTTAGGCCCACCTGCCCCCAAGGGGGGGCAGTGCCACTAGACACCAGGGATGTTGCTTTCAATAAGTTGTTGTTGTCTCTAGACACCAGGGATGTTGGTTTCACTAAGTTGTTGTTGGGGAGCAGCCCCTTGGGCAAGGGTCACTCCCCTTTTGGGAGGTAATGTTTTGGCCATATTTTTAGGGCCATCTGCCCCCCCAACTTGGCTGATGGATTGTGTGTGGACTGGCGCATTATTTGCATATGCGACTGTTTCATTTCTCCTTTTTATTCCTGTTCAAAGCTTTTGATTCCGTTGATGTTATTCCGATTTCGGCAGTGGTTGATCTGCAGTTTGAGTAGTTGCATATGTTTGGTAAGAAAAAGGTTTTTGCTGTGTTTATTCCAAATTAGTATTATTGCATTGCATGAATGAATTGTTTGTAAGTGGCGTCATAATAGCAGCATATTTAGCTTATGCTTTGAGTGTGAAATTCTCTTTGGATTTGTGCACGATGTGTATTGTGTTGTCTTATGAGTAACTTGATTTTGTTTTTCTTTTTTAGTGGGATATCGTTGGTCCTTGCTGTGTCTGTGCAGAGTAGGTGGTGGTGAGTCTAGTTGTCTCTGGCAAGTGAGTGGCATCGTTTTTGAGTATATAGATCTTTGTGATAAAGCCACATTTTGTTTATTATTTAATTTACAAAGAGTTTGTTGTTGTTGCATTGTTTGTCAAGTTACCTTTATTAGTAAGGATTATGGCTAGCCGCAGGATTACCGCTCAGAATGTTGGTATGCTTTTTGAATCTTACTCTGACCACGATTATGAGACTGGCAGTGCATCTGAGGCAGAAGAGGAAGTGCAAGATTCTGGCAGTGAATTTTCTGTCTGAGAGGAATCATCTGACGATAAAGCTACTCTGTGCAGATGAAGTGCCTGTTTTAGAGGAGGACACTGATGTGCCGATAGTGCAGCAAGAGGCATCTGGATTGCAGCCTGGAGCTGCAAGGCTTTCCACTGGAAGTGCTGGACACTGGGTTGACCGAAACATGGTGTAGCCAGTGTTGCCTGCCTTTAGTGGTGTTGCAGGGTGTAGAGTGAATTGTGATTTTTTTTTTGTCTATTCATTTTTTTCTGGTTTTTATGGACGATGTATTTTTGGCTGAGATTGTTGAGCAGACTAATCTGTATGCTGAACAGTATTTGAGGGACAACAGTGCCAGACTTAGGCTCCGCTCTAGAGCTACCCGGTGGACTCCCACAAATTTAGATGAGATGAATAAGTTTTTGGGTTTAACTTTTTGATATGCTTGATAAGGAAGCCATCCCTGTCTTCATATTGGTCTACCAGTCCCTTGATGGCAACTGCCATATTTCCTGCAATTATCAGTTGTGATCGGTATTTGCTTTTGCTTCGGATGCTGCATTTTGTTGATAATGCTTCAGCATTGCCACGAGATCACCCGGATTGTGACCGTCTTTTTAAGATTCAGCCTGTCTATGGTCACTTTGTAGATCAATTTTCAGAGATCTATAATCCAGGGAAAGAAATAGCTGTTGATGAGTCTTTGGTCCTGTTGAAGGGGCATTTGGTTTTTAGGCAGTAGATTCCCAGCAAGAGGGCACGTTATGGAATTAAGATGTATATGTTGTCTGAGAGTAGTACAGGATAGGTCTATAATTTGCGGGTGTACACTGGTAGGGATTCCACTACTGACCCCCCCGGTTGGCCACACACTTTTGGAATTAGTGAGAAAAGTGTGTGGGAACTTGGTAGAGAACTTTTTAACAAAGGTCACCATTTGTACCTAGATAACTTCTACACTGGTATGCAATTGTTTAGGGAATTGTTCAAAGTGGATAAGGTTCCTTGTGGTACAATTCGCTCTAACCGTAAAGGTTATCCAAAAGAGCTTGTTTGTAAAAAGCTTGAGAGGGGACAGTGCAGTGCCTTGCGTAATGATGAACTGCTAGCTGTGAAATTTGTGGACAGGAGGGATGTCTACATGCTGACTACCATCCATGATGAAAGTACTTCACCTGTGACTGTTTAGGGTCAGGTTGCTGAAGTGCGCAAACCTGTGTGTATTTTAGACTACAATAAGCACATGGGTGGTGTAGATAGAGTAGATCAGAGGTTGGAACCTTGCACTGCTGTCCGTAAGGCTTACATTTGGTATAAGAAGTTGGCTATCCATTTCTTCAACTTAGCAACTTTTAATGAATGAATGAATGAATGAAGTCATTTATAGAGCGCTGGCTATCACTCCAAAGGAGCATCTTGGCGCTACGAGTGAGAGTCAAAGGGGGTGTAGTCTCTAATATCGCAGTAATCAGATAAAAGATAGGGCCAGACTATCAGGAACTGTAAAGATCCAAGTTTTCAATTTTTTCTTAAAAATGGACTCAGTCTGAATAAGTCTCAATTGGGTAGGTAGATAATTCCAGGCTTTTGTCCCTAGTACAGCCATAGATTTTCCCCCTCTGGACTTCAGACGAAAAAGGGGGGGTGCAAGTAGATTTTCCTTAGAAGATCTTAAGTCACGAGCAGGAACATAGGCTTTCAATCTGCTCCTAAGGTATTTAGGACCAGTTTGTTTTACAATTCAGATTATCACAAGGATTTTAAAGAGAATTCTCTTGTGTATGGGTAACCAATGGAGGGTTTGAAGAGCCTCGGAAGCAGAGGACCCCTTAGGTAAATTCAGTACCATTCGGGCCGCTGCGTTTTGTACAGTCTGCAACTTTTTTAGAGTACTCTTTTTTATACCAGCATACAGGCTGTTACAATAATCTAGTCGTGACAAGATCATCGCCACTGCTACAGACTTACGAGCTATGGCTGGCAGGAGGTCAAATAATTTTTTCAGAGTTTTTATCCAATGGAAACAAGTTCCTGCTACCGACAGGGCCTGCTGATCAAAAGAGAGAGAGCTATCAAATCGTACTCCCAGATTCTTTGCCGTGTCCACAGTATTGGGGGTGGGGCTGCATCAGTTGGCCACCACAATTTGGGTGAAAAGATATTATATTTTCCTAGCAGCAGAATCTCCGTCTTTTGGCTGTTACATTTAAGGTGATGAGTCTTCATCCATTCAAAGACCGCCGACAGACATTGTTGAAAATTTTCTTCAGCTGCTGTGGTTTCTTTATCCAAGGTAAGGATGAGCTGTGTATCATCAGCATAAGACACAGTCTCAATATCAAAAGATGATATTAGATCTAACAGGGCACCATATATATATTAAAAAGTGTGGGGCTCAAAATTGAGCCCTGAGGCACACCTGAATGCAGCTGCTTCTCAGTTGAAGTAAAATTGCCAAGTGTTACTGATTGTCTTCTGTTACCCAGGAATGATATCAGCCAGGCCAGAGCATTCTGTGAGATCCCTGCACTCCTTAACCGCTTACCCAGAGCAACATGGGAAACAGTATCGAACGCAGCTGATAAATCCAACAGAATCAGCACTGCCGTCTTTCCTTGATCCAAGGCAAATTTTAGCGTCTCCGCAGTGTGTAGGAGAGCTGATTCAGTTGAAAACCCAGCCCTGAAACCTGATTGCCTGGGATGTAACACATTGTTTAATAGGAGGAAGTCATTTAGTTGCTTATTTACAAGTTTCTCTGTTATCTTACTTAAACAGGGCAATAAAGAAATAGGTCTGAGATTGGTCAAAGTAGTAGGATCCGCAAGATGTTTCTTCTGAAGAGGTTTAACCGATGCAACTTTCCAGCTGTCTGGTACTACTGCCTGTCTGAGTGAGGAGTTTATAATCTGATTAATAATAGGATTAACAGTATCAATCAGAGCATGTAAAATTTTTGGAGGGCAGGGGTCGCCTGGAGAGCCCGATTTACATGTCAATATAGCCTGTCTGGACTGTTCAAGGGTAACCTCGTCAAAATGATTCAGCAGCGGTCTATTTTCTGAATTCTGATTTGGCCCTTCGGTAGGTGGTGTATCCATTGAAAAGTCCTTTCTGAGATCACTAACCTTGTCATTGAAATAGTCTGCAATCTGATCACACAATTGTTGTGATGGGGGAATTTCCTGATTGAATATCTTAAGATGGGTGAAAGATTGAACAATTTTGAAAATCATTTTTTGATTGAACTCTGCCTGCTTAATGAGATTAGAGTAGTACACTTTCTTTTCCTGTTTAATCAGCCTATGATATTCTTTCAGTGCTATTTTAAAAATAGTGAGATCATTGTTATTATATTGCATCCTCCATTTACGCTCAAGTTTCCTGCATTTACCTTGTAGCTCTTTGAGCTGAGGGGTAAACCAGAGGGCGGAGGTTTTCCCCCGGGAGGCTCTACTAAGTATAGCCACCGGGGCCATTTTGTTGGCTAACCCAGTCAGCCAGTCATTGAAGATGCTAGTGTCAATGGCCGGATCTCCTGTTAGTGTAGGTTTACTTAATTCTGCCGACATATGCAGGTAATGCTTTCGTTAGGTTCAAGGAGTGTTCTCCAGAGTCAAGGATGACTTTTGTTCAGTTTCAGGAGTCTTTAATAGGCAGCCTTTTTGTAGTGGAACAGGCAAGTGTCCCAGGATGCTTGTTTCCGGTCCAGGGAAGACATGGCTTGGCAGTTCGGGCTGGACTGTTCCCATGAGGCACAGGGTCACGCCTGATTTGCATATAGCTGTGTCTGAACTGGGGTGGCGAAGTGAGCTAAAGAATGTTGATGGATTCAACCCAGATCTGTGACTGGGGGTGAGTGTCTGGAAAGTTTCAGCGCTCCGTCCATCATCTCCTTGTGTTTAGATTGAAAGATCGCCACTTTCCTGATTACATTCCTCCCACATCCAAAATAAACAATCCCTGTAAGAGATTAAGAGTCTGTATGCGAAGAGGTATACAGAAGGAGAGTAGTATGCATTGCTCTTGTTGTCCTTCTAATCCTGGGTTGTGTGTGCCCATATGTTTTAGATTGTATCACACACAAGATAATTTTTGGGAGCAACTGTGAGAGTAAAAGTGAACTGCCTGGTCTGTATTGTTTTATATTTTTTGTTCAGTTTCACGGTTGGCATTAGTGTGATGTATTTAGTAACAGCTGTTGTGTTTGCAGGTATAGTCTTGTATCTACTTCCAATTGTTTCCCCCCCCCACAAAAAAAGTGATGGCGGTGTGCGTGGACTGGCGCTAGGCTGGCAGTGTGCGTGGACTGGCGCTAGGCTGGCAGTGTGTGTGGACTGGCGCTTGGCTGGCTGTGTGCGTGGACTTGCGCTTGGCTGGCTGTGTGCGTGGACTGGCGCTTGGCTGGCAGTGTGTGAGTAGTGACTTGCTGCTGGTCACTACACACACTGCTAGCCAAACGTCAGTGCGCACACACTGTTAACTGACAGCCGGTGTGATTGCTGTGTCAGTCATGTGGGCGTATGAAAGTGATGGGCCCTTGAATGGCGCTGTCTCTTGATGTGTGTGTTGTAATGTGCTGGGCCCGGAGCTAGCAGTGTAAATGCTCTTGTGTGTGTCACGTATGATAGGTGTGTGAATGGCCTGTAAAGAGGTTGGTGCCTTGCCGCAGCTTTACAGCTCACGAGCTGTGAGTCACTGATTCAGGTTTTCCACCGTTCAGTTATTAACAGTGCGTTTCATTTTTGGGAAATCTCGTTAATAAAATATAAATTTTGAACCTTTCACAAACCTCGTGCCAAATCCAACTAGTATATGTATGTACTTGAGGAATAGATGGTTGTGAAGTAAATATTTGTCTTTTGTCTCTCTGCCAGGGTGTACAACGTCTCTACATTGTCTGTTGATGTGAGTGTTGTAATGTACTGGGCCCGCGGCTGGTGGGTGTACATAGTCTCTACATTGTCTGTTGATGTGAGTGTTGTAATGTACTGGGCCCGCGGCTGGTGGTGTGAATGGTCTTGTGTGTGTCACATATGATAGGTGTGTGAATGGCCTGTAAAGAGGTTGGTGCCTTGTTGCAGCTTTACAGCTCACAAGCTTTGAGTCATTGGTTAAGGTTTTCCACCGTTCAATTATTAACAGTGCATTTCATTGTTGTGAAATCTCTTCTTAATAAAATATACATTTTGAACCTTTCACTCACCCTTGTGCCAAATCCAACCGGTAAGTGTGTGTATTTGAGGAACAGATGGATGAGCAGTAATATTTGTCTTTTCTGTCTTTCTCTGCCAAGGTGTAGATTGTCTCTAAGGAAAATTTACCAACTCTAGATATTTATGTAAACTCATGGATCCAAACAACTTTTCTTACCCACAGTACCACCGGGCTGACACAAATTTGCTTATCACCCTGCGTTCCCCCAGGTCTCCCAATAAAAATGGTGCCTCACTTGTGTGGGTAAGCCAAGTTCCTGCGACAGGGAGGGGCCCAAAACGTATTGTGGAGACATCAAAATTATCGATCACAAAACAACATGGTTTTGCAAGGGGGTCACCTGCGTATTTGGTCCCAGGCTCGGCGGCCATCTAGGTAAACCTCGAATCACAAGGGTGTAATCGATAATTTTAAAGTCTACACAGTACGTTTTTGGCTGTTTCCTGTCACGGGCAATAGGCCTAACCACACAAGTGAGGTACTATTTTTACCAGAATATTTGGGGGAATGCTGGGTGGGTGGGCGGAAGTTTGTGGCTCCTTGCAAATTTCAGAACTTTCCATCACAGAAATGTGAGGAAAATGTTTTTTTTTTTTTTAAAGGTTTGAGGTTTGCAAAGGATTCTGGGTAACAAAACCTGGTGAGAGCAACACAAGTCACACCATTCTGGATTCTCCTGGGTGTCTAGTTTAAAAAAATATACAGGTTTGCTAGGTTTCCCTTGGTGCCGGCTGAGCTAGGATCCAAAATCCACAGCTAGGCACATTGCAAAAAAAGGGTCAGTTTTCACTGGAAACTTGATGTGCCCATGTTGCGTTTTGGGCCGTTTCCTGTTGCGGGCACTATTCCTACCCACACAGGTGAGGTACTATTTTTACCAGAAGATTTGGGGGAATGCTGGGCGGGTGGAAGTTTTTTGGCTCCCCGCAGATTCCAGAACTTCCCCATCACAGGAATGCGAGGAAAATGTGGGTTTTTTAGACAAAGTTTGAGATTTGCAAGGGATTCTGGGTAACAGAACCTGATGAGAGCCACACAAGTCACACCATCCTGGATTCCCCTGGGTGTCTATTTTTCAAAAATGTACAGGTTTGCTAGGTTTCCCAAGGTGCCAGCTGAACTAGGGTCCAAAATCCACAGCTAGGCACATTGTGAAAAAAGGTTCAGTTTTCACTGGAAAAATGTGATGTGTCCACATTGCGTTTTGGGCCGTTTCCTGTCGCAGACACTAGGCCTACCCACACAAGTGAGGTACCATTTTTATCGGGAGACTTAGGGGAACACAGAATAGTAGAACAAGTGTTATTACCAATTGACTTTCTATGCATTTCTACCTTCCAAATGAAGACAATGTGTAAAAAAGAAGTCATTTTGAAAAATGTCCTCTAATTAACATGCTAGTATGGGTACCCACAATTTCGGAGATGTGCAAATAACCACTGCTTCTAAACTCTATATTTTGTTCCCATTTCGGAAATACATAGGTTTCCTTGATACCCATTTTTCACTCTCTATATTTTACCAAATGAACTGCTATATACCTGGTACACAATAAAAAACCATTACAAGGCGCAGCTCAGTTATTGGCTCTGGGTGCCTCGGGTTCTTGGTGAACCTACAAGTCCTATATATCCCCGCAACCATAAGGGTCCAGCGGACTTCACTGTATATTGCTTTAAAAAGTCTGCCATATTTAGAAGTTACAGGTGAAAACGGCGCTGATGGCAGTTTCTTTCAACTCAATTTCAATATTTTTTTATTTTAACTGTTAGTTTCTATAAGAAAACCTTCAAGGATCAAAACAAATGACCCCTTGCTGAATTCAGAATTCTGTCTACTTTTCAGAAATGTATAGCTTTCCGGGATCCATGATTGCTTTCATACCCATTTCTACAACTAACTGGAAGGAGGTTGAAAGTATAAAAAAATGGGTATGTCCTAGTAAAATGGCAAAACTGTGTAGAAAATTTTGATTTTCTGACAAAAGTGTGCCTGTTCCTGAAAGCTGGGAAGACGGTGATTATACCACCACAAACCCTTTGCAAATACCACTTGCAGGGGAAAAACAGACACTTTCTTCTGCAGCACTTTTTTCCCATTTTTCCCCCAAAACCCCGAATTCAGCTGAATTTTGGCTAATTTCTCGGTCCCTCCAGGGGAATCGACAGACCCTGGGTACCTTTAGAATCCTCGGGATGTTGGAAGAAAAGGACGCAAAGTTGGCATGGATAACTTATGTGGACAAAAAGTTACAGGGGCCTAAGAGCAAACTGCCCCAAATAGCCCAAAAAAGGCTTTGGGGGGGGCATAGAGGCCTAGCAGTGACGCGGTTAAGGGACCAAAGTACTATCCTTTACCTTGGAATATTTCACCATGCTTTTGTTTTACCTACATAGTGGCACTTTAGTCTTTCGACAATTTGATTGCATTAATGAGCAGGTTTTATAGAATCTTAGTTTAACTTGGATGCTAGTGTTAATGTGGAGTTTTTCCACAAGGCCTCCTGCTTTGCCTTTACACTTGCAGAAAGCCTAAAACTGACCTGTTCATGGCTTATAAGCAATCCGTAATTGACATTTAAAACAGGATAATCTTAAAAGAACATTTAGGTTCCAAAGGAATATAAACAATACATCTCGCAGTTGTGTACAAAATAATTTATTACAGCATTACATATGTTGGCATTATTTTACAGTGACCAGGTTTTCCTTCAACACGACTGGATTGAAATAGTTTTAATAAAAAAGGAGACCGTATTTTAACAGTTTAAATTCTTTTAAAAAATCCCCTCTCATGAACTTTTATTTACTCGTGCTATGATGTTGTGACTTCACTGACATACATATGCAGCAATGCACTCAAAATAAAACATTTAATGATCTCTCAAAACCTTTAAGGAACTGTACTTCAGAGTATTAAGCACTTGAAAAATAATTTAATTAATAGATGTTAAAATAGTTAGACAAGCAATTACATCCTTCATAACTACACCCATAATGCTAGTTTCAGCCATGAACTACTTGTGTTTCTGCTTTTAACAGTTAATCTATTCACGTAACCATGAAATAAAAGTTTAAATGCAATATGTACGAAAGGAAACCTTTACAGTCTAACCTGTTTGTGTACGTCCAAACAATTAATAACAGACTATATTTTATTCTAATCATAGGTTGTGCCTCGCCTCTGAACACACTGTCAAAATTCACAACGACCCAGTTGAAAGACCCATGAATTATTACAACACTTAATGAAAGAATGGGCCCCACGTGTCATTTGCTCCAAGCATTACATCCCATTTCATAGTCTATGTATTACACAACATAATGTAAGTCTAGATTGCAGGGAATAGTGGACGAATGTAGAACCAAGTCTTCAAGTAACACACATTAAGCTCCACTTGGTTAAACACGTTTTATGGCAATAAATCCAAGTTTAGGACCTAATCAACACTTCATGAGTTTACATCAGCACAATTTTTCCTTGATCATATTGTATGACTTCCCCAGAAAATACAAGGTTATTCAAGTGTTTTCTACAAAAACAGACTGGCATGAGTAACACAACAATTCAACTGCTGTACGACTACAACCGATCCAGGATATTGCCCTCTGAACAATTAAGAAATGTAGCATTTATTTCAGAGCGCAACAGGCGAATGTCAGTTGCCTAAGGATGTACCATTTTTATGCCCAACCATCCCTATTTGTGTAATTTCTCTTTAAAAGATGGAGGAACATTAGGAATCTCAAGTTTGGACTGTGCAGGAAAGAGGATTTCACATGAATGGGGCAATAACTGGTCCCCTCATCTGAGTAACACAACTCTGTGGCTTTAAAAAAAAAAGAATATATATTTTTTTTTTTAAGAGGTCACTGTTCTAGTTCTATGAACCCAACTTAGTGCTGCAATTGTGTGTCTTTCGCAAAAAGAACTTTGGTCATTGTTTGCTTACTAATTTCAAAGAACTTTTTACCTTATATATAACAAAACGTGCAAAAGATATATGTAAGCAACTCAACTTTAGTGTTTCTAATAGCCTCTTGTCTACTGTTTTAAAAAATATTCACACTGGACCACTCGGGATTCCTAAAACTATTGCAACCAAAAAGTACATGTTCCAGATTTAGGAGGACCTCAGCCTACTAAGTGAAACTTCCAAAATACTCTGCCCCCTAACAAGAGAACGGCAGACAAACCCCCATGAACCAGAGATCATATGGAGCCAGAACCTCCTAACAGAGTGGCAAAAATGTAATGGTCAATCAACAGCCTTTATATTGTAGTACAGGTTGCAGAAACTCCAAGCCCAGTCTCCAAATACCCTTCAAGGATCAAGTTAAAAGAATATTTGGATCTTATACAAGTGAAGATGCAGAATTACAGATAGACTTCTGTAATTAAGTTGTGGTTCAGTAGAAAATCATTAGTGTCAAAGTGTACTACAACACATTTATATACAAGTGTACTGTCTGAAAAAAGTACATGATGAAGGTTGAAAGACACTGGCTAACTACCTTTTTGGGGAGGGGGACTTGTGACTGTGACATAATAAACATTTTAACATTCTTAAGTGTTTGAACACACTTGGAAGAATCATTGTTTTAATTCCCCTTGGAAGGGTATGGATACTTTGAGCAATAAGCTTTCTTCTCCTGCTGGAACCCCTCAATTTAAGAAGAAAGGTATGGTAGCAGAGTGGGAGGAATATGAAAGATGTTTCTTGGAACAGGCACTTTAAGTATATCTAGTATTCACTGAATTATGTAATGTACTGCTGTTGGGGCAGGGCCCAACTCTAGGATGACCAAAACAGGAACACCATTATCATGAGTGAACAGCAATATACCCTTCAGAACTCTTATTGTCAAAAATATGAACAGCTTGCAGGACATACATGTCCTGCCAGGGGAATTCAGGATATTCAACTTAATGGATGCTTGTAATAAATAGCTAAGGGAGTCAGGAGTGACTACCCCTGACACATTAGGATTGCTCTTTTGTGGCCTCTGTAAAGCATAAAGACCAATAAAAGCCTTGAAGCAGAACACTATGTGGTAATGTTCGGTGAGTTCTGAGGGTTGATTCATATTTATGAAACTTCCTAACTAGGGCTGTTGCAGACATACATGCATTATATCTATATTCTACAGAAATTACTGTGGTTGGAGGAAAACTTCCAGGAGGTGATCCTCTATAGAGGTATATTGTCCTGACGAATGCTTAACATACAACCACGCCAGGAGAGCCCTTATTGTCCAGAATAACTCTAACTGTATTTAAAGAGACGTGAGCACAAAATGGAGCTAGCATTAGAATAGCTGGACATTGAGATTGAAGAGTTTGGTTACAGGAATTTCTCTAGTAGGCAACCTCTGTGGCTCAGAAGATTCCATATTCTGCAGGGTTTTAGGAGATATAAGATGCATAGTCCTAGGATTGAGGTCTTAAGTAAATACAGTTTCTAAAATCTCATTCTGAGACTGGAAAAAACAACATCAAGTTGATTATATCTCTGTTCTACCACTGACTGTGCCAATTAACCCACATATGTGGATTCTCTTGACAGCCAAGCGAATGGGCTAAATGTTTGCAAACAATGTATATGAACATCCACAAAAGAAAAGAACGATTCACAACTCACTGTATGTAGCCTTACTTAAAATGAACTAGTATTGGTGAGCATGTTTCTAGGTTCCAAAGGAGACCTAATGGTGTAAAATTTTAAAACACCTTAACCAATAAGTAACACTTTCTCAGAGATACTCCCAACTTCTTAACAACTTGCCATATTATCTGCAAGGGAAGACCTTGAGGTCTTCCATTCTAGCACAAAAGGAAATGTAGCAGGATCTGTACAAAATAAAAGTAGGCACTAATGTTTAAAAGGGTATCAACATACATGGAACCATACTTTTTCTGTTCTGCGAAAAGGGTTTGAGTCCATGTGATTAGATAAATACAACTGTAAGCACCAAAAGCCAATTGCCTCATTGGTTGATCTGCTTAACAATAAACTGAAAGTAATTCAAGGCAATCCGTTATTTTAGGTTCTGGGTACAATGGGAAATCTTAAGGCCTTGTGACTGTGTCTAAAGCATAGGCTTTCTTTTCTTGACACAACTGCTTTAGTACTTAAAACAGTTGTAAAAATTTGCAATATTAAAAATTATCACTAACTCTGGGTAAGAGTGCTTTTATCCTCAGTAGATGTCCAATCTTCAATAACTATAAATGTTAAAACCCCCCAAAAAATGAAATATATATGACAATTAAATAGAAGTGGAAATAAAAGCAATGACTCATAAGTCTTTACTTTCTTATCCCGTTAAAACATCAAACAATACATACAGTAGATCTGGCAAAAACAGGGTCCATGTAAAAAAAAGTATGTGCAGTCAGGTCTTTCAAACTGATGTGTCTTGAAGGAAATAATATAAAAAATAAATACAAAAAGACCTCTAAAGACCTAGCCAAATAAAAATGAATATGAGAAAAACACCATTCAAGCAACACTAAATTAGTTTGATGAAAAATAGCAACAGAAAACTGATAATTTCTGTTGCCATCTGAAGAAATACACAAACATAGCCTTAAATATATTGTTCATAAGTAGGGGATTTTGTTGTTAAAAGACTTAAAACTGTAAAAGTATTAAGATGATAAATGCTGATCAGATATGTGTACAATAACAATTGGCAGGCCTTGTTGGATATTTCATTGTCACTTAACAAAGCAATAGTTTTTTTCTGTGGAACAGTAAAATGCTTTTTGGAAAGCAACCCTAAATATAAGTTCAGTGGCAGTCTGTAAAAGGAATTCTTCAGATTTCATTGGACAGCATTTCATGGTTTAGGGCTGTATGATTCACTGATGCAGGGCTGCATTCTTCGTCATTTATAGCAGGCATAAAGGCAGATGTAAATGGAAACAGTTTATGACATGTCGCCTGGTACTCCTCATGCTGAGTGTTGCAGCTGCCAAAGCTTCCATCAAGCAAGGCTTCCAAAACCATTGTTAAACTCTACAGAAAAAGAAACAGTGATTTCAAATCAATGAAGCATTTGTTAAAGACCTGATGTACTTATGAGAACTACAGATATTTAAAAAAGGTGCAATATGTGTGGTATTGCAATATATGTCATGCACACTCAAGAAGCACTTTCACTTTACACCACACTTACTTGTAGTGAAGAGAACCAGTTTACCTGATTTGTTCATTTACAAAGAGCACACTTCAAAAGTATCTTGAGAAGATTCACATCATACATTTTAGTGGTATGAAGCAAAGTGGTACTTATATCAAGCACAGAACGGGAAAAGGCTGAGTTAGCCAAGCTGAGACTTAAACTGTACTCTGCAAGTTACATTTACATTCTTGAACCACACAATTATCGATCAGATTATTGAACCATAACACACTTTTGATAGTATATTGTCACCACCAAAGCCAATTGTCTATTTGAGCATGAAAATTGATTGGCTCACTGCTTAAACATTTCCAGCTTGTTTGAAATCAAATTAATGTAAACTGACAAATTTGGTGAAAATCTAGCTTGAAAGTGTTATGTGAAGGAGGCATGGATGTTGAGGAAGAGCTGTTTTCTATAGTAGTACATTAGCTGTGTCACTGATCGGTTATTGAACAATCCACTGTTCTTAAAATAAAAAAATGGTTAGGAAAATTGTTACTGACGCTATTGCATACTGTTTATGACTTTGTGACTAAAACGGAAGTAGATTTTAGTTGCAACATCCAAAACACTTTGATTAATACCATTTATTTACAACCAGAGAACAAGGGAATTTCCCTCAACGATGCACCCTCCAATCCAATCAATTAGATAAGCATGCCGGATCATTAATAGAGCGGGCAAATGCTATCTCATTTTTCTGCCTTCAACATGTCACTGTATCTCTCAGGACAGTGCCTCCTTGAGTCACAACTCTAAAATGGCTTTTAAACCAGTTCTGATTTGCAGCAGTACTTGGATAATCAACGATATAAAAGATGTAGATCTTAGGAGATGAAGGGAGAAGAAGCAAAAAGCAATATCTAGGACTATCATTTTAGTTAAATCACTTGCCAATACATACAAAAGATCACAGGGAGAAGCCCCAAAGAAAGAGCGTACTACTCCCTATCTGAATTGCAACTCACTGAAAGTACGTTCTCAAGACGTTATTGAAAGACATTATGTCATAAAGGAGAAACCATAGAGGAGGGAGCTTCTAAAATTAATATCGATATAATAAGAGGGTCAAGAGCTTGTGTGTCCTGTTTATGGCGAAGAGAGACCTTTCTAAGGACGAGAACCTTCACTCACCCAAAGGTGGCATGCTTCACCATAGGGTTCCCTCCTCACACCAGGGAAGCAAGGTCCCTGGTGTGGGCTACAACTCTGCCAAACTGGAAGATCGAGCGGAGTTGTTTTTTGGAGAGGGAACCAAAAATATGATGAGTGAGGGGAAGAGTAGAAATAGAAACAAATGTTAAAACTGTCTCCAGGGGACCAAATCCCTTTATTGTGCCGTGCCCTTGGACAGGATCAAAAACGAAGAGGACTAGGGGTTATCAACAAATATACCACTGATTGAGGTCAACATATTTCTGCCCTTCAAAGACTCCAGTCGGGGTTCATGGGTATTCTTCAAGACCAAAAAGAATTAAGTCACTCTGCATACAAATAATGAGAATAATATTAAACAATAAACAGATGTGTATACTGGCCGTTGAGTATTTTTAGCCTGTATATATGACCGGTGGAGAGTACACCGTCTCATCTGGAAGACACAAACAAACACACACATAGACCAGAGGTTGGTGATCTGGCTATCAATTGTACACAAAGATTATCTCCTACAAGACAACATATGAGGTCTCATACAGGAAATAAAATCATGTTACCTGATCATTGGTACTACATTACCTCTCTTCAGCCAAATGGGTACCCCACTTAGTACAAGGATGAAAGAAAGACACAAACACATGGCAGTGGAAGGAAGGTAGAGAAAAACATTCAATATTGAAAACTGAATAGATACATCTTATCAGCGGATGTCAAGGCAGCTTGAAAGAAAGCTAATAAAGATTGTAAATTTCAAGAAAAGGGGAGGGTTTTGGGGTTTTGCTTAAGGGCTCATTATCCTCCAACTTCACAAGAAGTCTCTTTTCTACCAGATAAAGTCAATGTTGGTTTGATATATGCAGCTAGACTCGTGTGGATAAATAGGACTAAGTCTCAGACCTCTATCTAAAGAATTAGAGGACTCTACGTTCCAGTAGTGAACTGATAGAATTACCTTTAGTCCGTAACAAGGAGGCATGTATACCTCCCAATAAGGGGAGCACGAAGGTTCAGGAACTAATGACCCTTTATACTTGGTGTATATCAAAGGGGATGCCCCCCGTCAAATACACCCAGTATGAGATCACTGCTTCACAAGAGTGGCACGCAGAGCGTCATGCACAAACCCGAAGTCCAATATAAAATAAAGTAAAATAAAAGTCCATTGGTATCTCGTGAGAGCGCTGCGTTTAGACTGTCAGCGCCCTAGAACTCACCCGGGAAGCAGTCAGAGTTCCTCATGAATGGGTGGGACAAAGGCAACGAAGGAAATGACGGTGAACGTCCCGTGTGCTACACGCCTAACTGGATCATCGGAAACGTAGTTCCCAGGTCCGCACGCATGCGCAGCCCAGCTATACCGTTCTATTTACCACGGGTAACTAGGTACAAGGAAGTGTATATGGAAATGCCTAATTGGAGCAGGTAGTATGACGTAACAACGCATTCTGTTGCAACGCATGCCTTTACCACGCATGCGTTACAACACGAATGCCATTACCACGCATAACCTTTACCACGAATATGCCTTTACCAGGCAGACCGTTACAACGAATTTCGTTGTAAAACCATCCATGGTAAGGGCATATTCATGCTAAAGGTTATCTCATACCCCTGCCCCAAGTCCCATAACTGGTCCCTTGCAAACTCCCACCTCCAGCCCTCAGATCGTTTTTTTTTTTAAAGTACTCCTCCCCTGTGGAACCCCCCCATATCTGGCCCCCAATCCGTCTAAAAAAACACCCCTCCCTTGCCCTGAACCCTAAAAATGGACCCCTGCGCGATTCCCCCACCCCCTTCTAACAAATACCCCACCCGATTCCCCCACCCCCAAACCCGACTAACAAATACCCCACCCCTGCCCTTAACCCTAAAAAAGGACCTCTGCGCGACCCAACCCCCAGCCCTTTATTAAGTCGAATATTAATTTATCTATAAAGTAAAATCCCCCTTACATCTCCACGATGTCTCCTCTCCAAGTTCTTCTGAGGTGCGGTGCACATCGTTAAGAGGAAGCAGAAGGGTCTTTCCGCTTCCTCTAACGACGTCGATAGCCTCCACCACCCTTACCAAACATGCCTTTACTACGTATCTTGTTGTAATGGCATGTGTGATGAAGGCTGTGCGTGGTAACGGTGTTTACCCGTCACACACATACCTTTACAACTTAATTTGTTGTAAAGGTATGCGTGGTAAAGGCTATGCGTGGTGACCACACATGCGTAGTAACGCATGCGTGGTTAAGGTTATTCATGGAAACAGCCGTGTTGTAGTGGCTGTTTCCCATTGGAGCATATAAAAGGAATGTGAAATCCTCCTTCAGGGATAAGGTGACCATAACGGATATTATAAAATGGCATAAAAAGAATTTCTACCAGAAGGCAGATCCCCAAACCATTGAAGGAAATAGAGAAAAAAGCATATCACATTAAAGACGAAATGGCTCATCAAATGGTATATAGCAATATCTAGGCTAGAGAGATACATTTCCTAAATTTATAGCTAGTTTCTGGTGGGGATCATGGCAAATAGATACAGTGTGCTTTGTATCCAAATGCGTTACAGCAAACAAATGGATGGAATGCTGACAATGCAAACATTCTCCCCCAGTCAAAAGATCTGGGTTAAATCCATCGTTCTTTTGCCCACTACGCCACCCCAGTTTGGACCCAGCCATATGCAAATCAGTCTTGACCCTGTGCCCCATGGGAACAGTCCAGACCGAACTGCCAGGCCAGGTCCTCCCTGGACCGGAAACAAGCATCCTGGGACCGGTTTCAGGGTGTCACCCTTCTTCAGCCAGGCTAGCTTGAATCCAGTGGCGCAGTGAGCAAGGGACCCACATCTGGGCATACCCATCCCACTTAGGGCGAATAGTGTTACAGCAAACAAATGATGGACGTAATGCTGAGAATGCAAACATTCTCCCACAGTCAAAAGATCTGGGTTAAATCCATTTTTCTTTTGCCCACTACGGCACCCCAGTTTGGACCCAGCCATATGCAAATCAGTCTTGACCCTGTGCCCCATGGGAACAGTCCAGACCGAACTGCCAGGACAGGTCCTCCCTGGACCGGAAACAAGCATCCTGGGACGGGTTTCAGGGTATGTCACCCTTCTTCAGCCAGGCTAGCTTGAATCCAGTGGCGCAGTGAGCAAGGGACCCACGTCTGGGCATACCCATCCCACTTAGGGCGAATAGTGTTACAGCAAACAAATGATGGACGGAATGCTGACATTGCAAACATTCTCCCCCAGTCAAAAGATCTGGGTTAAATCCATCGTTCTTTTGCCCACTACGCCACCCCAGTTTGGACCCAGCCATATGCAAATCAGTCTTGACCCTGTGCCCCATGGGAACAGTCCAGACCGAACTGCCAGGCCAGGTACTCCCTGGACCGGAAACAAGCATCCGGGGACCGGTTTCAGGGTATGTCACCCTTCTTCAGCCAGGCTAGCTTGAATCCAATGGCGCAGTGAGCAAGGGACCCACGTCTGGGCATACCCATCCCACTTAGGGCGAAAAGTGTTACAGCAAACAAATGATGGACGGAATGCTGACAATGCAAACATTCTCCCCCAGTCAAAAGATCTGGGTTAAATCCATCGTTCTTTTGCCCACTACGCCACCCCAGTTTGGACCCAGCCATATGCAAATCAGTCGACCCTGTGCCCCATGGGAACAGTCCAGACCGAACTGCCAGGCCAGGTCCTCCCTGGATGCTTGTTTCTGGTCCAGGGAGGACCTGGCTTGGCAGTTCGGGCTGGACTGTTCCCACAAGGAACAGGGTCAAGACTGATTTGCATATGGCTGGGTCCAAACTGGGGTGGTGTGGTGAGCTAAAGAATGATGGATTAAACCCAGATCCTTGTGACTGGGGGTGAATGATTGCATTGTCCAGCAATCCGTCCATCAATTGTTTCTTTTGCATATGTCGCCCTAAGTGGGAAGGGTATGCCCAGACGTGGGTCCCGTGCTCACTACACCACTGGATTCAAGCTAGCCTGGCTGATGAAGGGTGATGCCCTGAAACCGGTCCCAGGATGCTCGTTTCTGGTCCAGGGAGGACCTGGCTTGGCTGTTCGGGTTGGACTGTTCCCACAAGGAACAGGGTCAAGACTGATTTGCATATGGCTGAATCCATCTTTGTTTCCTGTGAAATAGAACAGATTCCAGAGTTCCCATTGTTCTCAGATGTGGTTTGTCAATAATTGTCCAATGGATATCATTCTGTGTATGTACCGCATTGAGGAGGTGTTGTGTGAGTTTGGTGTTGTCTTTCTTGCATCAGATAGAACTCCGATGCTCAACTATTCTCTGTTTTGCCTTGCGTGTGGTCATGCCCACATAGATCAAGTTACAAGGGCAACGCAATATGTAGATGACTCCCTCTGTACTGCAGTTAGTCAGGGTGCGTAGTTCCCAGGGAGTAGCTAGACCAAGATCTACAGATGACACTGCAGTATTGTAAGGACAGACCGAACATGTACAGCAGGGATAGTGTCCTTTGGCCGGCATACTGGACCATAGAGTGTTTTGTCGAGATGCTCTCAGAACGGTAGATGGAGTGTGGGGACGAGTATGTACAAGTATATCTCCAATATTCTTGCTGCGTTTGAGAGCAAAAAGGGATCTAGGTAGTTGGTTTCCACTGCTATTCAGAATAGCCCAATTTCTGTTGATGGATTTTTTCACTATGTTGGTCAAGTGACTAAGTCCTTACACACACCAACTAATCTATAGGGCTTTTTGTGTATGTTTTGAGGAGGGCCTCTCGATGATTATTCCTGGCCCTTTTACATGCTTTCTGTGTAAGTTGGGTGGGAAATGGTCGTTGTGACAAGTGGGTGCTAAGTGTGTCAGCATGTTCCTTATACTTGGTAACTTCCGTACAGTTCCTACGTAACCTGAGGAATTGTCCCACCGGGAGATTGTTTCTGAGAGCATGCGGATGGAAACTGGTGTAGCTCAGTAAGGAGTTGTGAGCCATAGGCTTCTTATATAGCTTGGAGTATATGCCGTCATCTTTAGGGTATAATCGTAGGTCCAGAAAAGGGAGGGAGACATTGCTGAACTCACAAGTAAATTTGAAACGAGGATTCCTTGAGTTCAACCAAATAGCAAAGGTTTACAAGGAGTTAGCAGAGCCCTCCCATTACCATCAATATATCGTCGATGTATCTTTTCCAGACTTTGAAATTCGATGAATATGGATCGTTCGGTGGGTAGATATACTGGGTTTCAAAGCTGTGCATATAGAGATTGGCCATGCTGGGGGCAAAGGTGCTGCCCATCGAAGTCCCTTTGACCTGTCAGTATAGTTGTTCCTGGAACTGAAATAAGTTCTCCTTCATGGCAAGGGTAGCACAATCCAGCACAAAGGAGGTCAGAGTCTGATCATCTCGTTATCTTTGGTCCAAGAGGGCTCTCACTGTTTAAGGATTCATCTTGCGGAATGTTCGTATACAGGGATTCCACATCAAAGGATACTAAAATGTGTATCCCAGGGTCAAATGGAATCTCAGTGAGCACATTCAGTAGGAAAGATGGCATCTCCACTACAATGGGACGTAAAAACCAATCCACGAATTGTGAAAGGGGTCAAGGAGTGACCCTATACCCGAGACAATTGGTCTCCGCAGGGGCGATCATGCTCATTTATGTACCCAAGGTAAAATATAGAAATATGGTATTTTAGGCTGTTTCTGTACCAAAAATTCTGCTTCAGCCTTGGTGATCCAGTTCGCATCCCTTGCTTCGTCCACCATCATTCCTATTGTGGTCAGGAGTCTAGGGGTGGGGTCCAAACGTAGGCACTGATAATAACTTCCATCATTGAATTGGCGAAGGCATTCGGTTTAGTAGTCCTGTTGGTCCATAATGACAGTGGCCCCACCTTTGTCTGCTGGTTTTATGACTATCTCCGGGTCGGAGCCTAGTTGTTGGAGGCACAGTAATTCATTTTTGGATAGATTGAAATAGGGCATCTTAGTTCATTCTTTGATCACTACCTTCTCAAAACCCGCTACTTCTGGTGGAACCAAGTTTAGAGCTGGATTAAAAACAGATTTAGGTCTAAAGCCTGTGTTAGTTGCTCTGCTTGGGTCATCAGTTTCTGTTTTGTCTGCAAAGAAATAGGCCAGTCCAATTTTTCTAAAGGACTGGGATAGTTCAACTCGTGTCAGGAAGTCATCCCCCAGGTGGGTGGGCTCAAAGCCCAAACCTTTGTTCAGAGCATCATCGTCTTAAGGAGTTAGGGTCTTAGACTGGAAGTTGATGATTAAGTTGCTAGGGTGCTTGTTGATGGGGATGGATCCCACGTTGTGCTCCGTGTGGTGCGTTGTTCGATCAAGGGATCCCACTGTACTCTCTGCATCTTTCTGGTTCCCTGGTCTGTTCCCTCTTCTCCCTCCTCTTCTGCCCTGACCCTGTTCTAAACAAGCATTGGCATAGCCAATAGGTCTCGCTTTTGGGACCTTATAAGTATTTAGTTATGCAGCACAATGTCCTTGGTGCAACAACATCAACTGTTGCATGGCTAAACACTTATAAGGTCCCAAAGGCGAGACCTATTGGGTATGCATACCACCAATCAAGCAACTGGGTATGTATCAACAGGCTGCCGTCCCCACCTCTAATAGAATTGGCATCTGCCAGGGCTAGGCCTACTTAAAACGTTACATATAAACCTTTGTACCCTCATGTTAGCATTTCTCTGGTTTCCTAATAACGAGAAGTAAAAATAAACACATGACAAATTGCTGAAGACCTCCTCTGTTCAGGGGATGAGGGTTGTAAGCTTGATAATGTGCACCAAGAAACTAGCCATGAAATAATGCTCTGCCTCGGCGTGAGAGCGGCAAGGGTTCTTTTCAATGTGGCAAGCATAGGTTGCCCCACCATTACTTGAACGACATTAATTCGGTCTGCTATTATTTCTGCAATACCTTCTACCTGTACCACTACTCTAACTGACATTACTGACACATAACATTACTTGATTATTTTTTCTATACTTCAGTATGTAACATTTGTTAGTGCTGTGGTTCCAAGTTTAATTTCGTGGAATTTAATAAATGGTAACATAACTCTGCAGCCTTTATTAGATTTACGTCTCATGTTTTTATCTTAATGTAATGATTGTTAACATAATTAAGTATTTTGTATGTGTTAGACTTCAATGTTGTAATTTAATTTAGATAAGTTTGTTCATGTTTATTTAATTTATCATTTTAAAGTTGTGATAGGCTTCTCTTATTTTAATATTATATTTATTTCTTATCTATTAAGAATAGGGTTCCCTTTTAAATACATGTAATGTAGAATAACTATTTGATATGTCAGTTTTTTTTTTTAGTTAAATTAAAATCCTAATATAAATAAATATGCATCATTTACTACACTTGGACCAGAAGTGATGGTTTCAAAGTTTGCCAGTCTCCGTGGACCGACACCTTACCACTGCTGCTGTCTATTGGATTTCTGTCTTAAGTTTTCTTAGTTGTAAAGATGTACATGTAGCTTCCTGAAAATCTCAATCTCCCTTCTTGAAGGGAAAGGCTACCAACAAGCAGAATAGATTACATAGATGAACCCTTCTGCCACCCTCACCCCGTGCGCGTGAGGCTTGTTGGACATCTGACTGAACTAAATGAATGTTCATTAAGAGAGACTTCCTCGACGTGCGCCACCTGCCGGTGTGAGCGCTACAAGAGACCGGAAGGCAACAGGAGTGTTATAAGGGTAACATTAATGAAGAAGAGTAGAGGTTCTCCAAGTGCAGCTAGAGTTGTCGAAAAGCCTGATATGAGCGAAGACAAAGAAATAGCGGTGTTTGCTCTCATGGCCAAGCCTCCTAACTTTTGGGGTGATTGTGTGGCGAGTGTGGGTTGGTTTTGATTCATCTGCTGTGGAGACGTGTGTGTTCCATTCCTCCAGCGTGACTACAATATTTCCTTCAAGCCAGTTTGAATTGTGCAAGTTCCACCTTCCCTTCCCATCCTTAACTGTGTAGGTTGCAAAATGATGTGCGCGAGGGAAGCTCTCCTGACAGGACCAATAATTGCCCTTTTCAGATCTTTGTGGACAATGCTTGTACTGCCTCCGTTCAGTAAGCGAATTATGCGCCTCGTATTATTGCGCAATCCCTTCGCGATGCAATGTTGGGGGCGAAAATACAGATGTGCAGTGAGAGCAAAAAGACGAGGGTGTCCAGTGGGAGGGAAACAGATGAGAATCTGCTACAGATGTTTCAAGAAAGAATGGTGAATGGCAGAGAGATTTCTCTATTTCGAGTAACATGAGATTTTCTAAATCCAATGCCATGGGTCAGCGCCTCGTGTGAAAGTGAGGGGAACATAACTTTTCATTAACCAGCGTGGACGACCCTAAAAACTGGATTGGTTCTCAGAGAAGCAAAGTTTCTGATTTGAGGCTTAGAAGCTAGTGGAGAGAGCGAAATCGTGTATCACCGTGGACGACTGTGGGCATCTCAGACTGGAAATGGGCAGAGAGGCAGTCCAATACTAGGAGAAAACAAGCGCGCGCGCCTCGCACGGCAGCAGGGGGAGGGGGAGAGGAGGGAGCCTGCGCGATTCACTTGCGGGAGCGAGCGGCGCCAGGAGCAATAATTGCTACCATATGGCGCCAGCTGCTCGCTCCCGCAAGTGAATGCTAAACGTGCACGCGTTGCCATTGAAGGCAATGGAACGCGTGCACGTTTTTGGCTGAAAAGCCGAATCAATCGCAAAAGGTCTTTTTTCCTAAAAAGGAGGGTAATTCGGTGCTCCGAATGGCGTGTAATGGAAGGGTTGCATGGAGTAGCCCCATGGTTGTGGTGGCCACCAGGGGCCTGGCGGGTACTGTGATGGAGGTCCGGCATATCTGCCTCTTTGTTGTGGATTCCTTGACTGGCGGGGAGTAGTATGGTCACTTGAGTCAGAATCTCCTGAAGTACTCCACTCTTCCGAGTTAGAGGTCCATTCATCTGTCTCCTGTCTCCAGCCTCTCGCCCCTCTCCTGTTGTTATTCTTAAAGGAGGATGATACATAATCATCATTTATGTACGGATATACATTCTCGTGGATAAATCTATCCATATCTTTTTTAAGCTCTAGTCTCCACGAGGAGTTTATTGACCTCCTCTAGTTTCTTTTTGTAAGCTGACAGTTGGACAGTAACTTTGATCTGAGATTCTAGTTGTTGTACCTCAACAAGTAGTTGGTCTGCCACTTCCTTGGCTGTGTTGATCAACAAGATAAGCCAGTCACGCGTGCACCTCCATGAAATCAACGACCAATTATTTTTAAAGATCTTCTTGTCAAGGAACAGCCCCGGGGCATTTGTGACTATAAGACATTGCGGCGCTATGTTCCCTCTTAGATATTCCGTGAGGATGGCTGCGTGCATTGCGGTCCAAAAGTTGCTTTTTTAAGATAGGACAATCTATTCCAATCTTCTGTTTGATTTGATGTAGCTACCAATGTGATCTCCAAAAGACTTGGGGTCTCTAAAATGAACTGTACCATATCGCCATCTAAGACTAATCCTACACTCTCTGCCATGTTGAGTGTTCGTGATAAAGTGTATAGACATCAAAAATGTGTGAATTTGCCATTTTATAATATCTTTTATGGTCACTTTATACCTGCAGGAGGGTTTCACATTTTTTTATATGCTCCAATTAGGTATTTCCATATACACTTCCTTGTACCTAGGTTTCCGTGGTAAACAAAACGGTATAGCTGGGCTGCGCATGCACGGGGACCCGGGAACTGCGTTTCCCATGATCCAATTAGGCGTGTGGCGCACGGGACACTCACCGTCATTTTCTTCATTGCCTTTGTCCCGCCGTTCTTTTCTCTTGCCGGGACCCCACCCACACAGGTGAGTTCTAGGGCGCTGACAGTCTAAAAGCAGCGCTCGCAAAAGATACAGATGGACTTTTATTTTACTTTATTTTATACTGGACTTCGAGTTTGTGCATGACGCTCTGCGCGTCACTCTCGTGAAGCAGTGATGTCATACTGAGTGTGTTTGACGGTGGGACATGTCCTTTGATATATTCAAAGTATAAAGGGTCATTAGTTCCTGAACCTTCATGGTCCCCTTATTGGGAGGTATACATGCCTCCTTGTTACGAACTAAAGGTAATTCTATCAGTTCACTACTGGAAGGTAGACTCCTCTAATTCTTTAGATAGAGGACTGAGACTTAGTCCTATTTATCCACGCGAGTCTAGCTGCATATATCAAACCAACATTGACTTTATCTGGTAGAAAAGAGACCTCATGTGAAGTTGGAGGATAATGAGCCCTTAAGCAAAACCCACAAACCCTCCCCTTTTCTTGAAATTTACGATCTTTATTTGCTTTCTATGAAGCTGCCTTGACTTACGCTGATAAGATGCATCTATTCAGTTTTCAATATTGAATGTTTTTCTCTACCTCCCTTCCACTGCCATGTTTTTCTGTCTTTCTTTCAGCCATGTACTAAGTGGGGTACACATTTGGCTGAAGAGAGGTAATTGAGTACCAATGGTCAGGTAACACTGATTTTATTTCCTGTATGAGACCCTCATATGTTGTCTTGTGGGAGATCCTCTTTGTGTACGATTGATAGCCAGATCACCAAGCTCTGGTCTATATGTGTTTTTGTTTGTGTCTTCCAGATGAGATGGTGTACTCTCCACCAGTCATATATACAGGCTACAGCTACTCAACGGCCAGTATACACATCTGTTTATTGTTTAATATTATTCTCATTATTTGTATGCAGAGTGACAATTCTTTTTGGTCCTGAAGAATGCCTATGAACCCTGGTTGGGGTCTTTGAAGGGAAGAAACATGTTGACCTCAATCAGGGGTATATTTGTTGATAACCCCTAACCCTCTTCGTTTTTAATCCTGTCCACCGGCACCGCACAATAAAGATATTTGGTCCCCTGGAGACAGTTTTAACATTTGTTTCTATTTCTTTTTGCATTCTGCCCCTCACTCATATTTTTGGTCCCCTCTCCATAAAACACCTCAGCTCCTCTTCCAGTTTGGAAGCGTTGTAGCCCACAACAGCGACTCTGCGGCCCTGGTGTGAGGAGGGAACCCTATGATGAAGCATGTCACCTTTGGGTGAGTGAGGGTTCTCGTCCTTAGAAAGGTCTCTCCTCGCCATAAACAGGACACACAACCTCTTGACCCTCTTATTATATCGATATTACTTTTAGGAGCTCCCTCCTCTATGGTTTCCCCTTTATGACATAATGATGTCTTTCAATAACGTCTTGAGAACGTACTTTCAGTGAGTTGCAGTTAAATCACTTGCCCATTCCCTTTCCCCATATTGTGTAGGCAGGTTTCTGAGACTGAACACTATCCATAGTAGTTCCAGGCTCAGGGTTAGGGAGATGCTGAAACTGTAGCAGGAACTATTTGCTGTACTACTCAATCAAATAGAGCCAGATTCACACAGTGGTGCCTTTGTGTATTTCTGTACCGAAGTCCTGACTGCAGCCCTACTAATTCAAGCATAGGATGCTTCAGATAAAAACAAACGGGGAGTGTTTAATATCTACTTGACCAAGGGACTAGATATTTCAGAAATCTGCTTGGCCTGTAAAAAATAATCTTTGTTTACCATTTGGTGCCATGTAAAGAAATTAAATATCATGGCAACATTGTCGTTATAGGGGAGCTATGATAACAGTCACTCTGGTTATGCCAGGTCACCTTTTAGATCAGGTTTTGGATTCTAAAAATGCTCCGATCATACACCCTTCTGATTGTACTGGACTGTGAAGGGTTCTATTTACCTGAAATCCTTGAATATTCACAGGCTCTGCATATGTAGACTCTCTGTTTATGATTAGGCTCTGTTTAGGCTAACATTCCGATCACACTAAGGCTCTCATTATGCCAGTAAATTCATTATATTGGAGCTCTGGTCATAGAGGAGTCCAGGATATATCACTGTTCTCTTTCTCTGTTTAGGTTCAGAGGAAGCATCTTAAGAATTGCTCTGGCAAATGTCGTCCTTCGAATTTACAAATGTTATTGAAAATAAACTCAGTCTACTAATGATCCAGTGTCTCAGTTGACAAATGAGAATCAAAGAGATTGTCTCCACTTGTACACTATCTAATTGACCACATTGTAAAGTCTTGCACATTTGCTTTCATGTCTCTGTGCCACAGTTCTCTTGTTAACCATAATTGTGAGCACACACTGAGTGCCATATCAATGACTGAACATTACATTTTACAAGTAGATAAACTGTTAAAGTCTTGTCAGAGTCAAAATGTTGCATGCTATCTATGTATGTGAGTTTGGCTTATACATGAAAAAGTTGTCTTTTCCAATGAAAGGGAGTTACTTGTATGAAGACTTGTGTGAGCAAATTTACTCACAAGAGCTTGTAGTAAGTGAGAAGTGGTTGTTCCAGGCTGGAATGCTCTCTGGGTTTGAGCTACAAACTTACATTTTTAAGGGTCTTCACAAACGTTTCTCCTACACAATATAAACATTTTTGGGTGGGAAGGGAGGTTATCAAGGGGTAAACAATAGTTTCCCTCTGGAGAAAGAAGAACTAAATGCTATAATAAATAAATTTGCACTTGCTCAGCAAATTTTCGTATAAACAAATATACGCAGGTACATTTACTCACTTGAAAATAGAATTCACTAAAAATTGGGCTGTAGACTGTGGTTATAAGGTAGAAACACTGGACCATATAATTTGTCTCTGCCCGAAATTATTACACCTACGCAAGAAATACTTACAGGACTCTTTTAATGCTGCAAAAGATACAGATGGACTTTTATTTTACTTTATTTTATACTGGACTTCGAGTTTGTGCATGACGCTCTGCGCGTCACTCTCGTGAAGCAGTGATGTCATACTGAGTGTGTTTGACGGTGGGACATGTCCTTTGATATATTCAAAGTATAAAGGGTCATTAGTTCCTGAACCTTCATGGTCCCCTTATTGGGAGGTATACATGCCTCCTTGTTACGAACTAAAGGTAATTCTATCAGTTCACTACTGGAAGGTAGACTCCTCTAATTCTTTAGATAGAGGACTGAGACTTAGTCCTATTTATCCACGCGAGTCTAGCTGCATATATCAAACCAACATTGACTTTATCTGGTAGAAAAGAGACCTCATGTGAAGTTGGAGGATAATGAGCCCTTAAGCAAAACCCACAAACCCTCCCCTTTTCTTGAAATTTACGATCTTTATTTGCTTTCTATCAAGCTGCCTTGACATACGCTGATAAGATGCATCTATTCAGTTTTCAATATTGAATGTTTTTCTCTACCTCCCTTCCACTGCCATGTTTTTCTGTCTTTCTTTCAGCCATGTACTAAGTGGGGTACACATTTGGCTGAAGAGAGGTAATTGAGTACCAATGGTCAGGTAACACTGATTTTATTTCCTGTATGAGACCCTCATATGTTGTCTTGTGGGAGATCCTCTTTGTGTACGATTGATAGCCAACTAAAGAAGCAATAAGAACCTGTTTTGCCTTACAAACTGAGGTTTTTGTAACTAAGCTTATTAAATTCCTGGAGCTAAAATATAACCTGATTAAATGCTAGGTCAAATTCTACAAATTTACATTCTTAGTTTGAGCAGAGTTTAGGCAGCTTTAATCATGGTTTTTATAATTTCCCTTATGTATTATTTATTGTAATTGAGTTTTTTTTATGTACAATGAGGTTTTACTTACTACTCCTACTACCAGTAAAGATTGGTAACAATACGCCTGGAAACCCATTGACAGTTGCAGGCTTCCAGGTCTACATCTATATATTCTTATGGACTCCTAAAAATCATAAATTTGCTCTAAAGCAAGATAACAGACCAGTAGGGCCACTTTCGTGACTTTTATTTAAGAATAGGTCCCTTATTGGTTTTACACTACCCATACGGGTTTTACTCGTATGCTCCATTATTATTTTTTTTTTTTACATATTGGCATGCATCAAACATTTAATTGAATGATGCTTTAGACAAATGGTTTTTAAAGTACTTCTTAAAAAATGTAATATAGTTTAGTAAAACGGTCTGACCTTTATTTTTTTCAAGTTGCAAATATTTTTTAGATATATTTTATTCTAAAAGTAAACAAACGGCACAATAGTTTAGTAAAACTGCAACCTTTGACTTTTTAAGTCACAAGTAATTTTTGGGTAAGTTGTTTGCTTACAAAATAAAATCACCAATCTTGCTTCTATTCTTTTGCATGTATTTGCATACTGGAACCACTGTTAATAATATCAGCTGAGTTTACAATGCACTATTTCTTAAATTGTTCATCAAAACAGAATATACTTTGCATTAATTTAATAAACCATATATACTATTTTAAACTTCTTGTACATATGGATGCATAACCAGCCTTAGCAGAAGACGGTCCTTTTTCCTGCGTTGCAGGGAGGTGAACCTAACCGTCCTTGACCGCAAACAGTATGCCATAGGAGACCAGCGACAGGAATTCCACACCCCTGTGAACCATGCCCTGATTGCATTGTTTCTGGAAAAGCTCCCCCAGCTTGCTCACATCAGAAAAAACAGGAACACAATTATTTATAGTACACAGAAAGCCCTTGAAGTCTTTTCTATATAAAGAAAGTGCACATAGATTGAATAAGGATAATGTTACTTACCCTTTCTGTTCTTGGCATGTAGTGCTGTAGATTCACATGATTTGCATAAGTCCGCCATCTAGTTTTGGGCTCGGATGATTGCAAGTTGTTTTTGTTCCAATAAGTTTTCTTCGAGTCATGAGGCTGTGTGACTCCTACTCTTGATAATACTGCGCGCATGGTCTTTGACGTCATCTTCAGATTGTTTTGCCGTAGATAGGTGAGAATGTAAGTATGCTATATATATGAGCAATGAGATGTCCATGCAGTAGTATGGTATAAGTATATAAAGTGTATGACTGCCACCTACACAAGGTTTTAGGGGAGGAGGGTTGGCGCATGTGGATCTACAGCACTACATGCCAAGAGCAGATGCTTACAGGGTAACATAATTAGTTTGAGGCATGTGTGCTGTAGATACACATGCTTTGCATAGACTGTTAAGCAGTCCCTCTTCCCAGGCAGTGGTTAACCTGTAGGGGTTGCAGTTGTTTGAAAAAAAGAGTTCTTAGTACTGCTTGACCAACATTGGCTTGTTGTTGTGCAAAGACATCCACACAATAATGTTTTGTGAATGTGTGTGGAGTAGACTATGTTGCTGCTTTGCAAATATCAGCAATAGAAATGTTCCCTCAAAAATCCATAGAAGCTCCTATTTTCCTAGTGGAGGGAGCTTTAGGAGGAACAAGTAAAAGCCTTTTAGCTTTTGCATAACAGGCTTGGATACATTTAACTATCCAACTTGAAATGCCTGATTTAGAAATGGTCTGTCCCATACAAGGAGGTGCGAAGGCAATAACCAATTGCTTTGTTTTTCTAAATGATTTAGTTCTGTTGATATAATACATTGGTGCCCTTTTGACATCTAAAGTGTGTAATGCCCTTTCTGCAACAGAGTCTGGTTGCGGGAAAAAAACAGGTAATTCAATGGATTGATTAATATCAAAATTAGAGACTACCTTTGGTTGGAACTTAGGATTTGTTCCAAGTACTACTCTGTCTCTATGTAGTTGGAAGAAGGGTTCGTGTCTGTATTTCACTGACTCTTCTAAGTGAAGTAATAGCAATTAAAAAAGCAAGTTTCCATAAGTATTGCAATTGACAAGAGTGAAGTAGTTCAAAAGGAGAACCCATTAGTCTTGTTAATACAATGTTTAAGTTCCATGCACGTGCAGGTGAAAGTCTAGGAGGAATGATTATTTTAAGTACCTCCATAAAGGCTTTGATAACGGGGATTTTCATTAATAAGTGCCGTCTATTTTGCAGATAGGCTGCAATAGCAGCAAGGTGTAATCGTATAGAAGTATATGCTAACCGTGTAGTCTATAGATGCAATAAGTAACTAATTATGTTTGTCCTTTTTCATGAAGAGGGTTAATCTTTTGTTTGTGACAGAATATAACAAATCTTTTCCATTTAGCGGCATAACATTGTCTTGTAGTAGGTTTGCGAGCTTCATTAAGAATGTCCATACATTCTTGAGGTAAATTCAAGTAACCAAATTCTAAGACTTCAGGAGCCAAATCGCAAGATTCATCTCCTTGGGATTGGGATGTCTTAGTTTCCCTTGGTTTTGTGTGAGAAGGTCCGGGTTGAGGTGAAACTTCTTGTGTGGAACTAGAGATGGCTCTAACAGTGTTGAAAACCATGGTTGGCGAGTCCAAGTTGGAGCTATTAGTATCATGGTAAGAGATGTTTGTCTGAGCTTCCTAACCACTATTGGAAGTAGTGGGCGAGGTGGAAAAGCGTATGCAAATATCACTGACCAGTTGATCCATAGAGCATTGACTTTGGACTGTTGATGTGGATACCTGCTTACGAAGTATGGGCATTTTGCGTTCTGTTTTGTTGTAACTAGTTCTATTTGTGGGAACCCCCATATCTAAAAGTATGGTAGAAGAATCGTGGGGTGTAGTTCCCATTCGTGGACTTGTTGCTGTGTCCTGCTTAGAAAGTTTGCGATCTGATTGCTTGTCCCAGGGACATGTTCTGCTAGAATGTGAATGTTGTGATGTATTGCTAATCTCTATATTTTATGTGCTGAGAATTGGAGAGCGTGCACCCCCCGTTTTTGTATGTAATACATAGTTGTCATATGTAATACATAGTTGTCATATGTAATACATAGTTGTCATATTGTCTGTTCGAATGCAGTCAACTTTGTGTTATAGGTGAGGTAGGAAGGCTTTCGCTGCTAGGTGAACAGCTTGCAGCTCTAGGTAATTGATATGGAGATCCTGGTGTATGGAATCCCACACTCCCTGAATTGTGAGGTCTTGGAGATGTGCACCCCAACCTACTAGCGAAGCATCTGCTGTCAGAATCATTTGTGAAACTGGATCTTGAAACAGCCGCCCCTTGGACAGATTTTGTGGATTCCACCATTGCAGAGAGTGATGTGTGCAGCTGTCTACCAACACTAGATTGTGAATTGACCCAGTGACTGAGTCCATTGATAAGATAGACATTCTTGTAGAGGTCTCATGTGTAATCTGGCATGTGGGACTATTGAAATAAAATATGCCATCATTCCTAGAAGTCGCAGAAATGTTTTGGCTGGGATTTGACTCCCTGTTTGAAACTGTTGAATTAGTGTTACTATGTTGCATATTCTGTCAGCATTTGGGTATGCCAATGCTGAATGCGTGTTGAGCATGGGCCCTAGGTATGATTGTATGGTGGCTAGTTGTAGATGCGACTTTCGTAGGTTGACGGTAAACCCTAGTTGATGTAATAAGGTTAGGGTTTGTTGAGTATTGTGTTTGCAAAGGCTGAGACTGTTTGCTTTTATTACCAGTCGTCTAAGTATGGAACGACATGAATGTTTTGTCTGCGTAGATGTGCTGCCACCACTGCTAGACATTTTGTGAATACTCTTGGTGCAGTGGTAATCCAGAAGGGAAGAACCTTGAATTGAAAATGTTTTCACTGAAACCACAGGTATTTTCTGTGAGCGGGATGAATAGGTATATCGAAGAAGGCGTCCTTTAGATCTAAGGCAGCCATGAAGTCTACCTTTTGTAATAAAGGAATGATCTCTTGATGGGTGATCATGTGAAAGTGTTCTGATATGATGTAATGATTTAATGGTCTAAGATCCAGGATGGGTCGTACGCATCCATTCGTTTTGGGAACAAGTTAGTATAGTGAATAAATGACTGTTTCCTGAAATAGTTTTTGAACTGTTTCTATTGCTCCTTTTTGTAATGGAGCTGTTATTTCTTGTTGCAGGAGAGTTTGATGTTGAATGGGCAGTTTGTGTTTGCGAGGTGGAATATTTGGAGGAGTTGTAATGAGCTCCAGACAGTAACCATGTTGGATGATATCCAACACCCACTGATGTGTTGTGATTGATTTCCAAGTGTCAAGAAATTGTTGAAGACAGACCCCCGACAGGTGTTAAGTGGTCTGGGGAAATGGTAAGGAAGTCATTGTTTATACCTGTGTTAGAGGAATGAGTGTTGTTACCTCTACCTCTTCCTTTAAAGTTATTCCCTCTGTAGAAGGTTTTTGGAGAAGAGGTTTGTCCTTGTGATTTGTATGTCGACCCAGTGGTGTCTGAGGTGGCAGATCTTGCACCTTGTTTGTAATTGGGCCTACGAAAAGAACCACGATATATACTTGTTTGTAGCACACCCATTGATTTTGCAACCTCTGTGTCCTTTTTCATTTGCTCAAGGGCTGAATCCACTTGAGGACCGAACAGATGTTCTTTATCAAAAGGTAGATTCAGGATAGCCTGTTGTACCTCAGGCTTAAATCCTGATACCCACAGCCATGCATGCCTGCGTAGGAGTAAACTGGTATTTATACCTCTGGCAGCAGTGTCAGCTGCATCTAATGCACAGTTAATAGAATTATTGGTAATTAGTTTTACCTCATTAACAATTTCCTGTACCCTTTTTCTGTGCTCTTCTGGGAGGTGTTGGAGGAGCTCCTCCATTTCGTCCCAGTGGGATCTGCTGTAACTTGCTAATAGAGCTTGGCTATACGCCAGTGATTAGCTGCGTGTGCAGCAACACGTTTTCCAGAAGCATCTATTAGTTTAGATTCTTTTTTTGGAGGTAGTGTGTCTCCGGATGTTTGGGAGTTAGCCCTCTTCCTTGCATGTGAGACCACTAAAGAGTCTGGAGTTAACTGACCTTTTGTAAAGGTTGGATCTGAAGGTGCTGCTTTGTATTTTTTGTCAAAGCGTGGTGTTCTAATTCTCGCTTTGACAGAATCTTTAAAAATGTCGTCTGCGTGACGTGTCATGCCTTTAAGGACTGGTAAATACTGGGCCCCTCTTTGGGCATTAAACAGAGTCTCAAAAAGAAAATCCTCCAGGTCTGGTGGCTCAGTGGACTAATGCACCCACTGCAGGGGCCTGTGTTCGACCTCATGGTCACAGGTTCGAATCCCGGCGGGTCCACTCAGCCTTTCATCCATTTGAGGTCGATAAAATGAGTACCATTGAGTTGGGTAACAATAAACATCTGTTATTCTGCGCCAAGATGCCCCGTTGCTGGGGTGAACGTGCGCTTTACAAATACACGTTATGTTATGTTATTGAATCTTTCTTTAAGGGGAACTGGTGGAAAGTTGCTGCCCGTGCTATTAAATTCTGATATGCAGAGGCATCAGGTGGTGATGGTCATGTGGGATATAGATCAGGGTACCTATTCCCTTGTGGTGCAATTTCATAGTCATCCCAAGCATCCCCTGGGTGTATGTTTTGTGGTATGTCCTGATCATCTTCTCCTATTGGTGAGTGTGGAGACACGTCACCTGCCTCAGATAAATGTGGTGAGTGAGGTGGTGGAGTAAATGGTGGAGGTGGTGTTTATGGGGTAGGTGAAGATGGAATAGGGATGTGCAATCGGCTAGTGGCAGCATCCTTCCTCTTCTTCTTTAAAGGCTGAATCGGAACGTCCAAAGCTTCTTCAAAAGACAACTGCTTTTTTGAAGATTGTTGTTTTGCTGGTTGGAGACCTATTCTTTTAGTTCCAGGCTGAATCTGGAGTCTTTTTGTTTCCAGTTGAGCCGTTCTTGAAATTGCTCGGGGATCCGCTCTGGGGGAGATTTCGGTCTGAAAACAAAGCATTTCTGTGCCGGAAGCTTCTGTTTAGTTGGAGCAGTGGTAGGATCCAAAATTGACTGTTTTTTTTTCAGTGTCGAGACCAAAGATCGAGGGGTTACAGACCCGGATGTGGAGGCCCCTGCTGAAGGTTGAATGTTCAGAGCCGAGCCAGAGGGCAGGGCTTACAAATCAGCTTTTGGGTGCGTGCCATGGCTTTTTTGCAGTGGCAGACCGTGAGCAGTCTTTTAGGTCATGGCCGATGCTTTGGGCTTAGGATCAGAGGTAGAAGTACTCACTGTCTGATGCTTCTGTGCCAGCTGAAGAGTGGTAGAGTCGTCATCGGATTGGGACTCAGAATCATGGATCAATAGTGATTCCTCCTGTACTGCTGAAGCTTCTTCATTCTCCTCCTGTTGTTGACCAAAGATATCCGGTACACCGTTCACTTGCTTGCATTGCATTTCTTGGCCTCGAGCATGTCAGTCTCGAAGAGTCTTTTTAGATCTAAAAGACTTGCAGGCCTCACAGCTCTCCTCTCGATGATCGGGCGAGAGGCATAGGTTGCAAACTGAGTGTTGGTCGGTATGAGAATACTTGGAGTGACAATTCGGACACAAACGGAATGGAGTATGGTCCAATAGCAGGCCATTCTCCGATGGACGTTGGAGTGTCGAAAGTATGCTCGGCCAGGTGTGGCCCGTAGGCCGAGGGAGTGAGCTGAAGACCCGCTACGCAGAAGGATGATCGCTCTGACTCAATAAACAAACCTATAGAGACAATACCATCGAGTGCATACTAAAGAATCGAAGGGAGCCAGAAGGAGTCTTGAACCGGAGCACAAGATATTACATCTGAACCTGTCAGCGGAAAAAAATGATCTGAAGATGGTGTTGATGACCATGTGCAATAATACCAAGAGGAGGAGTCACACAGCCTCGTGACTCGAAGAACACTTCTTGGAACAAAAACAACTTGCAATCATCTGAGCCCAACACTATATGGCAGACTTATGCAAAGCATGTATTTACAGCACACATGCCTCGAACAAGGCCTTTTCTGGTCAGGTACTGTCAGTATTTTAAATTTGAAAGGTCTTGAAATGTTTGCCGACGACAAACTGCAAACAAGTGACAGTGTTTTGCCTGTTTCACTCTCCATTTCTCGTGGATAGTTTTCTAGCTTTGGAAATTACTTTAAGATAGTAATCCCACAGTCTAGGTCTTAAAACCAACAGCAATACAGTAGAGGTAACAATGTATAATATGTGCCTGGGTCGGTTAGAGCATGACCATCTAGAAAACAATGAGATTTAGGACTACTTCTCAAAGAACTAGATGGGTATATTTTGTGTACACAGTACATATCCACTCTCCCTCTGTGAAGTAGAAAATATGCTGGTCAACTGTCAATATTTGGTAAAATTCCATTGGCAGTTTCCTGAATTGTCAAACAGAAAGCGAAACCCTTAGGTCTGTGAACATTCTCAACCTAGCTGAGAGACTAGCCTTCATGGAATGTCCCTGTTCTAGGACTGTTTCCCGCACTCACCATAGGTGGCATGCGCCATCATTTGAAACTCCTCATACCGTGATGCCTAGTCAAGGTAGGGGCTATAACCTCCTCACTGGGAGACCAACAAGACTAGAAAGGAGTACAAGGACTCCGTTGTCCACAAAGATTAACAAATTCAAGAAAGATCTATCATGTTTTGCCTTAGAGAAGGTATATCCATACACCAGTGACAGTTACACACCTCTAGAGTTTAATCAGAAAGGATGCAGATACGGCTCTAATTACTCCTCTCAAACTGAAGAATGGTCGAGGGATTACCACACAGGTACAGGTCAGCAACAGTCGGGATCTCAAAGGAGAGGGCAAGGCAGATGACAAGGACAATATTCTAGATCACCCCAACACCAATGATGGCCTTCAACACCTTGGAGTTATCCTATGCCACAATTTCAACCTATGCCTCACTTCCAATCTCCCCCACCTCCCTTTTACAATCTGACTTTTTTTTTTAGAACAAAAGCCGAGACAGGTCAAGGAAGACAACAACAATAACATGTGCACTGAAGTCCACCGCCATCACCCTGCCACACCTGGAGTATGACGTAGATAACTCTGCAACAGGCACGAGCAGCGACACGACCTAGTCGTGAACCTCAGCAGTTGGTCACTGACCTACGATGAGCAGAAAGTACTAAATAGAGGACTTGGTAGTGTCCCTACCTACAAAGGGAATGCTTTTCAAGTACACCAGGAGCTATCCCAATTTTTTCATAAGGTCATATTACAGTTTTTCTTTGCTGAAAACCAAGAAGGGGATGTAGAGATTACCCCAGTGAATACCAACCTCAGTAAGAAATCTACCTTCAATACACAGACTCATATGATCCCTCCAGAAGTTCTCACTTTTGAAAAAGCGGTCCTCCAGGACCTAGAACTTTTGTTTGGTGCCACGACACATCCTTTCTGCAACCTGTCCAAGCAAGAACCTTTTGCTCTGAACACTCTGAGTACAGACAACTCCATTACCATCAAGCCGGCAGACAATGGGGGAGCCACGGTTATCCTGGATACAACTTACAGGAGAGTGCGCCTTAGACGACTTAACATAAGGGGCACCTATCACCCCCTAAAAAATGACCCCCATCAAAAGATTGCCCACTACCATTAAATCTATGGTGGAGGAAGCCTAGGACAATGGCTGGCTGACCACGAAAGAAGCTGATTTCCTGATAACCAGTGACCCTGTCACGCCATAATTCTACATACTTCCGAAGATTCACAAACCTCAGAGGCTTCCTCCTGGGAGACCAATCATCTCAGGGATTGGTTCTTTATTAGAACTCGTCACCGTTTGTGGACTTCTTTCTGCGACCCTTGGTTCGTGCCATGCCTACCTACCTTCAGGACACTAAAGATAGCCTACATCATTTGACTAATGTGACTTTTGAAGTGGATACTGATTATTTGGCTTCATTTAACAGAGTCATTGTACACCTGTATCTCACAGGACCAGACTCTCACTACTGTAGAGACCCTACTTCAAGCAAGTAATCTTGATGCACTCAAACCCATTTCCTTTATCATGGATTGAGCCACCTAACAATGAAAGAGAAATTCTTACGCTTCGAGGACGGCCTGTAACTCCAGACGTCCGGGACTTCCATGGGGGCTAAATTCGCCCCCAGTCTGGCGAATTTGTACATGCACTCCTTAGAAACAGAGCAAGTCTTGGTACCAGAAAATCCCTATCGCTCACACAAAGTTATGTGGAAACTATATAGATTACATTCTTGTCATCTGGCAAGGTGAAGCCACATCCATCACCACTTTCCACCAGTGGCTTAATTCATTGAACACGTTCTTAAAGTTCACATGCGAATTCAGTAAGATTCAGTAAGGAGAGGCTCCCTTTTCTGGATCTACTAATCTTTCCATCTGCTGGTACTGTGGCGACTGAACTATACAGAAAACCGATGGCTCGGAACGCCCTGCTATCATATACCAGCAACCACCCCCAAAGCACTGCAGGATAACCTTCCCTTTAGGTAATTTTTGGAACTGCAGCACAATTGCTCGAGTATCCAGAAAAAAGGGAACAAGCAAACATGCTGTAATCCCAGTTGCTAGACAGGCAGCATTCATGGTCACTGATGAAGAAACCAGCAAAGAGAGCACGCAACAACAACCGTGATGCCTTACTGGATTTTCAGCAACCAAAAGAACCCACCGGAGGACTGGTGTGCGTGAATACGTTCTGCACTTTCTCCAACTAGATAAAAACACTGGCACATTCTGAATAAAGGTGAGAGATTGCTACAGCACCCACGTTTTGCATTCAAAAGAAGCAACAACTTGAAGGATAAACTGGTGCACACCAGACCCAAAGTACGCAATACCACAAGACAGGAGACACTTTGGGGGGTATGCCACAGGTTATGGGGCAGTGTTTGCGCACAGACCACGACTACAACTGAGATCGATATCGGCACAGGAAGACCGTGAGAACGGATACAACATACGAACTGCAACAGCGAAAGATTGCTATATCTTATCTCTTGCCCATGCGGTCTCAGATACGTCGGAATGACAACGCGGAAAGTAAAAACTCACATCCTGGAGCAAAAAAGTACCATTAGATGTAAGAAGCAGGCAACCAAACTTACTAACCATTTAATTGAAAAAGGACATCAAGTAGATGATTTAAGGTGGACAGTTCGACAAACCTAACTTATCACCAGCTGCCACCAACATTACCAGCCATTTGAATAATCTTTCTACATATGAGATTGGTCACATGTATTTTCATGAAAGAAAACACTCACCTAGCTGGTGTATCCTAACCGTTTTTCCAAGTATGTATTTGTTATGGAAAAATATGTTTTCCACAGGTTACCATTGAATCCTTCACCCTCTGATGTCTCAATGGATCACTGGATGGTTTTGTATATGCCATGAATATGTTTTGTTGTCTTTTGATTTGAGCACTTTTGAGCAGCAGTACTTATAAATAAGTCCTGAAGAAAGCCGCAACACCTTCTTGAGTCACAGGCTGAAAAATGTCGACCTAAATGTGACACTAAAGCAGGTTGAATCAATCCGGCAGTGCTATGTTTTTTAATCCTAGCCCAGGGTCGCCCCAATAAAGTTACTTGCAAGCCCCGCAGTTAGTTTTAACCATCACTTTCACTCTGCTACCCTCACAACCCCGAGCTCATCTATCTGGTATTTAATATACCTGTCTTAGTACTAAAACATCTCTGAGCTCCTCCCTCTCATGGAGGGGGTTGTAGCCCGTACCGTGACTAGGCATCACGGTACGAGGAGGTTCCCAATGATGAAACATGCCACCTACGGTGGGTAAAGGAAAACCCTTATATAAAAGGCACATTCCACAAAGGCTAGTCTCTCAGCTAGGTTGAGAATGTTCACAGACCCAAGGGTTTCATTTTGTATTTGATATGTTGAGTAGGGGAGCTAACCCTTGCAGGTCTTAAAACCGCCTCTGGCCCTTCTTTGTGTTATAATTACGTTTCCTGAATTGTTCAAAGCATGAAACGGCCTCGTATGTCAGTTATTCCTCTATGTTACAAAATATAAAACAGACTTTGGCATAGAAGAGAACACAATCTTCTACTCCAAATCAGAAAAAGTCAATATGATCCAGGACTTCTACAGAAATCTGTACTTTCGAAGCACAGAATATATAGAACAGCTGTGTTTGTGTGTGTGGCTTTGTAGTGTAGTTCCTATTTCCCTAATAGGCTCTGCGCATTGGAATATTATAACCTATAGGTTTGACATAGGACTAAGGTCGGTATGTCCCTAATTACTTGTGCCAGCTAGCTCAGAGGCCACTAGAAACTCCTTGAGAACAAGAAGGGAGTAGTTTCTGGCAACCGAAAAACATGACAACTTTGTTTCCCTTTAGAAGCGGAACACGTCTCAGAATCGTGGAAACAATAGATAACAGTTTCACTCAGTCAATCGTGCATGCTTAGTTTCTACAGAGTTACACAGAAAGGAAAGACGGGCGTTTCAATAAAAGGGTTTTATTGAACAGTCTTGTTTCTCGTGTAAGAGATATGTGCTGTTATGATCACAAGACAGTATGCAAGATAAATAATGTACAGCGTAAGCAGTAGAAATAAATAATACTGCGCTAGCATTATCTTTTAGCATATATTCACGTACATAAATAACATGAGCTAAAAATGCGAGTACTCATACGATGAGTCTCTAAGCTAGTTCTACCCCAGTGTACCTAACCTAGTCTAGATGTAGGGAAAGGTAGAAGTAGGTGGAGTATTCTCTAGTCTGGTATACTAAGAGTATGTGAAGTATAGTACGCCAAGTCTAGTATGCCAAGAGTCCCTCTAGGATCTAGTCAGCTCCATACCTTGAGAATGAGAGAGGTGGGAATCTCCTGCCGGATCTTGGAACTCTAACACCCCGCGAAGGGAGTCAGAACACTGGAAGCTGGATTCGTCTGCGTGCAGGAATGACAGCGTCTTCTCAGTGCGTCAGGCCGGGATACGGGCTCCTCTGAAGTAGAGGTCTCCTCTAACTTGCTTTGGCAAGGGAAGGTATATTTATACCTGGTAGATGTCTTGGAATGTTAGCATTGACGTGAAGTCGGACAGAGGAAGACGTCAGGAATGAACCCTTAAGGTATAACGGTTCATACATAATAGATGAGTTCTTGGAGAAATCAATAGTCCTGTGCTAGGGGAACTCCCGAAGCTTAAGGGTCTGGTTTCTAAGAACTCGTTGTGACGTTAGGGTGGACGGATGTCGGTGAGGATGCCTGTATTTGGAGTGCACGTTTAATGCCTAAATAAGGACAGGGATTCTATGCCTATATAAGGGCAATGCGAATTGTGCCTATATAAGGACATGATTCAGGAAAACCTATATACGGACCCCTAAAGCGGAATACAACAGCTTTTCCTAGCCTAAAAACGCACCAACAGCAAGCACTGCACTAGCAGTCCCTACACTAATCTACATTCACCTTTACAACAAAGATCAATACCTTGACAGCTGCTATCAAGATCACTAAAACCTCAGATGCTAGCTCCTAATTCCAATATGGTAGTGGTTTTAGACAAGAGCTCATAGCTTTAGATAAAAGTTCGCTCTTTCCTTTTAGCCCCTTTGTGTCTCAAATTGCAGCGTTTTGGTGAGGCAGAGCAATTTAAGGGGCCATGCGCTTACTTCTATTGGAGACAGATAGGTTGGTCTGCTCCCAGTGAGAACAAAGTGTTTTCCACTCCCAACTCAGTATGAAGTAGTCCTCTGAGGCCAAGCTAAAAGGCATGAAGTATTTCCAACAAGGCTCATCAGTATTCAAGTGTGCCTGTTCATTGCATTCACTAAGGGATGGCTGAATGTTTAGGCACCATTTAAAAATTAATAAAATAAACATTTACAAAAACAATACAGTCCTATACATACTGCATTATGTTGTTTTTTCCAAAAATTATGTATGCATTTGAGATGTCCTCATATTACCTTCTACTACCAGGAAGGTGCACATTTTTGCTGTTGCCTAAATACATTCTCAAGTAGGAATACAGAGTATCCTTATGTCTTGGCAGAAGCCAACACAACTGCAGATTCATAAACTGTAAAGATTATTCTTTTCATAAAAGATGTTAAATTTAATATAAAAAAACATAAAAGATTAATGACTTTACATACTTTGTCCCTAATTCCAAGTCTGGAATCCCCTTGATGGCACCTTTGCAGAATAAAGCTCACACCTCTTGTATGAGAATGGTCAGGGACTCCACTGAGAGCTGCTCTGATATGGCAGGAAGGTACAACAGGGCAGAAAGAAATGGTAGGGCATAGCCATGTGAACAATTTGAAAAACCCATCTGTCAGATGTGCTGGATCGCTGTCCTGGGAAACATTTCTGGATCCGGACTCCCACACGGTGGCTGTGCACCACTAAAGGCAAACTAAAGAGGCTTGGAAACTGCTGTTGTAGGGGAGGGGGACTGGGAGAACCAATGCACATGGGAATCTGCATGTTTCCTGCCACAGCCAAGTCCCTGGCTTTGAAAGGACTGGAGTGAGTGCAGTGACCGTTGGGGAGAATGGTGTTGCCTGTATGCAAGCCCCATGGAATAGCCTTGGAGGCCCCTAAACTGGTTAGGAAACTCTCAAGCAAGGGATGTAAGGCTTAGTGGGCGTGCCGTGGCCCAATTCTCCTTACAGCGTTCAAAGGCAAAATCAGCTTTGCTATTAAATAGGCGTGACACATCGAAAGCCAGATCCATAAGGGATACCTGTATGTCACCCAAAAAACCTGTAGATCACACCAACGCATGACGACTGAGCACCACACTGGTGCTGATGTGCTTACCCCAGACAATCTGTAGTATCCAGGCCAGCACAAAACATGGTTTTGGCGCATCTTGAATGGTTCGAGTTAAGGAGGCCCTAGATTCTCCGGGACCATTGACAAGATCTCACTGGCCATGTCGCAGAGGAAATGCGTGTAGCAGCCCAATAGGCAGGCAGTATTTACAGACCTCAAGACTAGGCTAGCTGAAGAGAACTTTTGTTTTCCAAATGCCTCAATCCTCTTTTGACTCCCTGTCCGGCAGGGAGAGAGTGGGGTTTGGGGGTGTCGTAGGGAAAGAACTGGCATTCACCTTGCTGGTGGAACTTGGACCACCAGGCTCTCTAGAGTACGATGGTGCATAAGGAAGTCGGGGTCACCAGGTGCCGGTCTATGGTGTCTGGCCACCTGCTCAGTCACTGATGGGCAAGAACAAAGCTTGGACTAAGTCACTGAACAGGAGCAAGAGCTCAGATGAAGCACGTCCTGGTTGCAAAACTTCTGAAAGGACATTTGTCTTAACTTCAACAGAAGGTAGCTGTTGGTCCAGGATCTCATCAGCATGTCGAATCACTACAGCAAGGGAAGCACTCTCCATCACGAAATCTACCCTTTATGAGGGAAAGTATCAAGCCCGCTAGCCTCCTTATAAGTCCATGTGGAAGTGTCTGCAGGTCACCAATGGCCCTGGGAACTCGGGCGCATCAGTACCAACTGCAGAATTGGCTCCTCAGTAGGTGACCGGGAGCAAGATCGAGGGGCACATTGACGTCCTCACAACGTATCTTTAGGTAGACAGTGGCAGGATGGGGTCAAGTCCCACTTCATTGTCTTATGTTTACTCTTGGACTTTGATTTGCAGGGCAACTTTGACTGCGATGAGGACCTCTCATAAGAGAAGACTCTGGACCCGGCCTGCGCCCTGAACTTGGATAGAGAGCGAGACATACGCGAGGTTCATGACTTCTTCTTGTGTTCGACGACATACAGCTTTGCTTCACGGTCGCGGATCAGTTTCAGGTGCAAGACGGCGCACTCATCGCACAACTTGGAGTCATGACCTGAGCTCAAACACTAATGAGAAACCTGGTGCAGGTCCACAACCAAAATTAGTTTTTACAATCGCACATGAATTACAATTATAATTTTTTTGGCACGGACATTGTTCCCTTGCATGCTAGATTCAGTATTTGAGAATCATCAAAAGACCCATGAAAGTGGGAGCAGAGCTCCAGATCTGTGTTCGGAGGCGCGCAAAGGAAGGAAGAGAGTTTGGCATGTAGGGGTGGATTTCTATGCTGCTCTGTCACTTACGGTGTGGAACATAGTTTACATAGAGTTGCATAGCACCAGCTAGCTGCCTGCAGGAGAACTGCTATGAAAAATTTCCAGATCCAGCCTGGTATCTGGGGAATATTCTAAAGGTGAGGAATATGCGTTTAGAAGTATCCATCAGAAAGTTATAGAATTGCTCAGACCTTTCATCATCTCTCTTTAAATAAGGCTAATGAGTCATCTTTCAACTGCCATTCATATGCAGTGAGAGCATAGACTAAGACCAGTAATTGGCAATATTATATTTATTTCTGACCAATATTTTTCAACAGAGGAATTGAACATGCCTCTTTGGGGATCAACCTTCACCTCGTTTCAAATGGAAGAGGAAGTATGCTGGAAGATAGCTGGAAAACCTAAAATAGTCAGGTTGTGATGAATAAGAGCTGAAAACGAGCACTAAAAAAAGTGAAACCTGAACAGGAATAAAACATCTAATTTTCATAAAATCGAGGAAAAACACTTACCTTCACATTTCTATCTGTTAGACTTGAATCCAACCTAGTAGCTACTGCAATTGCTTTCTCTTGTCGAGATGTATCCAAAAAATACATCATTTTAGCACCTAAATATTGAAAATCAAAAGCACATTCAATTACATTTATTCATCGAATTAAATCTAGAAGTATACTCGAGGGCTATACAATATACTGCTTGCATAACATGGAACAAAAAGTAAAGCACTACATGCAATTTTTATAGTCACATGCACAATCATTTCATCAAGCAAGTTGCATCTCTCCACCTGTCTTCCTATCTCCAATTTTTCATTTCTTTATTCGGGCTACACTGATGGCATACACATTTCGAGATAGAGGGTGAGTCAGGATCGTTGTGTAAATGAATAGTCCTAATGGAATAAGAGCGGAGCATTTACAACAGTGAATAACTACTAGCTCCAGTGTCCCAGTTCCTTAAATTCATTCCCATGGGAAGACTCCCAGGCATACAAATTCCTATAGAGGGGAAGTTGAGGCATCCAGAAGACGTCTTTCCAAATATTTTCTTGTGTGTGGCATAATCAAACTGGGCATTGGCTCTAAGCAAGGAAAGTATAGGTTTCATGGAAGAGATGGGTATAGTTCAAGTGTCAGCCCTACACAGAAGTCCAAAGACCAAGGGTCTCTGAAAGGCCATTGATGATATTTTTATCCCAACTGCATGGCATTAATTCTAGCTGCGGGATTAATGTTTAAGAAGAAATGGGACAACCCATCAAGCAACAGATGCTGCAGAATGTTCCATAAAGGGTTAGGACCATGTAAATGAAAAACACTAAGAAGGGTAACAAAACGGAGATATACAAATGACTACTAAAATCAAAATTTAAAAGGTTTCCCTCTGGCTAAGGAGTAGGTGCTACAAAGGGTAATAAGAAGACCAATTTCATGATTCAACTGCAAATATGACATGGAAGAAAAAGGGTTATTCATGAAAACCACCTTACCCGTGAGGCAGACCACTGTGGAATCTGCTGACATGGCCCGCAACCTCATAATCATGCAAGCCAACAGGATTGCCCCTGAATTCTGATGTTACATGTTTACAGTCGCTTTAGAACATGGGCCTCCATGAACTTTGCCTAAGCCAATGTATGTACAAGCCTGCGTTATCTAGACCGACTGTAAAAGGCGCACTGATGTGGGCTCTGATGAAAATAACTGCTGAAATTGGCTTCCGGTAACTGATCATTCTTACAGACATCTTGAAGTCAGTCAATTACCCTGTGGACTCAGGCAGAGTCTTTTGAGAAATGCATACCAAAGTTCACTAATCACAATCAAACAAAAACACAGATGAAAATGCAAAGGCAAATATTTGACAAAGGTGGATGAAAGATTCTCCAATGTCAAGAAGTTTGAATTGACATTGATAGATGTAATATTTACACAAGTATTGAAAGTGGGACAGGCTTAAAGAGGGAGAGTCTGAAAGGTAAATGGTTGGTTGTGCTACTGTCAACACTACCACCATCACACAAAAGGCCATGAATATCCGTTTTGATGCAAGTGAATTTCCTATTGCTTTGATAAACATATTTTTCAAGGTGTGCTTCCCATCCTTACTGAGTTAGGTTTCTCACCAGACAGACATTTTTTTCCACCCTCAATCAGAACAACCATATCCAGAAAATAAGAAGAATGGAGATGAATTTAATCTCTCTTTTTTTGCATAATTTCTCAGATCTCATGATTTATGAAAGCAAGCACAGGATTGTTTAACTCGACACAACCAGTAATGTACAGAAACCTTTGAATTATGCAGAAATCAACACCTTATGCCTCACTTCAAGTTTTGGGGGAAACGTATTAAAAAGTTTTATTACCGGTTACGCTGTAACCTACATATAAGACTACCTACTGCCAGTCTTCTGCTGACCGCACAAAATATACACAAATGAGTACCCAGAACCTAACATTTTTTAATTTCCTACCCATTGCCTTTAAAATCCAATTTATTTGAAAGCATCTAAAGGACAGCACACAACTGGTTTGCTTTTGGAAATAAGATCCACATGGCCAACATTCTTTTCCTTAATTTATTCAATCAAATTGGACCTTTTCAAATAAAGTAACCCACTAAGTTTACTACAGCTGTCTAAATGACTGCAATCACAGATCAGTGGTGTGGTTACACACTACATGTCCAGAGGTGGAAATTCAAACCACATCTTTCCATTCTCACTCATATGCACAATTCTCCGGTGATAGGCACTGAAATTAATTCCTATATATAGATTATAGCAAAACACTAGACTCTGGGACGATTCTCTCCTCCAACCACAATGGATGCAAGATAAGGCTTTGTGTTGTGATTTGATTATGAAAACTACTGCCGGGAGATAATGAAATGTGTTTTACACTTTCATGCCCAGTCTTTAAACTAAGGTAACTTCTAAAAGCCAAGTTGGGGATATGAATCAAAAGTCTCAACCATGTCAAAATGCTGATCATCAAGCAAGTGACTAAACCATGGTATTATCTGCATTCAAAATCTTCAACACCAGACACTAGTTGACCATCAGGCACACTACAAAGATATGAACAAGTAACTTGCATTCGGTAACGATATATCTATAAGAAACATAGGTTAGTTATAGATTCCTTACCTTAGAATTAACCCCAGGCGTCGGACTGGATCCGGAAAGTTTTTCATCAGCAGTACCCCTGCACGTCGGAAGGTGGCATCGGTCGACTCCGCGTCCGTCGTTGTGGTCGCCGGGATGACGTCGCGGTAGCTACATGGACACCGCCCTCGCGCGCTGACGTCAGTTCTGTACACGACTTTCCACACCAGAAGCGCAGAGCCATGCAAGGCACTGACCACTGGTGCACAAAACTAGGGCCCTGAAAGGATGTCCTTAACCCTAGAAGTCAGTTCGCAGAACGGGGAGGATGGGTGGGGCGGTAAGGAATCTATAACTAACCTATGTTTCTTACAGATATATCGTTACCGAAGGTAAGTAACTTGTTCATCTGAGAGAAACAGTTAGTTATTGATTCCTTACCTTAGAATAACTACCCCAGCAATACCAACCCCGGAGGTGGGTCTGCAAACTAAGTTCACACCAGAAAGTCCTGGAGAACAGAACGGCCAAAGAAGCCGTCTCTCCGGACTTGGCTGTCCAGGCAGTAGTGTTTAGTGAACGTGTGCAACGATGCCCACGTAGCTGCCTGACAGATGTCATTTAGTGGGACTCCTCGTCCCAAAGCAGTAGTAGCTGCTGTCGCCCTGGTGGAATGGGCGCGCAGCCCCACTGGAGGCTTCTTCTTAGCCAAAGAATAGCAGGCTTTGATGCACAGAACGACCGACCTGGAGATGGTCCGTTGATGCACAGAACGACCGACCTGGAGATGGTCCGTTTATGCATGGCCCGACCTTTCTTAGCGCCCACGTAACCAACAAAGAGCTGGTCGTCCACCCAGAATGGTTTTGTGCGATCCAAGTAGAAGGAAAGCGCACGTTTTGGATCCAGACGGTGGAGCCTCTCGTCCTCTTTCGAAGGATGCGGAGGCGGAAAGAAGGTGGGCAAAGTGATGGTTGGCCAATGTGGAAAGAAGTAACCACCTTGGGAAGAAAGGAAGGTCTAGTTCGTAGGACGACCTTGTCCGGATGGACAGCCAGAAGGGAGGCTTGGAAGACAGAGCTTGTAGCTCACTCACCCTGCGCGCAGAAGTGATGGCCACCAGAAAAGCAGTTTTCAAAGTGAGAAGTCTTAGAGGACAGTTATGTAGTGGCTCAAAGGGAGCGCACATAAGATATGTCAGAACCAAGTTCAAGTCCCGCTGGGGCATTACGAAGGGAACAGGAGGATAAAGAGGAGTAATGCCCTTAAGAAATCTATTTACAACAGGGGACTTGAAAAGAGAAGGCTGATCAGGGAGCCTGAGGAAGGCTGAAATGGCCAAGAGGTAGCAGAGCCCTGCTGGGCCAAAGATAAGAGGAATAAGAGAACCTCAGAAAGAGGGGCAGAAAGGGGATCCACAGCCTTTGCTGTGTACTATGCCACAAATTTATTCCATCTGCAGGCGTATACCGTCTTAGTGGAGGGACGCCTGGCTGCCAAGATTACATCACAGACTTCGGGAGGCAAGTCAAATGACGCCAACTGCCGCCGCTCAATCTCCACGCAAGGAGCTGGAGGCTGGACAGGTTCGGGTGGAGGACCCTCCCCTGCTGCTGCAACAGAAGATCCTCCCGAAGAGGCAGTCTGATCGGAGGATCGATGGCCATGTTGAGCAGCTCGGGATACCAGTCTCTTCGTGCCCAATCCAGAGCCACAAGAATGACTTGGGCCCAGTCGCGCTTGATCTTCTTCAGCACTCTGGGCAGAAGTGGTATAGGCGGAAAGGCGTATAGAAGACCGCAACTCCAGTCGCCTAGCGAGTGCCGCCTTGGAAATTCCAACGCGCAGAATTGCTGACATTGCGCGTTCTCTTCGGTGGCGAATATATCTAACCAAGGCTCTCCCCACTGCTGAAAGAGACCTTGCACCACCTCCGAGTGAAGATGCCATTCGTGATCCATCATGCACCTGCGGCTGAGTTCGTCCGCCTTGGCGTTCAGTGAACCTGCCAGGTGTTGAACCACCAGGGATATGCCCTGATGTTCCAGCCATGTCCAGAGGCGGAGGGCCTCCTGACATAGGGTCCATGACCCCACCCCACCTTGTTTGTTGCAGTACCACATGGCGGTGGTGTTGTCCGTGAACACCTGCACTACCCATCCCCGGACAGAGGGAAGGAAGGCTTTTAGTGCAAGACGGATCGCCCGAAGCTCCAGAAGGTTGATGTGGAGCCCGGACTCCGCCGGAGACCAGAGGCCTCTGATCTCCGGCTCTCCCATGTGGCCGCCCCATCCCAGAAGGGATGCGTCTGTCATCACTGTGTGTTCTGGTTGGGGAAGGGAGAGGGATCTGCCGTTGACCCAATCCTGGTTCGTGAGCCACCACTGCAACTGCTGTGCAGTGCCCTCCGAGATCTGGACGCAATCGGACAGATTCCCCATATGCTGCGCCCACTGCAACTTCAGGTCCCACTGCAGAGCCCGCATATGCCACCTGGCATGATCGACCAGTAAGATGCAGGAGGCCATGAGGCCCAGCAGCCTCAGGGTCATCCTGACCGAAACCCGGGATAGAGGCTGAAAGATCGGAATCATAGCCCGAATATCCCGGACTCGCTGTTCGGGGGATAAACCCGAAACTGCGTCATGTCCAGAACCGCTCCGATGAAGAGGAGCTTCTGAGAGGGGTCAGGTGTGACTTCGGCACGTTGATGGAGAACCCCAGCGAATGCAGGAGGTCAGCCGTAGTCTGGAGGTGGGAGACGACAGCCTGGGGCGAGCCCGCCTTCAACAGCCTGTCGTCGAGATAGGGGAAGACTGGAACCCCTGATCTGCGCAGATGAGCTGCGACCACCGCCATCACTTTCGTGAACACCCGAGGAGCGCTGGTAAGGCCAAAGGGGAGCACGGTAAACTGAAAGTGCTCGTGGCCTACCGTGAACCGCAGGTAACGCCGGTGGGCCGGCAGGACGGGGATGTGAAAGTAAGCGTCCTGCAAGTCCAAAGCTACCATCCAGTCTCCAGGGTCTAGGGCGGACAAGACCTGAGCGAGCGTCAACATCTTGAACTTCTTCCGGAGGAAGCAGTTGACGTTCCTGAGATCCAAGATAGGACGCAGGCCTTTGTCCTTCTTGGGAACCAGAAAGTAGTGGGAATAGCAACCACAGCCTACTTCCGGGGCAGGAACGCGCTTGATGGCACCCTTGGCCAAGAGTACCGAAACTTCCTGTTGGAAAAGGGCCAAGTGATCCTCCGACATGCGATGGTACTGAGGTGGCATGGAGGGTGGGGTAGTCTCGAAGGGGAGGGAGTAGCCCCTTTGGACTATTTGCAAAACCCACCTGTCCCACGTGATGGTGCGCCAGTGGGGGAGGTGATGGCGGATCCTGCCGCCCACTGGCGTTTGGTGGCCCTGAAAGGTCGGACTAGGAAGGTTTGGAGGCTGCTGCAGAGGGGCTGTGGTGGACTGGCCCGCCCGCTGGCCCCCAGAACCACGCCGGTGGTTCCCACGTCCCACATCCCCGCTGGGGCTGAACAGCTTGCGCTGGCCTGTGGCTCTGGGCGGGACGTAGTGGGGCAGCCCTTCCGTAGCCACGTAAGTGGCGAAAAGCAGACTGCACGGGCGGGTGGTGGGGAGGCCCAAGGACCTGGACGTAGCCCGAGAGTCCTTAAAGCGCTCTAGCGCGTTGTCCGCCTTGTCGCCGAAAAGGCGACGGCCATCAAAGGACATGTCCATAAGTGTGGATTGGACATCCCCGGAAAAAACAGTCGAAACGCAACCAGGCGTAGCGTCGAAGGGCTGACGTTGAAATCGTCCTGCCAAGTGCGTCGGCGGTATTCATCCCACAGCGGATGGTAAACTTCGCTGCATCTCTCCCCTCGGCAACTGCACGGGAGAGTATGGCCCGGGCCTCCTCCGGGCACTGAGGCAGCACCTGCGCCACCGTATCCCACACAGAGTGGGTATAACGGCCCAACAGACATGCAGTGTTTACAGACCGCAGTCCCAAGCTGGCGTAAGAAAACATTTTCTTCCCAAGGTGGTCCAGCTTTTTGGATTCCCTTTCCGGTGGTGCGGTAGGGAAGGCGCCTTTAGAAGTAGAGGTTTGAACTACCAAGCTGTCAGGGGTGGGGTGTTGGGAGAGGAAAGTGGGGTCGCCCGGGGCCGGGCGGTGGTGTCGGGCAATCATCCTGTCCACAGGAGCCACTATGTTGGGCCCGGACCACGTGCCCAAAAGGATATCCGTGGGGGCTTCATTAAACGGTAGCAGGGGCTCCGAAGAGCTCCCTGCCAGTTGAAGGACCTCTGTCAGGAGGTTAGTCCTGACTGCCACCGTAGGTAGCTTGAGGTGGAGAGCCTCGGCCGCCCTACGCAACACCACTGCGTATGACGCTCCCTCCTCCGTAGCCACGGTAGGAGGAGACAACATGCCTAGGTCTGGGGCGGTATCCAGACCACTGGCAGTCCCCAGTTCCTCTCTCCAGTCCAGATCGTACTCCAACTGGTCTGTCAAAGGGTCCCAGACCCCTCCCAGTCTTCCTCTGGCTGCCAAACTGGCTGAAAATGGCCAGGGTAGAACACAGGGACAAAAGTACCTATCGGCGCCGGCCGACACCGGTCCGGCACCGTGTCCACGTCGGGTTGGAAGCCGGGGTCGACGCCGGCTGGAACGTGGTGCCAGTGGAAGCGGCGCCGGTGGAGGTGTCACGAGATCGACCGGCGACGATCCGGATACAGGCCTGGATCCAAGGGGACCCTGCGGTGCCGAGGCCGGAGTTGCCGGCGTCGAAGGTCTAGGGCCCCTAGCCGAGTCCGCGGGGCCCGAAGGCGCGCCGGCGGAGTCGGGCTGCCCAAAGATGGCGTGCATCGCTTCGTAAAATTGATGAAGCTGGGCAGGGGTCGCTCCCGGTCCCAGGAAGGCCTGAGTCAACCCTGAAGGCTCTGCACGCGGAGCCGCTGGAGGGGCACCACCCGCACCCTGCGTCGCGTCGGCCGACCGACGAGGGGAAGTCGAAGAGCGACGATGCTTCTTCGACTTCTTCTTATGCTTCGACTTACCTGACCCGAGTGCGAAGACTTAGGGGCCGATTCCGATCTCGGTCGGAGGCGCACCCAATACCATTCGGTCGGGAAAAAAGCCATGCGAAAGCCTGTTTCCCGACCGAACCGTACGCGGGTCCGGCCGAGCGAGTACGATGCGGAGTCGCCGACCGACTCGTCCGGGCGACCCGACCGCTCCGACCGACTCGTACCCGGATCGTACCGCTCCGACCGACTCGGTCGGACCCGGTTCGCACCGCGCAATGGAGACGTTTTCCGGCCGGGTAAGTACGATGCGCACCTCGACCGCTCCGACAGACTCGCGCCGTCCGACTCGAACTCGCTGTCGGAGCCGTACTTTGGGGGTCCGTGTCGGACCCCCTGTACTGCGTACCCGTGCGAGGCGCACACAGGGGGACCCATGGGTCCCCCTACCTGTGCGTGTACGCCGCGAAGCGCTCGCGGCGTACTCGCTGTAGGAGGCGCCCTTGTCCGCCTCGCACCCATTGAGGCAATGGGAGCCCGCGTACGCGTTGTACAACCGGCTCCCATTGAGTTCAATGGGAGTCCGACCGACTCGTGTCCGATAACATACGGACGCATCGGACTCGTTCGGTCGGACTGCACGGGTCCGATTCGGTCGGAAATCTCTCCGGGTCCGGCTCGGTCGGAGAAATTTCCGGCCCGAATCGGAATCGACCCCTTAGAAGAGGAGTGATGATGACCCCAGCACCGAGGGTAATTAGTCATATCGACTTTTTAATATCGAATTGCAATAATATCAAGTTTTTTATATCGATATTACCAAAAAATATCGAAGTAAAAAATATCGATTCAAAAATATCGTTAGTAGAAAATATCGTTTGTTAGTGTTGTAAAAAAATATCGGAAAAAATAATATTGAATGTGTAAAATATCGTTTTTGGAAAATATCGAAATAGTATTTATTAATCTATTTGTTTTATTGTATTTATATTTGTATGAAATTGTACTAAAATAATAATTGTAAGATGTATTTTAGGAGCGGGATGTTGGGTTATTAGGGGATAAGGGTGGGGAGTGTTCTAAAAATATTTTTTGAAAATTAGAAGATAAAATAAAAATTATAAATTGAAATTTCAAATTTTGTTTTAGGAGTGGGATGTTGGGTTATTAGGGGATAAGGGTGGGGAGTGTTTTAAAAATATTAGTATAAAATTACAAAATAAAATAAAATTTAGAAATTTGAAAATAATTTAAAATTAGAAAATTAAATATAAATTTGAAATTTACAATGTTGTTTTAGGAGCGGGATTTTGCGTTGTTAGGGGATAAGGGTGGGGAGTGTTTTTTAAATATTAGTATAAAATTACAAAATGAAATCATTTTTTGAAATTTGAAAATATTTTTAAATTAGAATTTTAAAATTACATTTGAAATTAAAAATGTTGTTTTAGGAGTGGGATGTTGGGTTATTAGGGGATAAGGGTGGGGAGTGTTTGAAAAATATTGTTTTAAATTTAGAAATTTAAATTTAAAATCTAAAATAAAAATCTTGTTTTAGGTGCGGGATGTTGAGTTGTTAGGGGATAAGGGTGAGGAGTGTTTTAAAAATATTTTATAAAAATGTAAATTAAATGTTAAATTTTATTATTGGAATTTGAAATTTTGTTTTAGTAGTGGGATGTTGTGTATTTAGGGGAAAATGGTAATGTTTTTTTTTAAAAAATATCAAATAAAAATATAAATGTATTAATATTTAGAAAAGAATTTAGATATTTAGTTTTAGGAGTTGGATGTAGAGTTATTAGGGGATAAGGGTGGTAAATAATTAAAAATCTAAAGAAAATTGTACGAAAAAATGTAAATTGTAGATATAAAGTTTACAGTCAAACATGTTTCATGAAATGGTAATAATTGTAGAGGGAATATTGAATAAAATATTTTTAGTGTTGTTTGCTTTATGTAATATAATAGAAAGGATAGGGTCAATAGTTATTTATATAAGTCTATTATACAGTATTTTTTATGAATTACTAGTGAATGGAGTGGAAATAGTAAATTATATAGCTTTAATATCCAGCACCTTCCCTGAATTAATATTTACTGGAGTTGGAATAGTAAATTATATATCTTTAGTGTCCAGCACATTCTTTCACTTAATACTGACTGGATTGGGAATAGTAATTTATATACTGTTAATGTCCAGCACATTCCCTGACTTAATAGTAACTGGAGTGGGAATAGTAATTTATATATGTTTAGTGTCCAACACCTTCCCTGAACTAATATTTGGTGGAGTGGGAATAGTTAATTATATATCTTTAGTGTCCTGCACCTTCCCTGAATAAATTCTGACTGGAGTGGGAATAGTAAATTATATATCTTTAGTGTCCAGCATCTTCTCTTATTTAATAGTAACTGGAGTGGGAATAGTAATTTATATATGTTTAGTGTCCAGCACCTTCCCTGACTTAATATTTACTGGAGTTGGAATAGTAAATTATATATCTTTAGTGTCCAGCACATTCCCTAAATTAATACTGACTGGAGTGGGAATAGTAATTTATATATGTTTAGTGTGCAGCACATTCCCTGAATTAATACTGACTGGAGTGGGAATAGTAATTTTTATATTTTTACTGACCAACACCTTCCCTGACTTAATATTAGTTGGATTGGGAGTAGTAAATTCAATATGTTAACTGTACAGCTTTTTAAATATTTAATAGTAAGTACAATTAAGAAATATATATATTGATATGGTATTTTTAGATAAATAAAATATAGACATTGCATTAAAATATACATTTAGGAACATAAATAATGATAAATATTTAATAGAGAAAGAATAACACTTTTTATTGGTTAACATATTTTTATTATTTATTAATAAAAATCTTTGGGTAAATAAATATATTTTATTAAGGTAGTAATATACAATTGATGAAATATAGAAAGTAAATATATATTTTTAATACATCAAAATGAAATATTTTGCATACATATGTTTATTCACATACAATTTTTTTTAACATGCATCTTTTTGACATTTGTACATTTGAAAAAATAGGTATAATATTTTTGGATTAGGAAACATTTTTATACATTTTTGTTGATAACATTTGTGTAAGAAAAATAATTTTTATAACATGTTTTTACAGTTTTATTTTTGTATTTGTAATATTTACAAAATATTGATGGATGTTTTTGTATGTTTAATACTACATATTTTCACAAAACAAAAACACATTTTAATAATTTCATAACAATTATATATATTTTTAATTAATATTATTAATTTATGATAAATTAATAAAACTAATTAGTACATTTTATACAAATATGATTTTCAAAATGTTAAATTCTTTAACATTTTAAGCATTTTTGGATATATATTGTAAATGATACAAATTAATAAGTAATTATAATAATTATTAATATTTTTTTATATTAATTATTACTATAATTTTACAACAAAAAAATTATATTATTTTTAAAAAAATAAGTACATTGATGTAATATTTTTAGAAAGAAAAAAATTCGTTTATGTAGGTTTCCTTTTTTTAAAGAATTATTTAGTATGTTTTTAATTATTTAAGTAGCCATTTTGGTTTAACAGGGACTATTTTTTTAACCGCTTACTGTTGTTTTGGGTCATTTCAAAGGGAAGAAGCTCGCGGTTGGATGCTGCGTCGCGTTGATGAAGGTAAGTTTAATTTACTACCTTTATATTACATTTTTACTTGTAAGTGCATGTTAAGTGGTAGTTAGTATATTTAGTGGTATATTGTGTTTTTGGTGCGTTTTGGTAGTTAGTTCGACTTTAGCGAGATAGAGATTTTGTGTTTGCGGCCTAGTGTAGAAATGTTATGCTATTTTTTTAAATGTATGTTTATTATATATGAAGTGTGTATTTATGTTGTTTAATATACTGTATGTGTATGTTTGTGTGGGTGGGTATGTTTCTTTCTCTTTTTGTAGGTTTTGTTCTTTGAATCGTGTTTAGGAGAGGATAGCGTTTTTTTTTATTAAGTAGTGTGTGTTAGTATTTAATCCTAATATTTATTTAACACTTTCTTAATTTTTCGGGTTTTCCTGGAGCGTTTCTTTTTTTAAACACTATTTTCGGGTTTTTTATGTTTTAAAGTCGTTGGATTTATCGATGCTGGATTATTTTTGTGGAACAGTTGTATTTTTACATTTTTTTTGGGGGTGAATTTTAAATATCATTTGGATTGAGAGGTACCTGGATGGATTCTCGATTTTTGGATTACGTTTTCTTCAGCTACAGAAATCGTAAGTGTTTTATTTAATAATTGTGGGAGGGTATTTTCATTATGTTATTTGATATATGTGTAATGTTAGGTAAAATGTAAATAATATGTCAATATATATTTTTATAACTGCATTTTATATATATGACACATTTATATTTTACAAAATTAAGCAAAATTTTATGGACAGTTACTAAATGTGTTTTGTAGGAAAGTCTTTTTCTATTGCTTTAAGGAAATTTTTAAAGAATTGTTTTTGCTATTAGTGACAGGTATTCTAGGCTTCTAGTAGTTGGGTATAGTGTTACTTGACTTTGTAGTAAGTCGTACATTCTTTTGGTTTGTTTTGTGAGTTTAGGGCCTATTTGAGTTATAGATTGTTCCATCCTAAGTTCCTGGTAACTTTGTTCTTTTTGTAGGGCTTGGAGTAATTTATGTAGGGTAGGTATCCCTCTTCCTGTTGTTGACTGGAAGGCATTATGCCATCCTTCAACAGCATTGTTTGTTTTAGCTTGTTTATTTAAGGTGCTTAAGTAGACATTCCACCATGGAATGTGGAATTTGGGGAGTCTTCTGTGGCCTGATCTGTGGAGTCTTCCCACCCAGGTATCCTCAAAGTAATCCAATAGTGGGCTTAGTTTTTCTTCATGTCTTTTGTAGTAGGGACTTTCAATTAGGATATTGTAGTGCTCTGCTACCTCAGTTACTGGAACATAGGCCAGTGCAATTAATTTTTTACTTGATATGCAAAGGTATTGTCTGTTGCATACTCAAAACTTAGGGTTGACTTTTGTAGATGTCTCCAGAGACATTGGTTAAAGTGGTAATAGCAACCCTGGATTGCTGTATGGGGGTAGCATTTTAGTATACTATTGATCATGGCATGCTCGAAATCAATAATTATTTTTAAGTTAAATAATTATTGGTTTTATCTTTTATTTCGTTTAAAATTTCAAGGTAGGTAGTTTGTTGTTTATTGGGGAGTATGGTATAGATAAATGGAATATTAGTATTTTGGAAAAAGCCATGTATTGTGTAGAACTGATAGAATGGTTTGGGACAAATTTTGAATGTCCCATCCATCATCCAAGTATTACATTGTTGCAATTTAACTAAATTGTTTGCAGTAGCAAACATAATAATTCGTTTATCTTTGCATTTATTGTCAAAAAATATGAATGGTTCATTGCTGTGTGTGACACTTAGCTCAGGGGGAATTTTAACCTCTTGAAACGTTTTAGGGGCAGGTGTACTAGTTGTAGTGGCTTTCTTTTGTCTTGCTTTGGTTCTTTTTAAGGAGTCAATAGATGGTAATTGACTAGATGCATGTTGGGGTACTGTTAGTAATTGCTGCTTTAGTATCTCAGTGGTAGGTCTATCTGTGCTAGTGCTAGCTTCTTTTAAATTTTCAAGGGCACTTCTAATTTCTATCTCTGTTACATTTGGTGCATGGTTATGTTCTTTAACAGATGTAACTGTCGTTTCCTGCGTAATAGCCCTACCATAACATTTATTAGAGTAATATTTACAACATTTCCAAAACACTTTTAAAGCAGTCTGTTTTTCTTGTGTGTATACATAACCCATATAACACATAACATTTTGCCTTTTTGTGACCTAACAAATTCGGCTCCTTCTGTCATGGTGGTCTGTTTAGTTCTAAGGGAAATATTTATAAATATTAATTGATATAATATAGTACATATTAAAGGAAAATACATATACATTTCATTGCATATACTTACTATGTTGCTGTTGAGGTCACTGAAGATGGCGTTGTATATTTTCAAACTTCTGTTTTTTTCCGAAAATATTTCTGTTGGTAAGAAGAAATATAATGTTGTAATGTTTGGTCTATTAATTTATAGGTGATGGGGAACTTGGGAATAAGTGGGTTTTTTAGTGGGTATTTTAGGGAATTGTGGAATATAAATTAGAAATATACTTACTTTTTAAATGATGTTTTTGTTGATGTAATAGAAGTAGTTTTGGGATGCCTTTTAGAAGGTATCTGTAGAGGAGATATAAGTGCAAGACAGATATATTAGTAAATGACATTTTGAAATTTTTTAGTTAAAAGTCTAAGTAGTGTTCTAGTTTAAATCGCGTTTTACTTACTTGGTGCTGTTGTAAATTTCTTTCAGAGTAGTTAATCTGCTTTCTGGGTGTAATCCGGCAGAGTTTCCTCTTCTTTTTCTGTAGGGTTGTAGTTTGAATTATGTGTTAAAATTTCTTGTTTATATAGTGTTTGTTTAATTGATGTTTTTTTTCATTGGTGTATTTTATTAGTTCGATGTTTCTATTCGTCGTTCTTTATATTTTTTAGGTTCTGGCACTTGCTTTCCATATATGGAAAACTCTAATTAAGAAGTTGTTAGTGTTAATTATTTTTTTAAACATATTTGTTTACTTTAGTATGTTTAATATAGTTTAAAATGTATAGCATTGTATGTATTATTTGTAATAATATTTTATATGAAGTTTAATAGTGTTATTAGTAAAGTTTTCATGTTTTTATTTGTTTATATGTTATAATACAGCTTTTTAATAATTATAATGTATGTAGTTAATGTTTATATAGTGAAAATACGTTTTGGAGTTAAGCTATGTTCATTTTAGTTAATTTTTTAAATGTCGATATTGTAATAAAACAGATATAATTGTTGTCTATATTTTTGTTTTCGATATTTAGGACATTTGAATGTTTATTAAAGAAATTTCGATATTTTTTTAAACAATATTTGTGGTTTCGATAATGTTGTAAACGATATTTTTGATGTAAGATTTTGTGTTCGATATTTGTGTAATTTCTTTAATAAGTATTGGTAGTCGATATTATTGTAATCGATATTTTAGCGCAGATATTTTGGTAACTCGATATTGTGCTCGGCGATATTATGTCAGTGATTCAGCACCGAGACCGCCCTACTCGCCGCCACAGACGATATCCGCACCCTCCTGGACCAGGGTCACTCCGCAGCACTCATCCTACTCGACCTATCAGCGGCCTTCGACACCGTCTCCCACCGCACACTAGTCGCCAGACTACAAGACGCCGGCACACAAGGAACAGCCCTGGAATGGATCCAATCATTCCTCACCGGAAGAAGTCAAAGGATCAGACTGCCACCCTTCCTCTCCGACCCCACGAAAATCACCTGCGGAGTCCCACAAGGGTCGTCTCTGAGCCCGACCCTCTTCAACATCTACATGGCCGTCCTTGCTGCCATCGTCCGACAACACGGCCTCAACATCGTATCCTACGCCGACGATACCCAGCTCATACTCTCCCTCACCAAAGACCCCACCACTGCCAAACTCAACTTCCAGAAAGGAATGCAAGACGTCGCAGTCTGGATGACCAACAGCTGCCTGAAACTCAACGCCGAGAAGACAGAAGTCCTCGTCATTGGAACCACCCCCTCGGCTTGGGACCACACCTGGTGGCCGACCGCCCTCTGAAGCCCACCTACCCCCACAGACCACGCCAAGAACCTCGGCATCGTACTCGACTCATCACTCACCATGAACCGACAGGTCAACGCCGTCACCTCCAGCTGCTTCAACACACTCCGCATCCTCCGCAAGACCTTCAAATGGATCCCCCTTGAATCAAGAAAGACGGTCACCCACGCACTCATCACCAGCAGACTGGACTATGGAAACGCACTCTACGCCGGCATCAACAAGTCCCTACTCCACAGACTCCAGACAATACAGAACGCCGCCGCCAGACTCGTCCTAGACATCCCCAAGCACGAACACATCAGCCAGCACCTACAAAGACTCCACTGGCTCCCCGTGGAGAAAAGAGTCACCTTCAAGATCCTCAACCACGCCTACAAATGCCTACACAACAACATGCCAAAATACCTCAACGACAGAATCAACTTTCACGTACCCAAGAGAAACCTCCGATCTACCATCCTCGCTCAGGCCGAAACCCCGCGCATCCACAGAGCCAGAGCAGGCGAAAGATCCTTCTCCCACATCGCAGCCAAGACCTGGAACGAGCTACCGGCAGACATCAGGCGCGCCCCTTCCCTGAACAACTTCATGAAAGACCCTCAAGACCTGGCTCTTCGGCTAAGCAGATCAGCTGACCCCCCCCCCCCCTCAGCGCCTTGAGACCCTCACGGGTGAGTAGCGCGCTTATAATCCCCTGATTGATTGATTGATGACTCCGCGATTGGTCCCTCGACCTCCAACGCGACCGGGACCTTGCGCGACGTGGAGCCGACTGCCAGACCTCGAGGAGCTTTCGGGACCGCTCCCGCAAATACTTTGGGGCCATGGTTCAACAGTCGGAGAACGACTTGGGGTCATGGTCGCGCTCCAGGCAGAAGAGGCACACGCGGTGCGGATCCGTCACCGACATCAGTCGGGTACAGGAAACCGCATGCCTTGAAACCGGGCATCCCTCGTGCACCAGGAGTCGGTTGAAGACTCAAAAACTAAGTCGACATTAGTTGCAAAAAACTCAGTCAAAAAGTGACTGGGGGTACCGCTCGCTCCGGATCTGCGCTTGCTGGCGCGGAAAAAGAAAGAACTGACGTCAGCGTGCGAGGGCGGCGTCTATGTAGCTACCGCAACGTCATCCCGGCGACAACGACGCCGACGACGGATGCAGAGTCGACCGACGCCACCTTCCGACGCGAAGGGGTACTGCTGACGAAAAACTTTCCGGATCCAGTCTGACGCCTGGGGGTAATTCTAAGGTAAGGAATCTATAACTAACTGTTTCTTTCAGATGTTTTAAAATTAGCAGGAAATCAACACCAGCACCTACAGACCACAATGTGTTTTCGTACTCCATTAGTTCTGACCCTCACTTCTTTCGAATTGCCACCTCCTAACTACTTGAGATAGACTGAACAGAAGTCTTAGTCAGGTAACACACAGTTAAGTATTTTCCTCCATAGTTACTGTTGTCTGTGATTAAATTACACAGTAATAAACAAATGCTGCAATCTCTAGGTTTCTGGAGAAACCTCTATATTAAAAAGTCACACTTACTTTATTTGAGTACATTTTCATGCCAAGTTATCTTCAGGCAGCTTTTTCATCAACATCCATGAGTGATCAGTAGCATTCCTCTATAGGGTAGAGATGGCTTTGGGTCGGTTACAACCAGAAGCTTGGTACGATGGGGGCGAGTAAAAACTACAACTGTTAATCATGGAAACTGCGGCTTTCACAACTATCTAAAAGGAGGCTGTGTAGTGTCAAATGAGGTCATCTCCACCAGGGTAACATACTAATGGCAAGACTGTTACATGCCAGATTGATTAACGTTGTATTAATATCATAAAAACTTAAGCTATTAAATGTTCATAATAATTTAACAGCAGCTACAATGTCCCAAAAAATGTACAATGGACAGGAAAAAGGCACATAACTTGCATAACAAATAACAGAACTCAATGAAAACTAAAATGTAGATAAATATTCTATAGAGCCATTATTTATGAATCTGAAAAACAAAACTGGTGTAATTTTGCCATTTTGCCACCAAGCATGTGTGCCCTAGACAAAATATGAACGGGTCTGCCAGACCCCTTTCAGGACTTCAAAGAGCAGGCAGGGGCAACAGGGCCACATCCATGGGGGTTGAGGACTTGTGTTACTGCTGACCCGGGGCCTGTCTTACTATAACTCTTCTAACTTGGCAAGGTACAACCCTTTCCGCATTTGACTTTCAGTGGTAAGGAGGCAAGCAGTCACAGGCTTCTCAGGGAGATTAGTATCAGGGTATTCAGGCTAAGGAATCAATGCCATACACCACCCTTCCCCCCCCCCCCGGCAGCGCAATAAGATCAATGTCCAGTCGACTGCTTCTCTTCATATAAAAGACAAGTACTTGATTACACAAAACCATTTCCACTAGTCATTCAATAATGCATATATACCTGATTCACAGTTGTGTGTCTGTATGCTTGTCGAGCCCTCTGCCCTAATCTGATTACCCCTCCACCACCTGCCCCTTTGTAGGTCCCCCTTGTCTGGCTGAGATGCCCCCTCAAGTTTAGAGCTAGAGGCAAGGTCTAGAGGTACAGCTTGGTCCTGACCCAACGGCACACTAGGACAGTGATGCGGTCACGCAGTACATTTGTGGGATACACAGGCCACCAGCAGAGTCTTACCGCAGCTTCAGTCAGGCCTACCACTCAGCCATACAGCTCCAGGTGTCTTGGTAGCTATGATGGGGATATGTGATGAAGATCGCTTTGACAGTACTGTGATTCTTCAGGGCCGTTGTTTAGCTAGTCTCTATTGGATGGCCAGAGTCAATGACTGCATCTCTTCCACGATCAGCTCCTCCTGCAGGGTTGGCGCTTCCTTCCCTTGCTCTCAGACAGGATGTCTTGGAATCCACAACAGTCCATTAATTCCTTCTTCAGATTGGACTCCAGGCAAAGTTCCCTCGCCTCTAGTGAGTTGACGGTCTAGTCACTGTCTAGTCCCTTAAGTACTCTGCAGAGTACTCCCTATTCAGTACAATAGACCACAACGACAAACAACAATGGGTCTTGGGCTCCCACCTTTACACCGATTTCGCAGACTGATTATGTGTACTGCAGGGTCTGCTTCCTTGGAACCAGTTTGGGACGGTTCCCCTTTCATGTATGCTGGCCAGACAACCTTCCACACCACGCCTTTGTCTGCAATGCGGATCTGCCCAGCAGACAGTCTCTAAGTGGAGTGCCCATCACAAAAGTACAAAGAGGATCGAGCAAGGTGCACCTACCTATTTATGACCCCGCTGCACAGAGACCTGGAAGAGATACAAGAATATGTGCCCTTTCAAATGATTCATTTGCCTAACAGATACTGCAGACCTCACCTTGAATCCCCTAACATCTAACCGCAGCTGCAGTCAGTCATTTACATCCCCATTTGTAAAGAAGGCCTGTCTCCTCTTTTCTCACCATAGCGTCTGATGACACCCCCCCTCCCCCAACCGCTACCCCCTTTACTAGGAGATGCCAGTAATACACATATGCTGTCTGTAAAAAGCAACCTCTCCGCCGTCTTGTACTCTGGTCCAGGCTATGAGCTTCCATAATGGAACCCACAAGCATGTACCACTAGTGCATGGAACACAACGAATCCTAGCATACACGCACATGTACAACACAATGTCGGCATTCAGGATCCCAGGTTCATTGTGAACAGCAGAACTTTAGGTGAATGGGCCTGCAGGCGTGCATTTATCACAGGTAAAAAGGGCTGTCTCCATAATTCGCTAACATGGTATGTTGCCAATATCACACTCCACGTATGAAACCCGCAACAGAGACAATAGTCCTCTGTCATTATGTGGGTGCACTTGGTGCTTGCCTCCCGGTTCAGCACAAGGTCCAGATACAATAATTGTCAAAGACTGGCACTAAGTAAATGTGCAAACACGGGATTTGCGTTTGGCGTGACCAAAAATCAAAAACCACAGCTATATGTATTTTGGACATGCGGGCAGGGGTTACAACTATAGATCATGCAGGGAACATGCCTGTCCCTACAGGGTCCCTGCAGTTGAACCCTCTGTGGAGAGAACAGGAGGTTGGGGAACTTAGCTGGTGCCATTATGTTGCACTTTATAGTGTAATATTTGAATTATTATAACACTTCATACCAATGACGATGTGCTGAAGTGCATTTATGAACAAGGAGCATGATACTTCAGAACTTGGATGGAAAAGTGTGCGTCGGCCAAGCAGCCTATTTAAGTATTGTTTGATGATGTGCATGTGATTTCTGTTGCTATGAAGTGGCCTGCAGTGAGACAGACAGCTGTAGGGGGCATTGGACACAGGTATTTACATTTTTAGTGTCTGCCTGTAGAAAAATGCATGAATGGAGTGTAGACTATATGAGAAGTGTTTTTGTGTCATATACGTATGGCAGGATGCGCATATAGTATAACTGCCAATGTTTAGCTGCACTTGTGTGGAACGGAGCAAAAGACTGTGAAATATAGCTACACTTGGCCAACCATCTTTAGGGTGATTTATTCCAGATTCAGGTGGTATTCCGAGTTCTCTATTGTTCATTCCTACTAGTGATGGCAGATTATTCTGTCTGCTCACAGTGGGATCAACGTGTGAAGAGCAAGGTCTTCACTGCCTTCCTGAATTCCAAGTGGTCTTGAATGTTCTTCATCTTTGCGACAAGAGAGTTCCAGAGTTGTTCTGCTTGTATGGATAAGGAAGTTCCACTCATCTGTTCTAGTAAAGGTAAACTATCAGGTAGGGCGGCAATCAAACGTGAAGGGTACTCTTTTCTGAATATCTTTACCGTTTTACATATATAAAGGAAGGACCATTGCCATGCATGGCTTATGATCATTTGGTGTTGATGTTCATATCAGGAGTGGCATACAGAAAAATATCTAAGATGCACTCTCTTCCTTGTGTGAAGCTTTGACATTGGCTTCTGGATCCCTATGTCCTGATTCATAAATGCCTTAAATTACAGCTGGAGACTGTCACTACTGTCCAGAACGCCGCAGCCAGACTAATCATTGATATCCCAAGGCACAACCACATCACCCAACACCTCTGCAACCTCCACTGGTCCCCGTCGAAAGAAGAATAACTTTCAAGCTGCTCATGCACGCATACAAGGCCCTCCACAACATCAGACCTCAATACCTCAACAACCGCCTCTCCTTCCACGCACCCAAGAGAAACCTCTGCTCAGCCAACCTCTCCCCAGCCACCATCCCACGCTTCTACAGGAACAGAGCGGGTGGAAGATCCTTCTCCTACCTTGCAGCCAAGACATGGAACAAGCTCCCCCTCCACCTCCGGGGAAGCCCGACCGACACTGCACCAATTCAGGAAAGACCTCAAGACCTGGCTCTTCGAATGACCCCAACAGAGCTGCATACCCCCCCCCCCTGCGCCTTGAGACCCTAACGGGCGAGTAGTGCGCTTTACAAAACACTGATTGACTACTGCATAGGCATAGTCTGACACATTTTATGAATTAACACAACTTTTCAAGGTGACGCATGCAGAGCTGCAACTGTTGCAGCTTTCAAGGCATAATCTTGGAAACGTTTTGCAAATTCTTTCTTCTTTTTGGCATCTGCCCAATAAATGCATAATACAATTATGCATTGCGGAAAGTCAGCACACCAGAGGAATGCAATTTATGGAAAATGTGAGTGCCTGAAAAATAAGAGTGAGCGGCTTTAAGTATGACCACATGGGTCCGCATTCTATTAAAAGAAATCTTCAGTGAAGATTTTTGTGCAACACCTGTCCAGTGACTGAATTAGCAATTGCTAGTATGCACAGGGTGCCCACAACTGTATCTAAATCCGATGGCAAACCAAGGACTATCATCGCCTACATACATGATATCTAGATCTATCTTGGAAGACTGCCAAATACAAACCTGAACTACAAGCCCTGACCCTAGAATTTTAAGCACACACTATCCTGGTGATATTAAAAGGCAAAAAGCGTAATATCAGTTTGCAATGCTCCTTTCATGAATGTTTGATTTCTTCAGTTGTACTGACTGACTGAATTTGATTCCTCACTTTTGGCACTGGATAATTTCACAGACTTCTTTTGCCACACCTCCAGGAGCTTCATTGTCTGCTCACAAATCGCCTTCGATTGCATCGACTTACACTCGGCGCAAGCTTTAGGGTCGTGTCACGACCCTAAGCACCAAGGACAGTCTAAGTGGGGATCGGACACAGGCATCTGGCTGTGACAATTCCCGCAAAGCTTGAACCCTGAAGGCTGCACAGAGGACATGTCCTTAGCACACTGGGAGTGAAAGCTCAAAAATGTAGACAAAATTTGGTTAACAAATGACTGTGGTTGCTCTCCGCATCTGGAAACTGTGACGCCACTACTGATGCAGAGCCGAACAACTCCATTTACCAGATTGGCGAGGCACTGCTCAAGATTTTCTAGTCTGACGTCTGGGGAATATTCTAAGGCGAGGAATCTGCAGTTAGAAGTCTCTATCAAAATGATTTTTATCAACATAAGAAGGTAGACGAAGCAAGAAGCTGTTACTTTATTTATTTGAAAAGAAGAGCTTCAAATCAAGATGGACAACCATGTGTCAGAGTCAGATCGAGAAGGTAGGGAACTTAGTTCAGTGAGCCATCAGAAAGTGGAACAAATGGAAGAAAGAGCTCTTGGATACAGAATCTCAGTTTTCTTGCTAATAAGTTTAAGGAAGTTATTGTTCATCCAGCATGCATGTGGGGAGGGGGAACTGTTTTATTTTTTCTGGAGTGATACCTAAATTCTCCCCAAATGAGACAAGGATCTGGGTATTGTCTGTGTAGGGCATAAGTGAGGATTCAAAGGAAGAGATCATTACAGCAACAGGAGTATGATAGAGAATGAAAATTACGGGACTCAAGGCACAGCCCTGCGGAAAACCACTGGTCATGAGTTTCAGACTCGAATGGTGGCGGTGGGGTGGATTGGGGGGCAGAGGGCACGTGTACTGATAAAGTTCAAATGCACCCAAAAAGATATATGCCACTGAAGGTCGATGTCTCTAATCTCTGCACTGTAGAGGAGCTGGATAAGTACATAATGTATAACAGTTTCAAGTGTGGCACAGAGATCAAGTAAGACCTGAGCCGTGCTGCCACTTTTGTTGTGGGGTTCAACAGGGCCTGTTAACAAAAGCCTCCATTTTGTAAAACACGTTTAAACTTGACATTTTTAGATGGTAACTTTTTACATGCTTTGCACGTACAGGATGTTATACAAAAACAAGGGAATCCAAATTGTGGTCAGGGACCTTGGGTACAGAATGTTTTACAGGAACAGCGGTGCCCAACAAGGAAACAATTTTTTATATATATAGAAAAGGCAAAGGCTGTGGCTCAAAATCGACGGAGAAGGAATCCTGGATGCGGTCTGATGTGGAGCGGTTTGAGGAAGCCTTTGCCTTTTATATAGGCCCTCAACTCTAACAGGCATCTGTCTCAGGCACTAATTGTCTTGTCCTGAAGATGATCCCAGTACTGTGTTAAAGGGATCGAAACTTTATCAACTTCTTGCACCATGACACAACTTTATACTTATCATTAGTATGTGCTAGAGTGCTCTAGTGTATTTCTTGCTGGCTTAATTGATGTATTGGTTTTTGGCCTCGCTTTTTGTAATGCCTGAGTTCTTCTCTTTTTAATGTTGTACATGTTCCCACTTGTATGTTGTTCTTTTAATTTCTTACATTAAAATGATCATGTCCAGTTGGGCACTTAAATATAGACATCATTGTATTTCTATATATAAAAATTGTTTCCTTGATAGGGACCGTTGCACGTACATGATAGCATACTTAGAAATCATTTTGCAGGCTGTTCTTAGTAGGCATATTATCAAGTTGCTTAGTACATCCCGCCCAAGGCTAAGAACATTGCACATGATGCCCTTGTTTTTGGTGGTCCAGTTGGAGACAACTCTGAATTGGAAAGACAAACAATCTCATCAGCATTGTACCTCTGAGACAGTGTGAATGGAACCGGACTTTGATTATATAAACTGCCCCTGAGCTATGTTCCTCATAGGAGCACTTCTATGGATTACCCTGGACGCTGTGACTGAGATGCAGCCCTGCTGATTCCAATCTCTATCCTGCAAAGGACGGCGGCCTCTTCTACACCCAACTGGCTTCCTGATAGATCTGACACAGGTATGGGGTGTTGAGTTGTCCCAAGAGATCTGGCAGATGGTACTCTCACTATGCTCTCGATAGTGGAGGTAGGTTTAGGGTAGCAGTACTCATATATGCATTATCATATAATTACACAATATTGTCATAATGGTTGAACTGTTTATCTTTTTCACCACTCTTGTAATGCTGGTAACGAGGCTTTGTTTACACCTGCTAATAATTGCAGCTCATATTTTTTTTACACAAGAATACAACTGCTTCAATAAATGTTTGAAACACCACTTTGTTTCTTTCTTGTGTCTCCCTTTGGCGATCCCCAAGTAATAACGACAGGGTAGATCTGTTTCCACTATTTCCTTGGGGAATTACAGCGGTCATGTTCTGAGGTTGCAGATACCATCCAGTACCCTGTAAGGTTAGGGGTTTGGATGAGGTACTGTAAGCTAGCTAGCAATTGGGGAAACATACTCTGATGGTATGGATGGACTCAGTCCCCATATTCGGACGTTTATGTTGTCCGGATACACAGTCCTACTTAATTCATAGGAACTGTAGAACACTTTTATCCAGGATGAGCCTACGGTCATCAACTACCATTAGTAATGCAGCCTTAGTACCATGCAGATGATGAAACCCTGCTTAGTGACTTAAATAGTTGGGTGTCCTCAACGTATTTGGCATGTTGCTTGTTGACCTCTTCCTCAATGATTTTTACTGGAAATTGAGGGAGGGAGATCGAGATACAGTTGCTCAGAATAGTGGTATGGGCTGAGGGCTTTTATTTTTTAAATGAGAGGAACAATACGAGTCGAATTCCAAGTATATGGGCCTGACCTTTATAAAGAAGTGTTAAAGACTTAAGTCAGGAGAGATGTAATCAAGGACATGGCTAATTTTGTTGTGAAAGAAAAAACTGATTGGGAGGGCTGAATGGTAGAGGACATAGCAGGAGGTTCAAGGAGGAATTTGATAATGTTAAAAACATCTTTGGATGAATTTTTTACCACAAAGATATGGGTGGTATATGAGGAAGATTGGCTTCGTTAATCAGTTTTTTGTAAGTGTTTAATAGCTGTAAAATAGTTGGGCAAGCCTAAGAGTGGTAGTGTTTGCGATTCTGGTATTCTGTTGCTTTTTAATATTGTTTGACCTTCGTTAAATCACCAGTGTACCACAGGTCTAATAGAGCTATGCTTTGGGCATGCCCTAATTTGAGAGTCGCAATCATGTCAAAAGTAGAACTTACCCATGAGTCAATGTGGTTGGCATTATTGTGCATATAGAGACCAAAGGAGGAGTTCATAGGGAAATGGAGAATGGCCCTAGAGAAGTTTGTGTCTGTGAACTATGAACAAAAATGATGCCTTGATGGAGAGAGATTAACTGAAAGAAAGTCAAGCTGTAAGAATTCTATGAAAAGTGCTATCTCTACTTTTTGTCGAGAGGAAATGTGTATTGGGAAACAGACAATTTAAAGACTAAGACGGATACAGTTTGGAAGACGTGAGAGTCACCAAGGACCCGGACAAGGTGTTGCTGGGTTGAAATGCATTGAAAGGTGGAGTGCTTAACTTCATGCACCTCGCAAGATGAGGAGCTGATTAAGTCTATAAGAAACACAGGGTTTTGAACAGCCAGGGAGACTGGTGCTTGGTGCGGTCAAGGCACAGATGGGCAGCAACCTTAAATGCTTCTTCAATGGCAGCGTTGACCTGCCCGAGTGGTTGCTAAGCAACCTGAGTGCCAACAAGCAAAAGTTAAGTGGCGCCCAGTTGCTTTTCTGCCATAGACAGATACTGGGAAAAGTAAAGTAGTTAAAGAAAAGCTGAGAAATGAAATATTACAAAAAATATGGCTGCAGCAATGAAGTGTGCCACTTCAATAAAACAACAAGTTAAAGTATACGTTTGTGGGAGTAAGCGATACAAAATATATGGCTGCAGCAATGAAGTGTGCCACTTCAATAAAACAACAAGTTAAAGTACAAGTTTGTGGGAGTAAGCGAGGGCCTCTAGAACTGCAAGCAAAATAAAATGGTGCTTAAGAAAGCATCCAAGAGCAAAAGCATGCCTTTAATGAAACCCGTGGTGTTGCGTTTGCAGTGGCCTTAAATGCTTCTTCACTGACAGTGTTGACCAGGCCAAGTGGCTGCTAAGCAAGCATGAGAGCCAATGAGCAAGGAAGAACAAGTGGCAAATTTTAAGTTAACTGGATAGCCCAGTCGATCCTTCTGTGTACAGCAGTCTCCAAAATTACAGCAATAGCATTTGAGTACACAATCTAGTAAGTCATACCTTGATATTGAAAAAATAAAGGGACAAACCTGACAACAGATGCTGAATAGAGGTAGAATTTTGTTTCAGAAATTCGTCATTAAAATGCTCCAGGTCTTTGTTCACAAATATTTTCTGCATTTCCTGGGTTAAAACCTTGCTTACAATTTCAGGAAGATTACTGTGATCAGTCACTGCAATGAGAAAACAGGTTCAGATTCATATCACTTTGCATAATAGTTAACCACACAAGTTAAATAGCTGGCAATGATCTAGAAGTATGGATAATGGTCTGAATATAAAAAACTATTCAATTTAAAGACAGTTAACACGAGCAGAAGAATAACTGGATGCTGCAAAATAATTTCAGTGATTTTACATTCTTAACTTACCACTCTTTGAAAATCTTATCAAGCATTCATGAAGCCACGGGTTGTTGCGGTCAATAGCAAAAGCTCTTTTGACAGACTGCAACATCAGTAAAAACTTTCCTGTCAAAGTAAAAAAAAAAAAAAAACTTGAGTTAGAGTTTATTTAAATCCAATATGTCATAAAATGGTATTCTCTTTACAAATGATAGGTTTTACAAGGGTACGGTCACAAAATAAACAAATCCACAATTTAATTCTAAACTTGACGGCTTGCTAACAAGACGCTGCGATTTTAATTTCAGAAAACTAACACTCTCTCTTAACTTATCTAAATGTACTTTCTTCCAGTTTCTTTAATACAAACACTTCCCAGCACCACAAAAGTAATTCAACAACAAAAAAATAACCAAATTGGTAGTAACCCATGTGAGTGGTAATAATATAGAAACAATTACATCTTGAAACACAATGGATTAATGTTTCATGTGAACACAAAGATGTGTTTAAGCAAAATACTCAAACTGAAAAGAAAGAAGTTTAATACTTAAATTTTGAAGAGAGGACGGATGTTCACTATAACATTTTTTTGCATTAGATAAAATATAGAAATCTTTTTTTGCTATCATTGTCGATTCATGAGCCTAATGCTTTTTGCAGATAGCATCATTTGAAGATATCTTAGCTGGGAAGATCAGAGAGCTTGGTAAAAGGAATGTTAAATATTTTGCCTTTCTATAGTATGTACACCAGATAACAGGATTATTGAATTAGCAGGTAAATTTAGTACAAATTCCAACAATTTTCTCATAAATTCCAAATTGTAACAGATAGGAGAAATGAAGTATCAAAAGAGGCCAGTGAAACTAAAGTGAGTGGAGTGATATTAAGTAACTTGTTTGTCTCTTTCAATACTCCTAGTCTGGGGACTGTTGAGAGACAACAACAACAACATTGTTGGAAAGTGCTTTAACATTTTTGCTCTTTTCCCTAGGTGCAATATTACCTTTCTCTTGTGAGTTCTGCAGGCAGGAATCGGGGGTGCAGGAATACCATGGTAATATAACATTTGAGCCGCTGGTTTGTGTAGCGAAACAAGGAATCTTGTTGTTTTTCCACATGCAAATATCATATTACCTCACAAAAGTTTAGCGGTGAAAGCTGCCGGGCCTATGCAAAACTTCTGCATGGTTTGTAATGTCAATTTGGGAGCAAAGTCACTTTTGCACCAAGCCAGCATTACTGGGAAATTCAGACGGAGGGCCTTCAGTGTAATTTCATAGCAATGCCCAAGATGATAGACTCAGATGAATAAGTTACTTACCTTCGGTGACGCTCTTTGAGGTAGAGACTATCTAACCACAGATTCCTCACCTTTTAAATACTTCCCTAGGAGTCAGAAATGGAAATAGTTTCAGCAGTACCCCTGCACACCAGCAGGTGGCACCAGTGACTGTGCCAACATTGTTCCTTGCTGGATGTGATGTGCACCGCCCTACAACGGTGCCACCTATGCGCACTCACATCAGTTGTTTCCTTGACACTGCCATGCCCGCATAGCCAAACAGAATGGTCATTCCAAGTGTGCAGATTCCTAGAATGGGATGTTATTGTGTGAAGAGACCAGTTCACGGAACAGGGAAGTGGAAGGGTCAGTAAGGAATCTGAGGTTAGATACAGTCTCTACCAGAAAGAGTATTACTAAAGGTAAGTAACTTAATCTTCTGGTAGAGACTTATAATCGCAGATTGCTCACCTTTTGAATAGATACTCAAGCAATACCTCCTACATGTTAGGTCTGTGAACTGGCTCAAACTAGAAAGTTTTGAAGGACCGAGCGGGCAAAATGCCATTCTCGGCAGACCTGGCCATCCAGACAATAGTGCCTTGTGAATGTATTGAGTGACGCCCCTGTAGCCTCTTGAGAAAGGTCTAGAACAGGCACCCAGTTAGGCAATACAGTGGTAGCAAATTGGCTTTGGTAGAATGAGCCCGCAAGCCCTAAGGAGGCTGCTTTTTGTCCAGTGCATAGCAGATCTTCATGCAGAGCATGCTCCAGCACAAGATAGTCATTTTCTGCACAGCTTTGCCTTTCTTTGCTACCTGTGAGCCCGAGAAAGAGCAGACTGTCCACCCAATGGTCTATAGTACAATCCATATAGGACTGCAGACGACTCTTTTCAGATCCAACCACTGAAGTCTTTCTCCTTCTTAGAGGGGTGAGGTGGAGCAAAGATCGCCAGAAGGGTAATGGTCTGACCAGCATGATATGGAGTCACCACCTTCGGAAGGAAGGACGCACGTGTCCAAAGGACTAGCTTGTCTGGGTAGAACATGGTAGAAGGTGGGTTAACAGAAAGGGCCGGTAGCTCTCTGACCCGCTGCGCTAATGTTATAGCTACAAGAAAGACTGTTTTGAGGGTAAGGAGTCTGAGAGGACAACTGAGTAGGTGCTCAAAAGGCATACACATGAGGAATGTGAGGACCAAATTTATGTCCCATTGAGGCGAAACAAAAGGGGAAACATGTAACAAATAAGTTACTTACCTTCCGTAATGCATTATCTGGTAGAGACAGGATTTAGCCGCAGATTCCTTATTTTAGAATGTTCCCCAGGTGCGAGACTAGTTCCGGACATTTTTTCCCATAGCACATCAGCAGCGTGCATAGCGCAACTCAGTATCAAAATCGTTTCCCCGATGGGACGTGGACATAGTCCATATAACTCCCTCACCAACACGTCGATGTCCATTTCTTCCATGACTATTTTCCACGCTCAAAACGTGGAGCCATATATAGAAACTGCCTATTAAAACAGTGTGCTGAAATAAAAGACACCCTTGCTCACAGGATTCTTCTTTTTTTTTTCTTTCAGGATGTGAATGACCATAATGAAATCTTCGAGACAAAAGACGACTCCGCTCGCAGAGTGGGGAGGACGGGAGGATCGTTAAGGAATCTGCGGCTAGATCCGGTATCTACCAGATAATGCATTACCGAAGGTAAGCACCTTGTTCATCTGATAGAGATATCTAGCCGCAGATTCCTTACTTTAGAATCAAATGCCAAAGCCATACCCTTCCTGGAGGACGGGGTGCGAACTGAGACCATGAAAAGTCTCATACTATAACAAACCCAGTTCAGAAGATTAAAAAAAAAAAGAAAAACGAACATTCTTTAAAATTTAAGTGAGCAATAACCTACTCTACCACCTAAAAAACAGCGGAAGGAACCGCACTTAAGTAAATTTGCAAGATATTTAAACCATGGGAATAAAATACCCAAGTTAGTATGACCAATCTGTGTCATAAGCCAACCAACAATAGGAGTATAAAACTATTCGCACCCCTAACGGGATCCGAACCATGCATTCTCACCTCACAATAACCGTGGACAGAACCACAGTAACAAAAGTCATAAAAACATTAAAAGCATGGGGATAACATTACCCCTGACAATAAGACAACGTCGCCAAATGACACTATGAAAATAAACCCATTTGGTCTTATATCCAGGCTTGAACCGCACTTTCGAACCTGTGGAACACAGAGCAGCAGGCCATGCCACTGAGCAATACCTTTATGCCCTATAAAGTCCCTTCCTAGCTGCCCTGCAAATTACACAGAGAAAAATAAATCTGCCATGGAAAAAGCATAACAATATTTCTTATCAAAAAGAAGACAGACAACAATATCAACTATTGGCACAGAAGCAGTCTTTCCATAGGAAAAAGAACTAGAGATGATACAAATACCTTTAGGATATCCCACATATATAGTGACATAGGAGTAAAATAATTAAGCGCCTATTTATCAAAAAAAGAAAATTCATATTCAAAGATACAAAAATAAAGCCAAACAATCCGCAGACAATACTGATATAACAGTATGGAACTACAGTGGGATGATACCACTTAGGAAAGCAACAGCCATCCAACCCGTCAGAGTAATGCAAGTTGCCTGAGACACTACCATTAAGCAATGGTAGTATAAAGCTGAATAAGATATTAAAGGGCCTGATTCCGATGGGTTAGGAAGGCCTCCTAACAGCATTTGCTCCGTCCGAATCGGATCAGGAGCGTGTCTTTCCGACCGAATTGGAAAGGTTTCCGACCGACAGAGTACGATGCTAGTTAGGCGTTAGGAATATCCCAATCAGAAACCCAACGGCATTCGGAATGACAGAGCCGTACGGAGCAGAATCATACGTCGCTGCAGGCCGCGTTTCCGAACGACCGATTACGATGCTGGATTTGGACAGCCTTTCCGAATAGTGCGGTCTGATTCGAATCGGCAGTCGGAATCAGACTTTGGGGGCCCGTAGCAGGCTTCCCAATCGGGCCCGTGGGGGTATCCATGGGTCCCCCCCTTACCAGCCATGCACAGTGTGGCAGGCACCTGGGGGTGCCCGCCACAGGGTGCCCGATTTTCCCCAGCCACCCCTTTCTTCAATGGGAGCCTATGCATTCGGTCGGAACATAGGCTCCCATTGAGGTCAATGAGAGTCCAACCAAATCGTATCTGGAAGCATCCGGATGCATCTTAATTGGTCGGTCTGACTCTCCCGATCCGAGTCGGAAACCATTCCCAAACAGATTCGGTCGGGAAGATTTACAAACTGCATCGGAATTGAGCCCTAAGTATGGAAAAGAACCTTGATAGCCTAGCGAAAACCAAGGTTAGTATGCGACCTTACTTTTAAGGAATAGAGACCCATCTACAGATGGTCCACAAAAAAGTCCCCTATACTGAAACTGGAAACTTTAAAGGATTCCATAATAAAAGAAGCCGACTGATCTATAAAATAAACATCAATTTGTATACGTCATCTAGGGACCACACTTCGCAAAGTGTGAACCCAACCACCGGCAACTAGAGACAGATAAAGAAAAAGAGTTGTCCCCCAGAGGAGCAATGATCCTGTATGATGGGAACAAAAGTCTACTACAAAAGGTAGAAGCTATGAGGCCAGCGCGTTTTCTCTTCAAGGAACAACATACATGAACACCTTCATAGACAATAAAAGGTACGCTATTAGAGGGAAATGTCCTTCAAAAAAGAAAAAATCTTTAGTAATAACGCACACCGTTATAACAACCCAAAAAGAGTCAAAAACATTAAGTATCCTTCATAATAGAAGGAATAAAATCATCTAAGAGACGTCTGCCTGGAGACCTATAATAGCATGACAATCACGGAAAATAAACAAACATGCTCAAGGAACATGTAGAAACCAACAATGTCTACACGAAGGGGCAAAAGAGCCAATCAACTGCAATGGCTATAAGATAGAACCTGAAGAGCAAAACATGCAGTGTCTTAAAGCTCACAAGATGATCATCTTTTGGTTAATAATGTTCTAAATCTAGCAAAAGTAGAGAACAACAATCCTAAGTAACATCACCTATCCCCTAAACGTAAGGCAAGTATCGGGGGAAAAGCCAAAGCCACATGAACTAATAATGTGGGCTGCCAGTTACTTTCTGTGAAATTACCAGAAGTACTTTTGGGATAGACACCCTCCGTGCTGCAATATCCCATCAACAGCACCTCAGTCTATTGATGTATGCCCATAAATTAAGCATGAGGTCACACAAATACCATATAAAAGTATAAGAGACACCTCATCATATTAACCAAATAATAAGAGGGCCATTGTACATAAACCTCATCAAAAGGCAGATTATATACTCTGAGACTCTCATGGGGTACAAATTTCAAAAGTACCTAACAAGGGGTACCAAACTTCACGAATGTATGATAAAATACATCAGAGAAATAACCCACACAGAGGGTAGAACTCTGCACACTAAAATGTGAGACTAATAGTGCACAAGCGGAGCAATCCCAGCTCAACACATACATTTAGAAATACTCACCATAGCATACAAAAGATACTCCACATAGAGTATGGTACATACCATAAAGGTATCAACTCTTGAGCTTAAGTTCAGAGTAAAGTAAACTGCAAGACCTGTATACAAGGCCTCAATTAAAAACCCAACACAAATAAGCTAAAAAAAAACTGTCAGACAGCCCTGAAGGAGAAAGTCACGACTTCTGCACCAAGCAGTAAATAATAATCATGAAAACCACTTAAGGTGGAATATACTTTAAAGAATAAGACTTCTCTGAAAATAGTTCTGCAGAATAGCTACCCCATAATTTTCCTATAAACCTGACTGACAAGCACTACAGGTCATAATAAAGTGTCAAGAACCACAAGGTTATATAAACAACCATAAGCCCCTGCTTCAAGCAGAAACACCACACGGGTTGTCACCATATAAAATACATACTTGAACTCAGCCACGTATAAACACTTCTTTCTGCACAAGTCAGAAAGAAATAATTCAACCAGAACATTCAAAGACATGTCTAGGTGGCTTTGTCACACCGACCAGCTCTGAATTGCCATAAAGCTGAATCAGCAAGATCACCAAATAAATGTACACCATCAAATGGCATATCTTTCAGGCTATTCTGTACAGGCTCGTAAATCCAGACTGACGGAGCCATGCATGTCTGCGCAGTGCAACTAACTGAGCCATAGCGCTACCCATGGAATCAGTGCTGTCCATACCACATCTTATGGTGAATTTCATTGCTTCTCGGCTATCTTGTACCACCTGCAGGAGTTCACTTCTGGCTTCCTCTGAAAGAGAAGGCAGCTGATGCGCCAGAGTCCAATAAAGCATGAGAAAATCTGCCCAAAACACATGCCCTGTTTAACAACCGCAATGCCGAACAGACGGAAGAGAAAATATTCCTCCCACAATGTTCTAGCCATCTGGACTCTTTATTTGGTAGAACCAAGGGAGGTACACTAGGGTCCAGCAAAGCTGTAGCAGCCTGAACCACCAGCCCTTCTGTGGTGGTATATTGCAAAAGACAAACTGGGTCCCCAGGGGCGGGTCCATGCCTATGTTATATGTTATGTTATATGAGTTTATAACGCGCACAGCTACTCATGAGTATCCACAGCCCGACCAACTGGAACTCCTGTAACCAGTTTTGCCCAAGCTCCTAACAAAAGGTCAAATAGAGATTGTAGGAAGCTGGCTCTGTATATACTATACCAAAATGCGGTTTAGTGTGCACAGAGTCCAGTGGTAGGCAGAGTTAAAAGTAGATAGCACCTTACTCTCAATTTGTGGTAGTGTGGGCGAGCAGTAATGCTTTATCAGAGGGTAGTGTTAAGCATTTGTTGAACACACTCGGGCAAGAAATGATATCACGCACTCAAAGACTGAACTCAGACTAATTTGGTTGTATTAAAAAATATTTAGTTATTTTATTTCTAGAACCAAGCCAAGCATGGTGCAGGTAAGTGAAATAATACTTTGCAAGTTTTTATGCAGTGAATTACAGTTGAATGCAGGATCAAATGCAGTAGTTGATTTACAGGTAAGTCGACAATTCGAAATTACTTTTCAGTTACTTTACAGATTACTGTGCACATTACTAATTGGATTACTTTTTAAGTTACTTTTGCTAACCAGTGTGATATGCCTTGATATCACACTGGTATATGTAAAGAATAAGGGTACCCCAGTAGTGCGACCAGGGGTAATATATGTATTTGCAAAAGACAGCGGTCAAGGTTGAGGCCAATTGGGTCCTCGGGTAGCCAGAGCTACTATTAATTCAAAAGTAGTCTTAGTCTGGGTTTTATTAGTGAACAGAAAGTGCCAACAAAATTTTTGAGAACAAAGTATGCAGGGACACAAGGTTGTATGAATGATATCACATTTATTAACATCATAAAGGGAGTATCATTCACATGATAGGAGCTAGTCCTGGTGCTCACACAGAGGGTGAAAAGTGCGTGAAGTGATAAGTGCTGGTGACTTAAAATTTACATCGCATTGACAACACTGTATTAAACTCCATAGTTAATAAGGTATGTTTAAAGGAGTTTCGGTTGTGGAAGTCGACGGCGTTTCGATCTCCTTAGTTAGAGATCATCATCAGGACGAGAAAGCGTGTGAGCAGGTAGGATCGGTCTCCCCCCAGTTACAGGGCACTTTAAATGTGGTAATTGTGTTGCATGCCCACTCACAAAAAATACAAAAGAATTTGTTTTCGGCACTACTGTTCACAAACTGGATTTCTTTTCAAACTGCAATTCAGTCAACGTGATTTATTGTATTCTATGTCCATGCAACCTCCTTCATATTGGGCAAACCACGCAGAGAATAAAAGCTCGCATAGGACAGCATAAAAACAGAATTCGCTGCCAGAATATCAATGCACCTCTGGTAGAACATTTTATTGAAAAAGGACACTCTGAACAAGATCTACGATGGCAAGTCATTGACATGGTACACCCAAGTCCAAGAGGTGGTGATCTTCAAGCCATCCTCAATAGGCTTGAGTGCCTTTGGATGTTCAAATGCCGCTCAATTGAAAATGGACTCAATACAATTGAGGAATGGAACCTGATTCTATAACTTTTTACGTCCCTAACAATCTGTGTATAATGTCAGTATACAGCTAACTTATTGTCAGCTATGTTTTTAATCCCTTTATTTATTATTTTGTTGTGGTTCTTCATTTTCCTTATTGCCTTTCCACACTCCTTCCCAGGTTAATTGCTTCACATATGCCTCATTCAATATGGCCGCCAGCCCTGGACGCTCAATTTCGAGCCGGGACACGTCATCTCGCACGCACGCTCTCCCCCATATCTCATTGTCCTTCCGGTGCTTTCACCAACACGCTGACTAATCCGCTCTACCAGACTCCGGCACCATTCACTGTATGCTGTCTGCATTGGAATTAGCAGGATCCAGTCCCTTTCCTTCGAACATAAGTAAGTCTTCGCCCCGCCTTCCCCCGCTCCCCAGTGCTGAGTCCTGCTCCCGCGCGTCTAACTACTGCGCTACTGCCTTGATCAGTCACTTCCCGCTTTCCTCCACAGTTGGCTCCTTGGATTCATCGTGATTGATTCCCCCTTGCCTACAACCAGTACGTACCTCGCTGAGCGGCTAGACCTCCTACAATTACTACGTAAGCTACTAAGAGTCCTTTTGCCTTCACATCCCTCCAGTACCTCGCTCACCCTAACTGGTTACCCCTTCCTTGCAGATCCGGTTGTACCACCACGGTCATCATGACCCGTTGACGATCCTTAATCGCATCGTTTCACTACCAGGTACTTTCAACTTCCTCCCCCCCCCGCCCAATTAACTCTCTGACCTTGCAGTCTCCCTCATGCGGTAAACAGCTACCCCACGCCAAGGCATGCTGGCATTACGTGCGTTATGTGCCTTCCTCTCCTTTTGCACATGCCCACTCACACGGTTCTTCCCAATTGTTGTACATGGCAATTTATTGAATTCAATTCTCTTACCAACCGTGTATGTTGTCCAACTTGCTCAACCTCACCAAGGCATGCTGGCATTACGTGCGTCATTTCCTTTGCACATGCCCACTCACACGGTTCTTCCCAATTGTTGTACATGGCAATTTATTTAGTTAATTCTCTGACCAACCATGTATGTTGTCCAACTTGCTCAACCTCACCTTGTACTTACACTCTGCTGTTATAGCTCCTTTCCTTTAAGAGCAGCTCTTTTCCTCTTCTTTACTTCTCGTAACTGATTAACTACCAGTTAAATATTTTTTGTAATTGTATTCCACTGTCCTTAATTTTCAGTGTAGTTAATCGTCCTCACAGTGATTAGTTGTTTTTAGTAATTTGACTTATGTCCCCGGGAGCAATGGTTTCTCTTGTTATCTAGATCCTACCTGCTCACACGCTTTCTCGTCCTGATGATGATCTCTAACTAAGGAGATCGAAACGCCGTCGACTTCCACAACCGAAACTCCTTTAAACATACCTTATTAACTATGGAGTTTTGTACAGTGTTGTCAATGCGATGTAAATTTTAAGTCACCAGCACTTATCACTTCACGCACTTTTCACCCTCTGTGTGAGCACCAGGACTAGCTCCTATCATGTGAATGATACTCCTTTATGATGTTAATAAATGTGATATCATTCATACAACCTTGTGTCCCTGCATACTTTGTTCTCAAAAATTTTGTTGGCACTTTCTGTTCACTAATAAAACCCAGACTAAGACTACTTTTGAATTAATAGTAGCTCTGGCTACCCGAGGACCCAATTGGCCTCAACCTTGACCGCTGTCTTTTGCAAATAAATTGATATCACACTGGGACATCTCCTAGACAAAAAGGTAAGTAATACAGTTTTTGTATATTTGCAGTTTTTCAAGTTTTCATACAAACCAACTCCACACACAAAAGATTTTTCAAAGAAAAGTAGTCAATGCAATCCTATGGGAGGAAATGAAGTTATCGGTTTACAGGTAAGTACTTTGTTGTGCAAGTTGGTATTCTGAGGTTAGCACCAGGGTTCCCCCAGGGTCAAGGATGCACTCTTCAAGCACCCTCAGCTGCACTAGGGCAGCCGGGTGCAGAGTGCTGAGGCCCAATGTTATCCAATGGGGGATAGTGGGCCTCCGGTTGGTAGCTGCTCACAAGCAGGCCACAAGGTTGTGGGAGCAAAGCTCCTGGTGTTAGGCTCAGGGCAAAGGGGGATCTGGTTTAGTACACAAAGTGCATCGGCATAGGGGGCGGCGGGCGCAGGGTGCTTGTTTGGCGTCGGGTGCCCTGTTGTTTTCAATGGGGATTCTCCGGTTGCAACAAACACTGCAGGCTCGGGGACGAAGATCTTCTGGAGGTGACCACCGGTTGGAGAGGTAAGTTGGGATGCCTGGGGATGCTGGGACACCGTTAGTTGGGCCACCCAAGGCCGTGGGACATTGGGTGCAGGGGTGTCTTTAGGCGTCGGGTTTTCTTACCAGCTCCGCTCGCAGTCGGGGGGTGGGGGGGGGGAGATCCTCCAGAAAGGGGCTGCAGGCGTTGATTGGAGATTCGAGGAAGGTCAGAGATCACCGGATCTCAGGCCAGGATCGCCGGGGAGCCCTTCTCGTGGTGTTGGGCCACTTGAACTCAGGTCGTGGGCGTCGGGTGCAGACTCGCGGATTTGCCGGAGCCAGAGTCTGTGGGTGAGCAAATCCGGTGCTCACGGGAGACAAAGTCTTGGTTTGGGAAGGCAGGGCAGGTCCTCCGGGTTCTTGGGGGCTGCTGGCTGCAGGACACACCGGGACTTCGCTGGAGCAGGTTCGAGGTTGGGACAGGCCGGTAGGGCTGGGGCCAAGTCAGTGGGCGTCCTCCTCCTCTTAGTTCAGCACGGCTTCTTCGGTCCTCCTTCTCTTCTGGTTAGTTCTTGTCTGAGAAGGCAAGGTTATGGGTTCCCCTAAATACTGGATTTAGGATCGTTACAGGTAGGTAAAGGTCGGGACCAATGGGTCCCTTCCTTCCAGTGGGAGGGGGGCATATGCCTCTCTCTGGCTGGCTGGGTCCCCCATTTGCAAGATGGCGGGGACTGAGAGTTGTGCTTCACCTCGCCTCCCCCACCTGAGGGGTGGGGTTGGCAAAGGTGGGCACACCTCTTTTCCTCACTTGGTTTTCCCGCCGATGCTCCCGTGGGGGTCAGAACCGGTGGGGACCAGTTGATGGAAGCAACAAATGGCTGGGGTAGCTCACAAAGGTGGGAAGCCTTTGAAGCTTCCCCTTTGTGGACCCTGCCCATCCAGGGGGAGGAGGCTTGGCACTTTGTCCCAGGAAGTACATTGTTTCAGACCCCAGAAAGCAACAGGCTCTCGACCCAGGGGTCCAGAAACAAGTCTGGTGGTGGCAGCTGGCGAGCAGCCACTCAGCCAGGACACTAAAGTTAGGTCTAAGATGCCCTCTGAGTGCATTTTTCATTAAATCCCACACTGGCATCAGTGTGGGTTTAATGTGCTGAGATGTTTGAAACCAAACTTCCCAGTTTTCAGTAAAGCCATCATGGTGCTGTGGAGTTCGTATTGACAAACTCCCAGCACCATATACTCTTATTGGCAGTACTGCACTTACAATGTCTAAGAATTGGCTTAGACACTGTAGGGGTAGAGGGCTAATGCACCTGTACCCTCACCACTGGCGTAGTGCACCGAGCTAGAGGGGTGGCTTACCTATGCCAGGGCAGTGCATGGCACGCAGGGATGTGTGCCATGTCGACTCCTCACTTTGTTCTGCACCAAAACACGCAGCCTGCAAGGGCAGTGTGTGGGTGTAAAGGTACAGGGCCTCTAAGGGTGGCACAATACGTGCTGCAGCCCTTAGAGGCCTTCTCTGGCCACAGTGCCCTTGGTACCTATGGTAACAGTTAAAAGGGACTTACATGTGGCCAAAGAGGGCCAATTGAGTTTTGCATCAGTACAGTTTAGGGAAAGAACACAGGCCCTGGGTACCTGGTTGGCAGGAACCCAGGCCACACTCAGTCAAAGTACATCAACAGTTTGGCAAAAAGTGGGGGCAACCATGCAAAAAGAGGGCACTTTCTTACAGAGACTCATTATAAGGGAGCAAAGGCTCCACTCCTGTCTCACCTTGGGGAAGTACATCCACCAAAAGGTCTGTGGATAATTCCACTGAGGGAAGCTGGCAACCTAAGACTGCAGATGCACTCCTCAAAATCGTAGCATAAGAAGACTGTTGCCATACTAGGAGGAGAAAGTAAATCTGAAACTGCAGAGGATTCTAGCCCACTAACCTCCCCCAGTTCGGTCAGCCAATATTCCTCCAAAGGAGGCTGGACAGTATTGTCCAAAGGGTTTTCACACCCTATATTCTCCCCTTCACCTGCCAAACTGTGCATTCCCGTTGGAAAAGTAGGAACAGGTTGAATAAGGCCAGATGTAGACTTGCCCAAACCAGACGGCTCCATCGGCGCTGCATCCAGTGCCGTTGCAGCATTGTATCGACGTCGGAAAGAGTAATGGGATTGGTGTCGCTGACGTCATTGGTTGACCTGACGTCGAATGTGTGAACCCCCAAAGGCTGTGCACTGGCGCCACTTCGAATCCGATAACTGATTCAGAGGGCCCAACTGTCACCGTGGGAGAACCTGCCAGCGAGGATCCAGTCAGGGCACCTCCTTGGGGCCAGAAAGCGCACCAGAGGGAGACTGAGGCCCAAAAACCTTATGCAGGGAAAAGTAATATTCCTGCATTTGGGCTAGAGTCGCCCCGGGTCCAGGATATTTAGGGTGGACTTGTGTGAATGCTTCGCAACCGCAAGTTGGGAGACAGCATCGGACAGTCTGAGCTTCAAAACCTCGAAGTCGAAAGAGGTGCCCCCTTACCTGAACGGCTCCTCGACCGGTCTTTGGACTTCGCCAAGGATTGACGACGACGCTGTGCCTCAGATAATCGGGCCGCCAGAAGTTTCATACAACGCTCTCTTGAAGCCTTCAACCAAAGACATTGACAGGAACTGCACTCCTCAGAGTCATGGTGTTCTCCAAGGCACCACAAACAGAAGGCATGAGGATCTGTGATTGACATCTGTCTGTCACAAGAGCCACAGGGTTTAAATCCTGAAGACATAGCAAAAAGCACACTGTTTTCTCGACAAAACGTTAAGATGGGCTGAAAAGCGGCCCCCTAACCGCTCTGGATCCGCTTTGCAAGCACTGAAAAAAAAGAAACTGACATTGGCGAGGGAGTTACATGGACTCCGTCGACGTCACATCCGGAGGACAATGTCGATACGGAGTTGTGGTGCTACACGTGGACATGCTATGGGAAAAAACTTCCGGTTCCAGTCTCGCGCCTGAGGAAGATTCTAAAGTAGATGTCTGTATCAGATACTTATTCCAATCAAAGGCGTATACAGATTTGGTAAAGGGATGCCTGGCTGCAAAGATGACATCAACCACTTCTGGACGAAGGTAAAGAGCACACAGCTGTCGCCGCTCAATGTCCAAGCATGGAGGTGGAGGTTGCGCAGGCCCGGGTGCAGGACCCTGCCCTGCTGTGACAGATCTCGTCCCGAAAGCCTGATCGGAGGTCCAATGCTCCTGCCCCGGAGTTCAGGATTCCATACTCTCCGTGTCCATTTCAGAGCCACTAGGATGACTTTCGCCCTGTCGGTCCTGATCTTCATAACTCAGGGCAGGAGAGGAATTGGCGGGAAGGGTTACAGGAGTCCCAAGTTCCATTCTATGCGGACGCGTTTGAGTGAGAGATGCCTTGTAAACTCAATGCGCAAATGTGCTGACACTGCACATTCTCAGCAGTGGCAAAGAGATTGACCTAGGGTTCTCCCCATTCGCGGAAAAGACCATGCACCACCTCTGGGTGTAACTGCCACACATGATCCGCAAGGCAGCAACAGCTTAACTTGTCCACTCTGGCGTTCAAGGTACCCACTAGGTGATGTGTCGTAAGAAAATTCCCTTGGCAGTTTAGCCACTTCCAGAGACGCAAAGTCTTCAGGCATAAGGTCCACAACCCCACCTGCCCTGCTTCTTGCTGTACCACATGGCGGTAGGATTGTCATGAACACCAGCATCCCTTTGATGGAGGGCAGGAAAGTTTTCAATGCCAAGCAAACAGCTCTCAGCTACAGAAGGTTCATAGGGAGCCAAGCCTCCACCGGAGACCACATGCCTCTATCTCCACCTACCCCAGATCACCTCCCCAACCCAGAAGCATTGCATTGGTCACCACTGTGAGCTCTGGGTGGGTTAACAAGACGGGTATGCCACTGACCCAATAACGGTACTGCAGCCACCACTGCAGATCTCTAGCAATCTCCTTCAAATTCAGGACCAGATAGGAAAGATCCCCCTGGTGCTGTGCCCGCTGTAACTTGCAGAGCCCATATATGCCACCTGGCGTGCTTGACCAGCAGGATGCAGGAGGCCATCAGTCCTAGAAGCTTCAGAGTCATCCTCACTGAGATCCAGGTTAGAGGCTGAAATATCGAGATCATAGCCCAAATATCCTTGACTCTATTCTCTGGGGAACAGGCGCAAAACTGCACCATGTATAGAATGGCTCTGATGAAGAGGAGCATTTGTGTAAGATCAAGGTGTGACTTTTGCATGTTGATAATTAACCCCAATGATGTTAGGAGGTTTGCTATAGTTTGGAGGTGGGAGACAACTACCTGGGATGAGCTTTCCTTCAAAAGCCAGTCGTCGAGGGAAGGGGAAGACTGGGACTTCTGACCTCCGAAGATGTGCTGCAACCACTACAATCCCTTTCGTGAACATCAGATGGGCGCTAGTAAGGCCAAAGGGGAGCATACCGAACTGAAAATGCTTGTGGCCTACCAGGAACCGCAGGTAACACATGTAGGCCTACAGGACGGCAATGCCCAGCAGCCGGCAACAGTACCTTTTTATTTTATATAAATCACTGGGGAAACTCACAATTTTTTATGTTGCGGGGGGAGCCCCAGGGCCCCTGCGGCCCCACCTGGTCCCTGCAAACAGCCCCATTCTATTAAATAAGAAAAAAGCGGGAGACTGCCATTTTTTTTAACTGGTGTCAGGATCCTCCACGGGGAGTGGGCGATAGCAACCAATCAGAACTCATCTTGAGATCTGTCTGCTTCAAGGATCCTCTGTGGCATGAAATGTACAAAGTACAAAGATTCTGAACCTTAATTTCTCAAAAACTACTGAACGGATTTACAGCAAATAAAAAAAGCACAATTTCTGGACAATGATCTTGCTTTCTGCCAAATTTGGCGCAATTCCGTTCAGCCCTTTCGGTTGTAGCGGTGTGTAATTTTCCTATGGAGAAAATAAATGTGTTTTAGAACTCCTCCCCGCTTTTTTCTAGGCCCGCTTGAAGGATCACCCCAAAATTTCCAGGAAGCTGAGGTAGGTGAACATTTTTAAGAAAGTTTTTATCAAACGGTGCCAAAGTTATTAGCAAACCAGAAATGTGTATGTACACACACAGTTTTGCACTATTAAGATAGTCATGCACTACAAGCACAAAGCATTGGACAAGAATGACAAAAACATAGCTCCAAGAACATTAGAACAGCAGATAAAGATGGACATAGAAGCATTTATTTTTTCATCTAAGCACACCGGGGTTTCCTCCATTAACACAAATGAACTGTAGGATGGAATGTAGCTAAAAACCCATACTGGTCAGGAAACAGCATTACAAGAGAGGAAGATTATGAAAATAACTAACATTAAGGCAAGATCAAAAACAAATGAAAATACTTTACGTTTTACCTTTTCTGAAGTATATTTCAAATGCCAAGAGATGTGTGTCAATGTTATTTGCAACAAGGCTTTTAAGTGGGGTAAGGAATTTGATAGATTCTTCTAACGGATCATCCACCTAGTTTAAAAGAAAAAACGTGTGACAGCATTAAAAAGAAACTAATGAAAACATTAGACATTACTGTTATTTTAATTCCTTAGGATGTTTGTAATGCACTGAACAGCGCATACCTTCAGAACACGAGGGAGGCTGTAGTATGCAAGGCAGATTGAGCTAGGAGGTCAAACATATTTGTGTAACAGACATGTTTTAGTCATTTGGAAATGTAGGTATTTTTCACCCTCCCAAACAAATTCAGGTTGGGCATTCAAATAGTGGCGCATGTGTTGTCAACTATCAACCCCGAATCTCAATTAAGTGAATCTTAGACTAGTCAGAAAGCAGGCATTTGAGGATCCTAGAGGCCCAGAAGGCTTGTAATGCTCAGATAGGTTCAGATGGTAAAATACTGTGGTTCAGTGCAGCAGACTGCTTGTGGTAGGATGGAAAATATTTTGGATTTAGTGCTCTTATCAATAAGAGCACTGGGGAGAGGAGTTGGCCTAACGGCTAGGGCAGTCGACCTCAAATCTGGGGAACTGGGTTCGAGTCTCGGCAATGACGCTGAACATCCTGTGATTCTGGGCAAATCACTTAATCTCCCCGTGCCTAACAAAAATGAATTTGTCCTCATGTAATGCAACTGGTGCTATGTAAAGCGCTCTGATACCCGATTCGGGTCAAGTTTGCGCTATATAATACTCTGTAAAAAAAAAAAAATAAGCAACAGTGACAGTGTTTTACTCCTTACCTGATGGGATTTCAAAGTAGGGGGCAGAGAATAAGTCTGGCTGCCTTACTCTGCACTGATTGCAGTTTTTAGTGGGCACTTTAAGATAAACTCATGTAGAGGTCATTGCTATAAGTTAGACTGGGCAGGATGATTATTCTGATTGGTTGAAAGATTCATTAAATGGTGACAAGCCTTCACAAATTAAAGAACAAGTTGCGTACCTTCAGTAACACTACTTCTAGTGAATACTCCATCTAAACACAGATTCCTCACCTGAGACTATGCCAGAGGGACCAGACTGGATCCATAAAACATTCTCCATAGCAGTGCTCCCACACGCTGCTCGGTGGCACCATGCAGCTCTGCGCCGACTTCACAATGCCCCATAAGTAACAGAGAGGAGCAGCATATAAGCACCAGGCGTGTGTGCTGACACCAGTTTTTTTAAACTTGTCTGCGGGGGGAGGGAAGGTGGAGTATGGCAGTTTCACTGAAAGTGCCTGGAGTTCACTCATGCTTCAAGCTGATATAATCGCGATGGGAAAACAGTCTTCAAAGTCAGGAAATGAAGCGAATAACTATACATCCACTTGAAGGGCGTACACATGAGAAATATCAAGACCATGTTAAGGTCTGATTGTGGCATCACAAACAGTTTGAGAGGGAATATGCATGTCAAACCTTTAATAAATCTCACACAGCAGGCTATTTAAACAAGGAAGGTTGGTCTGGTACATGCAGGAAGGCAGTCAAACTTAAATAGTGCCCACTGCAAGGCCTTGTTGGGCGAAAGATAAAACAAACAAAAGGATGTCCAACAGCTTACTTGTAATGGACCAATCTTACAAGGGCCACACCAAGCCACAAATTTGTCCCAAGGCCTGGCTTAAATGGATTTTGTGGAAGGATGTAATCCACCATCTAAAGTGGCAGATCAAACTCAATCAGTTGCTGCCGCTCAATCTCCATGCATGTAGGTGTATACGGCCTAGATTCGGGTGGCAATGCCTGCCCTGTTGCTGTGATAGACGATCCTCCCGAAGTGGTAGTCTGATTGGAGGACAGATGCTTATGCCCAGAAGGGCCAAGGTACCCCTCTCTTCTGGCCCAATCATGAGTCACTTGAATGCTTTGGGCCCGGTCGTTCTTCCTTTTTTTCAGAACTCAGGACAGGAAGGGGTACAGGAGACCGGTGTTCCATGCAAGCTGGAATACGTCTCCTAATGAGTGTTCTTGCGGAAACTCCAATGTGCAAAACCTTCAACAGTAAGCGTTCGACAGTGGTGAAAAGATCTAGCCAGGGTTCTCCTCACTGTTAGAAGATGCCCTGCGCCACCTCGGAAAATAGACGCCACTCGTGATCTGCCAGACGCCACCTGCTCAACTCATTCACTGTGGCATTCAGGGACTCTGCCAGGTGGTTGCTAATCAGGGAAATGTCCTGGCGCTCCAACCAACTCCAGAGGCACAGAGCCTCCTGGCACAGTACTTGGGACACTTGATGGACACCTAGAAGGCCTTGGGAGTCAGAAGAATGGCTTGCAACTTCAACAGATTGATGTGGAGCTGAAAATGTGTTGGAGTCCAAAGTCTTCTGAGCTCCACTTCCCCCAGATGGCCTCTGCAGCCCAGCAGGGACGAGCCAGTCACCACAGTCAGCTCAGGGTGGGGAACGGATTGTCCCTGAACCAATTTTGTTTGAGCAGCCAGATCATTTGCCACCTCCTCTGAAACCTGGATCACATCTGAAAGATTTCCTTGATGCAAGGCCTACTGGAAACCGAATTCACTGCAGAACCTGAATATGCCACCTGGCATACCTGACAAGGAGGATGCAGGAGGCTAGGAGGTCAAAGTTTCAAAGGTGTGCTCACAGTGACCCAGGACCAAGGCTGAAATACTAGGATCATAGATCGATTGTCCTGGACTCATTGTGGCGGAGGGAAGGCCTGGAACTACACTGTGTCCTACCCAGTTCCAATGAATGGATGCCTTCGTGAAGGAGTGAGATTCGACATTGCCTCATTGATAGTGAACCCCAACGATGTTAGGAGGTTAGTAGTTGAATTGAGGTGGTCTACGACTAACAGTTGCAAGCCCACCTTCAACAGACATTCGTCAAGGTACAGAAAGAGTGGTACCCCTGAGGTTAGACAATGGGTCGCGACCTTCGCCTTCACTTTCATGGAACACCGAGAGGTGCTTGTGAGGCTGAAAGGAAGCAGAGCAAACTGCAAATGCTCCTGGACACCTTGAACCTCCGGTAACACATGTTGGACTGCAGGATGAGTATATAAAAATGCACGTTCTACAGGTCCAAGGACACCATCCAGTCGTCGCAGTCCATGGCAGACAGGATCCGAGTCAGTTTGAGCATTTTGAATTAGTCCTTCCGCAAGAAGGCCTTCATCGGTCGAAGGTCCAAAGCAGGCATGCAACGTAGGCACAAGGAAATAGCTAAAGTAACAACCCTCTCCTCTTTCAAAGTCTGATATCGTCTTGATAGCACCTTTGGAGAGCAACGGTCGCACCACCAGTACAAGCATGGACAAGTAATGTTATGAAATACTCTCTGATGTAGGGGGAATATTTTCTGGGCAAAAAGAAAAGGTGGGGATAATATTTTGTAAGCACAACACTAAACTACTTGAGGGTAACGAGGTCCCAACTGGAATGTCACAGTTATGACTTTCTTCGAGAAAGGATCATCAAAAGATTTTTGAGAGGTTGTCTCACCCTTAACTTATCAAGACATGCTTCATCATTTGACGACCTCTCACACTGGGGTAGGTGCAGTGCCACTCCAGGAAGTACTGGCTCCTGCCCTCCAATGGATGGACATGTGACACTTAGGTCAAACTAAAGAGGTTTGGTGGCTGTTGCAGTAGGGAAGGGAGAATAGGAGGACTGATGGCCCTGCTGACCGTTGCTCTGTGAGCAAGGTGAACATTATCAAAAGGAATGGGGTGACTGCTGTGATTGCTGGCCTTTGTATACATAAACCAGCCCTGTGGAATAGCCTCTGGACTTTTTGAACTGGTGTGGAAACTGCTTGGCAGAGGTCAACAGACCAATTGATCAAGCCGTGGACCTAAATTCATTAAAGCACTCAAAGGGAGAATGTGCCTTTTCACCGAAAAGGCATGAGCCATTAAAGGCATATTGACAAGAGGGGCTTGTACATCAGCAGGAAATACTGTGACACGAATCGATGTGTTTCATCGAAGCATAACACTGGTACCAACTGCCCTCCCACGTAGAATCTAGCCCAGTGCAGATAACATATTTGGCAGCATCCTGTCCATTCATGAAATGTTTGAGTCAGGGAGGCCAGAAGGTCTTTTGCCGGCCATGTCCCACAGGGCATGCATTTAGTGACCCAACAGTCACACAACATTAACCAACCACAACGGTAGACTGACAGAGGAAAACATACATTTGTCAAAAGCCTCGATCCCCCTGGACTCCCTACTTGGAGGAGTTGAAGGGAATGAATTGGGATTCAATTTACTGGTTGAAACCTGAGCCACAAGGCTCTCTGGAGTAGGATGTTTTTAATAAACCTGGCCACCTACATATTCACCAGTGGGCAGGAACAGTGTTTTGACCAAGTGGCCATCAATGTATTGATGAGGGCCTCGTTAAAAGCGAGCAAAGGCTCAGACGTAACTGGCACATGCTACAAAATTTCTGGAAGTACATTTGTTTTGGTCTCAACTGAGAGAAGTTGTAAATCTAGGAACTCGGCTGCCCTCCAGACCACCACGCAAAGGAGGCACTTTCTTCAATTGGTGACCCAAGTGGTGAGTCAAACCCTACCCCAGTGGAGGTATCAATCATCATCTGTATAATGAGTGGGGAGAAAACCATCTCCATCCCCACCATCAACACCCCCATCCTAGGGTGTACCCTGTTTAGAGTCAGAGTCAAAAGGATAATGGAGCCTCTGCTAGCATGTCTGCCTTGGTAGAGGTACCAGGTCAGAGGATGTATGACGACCAGTTACACTTTTGTAATGTCGTAGTGCAACACTGGTTGAGATTGAGCCAAAGTCGGTTCAGTGTCCAACAACAGAATCAGCACTAGATCCTCTTCTGGACCGGATGGCGTTGGTACTGGTGTTAATGTGAAAAGTCCAAGTGAATGTTTTTGAGCCAGGGTGTAAGCTTGTACTGGAGTTGAACGGGACACAAGGAGGATACCAAGGGGTCGGAAATTGTTGAGGAAGGATCCGCTAACGGCAACACTGGGAGTCCCTCCAGTTCCTTGAGGCCTGAATGCGCGGCAGAAACACACCAAACATCTGCAGCATGGCCTCCTCAAAAGCCTTAGTCTACTGCGTCATCACAGATGGCCTGGAAAACTCAGGAACTTGATTTGGAAGTCATCAGAAAGCAGAGGAAATAAAGGAACTGACATCAGGGAGCACGGGTGGCACTTATATGCAGCTCCACTCTGTCACTTCTGGGGAGCTATGGAGCCACTGCTGAAGAAAAGCTTCAGTTGGACCGATGGGGAGTATTCCAAGCTGAGGAACCTGTGGTTAGAAATATCCATCAGAATGTAAAATATTCCTTAATCCTCTAAAGTGCAAGGAGTTTCTTGAGGGGAGTAAATACTATTAAGAACACATGAAAGTTTCATTGGTAAGGAGTCCTCAAAAAAGCAAGGGCTATGAAGATAAGAGTGCACTGGACCATTCTTCACAAATAAAGAACCGATATGGTCAACAGTTACAGAAAGATTCAGACAGCCATGATGTACGAGAAGTAGGCAAATACAGTATGATTAGTATTTCTACAACGCTTTAAAGGAGAGCATCATAAATAATATAATTATAATCTTTTAATTAAAGTCCTACTGAGTATACCCTTTCCAGTTTTTCAGGGACCAGTTCTTCTCTAGGACCACTGGCTTCCTCCTCCTCCTCGTCTCTTTTTTTCTTTTGATTTTTCTGTAGCCGTTCTCTTTCAGCATGCTTTCGCTCTTCTTCAAGTTTTGCCTTCTTCTGTGCCCTTCTTTGCTTGCTCATCAGCTTTTTAAGTTCTTTCGCTGAAAGATTTTCTGTAAACCACATCAAAATTCAAAATCAATTACTGAAAATCCATAAAAACTTCAGACTTCATTTTACTGTTTAACAATTACTTCTTAGTTTTGATACATTTATGTGAACAAGAAAAATGGTGGAATGGAGATTGGCTGTTACCCGCCGTAGTTAATAAAAGTACAAAATAGGTCTGTCGCAGTGAAAGCCTAGAAAGCGCCTATAATAAATCTTTTTCCCTGGACAAAGCATGACAATATGGGGTTCTGAGGTAACCTTTCATTTATTTTATTTTTTAGAGGAGGGTTGCCACGGTACTTACAGTTTTGTAGGAGCTAGTTCTACAAATTTATGTTACTGCTACCATCAAACATTCTACATTATTGCAACCATGATAATTCCTAAATTGCCAAAAAAGGAGGACAAATAGCAGAAAAATATGCCAAAGAATGTAACGGATAGGTTGGCCTGACAGCTAATGTCACTTAAGGACAATGAAGACCAGACAATTTTTATCAGCATTCTTGGCTCTGCAAAGGCCATGCTGCTCTGTAAAAACGTAGTGAAATTTTTATTTACCAAATCTCTTGATTATGCTTCATATTTGGTTCATCAACTACAGTAATTTCTCAATGTCCTATTACTAAAATGTTTGGCAAACTTAAATACTTTAAAATCAGTATATTTTCGCTACCAGTAACCCTATTCTGACATCAGTTCTTTACATCTGTGTTTATTTAGCAAATAACCTTATGAGCTTTAGAACTTTCTTCTCAATTCTCCTATTCACGTTCTTGGAACTCTCCTTTAACTTCCTACCACAAACAAGTTTCTTTGTCTCTAGATGCTATGTTCTTTCACCAGCGCTACACTAACAGTAGGCAAGTGAAGCACTGGTGAGGCAAATTCGCTTAAGGACGGACTACAAATGCCTATTTTTGTAGGTATTTTTAAGACTCACGCTTAGAGTTTAGAAAGTACAATTTGCAGTTTCATGAAATCCCTGTCCATGAGCAAATTAATTGCCTTTTTATGACAGATTTTCTATTTCCCTGCAGAATACTCATCTTTGAAGCATCCCAATGTGTCAGACTGGATGGGTACAATTTATAGTGAAAACATCAGTCTGAGGTCATAATATTTTTTAACACTAATAGTACAGCAAACTCCATATCCATAACTGCACCAGCATCATCACAGAAAGAGATGCACCTAGCCTCTTATATTTGTTTCACACCAGACATCAGGAATAGACAGAACGAATATCAAGTACTAATCACTAGGCTAAGAACAAATGGAGGATAGTAAAATATGATAACAGATAATAAACACATACAAAGTATACTTCTTCATGTAGATTCATCCAGATGGCTGGGTGGGCTGAAACCTCCAACTGGTATTCTGGGTTGTCATCATAGATGGGTGGCTAGTCCCGCCTCCACCAGCACCAACTGTGACTAGACTCTCTTCATTTTCTTTACTGAGCTCTCATATAGACGTGCCCTCCACACTGGACACTAATGATACTTCCTGCAGATACTGGGAGTTAGTTTTGTTGTTTTTAAAGTACACTTCACTATAGCCTTTAATGCTGGGCAGGGGCATACAACTGTGAGCACGCCTGGAGCCCTTAACAACTGACCATTCCCATGGAATAAGAATGCACAGTGAGAAAGCATGGGCGCAACAAATGAAGGTGGGTAAGGCGCAGGCATGCACACAGAAACTAATTTGTGTTTATACTGCAGTACCCATGAGTATGTGGAATATAATAGAAAAGTATGTAAAAATCAATAAAAGCAGTAACCCCCCCCCAAAAACAAAAAAAAGATTATGGCCTCCTCATGCTCATATAATGTGCTTTTGGAATAAACAAAGAACATATGTTAGGAAGGACTGATGGAACTTGCAGCTTTTACAGAACATACTGACCATAATAAATAAATGCCACTAAGAAGGCACTTTTAACGGCAAGAAGCTTTGTGTCATTAGTAACCATTGGTCCAAAAGGACATTGATTAACATGGAAGACCCCTTTGCAGTGTAGAGCACCAGATAAGAAAAAACAAAGACCTGTCAAAGTGGCATTCCACCGCCTCATTAGATAAAGAAAATCACTCTTAAGAAGTTGGAGACATTGTCATCAAAACACAGTAGCATGGTTGGCAGCAGTGGTCAAGGAAGTATGGGGACAGAAGCATGCATACAAAAGCTTATGATTTTGCCTCTGTGAAACTATCTCCCTACTTCAGCCGTCATTTGCCTTAATATGACTGGCCAAAGTATCTTATACTGTCTAGTGGCAATGTGCACAGATATTAATTTTAGCAGGTAGAAAAATGTTTACTTAAATGCTTCTTTATGCACAATGCTTTTCTATGGGGGAAAGGGCATGCATAGCATACAGTTATTTGCATTCAGTTTCTGGGGGTCTTCTTCAGGGCTTAGAGTTATAGGGGGCCAAGATCCAAAGGACTACCAGCAGACTCTCGTTACCTGCCCTGGGGCGTACAGGTGCAGAGGTGCTGGTCACGTTGGTAGCTGTGCGCGCTACGTCGGTATTGAGAAAGAGGGCCACCTACAAACAGGCTGCTGAGGGGAACAAGTCCGGGAGCTCACAACAGGGGGCTCAGGTCACAAGGGTCTGGGGGACAAGGAAGCACCGTCTGTTCTGTAGTACCCTGCTTGGGGGGTGGGGTGGGGTCGGGTTACAGAGCAAAGTGGTAAGCAGGGCTGTGTGTGTCCTGGAGCCTGGCGGTCATCGGTCTTGCCAGTTGAGGGTGGAAAAATCAACAGCTGGGCCACTTTGGAAGTGGGTCTCTGCAGTGCTGACGTTCTTTGACGGCTGCTTTGTCTTGGAGTCGTTGGAGTCCCTACTGGACTTAGAGTCTCGGCTTGTTGCAAGGGGTCTGGTACCCCAGGTATTGGTCCTGTGCAGCTCCGTCAGTACTGGTGTACCCTCACTTGGTGGGGGGCAGATCTGACCTTCAGGCTTTCCTGGGAAGCTGCTGCGTCGGGCTGGCCGGAGATCGGTAACTGGACTTTGTGTTTCGGTGCCTGCAGACAAGTAGCTCCTCTACTCCAAGGGAGATTGCTGGCAATTTGCGAAGTGCTGGCAACCCACTGGAGTTCTTGGCAGGAGTTCAGCTGCAGGACGAGTCGCTGGGTCGTGACTGTCGAGACTTAGTTTAGCAGGCAAGAGTTGGAGCCAAAAATCCACAGCAGTCTTCAGTTCTCACTTTCTTGCGGCTCTTGGATCGCTCGAATCTCAGTTCCTGCTATCAGGGGTGCCACCAAAATACTTAATTTAGGGGTGATACAGGGAGTGAAAGGTAGTAGCCAATGGGCTACCTACCATTAGGTTGTCTACACCCTCTTTATGATCACTTCCTGTGGGCCATGGGCATAACCCTAACCAAGAGAGCCTAATTTAGCAAAAAAACGAAGATGATGGAATTCTTAAAGTTATGTTCACTTCAGATAGCCCACCTTAGGGTTGGTACTAGCCCAAGAAGGGAACACGCCTCCTGACTGACTAATTTTACCAACTGTCCTGGTGCCAAATGGGCGCAGGGGGTGGTATTTACCCTGAGTGGGGAAACCTTGGGTCGCATATCAAAGGTGTCAGAGGCCTTTGAAGCCTCCTGCCTTGATATGTTGATTACTTTTCACCTCCTCCAAGCAGAATGGCTAACACCCCCGGTCGGAGCAGGCATTGTTTCAGCCCTCAGATAGCGCGGGCTCTCAACTACAGGGGGGTCAGAAATTGGTCTGTGGTGGCAGACTGGTCTGTACCAGTCAGCCAGTACACAGGTAGTCGGTAGGTTTTCAGGGGTACATCTAAGGTGCCCTCTGGGTGCCTGTATTAATAAGTCCATCTCTGGATTCAGTGTGGGCTGATTAATACGAGATGTTTGATACCAAACATCTCTGGTTTCAGTGAAGCCATCAGGTAGCTGGGGGAACACGTAAACACCAGCACATGTACTCAAAATGGCTTCCCTGTCCACTTGTAATGTCCAAGAATCGACTTGGACATCACAGGGGCTTATCTGCTCACGCAGATATGCCCAAACATGTAGTATAGGGCACCCTGCCTTAGGGTTGTAAGGCCTGCTGAAGGGGTGGCTTATCTATACTGCATGCAGTGTCTGCAGGCATGGCACGCAGAATGTGTGCCACATCGTGTCTTCACTTTTCTCTGCACCATGACATGCAGCCTGCAATGAAAGTTTGCATGTTAGTGCAGAGGGGTCTCTTAGGGTGGCACAATACATGCTGTAGCCCTTAGGGACCCTCTTTATTATCCCAGGCCCTAGGTACCAGGGGTACAATTTATTAGGGACTTATAGGTAGTGTTAAAGGTACTGCCAACTGGGGAACAATTGTACAGATTAGGTGAAGAGGTATGGCACTGGGGACCTGGTTAGCAGGAACCCAGTGCACTTTTTGTCAAAACTGCATCAGATACCAGGCAAAAAGTGGGGGTGACCATGTCAAAAAGGGGGCACTTTCCTACACACCTTTATTGCAAGTTTTAACAATAAGCATTTTACTGCTGAGAACGGTCAATGTTTCTGTGATGTACAGCGTAATGACCTCATTTCAGTAATATGGTAATACAGCATTACTGCAAGAGAAATATTTTAAATGTGTGGTAATTTGCTACCACACCCCCAACAAGTTTTCAGCACTTAAATGAAGACCTCAAAGGATACATTTGCTATAAGCTGAAAAGGGAATAGCGGTGGGCATGTTATGTTAATAAGATTTGTAGAGCGTATTGCTGCCTCAGCAACGGGGCTTCCCACAAGAAAGGGCATCACACAACAAGGAAAAGCAAAGAGAAGGGGCACAATCAGATGGCGAGGACGTAACCTAGTTTGTGAAAAAACAAGTTTTAATCTGTTTCCTAAAGCAAAAATTATTCTGTTTTACAAGTAAGCAAAAGGTACTCAGTGGATACCCTAGGTTCTCTTTCAGGAGACTCCTCATAAATGGCTTAAGTGCTGTACTACCCTGCCTGCATGTGGACTCCTGGAGCACTTTACTAAAAATATATATAAAACTGCACTTATACAATAGATCTGGAAGGGGAAGAAATCTTGCATAAAAAAGGAGCTCAGCTATCTGCCACCTAGGATGGAGGGACTAGGTGTCCCGGATCGGCACTCCTACTACAAAGTGGCCCAGATGAGATGTCTAGTGGAATGGTTCCAACCAGAATCAAAAAAGCATTGGATCACTCTTGTGCCTACAACTACATAGACACTTGGCGATATCTGACTCTAGCTTCTTCTTCCTTTCATCTTTTTGCTCTTTTCTATTTTTCTTTCTTCTTCTTAATCTTTCTCTCTCTATCGATTACTAGAGGTTAGTTCCTTTGTGTTATCATTGAGACAATCATTTCATCCTATGCTATTATATGTGAACTTTTCTGTACTTGCATGTTGTTTTAACCTTGATAAGAGGTTCATTCTGGTGCTTTCCTTTTTTCTTTCCTTTCTTTTTTGTTTGAAAATCAATAAAGCATTTGAAATTTAAAAAAAAGCATTGGCTCTTTCAGGATAGGGTGGTGGCAGGTACCTCTCTCTGGAAGGTCCCCTTCCTCAAAAAGTGCACAGACCCCAAAACTTATATCTCTCCCCAATCACGTGAGCTACGATGGACGCCTGGGATAAAACAAGCATCAAGTGCAGCCTTACGTCCTTCACTTCTCCTATAACGCCGCTGTTTGACAACCCGGATTTTATTCCCAGGCGCATTCACGACATGGAGGCGAACGGAGTGCCGCTCCATGGGAGACATGTTTGACGAAGAAGGGATACTTCCCTTCCACCAACTAAGTGTGGACTTTAGTCTCCCTGAATCTGAGCGACTCTCTTACCTACAACTCCGCCACTGGCTATTACACATCAGCAATAGGCCCAATATCCACAGGCACCTTACGTCATACGAGAAGTGGCTGCTTACTAAATCCTCAGGGACGCGGCTTACCTCGGAGTTATATTCATTCTTGATCCAGTGTAACAGACAAACCTATAAAGCAAGCCAGCATAGACGGGAACAAGACCTGGGCGGCAATTGGGTAATCAGGAATGGAGGGATATTTATTACAGGGCGAGGCACACTGCTTGCAATTCGTCCCTTACCAAAACCTTCATTAAAATCACTTCATATTGGTATTTCACACCTTTTCAGGTTCCGTAGTGCTGAATGCTGGAGGGGCTGTGGAGCCCACGGTACTTTGGTACACATCCCCTGGGACTGTCCCCGGCTTCAGTCCTATTGGACGCAAATAGTCGAAGAGATTGATTTACATCTCAACACGCAGATACCCAGATTCCTCGCCTATATATTACTAGGCCTACCCAATCCTCTCACATACCCCCTGACATCTAGGCGCTGCAGACAGAGGCCTGGCTTTAGGAGCTGCAATGCAGAACATATTATCACACTGGGGCACTACACAGGTGGATACCCATACAGGGTGGCTACATCGACTATGGTACATCCTTGGCATGGAGAGAATTTCCTTGACACTCACCAAGGGGCCTCTTTTGGGGAGTTGTGGCGTCCCTACTTGTCTCTCCTCTCACAAGATTTCAGGGAACGGACATGCCCAAAATACCTTAGCTTCCTGAGGGTGCCGGAGACGGATGTTAGCTCCAAACCGGACACAACCTTGTAATGTTGATTGGTATGTCACATAATGTACATTAACAAAAGCGAAATAAGATGGGGGACCGATGTTGGGGATGTTTTCTTTATCTTTTGTAAGATATGATGCCACAAATCGAGACTGTGCCCCCTTGGGTCATGTGAAGAGTTGTAATTTCCATTGTCTTTGGCATTGCATCATTACTACTAATAATAAAGAGATTTGAACCATAAAAATGCACTTGTACACCTACACAATGCCTTTCAGTAGAAAAGGCATCACACTGGCCCCCTTCCCACCTTCTTTTGTGGCACCCGTGCTTTCTCACTGTGCATTCTTATTCCATGGGGATAGTTAGTTGTTAGGTGCTCCTGGCATGCTCACAGTTTAATGTCCCGACATTAAAGGCTATGGTGAAGTGTACTTTAAAAACAACAAAACTAAGTCCCAATAACTGCAGCAAGTATCATTAGTGTCCAGTGTGGAGGGCACATCGAGGTGAGAGGTCAGCAAAGAAAATGAAGAGAGTTTAGTCACAGCTGGTGCTGGTAGAGGCGAGACCAGCCACCCATCTATAATGACCATCCAAAACACCAGTCGGAGGTTTTAGTCCACCCAGCCGTCCGCTGCTCTACACTAACACACCGACTCAGCTAGGTCAGTTCGCGAATTACAGTTTTGTAAGAGCAAATATACATTTATACAATTGCCCATATGAAAATCCACAGGGCAGATTCACATGTTAGAACTAATATTTATGTTTTCTCTAGGAGAAAAACATTTTGCCACATGACTGAAACTCCTTTCCCTATACCCTTATTTTTTGGGGGAAGACTGACCATTTTCTGCCATGGTATAAGTAGCCAGCAATACATTTTTAACCTTTTCCAGGATGTAATGGGATTGTAGGAGATTTTGTGAATACTCTAAAGCATGTAGATTTCTGGGTGCGCACAAACTCGAAGGGCATTCCAGCTCTGGAACAACCACTTCTGGCTGACCTCCAGCTCCTCTAAGTAGGTTTGCTAATGAGTCATCCCACGAGTGAATCCTTTTATTATTGCAAAACCACCTTTTCCACAAATAAACTATAAACAAACCATATCAGTTTAATTCTGACAAGACTTTGCAAAGTTTAACCAGTTGTAAAATCCAGTGATTGTAATAGCGCATAGTGCATGCTCACACTTTATGGCAAACAAGAGAACAGTGGCGCAGGGAAGATGAAGTGACCAGCCTAAGATTGACACAATATGGTCAAGTAGCGAATGCCAGGCTGCAGGCAAATCTCCTTGATCCTTAGTTGGCAAACTAGGCACTCAGGCACAAACGGAATCTGAGATTATTTGCAGTATCATTTTGTTAAATTGAGAAAATGCTTAAAAATAAATTCGCCGGAGTTCTTCACAAGACACTTGCTGAGAAACTAAAGTAAGAAAGTGAGCAGAATGGCGTTTTCACTCTGGAATAATTGGAAAGGTGGCATAATCATAGCCTTGCTAGATCAAAACCCCCCGACATAAAATGCGCCAAGGCTTAATCATAAAGGCCATTATCAGAGCTCTGATATAATAACACTGTCATAATTTGTCACCGCATTCCATGGCGCCAAATAAGACTTTTTTTAATCAGGACAATTAGATCTTTGATGCATCATGTAAAATTCACAAGTGGATATATATTATTATTTTTTTTTAAATTTTCATTTTATTAAACAGTTGTGATGATATAATGACAGGTCATATGACCGCACGACAGTATCAAAACACAAACAAGGCATCTGTACAGGTTTACACATTACGTCGCAGCACATTATACTAGACAGGAAGAGCATCAATGTCATTAGCACTTTTCTCTAGTTCGACTGAGGGGGAGACACAGATATTTCCTCTGGATACATTCCACTTTGCCCATTTACGGTCCCACTTCGCCGGGCACCCACGATGCTTGAACACATCTTTCTCTGCTATTATTGCATTGTCCATGTCCTTGGCCCATTTCGAGTATCTCGGCGGGACTCCGGTTCTCCACCCCTGAGCAATGTTTCTTTTCGCTAGTGCAAACCCCAGGGAGACCCATATACGTTCGGTACCAGTCAGATCCGTGGCTTCCCATACGTCCAAGAGACAGAGTTGTGGGGATAGTGTAATAGATTTCCCACCCACTCTCACCAGTTCTGAAACAATTTCCCCCCAGTATGGTTGCAACTGTGAGCACTCCCAGATTATATGGAAGAAAGTACCTTCGGAAGCGCACCCCCTAAGGCAACTAGAGTCATTCCGACGGCCCATCTTAACTAGTGTGTGTGCTGCAAGATATGATCTATGTAAAACTTTGAGCTGGACCAGTCGTAGATGCATGGGGATAGCAATCACCCGTGGGGAGGAGAGGGCCTCTTGCCAGTCATCGTCCTCCAGGTAACCCAGGTCTGTTTCCCACTGTTGGCGAAGACGGATTAACGGATCAGGCTGGTTGTACAAGAGCTTACGGTAGGTGAGCGAGATCGCCTTACTTGTCAGGGGGTTGGTCAAAAGTCTGTCCTCCAGCGGGGAGGCCTCGAGCAGAGTCTCCCCCTTAGGGACCACCGAGTTGAGTGCGTGTCGGATCTGAAGGTATCGGTAAGTCTCGGAGTCAGCTAGTTGGTATTCTTTTTGGAGATCTGCGAACGAGATCATGGCTTTGCGTTTCCAAAGGTCCCCCACCAAGGAAAGTCCTATGAGGTCCCATTTGTCAAACCCCGGACACCTGCTCAGTATACCAAGTTTTTCAGATTCCCACAGAGGGGTGTGCAATGTTATTTTGTTGTGCCAGCCCATTTTCTTAGTTACTGTGTGCCAGATTGTCACTGTGTGTGCGGTGGGGCCTGTTAGGTGCAGTCTCTTGGGATTGGAATAGAGCGCGCGCTGGTAGCCTCCCGTGGATAGGACCCATCTGTCTGTGCGGAATGCAGGTTCCGACTGAGGGGCAAAGACCCACTGGTTTACCACAGCCAGCTGAGAGGACCAATAATACCGTCGTAGGTCGGGCAGCGCAATCCCCCCATCGTACCATCCTCTGGTGAGCTTATGTGTCGCTATACGCGGGCATTTCCCGTCCCATAGGAGGTTTCTAACCTCGCTCTCGACAGTGACAAAATAGGCATCGGGAACTCGGTGGGGGGTGTTATGCAGTACATACAAGAAGCGGGGGAGAGCTAGCATCTTAAACAACGCCGCTCTGCCCAGTAGGGTAAGAGGTAGGGCCCGCCAGTGAGTTACGTCTCTCCGAAATCTGGTCAAAGGGGGCAGGAGATTAGCCTCGTAGAAATGGGTCGGGCTGAGTGTAATATAGATACCGAGGTATCGAAAGCCCTCGGTGGCCACTGTGATGGTAGTATCTTTGGGCATCCGTGGTACCGGACCTCGCAGCATGAACAAGACTGATTTTGTCCAATTTATGGTGTAGCCAGAGTGGGCGCTAAAGATCGCAAAGATGTGTAGGATTCGGTGAATCGAGGCCCTGGGGGTTGCCACAAACAGTAGGACGTCATCCGCATAGAGGGAGATGCGGTCCTCATGCAGGTCTGTCCATTACAGGCCCCTGATCATGGGCTCACCCCTGATCCAAGTCGCCAACAGTTCTAGTAGTAGGGCAAAGATGAAGGGCGACAGGGGACAGCCTTGCCTGGTGCCTCTTCCTAGGCTAAAACTGCGGGAAGTATGTTGATTAACAACCACCTGCGCTGTGGGGTCTGTGTATAACAGCCGAACCCACCGGGTAAAGTGAGGGCCGAATCCCAACCGCTCCAGGAGGGCAAATAAGTAAGGCCATTCGATGGTATCGAATGCCATTTTTGCGTCTAGAGATAGTAGTGCTGCATCCTCCAGGATAGTGTGGGATCTCCCAAGTGCACCGTGCAGTCGTCGCCGGTTGAGGGCCGTGTTGCGGCCAGGCATAAAGCCCGATTGATCAGGGTGGACAAGTTTGCCTAGTACTGGGAGGAGTCGGTTGGCCAACACCTTGGCCAGGATTTTATTCTCGGCCGTCAACGACGAGATCGGTCGGTAGCACTCACATCTCGTTGCCGGCTTGCCCGGCTTATGTATAACGACGATGGATGCGTGCATCAATTCTCTGGGTAGAAAGCCCGACTGGTAGCTCTCAGCATACATGGCGTGTAAAGCGGGCGTTATCTTGGATGACACGATCTTGAAAAATTCTATTGGGAGCCCGTTGGGGCCCATAGCCTTACCAGATTTGATACCACTAATGGCAGTTGTGATCTCCTCCTCGGTTAGATCCCCCTCTAGGGAGTCACGATCCTCCGGGGTAAGGACCGCTACGGGAATAGTGGCTAATAGGTCTCGTGAGTCCTGCAGGGTGGCGTGGGTAGCGGAGGAGTATATGGAGACAAAGTGGGAGGCGAAGGCCTCGGCAATCTGCTGCGGGTCTAACACCACGCCCTCCACGTCTGTCTCTATGAGGGGCACCCATCGTTGGGCCATCTCACGCCTCTCCAGCCATGCCAGCGTCTTCCCGGTGGAGTCGCCTAGCTCATATATTCTGTGCATTGTGGCCCTTTGTTTAGCTCTAGCTGCTTCCTCAGCCAATTGACGATAGTCTAAGCGTTTCATGTCCAAGGTATGGGCGAGTAATGCGTTGTCACTTGGGGCCGCCTCGTCCTCAAGGTCTTATCTCTTGTTCTAGGGCCACTAGTCTGGCCGTCCGCTCCCTCCTATGTCCCGCCATCAGCGATAGTGCCTGACCCTTTATTACAGCCCCAAATGCCCCCCATAGTATACAAGTGAATTGGACTGAGTGCGCGTTTTCAGTGAAATAGTGGCCCACCCCCTCCGTCAGAGCATCTCTAACCTGCGGGATCTTCAGACTCCACGGGTTGATAGAGAGGGTAAGTTGACACCGGTCGTGGGGCATTGTCAGCTGGGTCAGAACCGGGGAGTGGTCGGAGATACCACGAGCCAAGGAAGTGGCCTCACTAAAGTAGGGGAGATCGTCGGTGTGTGTGAGTAAATGGTCAATGCGGGACAGGCTTCCGTGGCGCCCCCCCCCCCGATTGAAAAGTGAAGCTTTGAGTGGTGGGGTTAAAATGACGCCAGAGATCTAGAAGGCCAAACGCTTTGAGAAAATCCATCAGGGGGGATGTGTCATGTGCGTCTGGCCGAGGGGGTCGCCGGTCTGCGCGGCCATCTAAAGCTAGATTGAAATCACCGCCCAATATCAATGTGCGGACTGGAAGCTCCAGCAGCAACTTGCCAAGATCCGACAGTGTGGACGCCTTCAGAGCTGGGGGGACATAGACTGATATAATGTTGAGGGGCTTCCCTTCCCACATACCTGCCACCGCAGTGTATCTGCCCAGATCATCGGTCCAGGTATTGCGGAGTATAAAAGGGCACTGTTTTCGGATTAAAATGCCCGCCCCTCTGGAGCTGGATGTAAATCTGGCGTGTGCCACTAGCTTGTAGCCCCACTGGTCGAGTGCTTTACAGTGGTTGCCTTGGAGGTGTGTCTCCTGGAGTAGAGCAATATCTGGGGCCTGTCTCTTAAGGTAATGAAGTACCACCCCACGCTTTAACTTGTCACCCAGCCCGTTGACGTTCCGTGTAGGTATGCGGAGACGTCGCGTCACTTTATGATTAGTCATGTTGCGTATGGGTGAGGCAGGGTATCTCCCCTCCGTGCCGTTTGCGCGTACACTGATGCATAAGTGTCAGATCTGCGTGTCCAGTGTGCTCCTGTGCATGCGCTGCGAAATGCATCATCTTCATTACAAACTAAAACTCTGCAAAACATTGTAAAGAAAGCCCCTCCCCCTCCCCCAACACCCTTCTCCCACCCCCTCCCTGACAAAACCCCCTTCCACCCCCCTCCCTGCATAACGGGCAAGAAACCCAACTTGCAGAGTGCCTTTCGCCCACCCTAGGAAACTGGATATATATTTTTTTTAATTCTATACACCTGTCATGAATCCATTCATCCAACCACTAACTCATTCTTACATTCACCCACTTACCCTTCCACAATAAAACACACAAATTCACCAAGCAGGAGAAAAATTAAAAGAATAAAAATAAAACAAAATTAAACCTGACATCGCCTAAACATGGCAGGCATATGCTTGCAATACAAATCACACAAGTTGATGGACGGAATGCTGCACATTGGCAAACATTCACCCCCAGTCACAGATCTGGGTTTAATCCATCGTTATTTTGCTTCACCACGCCACTCCAGTTCAGACATAGCCATATGCAAATCAGTCTTGACCCTGTGCCTCATGGGAACAGTCCAGACCGAACTGCCAAGCCATGTCTTCCCTGGACCGGAATCAAGCATCCTAGGACCGGTTTCAGGCTATCAGCCTTCATCAGCCAGGATAGCTTGACTCCAGTGGCGTAGTGAGCACGGGACCCACGTCTGGGCATACCCTTCCCACTTAGGGCGAAATGCAAATCACACAAGTTGATGGACGGAATGCTGCACATTGGCAAACATTCACCCCCAGTCACAGATCTGGGTTTAATCCATCGTTATTTTGCTTCACCACGCCACTCCAGTTCAGACATAGCCATATGCAAATCAGTCTTGACCCTGTGCCTCATGGGAACAGTCCAGACCGAACTGCCAAGCCATGTCTTCCCTGGACCGGAATCAAGCATCCTAGGACCGGTTTCAGGCTATCAGCCTTCATCAGCCAGGATAGCTTGACTCCAGTGGCGTAGTGAGCACGGGACCCACGTCTGGGCATACCCTTCCCACTTAGGGCGAAATGCAAATCACACAAGTTGATGGACGGAATGCTGCACATTGGCAAACATTCACCCCCAGTCACAGATCTGGGTTTAATCCATCGTTATTTTGCTTCACCACGCCACTCCAGTTCAGACATAGCCATATGCAAATCAGTCTTGACCCTGTGCCTCATGGGAACAGTCCAGACCGAACTGCCAAGCCATGTCTTCCCTGGACCGGAATCAAGCATCCTAGGACCGGTTTCAGGCTATCAGCCTTCATCAGCCAGGATAGCTTGACTCCAGTGGCGTAGTGAGCACGGGACCCACGTCTGGGCATACCCTTCCCACTTAGGGCGAAATGCAAATCACACAAGTTGATGGACGGAATGCTGCACATTGGCAAACATTCACCCCCAGTCACAGATCTGGGTTTAATCCATCGTTATTTTGCTTCACCACGCCACTCCAGTTCAGACATAGCCATATGCAAATCAGTCTTGACCCTGTGCCTCATGGGAACAGTCCAGACCGAACTGCCAAGCCATGTCTTCCCTGGACCGGAATCAAGCATCCTAGGACCGGTTTCAGGCTATCAGCCTTCATCAGCCAGGATAGCTTGACTCCAGTGGCGTAGTGAGCACGGGACCCACGTCTGGGCATACCCTTCCCACTTAGGGCGAAATGCAAATCACACAAGTTGATGGACGGAATGCTGCACATTGGCAAACATTCACCCCCAGTCACAGATCTGGGTTTAATCCATCGTTATTTTGCTTCACCACGCCACTCCAGTTCAGACATAGCCATATGCAAATCAGTCTTGACCCTGTGCCTCATGGGAACAGTCCAGACCGAACTGCCAAGCCATGTCTTCCCTGGACCGGAATCAAGCATCCTAGGACCGGTTTCAGGCTATCAGCCTTCATCAGCCAGGATAGCTTGACTCCAGTGGCGTAGTGAGCACGGGACCCACGTCTGGGCATACCCTTCCCACTTAGGGCGAAATGCAAATCACACAAGTTGATGGACGGAATGCTGCACATTGGCAAACATTCACCCCCAGTCACAGATCTGGGTTTAATCCATCGTTATTTTGCTTCACCACGCCACTCCAGTTCAGACATAGCCATATGCAAATCAGTCTTGACCCTGTGCCTCATGGGAACAGTCCAGACCGAACTGCCAAGCCATGTCTTCCCTGGACCGGAATCAAGCATCCTAGGACCGGTTTCAGGCTATCAGCCTTCATCAGCCAGGATAGCTTGACTCCAGTGGCGTAGTGAGCACGGGACCCACGTCTGGGCATACCCTTCCCACTTAGGGCGAAATGCAAATCACACAAGTTGATGGACGGAATGCTGCACATTGGCAAACATTCACCCCCAGTCACAGATCTGGGTTTAATCCATCGTTATTTTGCTTCACCACGCCACTCCAGTTCAGACATAGCCATATGCAAATCAGTCTTGACCCTGTGCCTCATGGGAACAGTCCAGACCGAACTGCCAAGCCATGTCTTCCCTGGACCGGAATCAAGCATCCTAGGACCGGTTTCAGGATGTCAGCCTTCATCAGCCAGGATAGCTTGACTCCAGTGGCGTAGTGAGCACGGGACCACGTCTGGGCATACCCTTCCCACTTAGGGGCTGAAATGCAAATCACACAAGTTGATGGACGGAATGCTGCACATTGGCAAACATTCACCCCCAGTCACAGATCTGGGTTTAATCCATCGTTATTTTGCTTCACCACGCCACTCCAGTTCAGACATAGCCATATGCAAATCAGTCTTGACCCTGTGCCTCATGGGAACAGTCCAGACCGAACTGCCAAGCCATGTCTTCCCTGGACCGAATCAAGCATCCTAGGACCGGTTTCAGGCTATCAGCCTTCATCAGCCAGGATAGCTTGACTCCAGTGGCGTAGTGAGCACGGGACCCACGTCTGGGCATACCCTTCCCACTTAGGGCGAAATGCAAATCACACAAGTTGATGGACGGAATGCTGCACATTGGCAAACATTCACCCCCAGTCACAGATCTGGGTTTAATCCATCGTTATTTTGCTTCACCACGCCACTCCAGTTCAGACATAGCCATATGCAAATCAGTCTTGACCCTGTGCCTCATGGGAACAGTCCAGACCGAACTGCCAAGCCATGTCTTCCCTGGACCGGAATCAAGCATCCTAGGACCGGTTTCAGGCTATCAGCCTTCATCAGCCAGGATAGCTTGACTCCAGTGGCGTAGTGAGCACGGGACCCACGTCTGGGCATACCCTGGGGGTGAATGTTTTGCCAATGTGCAACATTCCGTCCATCATCTTGTGTGTTTTGCTGTTCACCCTATGTGGGAAGGGTATGCCCAGACGTGGGTCCCGTGCTCACTACGCCACTGGAGTCAAGCTATCCTGGCTGATGACGGCTGATAGCCAGAAACCGGTCCTAGGATGCTTGATTCCGGTCCAGGGAAGACATGGCTTGGCAGTTCGGGCTGGACTGTTCCCATGAGGCACAGGGTCAAGACTGATTTGCATATGGCCATGTCTGAACTGGGGTGGCGTGGTGAGCAAAATAACGATGGATTAAACCCAGATCTGTGACTGAGGGTGAATGTTTTGCCAATGTGCAACATTCCGTCCATCATCTTGTGTGTTTTGCTGTTCACCCTATGTGGGAAGGGTATGCCCAGACGTGGGTCCCGTGCTCACTACGCCACTGGAGTCAAGCTATCCTGGCTGATGACGGCTGATAGCCAGAAACCGGTCCTAGGATGCTTGATTCCGGTCCAGGGAAGACATGGCTTGGCAGTTCGGGCTGGACTGTTCCCATGAGGCACAGGGTCAAGACTGATTTGCATATGGCCATGTCTGAACTGGGGTGGCGTGGTGAGCAAAATAACGATGGATTAAACCCAGATCTGTGACTGGGGGTGAATGTTTTGCCAATGTGCAACATTCCGTCCATCATCTTGTGTGTTTTGCTGTTCACCCTATGTGGGAAGGGTATGCCCAGACGTGGGTCCCGTGCTCACTACGCCACTGGAGTCAAGCTATCCTGGCTGATGACGGCTGATAGCCAGAAACCGGTCCTAGGATGCTTGATTCCGGTCCAGGGAAGACATGGCTTGGCAGTTCGGGCTGGACTGTTCCCATGAGGCACAGGGTCAAGACTGATTTGCATATGGCCATGTCTGAACTGGGGTGGCGTGGTGAGCAAAATAACGATGGATTAAACCCAGATCTGTGACTGGGGGTGAATGTTTTGCCAATGTGCAACATTCCGTCCATCATCTTGTGTGTTTTTTTATATGCTTGCAATAAACAAAATTAAACATAACAGCAGGAAGCCCTTTTGCAATAGCGGTATGGTTTTCAAGTTCCAACATGGCTGCCACATTTAGCAACATCCTGGCTATCTTGGAGCAGTAAAACAATGAAACACTGCACAATACCACTCCAAGATGGCTGCTCAGAAAACATCTAATGGGTGGTTATCTTGGAATAGTATTATACATGGTGTATAATTCTTGTACCAATCGAAGATGGCTACCAAATGATTCTAAATGTAGCTGCCATCTTGGAACGATGAAAAAATGATACCATTTTAAAATGGCCACTTGGTTTGTAAGCAGTGGCTGCAGATGTGGCAAGTGAGCAGCCCTGTAGAACTATCTGAGAAGCTGAAGGACTCACCAAATAAAAAACAAAAACAGAAAAAGGAGGTAGAAAAAAATGAAAGGGAACCTATGAAAGGAGAAAAAGGAAAACTACTGAACTGGCCCATAGGTGCATCTATCTATATCTCTAACTCTATATTGCTGTATCTGTATCTCTCTATTGCTCTATCTTTATTTCTATGCATTTGTACGTACCTGCATCTCTATGTATCTGTAGGAAGCTGGCTCTGTATATGGTATGCCACTAGGTGGTTATACCGTGGGCAGAGTCCAGAGATCCCTAAGTGTACAGGGCTCAATGTAAACTCAAAGTGCTATATTAGTGGTAGTGTGGGCGAGCAGCCTTAGGCCTAACACAGCGGAGTGTAAGACATTTATTGCACAACATTGACCAATAAGGGACACACGGCTCAAAAAGGAGATATACACCAATTTGATTAAAATAAGCTTTGTTTCAGTTTTATTTTAAGACCAAGATCTTCACAATAAGCTAAGTATGTTTTTCAGGAAAAATACATTTTACTTTCAAAAGTCAACACTTAGTGCAATTTTTAAAGAGTTCAATGTTATCCTATGGAGGAAAACAATAATGCGGTTATACAGGTAAGTATCCAACTTACGGTGTCAGTCTTCAGGACCAAAAGTCGGATAGGGTCAGGTGAATACCAAAACTGCACCACCAGCGGCACAGGGGCGGCCGGGTGCAGAGGTGGAAATCAGAGTTCGTCCCAATGCGTTTCAATGGAGACTGGGGGTGATCGAAGCCACACTGCTTGCAGGAAGGTAAATCAGTTGCAGGGGACAAGTTTTGGGGGTTAGACCAAGCACGGGGGGAGGGACAAAGCAGCGCCAAACATACACCACCAGTGGCACAGGGGCGGCCTGGTGCAGGGTACAAATTTAGCATCTGCCGCCCAATGCTTTTCAATGGAGAACTTGCTTTGGACAAACAGGCAGCAGGCGTCGCACCCGAGGTTGCAGGAAGGAGACCAACAACAGCAGAAATAAGTTGATCTATAGGGGGCCTTAGGGGCACAGTTGATTCACCCCACCATGGCCCAGGGGCTTTGGGTGCAGGGGTGCCTTTAGACGTCAGAGTCTTCTTGCCGGTCGCGGTCAGAGGGAGCCTCTAGATTCAGGCTGCAGGCATCGTCGTGGAGTCCAGGAGGGGTCAGCCAACGTTGAACTTGATGTCAGAATCGCTGGGCAACCTGTCCTGGTTCGGTGGGACCACCTGGACAGGGGCCGGAGGCGTCGGGTGCAGAGTGGGCACCGGAGTCCTTTGTGTAGGTTTCTTGGGGACAGAGCCGCTGGTCTTTGTCGAAGAGCAGGCAGTCTTCCTCAGGTTTTGGAAGTTGCTGGCTGCAGGACATGCGTCTTCTTCGCAGGATCTTTGAAGCTGGAGACAAGCCGGGAGGGCTGGGACAGAGTCAGTAGTCTTCTTCAGGCTTCGCTGCACAGAGTCTTCTTCGTCCTTCTTCTTAGGCCGACAGGGAACTAGTTTCCAGGTCTGGGGGAGCCACCTAAATACTAAAATTAGGGGTGTTTCAGGGGAGTAGCAGGTACAGCCAATGGGCACCTTACCTGGGGTGACTACACCCTCAATTATGCCACCCTCCTGTGGGAGGGAGCATAGACCTAGCCCTGATTGGAGGGGTCTCCCCATCTTCAAGATGGCAGGGACTGAAAGATGTGCTTCAACTCGCCTCCCCACCTTAGGGGTGGATTTGACAGAGGTGGGCACACCTCCTATTCTTCTAAGTTTTACCGTCAGTTTTCCCACCCAAAGTGGAGGTGAAAACCGGGGGCTGCCAGCTGAAGGACAAAGCTTCAAGAAAAATAAGAAGCACAGCAAACAAGACTCTACCTCCAAATGCTCCCATTACCAGGTGAGGTCTAGTAATTGGCGTCCTCGTGATCTACATACGGATTCTTCCTCATCCTCCGAGCCTGTTCCTATCCTCTACATGATGCACAAGAGTTTCCTGGGCAGTCTTTGGATCCACTGCAGATAACTGCTTCAGGGAGGCCATGCTGCAGGTTTTCAAAATAACCCTGCCTCCCTGTGGTGCGCTTCCAGGAACCACAGATGGCGGTGGTTGGCAGGTCCAAAGCCAGACTTTCATAGGTAGCTGAGGTCTCGGCTGATCCCATTCAAAGTCTCTTTAGTTCAGCTCCACAGCCTGAAGTGGTTTCTATTCCTTTGCCAAACGTCTCACTGGCTGTACCCACATCAGTACTAGCTTTGGATCCAGGCCTTTTTCCTTCTTGCTACATGATCAAAAAAGCACAAACTTACTTTGATAATTCTGTGGGGTAAGAGGTTTGCCAGGATGGAGGTCATATTTAGGTGAAATCTAGTCAGATGCCTCAGTTTATTGGATAAGGATGATTAGGCGGCAGATAATCTTCTCCTCCACCCCCCTTCACATTAGAATACTGAAGCAAGTCTTTATCTGGAACAGAAGGCAGCTAGTGGCTTAAAGGTTAGCCTGAGTTTGTCCTAGAATCAAAGATGATGAATCTCCGGGTATAAGCATTCATAAGACATTGTGATATTGTCATTATAAATCATTAATTGGGTAAACTAAGTTGATGGAAGATTTCACATTCAGGCATATGAAGAATCATTGTACCTTAAACGGTAGCAAAAAAGTATATTTTCGCATGATAACACCCCTTTCGGGTGTACAATATTTTTTAAACCATTTCATAGGAAAGTCTCAAAAGCAGTTTCTTTGGTGTCTTTTAAAAAACATGTGTAGAGAAACTCTGAGGGAGTGGCATTGTTTCTTCTGAATGGCGAACTCAAAACAACTGAGATATTTTTTTAAAGTGCGCTGTGTAACAAATGAAAACAGAGCTGATCTAACATACACTCATAGCATCATGTACACAAAAAGTCTCCTTACAGTGAGGTGTGCAAAATATCTTTAGTGAGGAGTCATTGTACAGTGAATACAAACCATGTTGCTATTCATAAAGGCTTACAGTTGTGTTGGAAAGGAAACAAGAATCTTTAGAACAAGAGGTTTCCATAACAAAGGTACTGAGATTTGAGGCAAGCAGGTACACTTAAAAGGCAATGCTGCAGGCATGTGGGATGACTGCCCATGTATCTTGGGTCTCACTATCTGATAACTTTGGCACAAGATCCTAAAAACATTGGTGTTCGAGGTAGCTGTAAGAAAATCACTTACCAGTAACAATGGCTTTCCAGCTAGAGTTCCTTCCCAGATTCATAATCTTATAATTATTCCCTGCCAATCAGGGCCGGCGCTAGGCATGGGCAGCTGCCCAGGGCCCCGCGCCGGCTCACAGCCATGGGGCCTCGCACTTTCAAAAACTCCAGAGTTTCGAGGCCCAGGGGGCCCCCTAAGAGCTTATATTTTTCTATTTTGATCAATTTCCGCCGGCTGGTCCCAGCTCTTGGTCTAATTGCTGCATCTGCATGAGGATAGCAGCGATTAGACAGGTGATTAAAGAGCCTTTACGTGTGAAGTGCGCCCTGCCCCTGTTTGAATGAAAAGCAGGATAACCTGCAGGGCGCAGAACAAAAGATAGAATGATGGCGCCTCACAATGAAAACCGCTCAGCTCACTCAGGATGAGGGAAAGGGAGCACAGAGGTGAATGAAAGGGGTATGACAAACGGAATAAAGTGAGGGTGGTGGGGAGCAGATAGATGTGAGTACAGCAGCCAGACAAGTGGTGCACGCAGAGGAGTACAATCAGAATTTAAAAGTGGCTGGACTAGGGCTTTAAGTTTACCGGGGCCCTCGTGTCTTTACCTGGTGGTAAATTAAAACGGACATGAAACAGGCCCCTATTGGACCCTATATTCATGTCCTTTACTTTACCTGCAAAAACAATGATCCAGTGTCTGCACAGTAAATGTATAACACAGTAGCCGGGTTGGACTGGCCTATAGGGCAATCAGGCAGTGCGTGATGGTCTAATCTGTCAGGTTAATATGTAGGCAGTTTTGTGGGCTGTTTGTTGGCCTGCTTTATGGTCAGGTGAGCACATTTTTACTGTTAATTTCATGATATTAGAACAAACATTGCCTGCAGCAAAATCAAATCTATGGAGTCTCCCATACCTTACAAAAAACGTAAACAGCATGTCTTTACAAGTTAAAAACTGCCCTAATTTGGAAACCTGGGACACTTTGATAGCTAACTAATTCACTAATGGGGGCCACTTTTATTGGGGTGCCGGGGCCTATTTCCTGACCCAGTCTCACACTGCATGATAGGGTAATCCATGGCAGCGATTTTGTTCCTGTTTATATTTCACATGCTTTACTTAATCTTGCATTCCCCAAGAGTGTTAGCTATGTCCAGGATGTGTGTTTCTGTATTTCATTTCACAGCATATTACTCTTGTATGGGGCACACATCGTAGTGAGTCGCCTCCAGGTGTTTATAATAGGCTACAGTTAAGTGCTTTGGAGTTGAGGCTGAAGGCAGTACAACTTTCACACTGTGCCTGTCTGTGGGTCAAAAAGGTGTCCAGAATGCATGGTCATTCAATACATGGCCTCTCTGCAGAGCACACAGAGCAACGGTCCCGTATTCCAGTTGCCGTTGGTATTCTGTGCATATGTGTGTGAAGGAGGTACTCGTTAGTCAAAACAGAGACAGGGTGAACGTAAAATAATATATTGTTGTTACTCATTTATCTTAAACAGCCATTGACCAAACCAATACCCCAGGCTGTTTTTAGATGCAAGTCAGTTGTTATCTTATATTTCTGGATTCAATCACAGAAAGCTGAGGGAAAGATGAGAAAAAGAGTAGAGCATTGAGGGGAAGGTGGATTTAAAAGGGTCAGCATCAACAAGAAAAGATGAGATGTTCCAGGAGGATGGAAGGGGAGAGGTGGATGTAAATGAAGCAGACCAAGGAAAGAATTAATGAGGCTGGGGGAGAGATGAGAGTCGAAGGGGAGTATATGGATAAGATGTGTGGATATAAGAGAGACAGAACCAGCAAGGGAACATAAGCAGAATGGAGAGAGAAGTATTGGTGAGAGATGGATGGAAAAAAGCAGGACCACTGAAAGATGTCAGAGGTTGGGCCGGAGGAGACAGGAGGGGAGAGGTGGAAGTTAAAAGGTTCAGAATCAGCAAGAGAAATTTGAATCCTAGAAAAAAGAAGTCAACTTCCAAATCTCTTTCATAAAACGTAATTTACTCATTGACAATGTGCCGGCTTCTGACAACTCTAGGAGTTTGAAGAAGCGTTTGTGCTGTATCAGATGATTTGTGGCTGACTCTTGATCATAGAGTTAGAGCCGCCTTAATACTACTAAAACTTAGCACCACATTTGACACTGTTTCCCAGCCAGTGCTTATAAATCAACTAGTACAACCTGGAATTTAAGTATCCCTCTGGTGTGGTTTACCGCTATCCGATTTGAGAAATCTGAAACAATCCACTCAACACCTATTTCTATTATGTTCTAAACCTCTGACTTGTAGAATTTATTGGGTCTCCACTGTTCAATCTATATAATTCCCAGTTAGTCTTACTCATACAGTACTTTGGTTTCTTGCTAATATCTTGCGCATATTGATAACCAAACATCACTTCCCTCAGTGGCAATCTGGTCTTTGCCCAAGAATATGTTTGGACTTGTATGCTAAGTTGATTTCTGAATGAAGACAAATTCATTAAAACCTTAAAGTGACAAATCAAGGGTTCTCATTTTTAAAGGATCTCATACCATATGGTGTTCTCTTTGGTGGCTGGTAGAACTGGGTCAATCGCCCACATTGGTGGAGTCAGCAAAAAAATCTTGGATTCATTTTCCAGCATCTTCTCTTTTTTATTCGGAACAGATTTCCATGTTTCAACCACTTGCTTTTAATACACCCATAAGCAAAACAAAATCATCCCTTTTGTCCCCTCTCACTACAGTGAAGCTGCTGTGCAGTCAGTTATCTTCTCACTAGATTATGCAAATGCCCTCTCTTTTGTGCTTCCCGCCTTTTAGCATTCAGTACCCTTCAAATCATTCAGGACAGTGCTAAGCTCCTCATCTGAGACTGCTGCATCGCAATGCTATTTCTTCTCACCTTTCTGCAGTCTGCTGTGTTTTTGGTTTGAAAACCTACATCTGCAAGGCACTTTCCATTTGTCATTGTGAATTGCATTAAAAAGGTTCTCTCTTTCTACATCACTCCGTAATGTTCATTCCAGAATCCTATACTCTGTGCCATCCAAACTCCTGTGCCATCCTAAAATTTAGATGGCCCTGATTGGAGACAGATCCATCTCCTTTCTAGTTGTGCTGGACTGGGACTCTCTCCCTCTTGAGCTGTGGTGTGACTCCAATGTTTGGGAAAAACACTTAAAACTGTCTTTTCTCCACATTAGTAAAGTCTACACCTCTCCTTTGGAGCTCTCTTAGTGCCAGAATGCCCTATTTGCATATCATTTTCATTCATCCCATTCAAGAGAACAATAACTAAGTTAAATTAATTTAATGTATTTCCACCTATTAATGATTTTAAATGTATGTACGTATTTTATTAGGATTGTTAATGCTATTTATAACCATTTTAATTATAGCCAAACTAGGTAAGTAGCTTTTTGCAAAGCGGCTTCAAACAATGCCATATAATTATGAGGTCACTTCCTGTCAGGTTAAATCTTATGCAAATTATAGGGGCCTCGCATGTTCCTATTCTGCCCGGGGCCCCACATATCCTAGGACCGGCCCTGCTGCCAATTATTACTCGTCGCTAGGCTGGCCCTCGGGTACATCACGAAAATCAAATTTCCTCATTTTTGCCTCAAACTTCCAACTTTTCACACAAACAAATCGCATAGTGAGAAACTGAAAGAAATCAGTATAGGCAAAACCAACGGATCAGGCCTTAATGTGTCAACACCTATAAACAGGTAATCACAAATGCTGTTTACATGTGTTGCATGTACAAATGCTGTTTCGCACAGCAAAGCTTGCCCCAGTGGCTTTCCCGGTGCTGGTAATGATTAATGATGATTAAGTATCCTTTTCAGATGTCCAGCAGGCACTCCAGAGAAAGCACTACCTTAAAGGCAGGATGCTATACAAAATAGCAACTAGCTTAAGGTGAGAGAGTAATACTGTTCTGGGAGGAGCTACTGCTCACACTACCTGTATTTTAGAGAATAGCTAAAAATACATCTGAAACCCAAACCTAAAATGCACATCTGGATGCAAGCACTGAAAAGGTGCCTTTTGTACATTCTTTTAACAATCAATAGGGCTGAATTCAGGGCAGTTCTTTTTTCAAGAGAAGCTGTGCAGCCAATAAAATTTACAATATAAGGACAATTGCTTATGAATCTGGGGAAGAATCCATCACTGGAGAACTACTGTTACAGATAACTCACTTTTCCTTCTCCAGTAAGTGATCTCAAAGAAAGGCAAGTTACCTGTAGCTGCAGTATAACCCAGGTCGAGTGCCGTGGAACAGTAACATTCATTCCTTCACCCCACAATAGATCTATGAAAAGCCTGTTAAGATATTGATCTCTCAGGTCTCCTAGATGATCTGAGAGGCGTAGCCCTCCAAATTCAGTATTTTAAAACTGTCCACAAATCTAGTAAATGAAGGGGGGAACGCTTATCTACAGTCCCAGGATTTTGAAAAAGTAGTTTGATTCTTATGAAAACCTTAGATAGCAGAAAAGTCAAATTAATCCTAAGTAAGCCCTTTCACACTGGAAAGTTGGAGAAGGCAGACATCAATATTGTCATCTTCATTATTATTGTCATCATCCTCACCCCATCTGTGAAGAGGGTCCAGAATGACTCATATGCCTAAAGGAGGTTGACTCCTTGGGCTGCAATGGCTCCCCTAGATTCAGATCTCTCCGCTGAAGCGGATAGTGTGGAAGGCCCAAACTGAGCCCTCTGCATGAGCATCACACAGAGCAAACAAGGCGCCATCAGAAATCTTGTAGAAGAGAAGACCATGGTGTGGGAGAGAATGGGTGGAGAATACAAAAAGAAACCTAGTCCGGAGGCATGGAGGCAGCACCCCAAGTAGCAGAGGAGTGAGCAGTGACTGCTCTTGTCGTTTTCTATGGGGACAGAATCCCTTTAAGGCCTAATACCACTTACAGAAGGCCTAGCTTGGGAAGACGTTTTAAAAGGCTGCAAGGCCTTGGAGTGCTGGGCTGAGAACAGCGGTCTCCCTCTCAATAGCCATTTGGTTATTTTTCAAACAAAGTATGCAAGTTACAATGTCATGCTCAGCAGGCAGCTTTTTTAGGCATCTCAAATGCCAAATCGTTTTTGACACCTTGCTATCATATTGCCTGTAATATCTGGATAAGCCCTGGTTGGCAAAAGGCGGGAAAAATAAACATCTCTTACTTCAGAACATGGTACAGAATGGCAAACAGACATTGACAAATCCTCCAAGGAGTGAAAAGGATGCCTCTGAAATGAAAATATGTATTAAAAACAGCAAGTGTATTCTAAAGTTCTGGTCTCCCGATTAAAAAAATATATAAAGTAAATTGACTGCTTGAGGACTAAACTCCTAATCCTGACAAAAGCCTGACTGAAGGCATTTTTTTTTAGTGCTTCTGTTCTGATGTGAGTTTCTGTTTAGATTCACAGTTTTAAGGAGCAAGCTTTATAAAGAGAGAAGAAATATACTAGTAAGTTTTATTATGCTTGATTAATTAAAACCATTGCATACATTAATACATTTAAAATAAAATATCTAGCTCTTATACAGTAAAAGACACTATTAAAAGACCCAACGTTTTTGCGACAATAAATAAATGAGAATAAAAAGTCATTAAAGAATGGACTCGAGTTGTTAAAACCTTCTGCTCCATATTCTTAAAAGTCTGTAAATATTGTTCCAAGCAGTGTCTATTCTGATGAAAATTAGTTCTTAGCCAGTACGGGCGAATTTTTAAATCTTTTTGCGGTTTTATCAAAAAATTTAGTTAGCCGGCAGTTTAGCTGTTCTATCTCTGGATTAAAGCACATCATTACCGCTTGTCTGCAGGACCTAACTCCATGCTGTCTGAACATTGGTTTTAGCAAGGTTATCCTTATATCTCTTAAGTTGTTACAGATGCATATAACGTGGATAACATCCTCAACACCACAGCCACATAGACGGCAGAGCTGGTCACCTCCACTTCTCTCCCAAGGAGGTAGGAATTGATTGAAAGGTCCGACCCCCTTCCGGAGTTTTAGGAATTTTTCTTTGGTGGTGAATTTTATTCCTGCATTCAAGTAGTATTGGGGTTTAAGTATGTTGTATGTGTTTAGTACCACCCAGCCATGAGCTCGTTTGGCTAATACTTTTTTGTCCTCTATAACAGATAATAGGCGAGTTACCTTTGTTACAGCTTGTTTAAAGACGAAATGATTTGTTGAGATGTTCCACAGGTCTGTTAGGCCTAAAAGTTTGATGGATTCCTGCAGATATTCTTTTGCTGGCGATTTTTCAGTGCGACAGTTCCGTCCAGATTTGGTTGTTCAGGGATCCTTCTTCGTCTCCTTTAATTTTATGCCAGCATTTCACATATGCTCCCCTTCTTTCCATTATCTGTGTTTGAAGCCCAAATTCCAACCGTATTTGGGCTGGGGAAGCATTTCTAGGGAGTTGGAAGATCGCTCTGTAAGAGTTGGATATTATATTATCAAGGATTGTTGCGTCTTTTCCCTTCATCGATTCGCTCCCATAGGTTATTGTGGGCTGTAGTTTAGCTCGCAGGACCCTTAGCAAAGGGTCGAGCGTCAGGTCCGGTAGCAACTTCTTCAGTGGCTTTATGGGTAGGTAGGTCATTACCCCCTTTCTCCGTAAAGATTCCATTTGTGGTTTGAACGAGTTGTTTTGGTCTAGTATTATACCCAGGTATTTATAGCTAGCTGCTTGGTCTAAACAGAGACCGTCCAGGAACCAATTAGGGTGTTTTTTCTTGTGGTAGTTTACTGCCATAATTTTAGTTTTATTGAAGTTTATTTTTAATGCGTTTTGTTGTGAAAATCTGTGAGTCGCGTTCAGGAGATGCTGAAGTCCAATGGGGGTCCTGCTTATCAAAACTAGATCATCGGCATATAATATACTACACTTGTGGAGTTTTCAAGGACCAGCCGGAGGTTATGAATCTGGGAAGGATCCCTTGCTGGACGTGTAGATGCATCAAAATTGTGGTAATTCTTTCATTTTAAGCTGTTGACTGCAACGTGAATATTAAGATTCATTTAATTTAACAAAATTTCCCCTTCTACAATATTAATATTGTGTCTATCTTTACGATAACATATGAGGCATCTTTCAACACACAAATTAAAGCTGAATATCATAAAATATTACCTGAATTCACTTCTTGCTCTTTACTTTCACAGGTCAAGGGATTGTCATACAGGTTCAAGTAGATTTCGATCGCTGATCGAGCAGTTTTAAAATAAAAAGCATGCTGCCTGAGTACATCTTCTAATCTCAGGAGATCAACATAGGCACGCAGGGTCATCTTTCGCATACAGTATGTATGGAAATCAAACTGATCATCCGTTATCTCAAAAAAATGCTTGAAAACAAAACAAAAACATAATTATTCTACAATAAGTAAACAAAACACATTTTTGTTTCCCAGCATAGTTACTCCTAGAAACAATACGTGTCATTTGCACCACAAGATAGTTCACTTTTGATTTCTCAACATTTGCATTCGGCTTGATGAAGATTAGCACTACTTATAGATGTAGGGACAAAGAGCTTTAGTATGAAGAATGGGAGTGTTGCTCAATTTATGCCAAGACATTGAGGATAACATTATGCAGTATTGGAAGGGAAGGGTGCAAGCTAGTCTCTGACTGGTCAGACTTTGGCCATGTACAAAATGATGTGGATTGCTACTCAATCCTAAAGGGAAGTACAGTCTTTTATAGATTCACATGCTTGTATCTTGTATGCTTGTATCTTCCGTCGTAGGGGTGGGATTCCCACTGTAATTATAAGTAGCAGTGTAATAGTCTTTAATCTAGGTCTATTATAATTGTTCTTCTCCCATAGGATTGAGTAGCAATCCACATCATTTTGTACATGGCCAAAATCTGACCAATCAGAGAGGAGCTTGCACCCTTCCCTCCTGTGCAGTGGCTTCACACCTTAGATTTCTGAGCAGGAGTGGAAAAATTACTCATGCTTCCAGGTAAGAAGAACACAATGAGGTGAGTGACAGACTGGGAGGTGGGTGGGTCCATGTGAATCTATAAAAATATCAATACTGGAGAACCACAGTGTAGAGGTAAGTAACTTGTTTCTTCTCCAGTATTTAATTTTTTATAGATTCACATGCTTGTATCTGAACAGCGAGCAGTATACCATGAAGAGAGAACATTAAGACATCAATAAAGCTGATTGCGGAGATGGGCGATAAACATATAAGTGTATGCCTACATAGTGTTAAGAGGAAAAAACAAATATTGTCAATAAATATTAAGAAGCTCACCTTATTTAAAAAGGTTTTGAAGCACCACCTGACCCACTGCTGCATCCTGGTTGTTAGCGGCGTCTAGGCAATAATGTTTGGTAAAAATATGCGTTTTGGACCATGTGGCCGGTCTGCATATATCGGACAGTGGTACTCCTGCGAACAACGCAGCTGAAGTTGCAACGCTTCTGGTAGAATGTGCGCGCACTTTGGATGCTAGCGGTCCTCCTGCTTTTTCGTGACAAACTGTTATCTGCGGATACCCATCACGCTATAGCTGTCTTGAAATTGGTTGGCCTTTTGAAGAGGATGCAAAGGCTACCAGAAGCTGGTCCGTTTTTCTGATGGACTTAGTGTTTTCCAGGTAAACCTGGAGGCATCTTTTGACATCAAGTGTGTGTAGTGACTTTTCCGCTGCACTTGATGGATTCTGAAAAAAAGTCTTTAGGATAATTGGTTCATTTAGGTGAAATTCGGTAGGTACTTTAGGTATGAACCTGGGATTGGTACGCAGGATGAGACTGTCTTTTTTTAAATGCATATATGGCTCGAGTACAGTAAAGGCTTGTATTCCACTAACACGTTTGGCCGACGTTAGAGCCAATAAAAGCGCCATTTTCCATATGAGATGTTTGATGTCAGCCTTGTGGATTGGCTCAAAAGGCCATCTCATTAGCTGCGCTAGGAATGTGTTCAGTTGCCATGATATTGGTGGTTTTCTGATCGGTGGAAAAGCTCTAAACAACCCTTGAGAAACTCCTTTATAAATCTATCCAACCGAAGAAATTTCTTGTTGCGAGAACTCCTGTATCTTGAGAGTGTTGCAAGATGGACTCATTTGAGCTGTGGCAGAGTCCAGACTGAGCCAACGAAAGAAGGTAAGACAAGACCTGCGCAGGTTCTGAACTGAAAGGATGACAATTGTTGGGCCACGCACCAGTTGCAAAATCTTAACCATTTAGCTTTGTAGGATTAGTTTGTAGATTCTGCTCTAGCTTTTGCTAAAATGTTTCAACATTGCGGAGGGATGTCTAATTGGTGGAATTCATAATATTCATGATCCAAGCTGCTAAATTTAGATTCCGGGTTCGGATGTATTACCTGTCCATCGTCCCTGAACAGTAACTCTGGGACTGGTTGTGGAAACAATAGATAACAGTTTCACTCAGCTAATCGTGCATGCTTAGTTTCCTCAGAGTTACACAGAAAGAATAGATGGGCGTTTCAATAAAAAGGTTTTATTGAACAGTCTTGTTTCTCGTGTAAGAGATATGAGCCGTTATGATCACAAGACAGTATGCAAGATATATAATGTACAGCGTAAGCAGTAGAAATAAATAATACTGCGCTAGCATTATCTTTTAGCATATATTCACGTACATAAATAACATAAGCTAAAAATGCGAGTACTCATACGATGCTTCTCTAAGCTAGTTCTACCCCAATGTACCTAACCTAGTCTAGGTGTAGGGAAAGGTAAGAAGTAGGTGGAGTATTCTCTAGTATGGTATACTAAGAGTATGTTAAGTCTAGTATGCCAAGAGTCCCTCTAGGTTCTAGTCAGCTCCATACCTTGAGAATGAGAGTGGTAGGAATCTCCTTCCGGACTCGAACTCTAACACCCCGCGAAGGGAGTCAGAACACTGGAAGCTGGATTCTTCTGCGAGCAGGGATGACAGCGTCTTCTCAGTGCGTCAGGCCAGGATACGGGCTCCTCTGAAGTCGAGGTCTCCTCTAACTTGCTTGGGCAAGGGAATGTTAGCATTGACGTGAAGTCGGACAGAGGAAGACGTCAGGAATGAACCCTTAAGGTATAGCGGTTCATGCATAATAGATGAGTTCTTGGAGAAATCAATAATCCTGTGCTAGGGGAACTCCCAAGAGCTTAAGGGTCTGGTTTCTAAGAACTTGTTGTGACGTTAGGGTGGACGGATGTCGGTGACCATGCCTGTATTTGGAGTGCACGGCTAATGCCTAAATAAGGACTGGGATTCTATGCCTATATAAGGGCAATGCGAATTGTGCCTCTATAAGGACATGTTTCAGGAAAACCTATATACGGACACCTACAGCGGAATACAACAGTGGAAGGTCTCTTGGCTTCGTTGAGGATGGTCATACAGTCCGCTGGTAAGTCTAAGTGTCCGTATTGCAGGACCTCAGGAGCCATGCTGTCAATCTGAGGGATGAGAGATTGGGATGAAATACCCTCCCCTCGCTCTTGGATAACAAGTCTGGACGGCAAGGCAACCTCTGGTGTGGCACCTCGGATAGTTGCAGAAGGTCCGGGTACCACCACTGACGCGGCCACTCCGGAGCTATCAGGATCATTCTGGAGTTGGTCAAGTAGAATTTGTTGATCACTGCTGGGATGAGAGGCAGTGGCGGAAAGGCGTACAGTACTGTCGGAGACCATTTTATCAAAAGGGCATTCCCCTGTGAACCTGGCTGGTGAAACCTGGATGCGAAGACGGGGCATTTGGTGTTTGCCGCGTCTGCGAAGAGATCGATGTCTGGCACTCCCCATTGCCGGAAGATGTCTTGCGTGACTTCGCTGTTTAGCACCCAGTCGTGAGCTTCTACGAAGTCCCTGCTTAGGGCGTCTGCCTGGACGTTCAATGACCCTGGCAGGTGAATGGCCACAATGTTGAGATTTCTTGCAAGAAGCCACTTCCAGATGGTCTGCGACTCCTGAGAGAGAGGTCTCGACCTGGTGCCCCCCTGCTTGTTCAGATAATACATCGTCGTGGTGTTGTCTGTCTGAATCAAGAGAGAGCTGGACTGGAGAGAAGGGTACAGCGACTTGAGGGCTAGGTGCACGGCTCTCAACTCTAGAAGGTTGATGTGATATCCCCGCTCTGTCTCCGACCAGAGACCTTGTACTTGAAGATGTCCCATGTGAGCTCCCCAACCTTGCAGGGAAGCATCCGCGACTATAGTCTGAGTGGGAGTATCTTGTGGAATGGGACTCCCTTCAGGAGATGTGAACGCTTCATCCACCATGTGATGGAGTCTCTGGCTGACTGAGGTAGAGTTACACGGTCTTCCCAGCGGCCTGATGTCTGCATCCACTGATCCTCCAGAGACTGTTGTAGAGGACGCAAGTTCAATCTGGCATTGGGGACGATGAAGACACAAGAAGCCATTGACCCCAGAAGAGAAGACACCTGCTTGACCGTGGGAAGATGAGATCTGAGGAGTTCGCGTCATTTCTCCCTGATTGATGATAACCTCTCCTCCGAAGGACACACGCTTGCTTTTACGGTATCCAGTGAAGCGCCCAGGTAATGGATTTTTTGGGTCGGGTTGAAGACCGATTTCTTGTAGTTGACCCGCAGACCCAGCGTGTTCAGTAGATGAAGGCAGAAGGAGAGATGACTCTGAAGCAGGGAACTCTGGAGAGGTGTGGTGCAGCGGCCAGGGCAGCTGACTTCGGAGCACAGGGTTCACGGTTCGATCCCCGGCTCCGGGGGCAGCTCAGCTCAGCACCATGTGACTCTGGGCAATAGCTCACTTAATTTCCACTCCGGCCCCCAGCGCCTTGAGACCCGTATGGGTGAGTAGCTGCGCTATATAAAAACTGACTTACATTTTTTAAGGCGTAGCGCTCTTCAGGAGCCAATCGTCCATACAGGGATAAATGAAGATCTTGCGCTTGTGGAGAAAAGCTGCCACCACTGCTATACACTTTGAAAATGTTCGGGGGGGCCGATTTGAGCACGAACGGAAGGACTCGGAATTGGAAGTGCCGATGAGCTACTTGAAAACTGAGAAACTTTCGATGCTTTTCGGACACCGGGACGTGGAAATAAGCGTCCTGCAGATCTATAGCACACATCCAGTCCCCCTGATGTAGATGAGGGAAGATCTGGTGCAGGGCCAGCATCCGAAACTTCTCCTTGCGGAGGAATTTGTTCAAGAAGCACAGATTGAGAATTGGTCTGTATTCTGTGGTCGGGCCTCTTTTTTGGACCAGGAAATAGCGAGAATATATTCCCTGTTTTCGTTGTTGAGTCGGAACATATTCTATGGCCTTTTTTCGTAGAAGACTGTTCACCTCTTCCTGTAACATGTGGTGACATTGACGGAATTCTCCGAGTGGTGGAACTGGTGGAGGTGGGGCTTTGAACCTCAGCAAGTATCCATTTTGCACAATATTCAGCACCCATTTGTCATTTGTGATTGATTTCCACTCTTCCAGGTGAAAAGCGATACTTCCCCCTACCGGAGTGGCTAACGGGCACGGAGGAAGCATGTGCTCATTGTTTAGCTGGTTGTTTAGCAGTTGAGGCCTGCTGTCTGTTGTTTTCTCTTCCTCTACCAGGTCTCCTCTGGTGGAAGTGTGACCTCTGCTGTTGTTGATTTTGAGAGGACCACTGAGGGGTTTGAACCCTCTGTTGGAAGGAACGCCTGTCGTAGGGACGAAATCGTTTGCGGAATTCCTTCCGCTTCTCCAGCCCAACGGCCTTCACAGTGTCCAATTCAGCTTTCATTTTGGACATCTCATAGTCCGCATGAGACCCAAACAACGAAGAACCATTGAACGGTAGATTGACAATCTTCCGTTGCGCATCAGGCTTAAGCCCTGTAAGATGCAGCCAGGCCGAGCGCCTAGAGCAGATGCCGTGCGAATAGCTGTGCGCGGCCAGATCAGATGAGTCCGCAGCAGCACTTATTACCTGGTTTGCCACCAAGCCCCCTTCCTGCAGTATCTCACTCAAGTCCTGTTGGTCTTCTTTCGGGAGTTTTTCCGTAAACCGTGATAGAGTCTCCCATAGTGACCTGTCATATCTCCCCAAGAGAGCTGAGGCGCTGGCAACCTTCATGACGTAGGCCGAAGTATTACACATCCTCTTGCCCAAAGAGTCCATAACCTTGCTGTCCTTCTCAGGAGGAACTGAAGAAGATGATGTCGCAGACTGTCTTCCTGACCGCCACCACAATTACAGAATCCGGGGGAGGATCAGAACGAAGGAAAAGCGGATCCTGATCAGGGGCTTTGTACTTCTTTGCAATGCGAGAAGGTACTGCACCTACTGTTGCAGGAGTTAAGAAAGTCTGCATGGCGGGTTCCAAAAGGCCTGGGACCAATGGCAGCAGAGACCTCGTTGAAGAACGATGATGTAAAGTCTCAAAGATAACAGAAGTGGAGACCGTCGGAGCCGACATACTTATGTTCAGTTTGTTGGCCCCTCTGCAGAGAACTTCGGTGAAGGTACCCAAGTCATCAATCGGAGACACTCTGGATGGAGGTGTCGACGACAAAGTTGGAGAATAGTCCCGTATTGAAGACCTGGTGGACGTGGACCAGGTTGGTGATTTTCATCGCCTCCGTTTTGGAGAGGAGGCATGGTGGGAACGAGATCTCTCCCGTGAACGTGTGCGGCGGGAGGATGGGGACCTCGACCTTCTCAGGTTCCTTCTCGGAGACCCTCTCGAAGAAGCCGTTGGAAGAGGACCCTTTGAGAGTCTTGAAGGGGAATACGTACGAGAGAAATCCGAGCCCGGACTTCTATGAACAGCAGCCCCTGATTCCTTGTGTCCGACACTTTCCAGCCACCTTGGCGAAAGATTAAAAGGATGGGACTTTTTAGGAGCCACCGGAGAGCCCTCCGGGGAAATTTGAACAATGTTAATGCCAGGGGATGACGACTGTTCCCTCGACGTCGACCGTCTTGACCTCGACGTCGATTTTGGTCTCTCTGCCACCTCCTCCGTGACGACGACAGGATGTTTGTCTTTAGACGTCGAAAGACTCGACGTCGACCTAGGCCTCTCTGTCACCTCCTCCGAGGCGATGGCGGGATTCTTGTCTCTCGACGTCGACCGATGTTTCGACGATGACACGGACTGTGCCGTCTTCGACGTCGACCTCTCCTGTCTCCGCGATGCTCTCAACGTCGATCGCCCATGAGATCGAACTGGGGAATTCAACGTCGATCTTCTATGACGCCTCTCCGACGTCGACTCCTTCGACCGCGAAAGCCTCAACGGCGACAGTGATCTTGACGTCGACAGCCTGTAGGCTCTTGGCAGAGTCTTAGCCGGCGAACCTCTCGACGCCGACCCTCGAGAAGGTGGCAGAGTGTGCCTCGCCGTCGACGGGTGTTTCGACGTCGACGGGTGTTTTGTCTTAGGCCTCTCGGGGTCAACATACTTCGCGCCTGAAGTAGTATGCCTCGACATCGATCCCTCCTTCGGCGACGGAGACTCTCGCCGTCTCGATGCTGAAAAGTGCCTTGCTTGCTTCTTCGACGGCGATCTCGACGCCGAGCACTCTTGAATCTGCCTCTTTCTTGACCCTGGAGAGGCAGAACGACGTTTTTGATGAACTTGGTGAGAGGAGGGCTCTTGATTCCCAAGGCACTTTTAGGATGACTTTTTCCTCTCTCCAACGCAGCATGAAGTCGAATCCTTTCCCTGTCACGCAGGGTCCTTTTAGAAAACTGCTGGCAGTAGTAGCAAACTTCAGGCTTGTGGGAAGATGGAAGACACATGATACACACTCAGTGTGGGTCAGATTTTGCCATCTTTTTACCACAAGACGGACATTTATTAAATAAAGCTGGCATTCTGACAGAAAAAATGGTAGTAAATGGTCAGAAAACAGTAGAAAACTACCAGCAGACAAAAAAGTCGAAATCTAAGAGAAGAAAATCAATTCCTGACTGAAAAAGTCAAAAACTTTAGAGCTCAAGATCCAGGATCCTCACAGAAGGAGCCGGAAAAAAGAACTGACCTGTCACCTGTGGTGCATGATGGGAGCAGAGGGGCTCCTGGAGGTCTTAAAGACACGGTGTCCAGAATCTTGGAAGCCTTAAAGGCAAGGTGCCAGTTTTTTTTTACTGTACTATGATAGTTATTTATCTATGCAGCCTATGGGCCAACTGCCTGCTATTACCTGTTTTCCCTTTTCTGAAAATAAAGGATTCATGTATGATACGATTACAGTGTATGTTCTCTATTACAAAATGTATTTAGGGGATTATTTTCATACAAGAGAAACCTATGTAATTTTGGCGGTTTGCCCTATTGGAACAGTTTTAGGCTGCATGGTTATATATATATATATATACATACACACACATATGTATGTTTCGGTAGTGTTATACACTTGTGGGCCCGAGCATACATATATATATATATATTTCTATATGCTCCGGGATCCTGCACGTGGGCGGGGATTATTCAGTGCTTATGACTATTGATGAGTATCCCCTGGAAGAGAAGCCTTCAATACTAGGTGAACCACTTTGAGTTCCAGGAAGGTGATGAAACTGTCCTTTTGTTGACCATAATCCTTGGACGGTACTGAGCTGAATATAAAATCATCCTGCGAGGTCCAGGACTTGAAGTCCAGCTTCCTGGAAACACCCTTCCAAAGAAGATTCTTATTTGAGTACTTTACACATTACATCAATTTGTGTGGCTGGGAGGTCATCAGGGAATACAGTTCGTTCCTGTAAGCAAGGAGATCCATATACAGTTCTGAAACTTTCAGCTTTTGTTGCATTATTGTTAAAATGCTAATAAAATGTTTTACATAAATAATGGATGAACACTACCAACAGCAGTTTCGTCTGCAGTAGACTATGTGAACAAGCCAAGCCACTCACAAATGAGTATTAAGTTAATAAAGCATTTATTAATACGTCAAATATAGCATAATATGAGCTATGAAGAACTATAACATTTTACAAACTAGTGTTAAATTATTCAAGATGACCCAGTTGGGAAGACTTTACTCAATGAAATGGAAATTGGTGAAACCTTAGTGCACTGCAGTTCTGCCTTGGCCATGCCCTGAGTATTTCATTATGGATTTGTAAAGTACAAAAGGATAATTGACACATAACTTCCAAGACTAATGGCCCAATAGAAACATGCAGGAGCACTGGATCAGGCAACCTGGGAGCATGATAAACAACTTTTTAAATTAAGCTGAACCAATGAGGCTTGTGCTACCTACCCTTTCAATCTCGTGACATTTCTTTAAGGCTTCTCCATATTTCCCCATCCGTTGGTAGGCTGAAGCACACTCTGTCTCAAACCACATGCACTGCATCTCATTTAGATTCTCCATTGCGGATGTCCCTTCCTGAATGGAGAAAGAAAAAGTTTGTTAATTTTCAAAGTTAGCTTCTTTGAACCACATTTAAATATGCATGACAAAGAAAATCTCGGTTCCATCAATTTGTTTTGATAACCTGTGGTTTTCAATAATGTTTCATATGGACTTCTTTTTCTATAGTTTCTAAAGAAGACCTCTGTTGTCACTGACATTTACCCCTCCTCTTACTCTACGATCCGATCTCACCTACTTTCACCAAAGAACTAGCAGAGTTTTCTTCCCACGCTGGCTGACAATAGCTAACTCCTCACCCTAAAATGATGGCATTCTACAATGGCTCAAGCCCGCACAGATCAACGTACTGCTTGAAGAACAAGTTACTTACCTTCGGTAACAATGTATCTGGTAGAGACATAGTCTAATGATATGTATCAAGCAAGAGAGAGAGGAAAAAGTGTGCTAGTTCACTTCCCCTATTAGTGTAAGCAAATATCAATGGGAACTAGCTGTTTGGGAAGCTCCGTGTTTATACTTCGGGAAAAAAAAAAAAACATTTGTTTTTTATGAAGACCCTCACCCACCTATTTGGTGGCATGCTTCACCATCGGGTCCCACCCAAGGTTCCGAATGCACCTCGGGTGTGCTTCAACGCCTGATTACAGCGGAGCGGGTTATGTGCAGTGAGTGTGCAGTGAAAGTGGAAAGCGTGTGAGTTAAAAACTGTCCAAAGAGTCCCAGGAATTGGAGAAATTTAATAATGGGCCCTTGGCAGTATTAAAAACAGAAAGGTGGATATATGTGGAGGTAAATTATGTCTCCAATATCCTGTGCGGTCTACATGTTTCAGCCAGATCTCAGAATTCTGCTGGCTTTCGTCAGGACCTATGTGAGTGAGAAACTAGTGATGGTCAAAAAATATATATATTATGTATTTAGGCCAAATGTGTCGCACACGCTAAGGTGCGGTAACTGGAAGAGGAGGTATTCCTCTAATAGCTCAGTACCTGTTGGGAAGGAAATCGACAAACAAAAACACACAAACACAAACATTTAGAAAGTGCAGGCTTCATTTTCCACAGTAATCATGTGACTGAGTAAACGTCGTGTCCGTACACTATGCGAATAAATGAGCGGTAGTGAAAAGGATCGCGACGCTTGTGGAAATGTGGCTGTTTATTCATGCCACATTATGCGCTACTGAGCTGTAGTTCAATAGCGTCAGGAAGACAACCTGCTTCAAATTAGAGTGGCGAGTGCTACAGTAAAAAAGGTTTGCTTACTCCGAAATTTTCAGAACGAGCCCCATGAATCCCGTGGGCGGCCGGACCTGTAGTCATACACTGTGTGTGGAGGGAGAGAAAACCAAAAAGGTTGCAGCGTAAAGCCCTGCCGCATGTGGGCTTATGTCCACCGGCCGGCAGTTTTGAGGAAACCCCCCTGGTGCCCTACTTACTTCATCAAGGTCTCGGGCCCTCTCTCCATACCTACTGCGGCCTGCTACCAGGATTCCGTTGATGTGAGCCGGTTGCAGGGAGAGCGTTTAAATACCCTGTCTCTTCACCAGGTGCCGTGCATCAGCGCCGGTGTGCCTCATCGGCCGTCAGGTGCTTGTGAATAGCGTCCACTGCCAGTGCTTCTGAAACTGAGAGCGGACTCAGTTGACTGCACGTGTCGCGCGCTGGTGTTATCAATCGGATAAAGTTTTTGTATGAAAAATTGCAATGTGTATTCAAAAATTAATGGTGTTGCTCACTGATGCAATTGGATTGATTTTTAAGGGTGTCTACACCGCCGAGATGTGTAAGGCAGGTGAGATGGTCATAAACAAAAGACTGATCGTGTTCCAGCTCGTGTCTGGGGAAATTCAAACTTTATTGACTGCGGGTGTCACACATGGTTAATGTCAAGTAAATAATTAAAAATGGTGTTGGAGATCTGTTTTAATGGTTAATATGTTTAACCGTGTCACCACCGCAGTGATGCGTTGAGCAGGTGGGGGATGAGCGAGCTTGTGCTCATTATTAGAGTGATAGACCCATGTGTCAGATAAGTCAGAGGACGCCTGTTTCTGTAAAGGCGGCATGTCTTGGGGGCATGAAATACGTGGTCATGCGTGTTGTGTGCCTAGTGCGGAAGCATCGGAAGGATGTGCACTAGCGTGGGCAGATTGTATGCCCGTTGCTCTCATGTGCCCACAGGGGTGGTACCTGGCCATGTCAGGGGCTGGTGTGGTGTGATTCAGAGCCCATTACGTGTAGGCTGGTGGCCATAGCGTGTATGGGTGCCCGTTGTTGTCATATGCCTGCAGGGGTAATACCTGGCTATGTCAGGGGCTGATGTGGGCTGAGTGAGGTGTGTTTTAGGACCCATACCGTATAGGCTAGTGCTCTGGTGCCAGTCCGGTGTTTATCTGGTGTGTCATGTTGCCATGTTGGGAAAGGTGGCCCATAAGAGGGGTACTACCAGCCCGTTAAGGCTATAGTGCTTTGGGTCAGCATGTGTTCACCGCTGGCTGATTATCTAAGTGGATAATCATGAGGGTAGGTATCAGTGACTGCTTAGGGTATTCCATGGAATGTTGTCGTTAAGTCCTACTATGTGGGTGGAAAGACGGTAGATCCAACGTTGTTCTTTCTGGAGTAGGGTCTTGTCGTCTGTCAGATTGTTGCTCTCGATTTGTTCGATTACGGTCCACCTCATGTCATTGGGGGGGGTGTCCACTTCGGATGAAATGGTCTGTCATCCTGGTTGTGTTTCTTTTACACCGTAAGTTGCTGCGATGTTCTCCTATCCTGGTTTTGATTTTTCGGCCTGTCATCCCGATATAGCGGAGTTTGCATGGGCATTCTATGAGGTATTTCACATGTGATGAGTTGCAATTGGTATACTTCCTCTGGTGCCAAGTTTTGCCCTCTTCGAGATCTAGTATTTTGGTAGCTCTGGTGAGGTGGCAAACGCAGCAGTTTCCACATGGGTAATGGCCCACTACGTTGGGTAAGCCCCATGCATTCAGGACAGTGCTTGTTGCCGGGACTTGCGCTCTTCTGGGGCGGGTAGACACTAGGCGGTCTTTGAGGCTGCCTGCTCTCCTGTATGAGAAGGGGTAGGTCCCATTTCAGTGCCCCTGTATTCAAGATGTGCCAGTTCTTGCGGATGATCTTGGCCACTTGGTTAGAGGCTGGATTGTATGTAGTGACACACGAGGGGGGTGGTGTTGGTCTCTCGTGTGTTATCCTCCAGTAGAGCTTCTCTATGTTGGTTGCGTGCCCGTTTTCTTGTGGTCCGGATGATTCTGTCCGGATATCCTCGTTCGCTGAGTTTGTTAGCCAGGTCGGTGGACTGTCTCTGGTAGTCCTGTGTATGACTGCAGTTTCTCCTAATCCGGAGGAACTGGCCGTATGGGAGGTTTTCTCTGAGTGGACGGGGGTGAAAGCTCTCGAATTGGAGAAGGGAATTCCTAGCGGTCGGTTTGTAATATGTCTTGGTTTGTAGTGATCCCTCATTGGCCTCAATGGTGAGATCCAGAAAGGCTAAGCTGGTGGCGCTCACAGTGCTGGTGAATCGCAGGTATGGATCCCGGCCGTTGAGCCACATCAAGAAAGTGCCTAGGGAATCTCGTGTCCCTGTCCAAATCATTAAAATGTTGTCGATGTAGCGACGCCAGAACTTGATGTTAGGACTATATGGGTTTGTCGTGGGTAGGATGTGTCTCGTCTCGAAATGGTAGACGTACAGGCCCGCCACGCTCAGGGCAAAAGTGCTGCCCATTGATGTTCCTTCCGTTGGTTTGCAGAAAAAAATCCCCCTCAAATTCGAAGTAATTTTCTTTGAGAGCCAGTGTGGCACATTGTAGAATGAATTCCCTGGGGGTGGTGTATTTCCATGGGGTATCTGCTAGCATCTGTTGGAGGACTCGTAATGTCTCGTCTTGGGCAAGCTAGTGTAGAGACTTTCTATGTCTAAGCCCACCAGCAGTTGTGTGGTGGGGTCAAAACTCATGTTTTGAATCAGGTTAAGTAGGTGCTTGGTATCCTAGATGTAGGTGGATGATTTTTGTACCAAGGGATTAAGGAAAAAGTCGCAGAAGCGTGATAAAGGCTCCAAAAGGGAGTTGATCCCTGACACAATGGGGCGTCCTGGGGGGGTTTGGTCTCCTTGTGGATTTTTGGCACCGTGTAGAAGTAGGGTGTCCTAGCTTTTTTAGTACACAGAAAGTCTGCTTCCTGTTTGGAGATGTGGTTGTTGGCTTCGGCTGTTTCCACCAGGGACACTGTAGTGTAGTTCCTATTTCCCTAATAGGCTCTGCGCATTGGAATAATATACCCTATAGGCTTGACATAGGACTGAGGTCTGCATGTCCCTATCGAGTATATTAAACTTTACTTTGTGCCAGCTAGCTCAGAGGCCACTAGAAACTCCTTGAAAACAAGAAGGGAGTAGTTTCTGGCAACCGCATAAACATGACCACTTTGTTTCCCTTTAGAATCGGAACACGTCTCAGAATCGTGGAAACAATAGATAACAGTTTCACTCAGCTAATCGTGCATGCTTAGTTTCCTCAGAGTTACACAGAAAGAATAGACGGGCATTTCAATAAAAAGGTTTTATTGAACAGTCTTGTTTCTCGTGTAAGAGATATGCGCTGTTATGATCACAAGACAGTATGCAAGATATATAATGTACAGCGTAAGCAGTAGAAATAAATAATACTGCGCTAGCATTATCTTTTAGCTTATATTCACGTACATAAATAACATGAGCTAAAAATGCGAGTACTCATACGATGCGTCTCTAAGCTAGTTCTACCCCAATGTACCTAACCTAGTCTAGGTGTAGGGCAAGGTAAGAAGTAGGCGAAGTATTCTCTAGTATGGTATACTAAGAGTATGTTAAGTCTAGTATGCCAAGAGTCCCTCTAGGTTCTAGTCAGCTCCATACCTTGAGAATGAGAGAGGTGGGAATCTCTTTCCGGACTCGAACTCTAACACCCCGCGAAGGGAGTCAGATCACTGGAAGCTGGATTCTCTGCGAGCAGTGATGACAGCGTCTTCTCAGTGCGTCAGGCCGGGATACGGGCTCCTCTGAAGTCGAGGACTCCTCTAACTTGCTTTGGCAAGGGAAGGTATATTTATACCTGGTAGGTACTTTGGAATGTTAGCATTGACGTGAAGTCGGACAGAGGAAGACGTCAGGAATGAACCCTTAAGGCAGTGGTTCCCAAACTTTTTCCACCTGCGGCTCCCTTGACCTATTGGCTATTGACCGCGGCTCCCCATTATGTTACTTTTTTTAGCGGGTGGGGAATGTAAGCCCGGCCTCTGGAGTACTTCCATTTTATTCCCTGAAAATAATTGGCATGAAGCTGATGAAGGTATTATAATCATAGATGTAACAAAATAAAAGTATAACAGTTGTTTAATTAAAAAAACTTGATTTGGTTAAGTCAGAAAGAATACTCTTCAGCACTGTGGTTTAAATGTGGAATATTTTTTAAATCTTTGTTTTTAAAAATTTGGCACTAGCATTCGGTGCTCTCCTACAAATCATTTTAGTTGTTAAGGAGCCACTTTTGATATATACGAATGCTGCTCCACTAATCTTATTAGCCATGTGTCCACATTAGTAAAGTTTTGGTGTTCTACATATATTTATCATTTCTCTCATATCACTTCTTGTGTTGATGTCAAGTATGTTAATTAGTTCTCACTTTTAATACGTCTTACAATTTGAGAACTCTGCAACTGTTGATTTGGTATTGCAAAATGTGACGGATTGCATCTATAAACCCACCCAAGGGTTAAACTAGACAGAGTGACAAGGAGCGGTGTGTTTAGTGAAAGAACTAAGGCTACAGTTATGCAGTTTACATAAGCAACAGCTCTTGAGATTGCGAATATACACCGGAAATGCACAAGACTGCTGTTAAACTAAAACCTAAACTACAGACTTTAGAGGTTGGGGAGAAATACGATTGATTTCATAGTTTTTGGAGAACAATCAAAAAGCATACACTTCTACCAACTTCCAGGTTTCAAGAATGGAGGTGGAGATTGCTGGAGAATGACAAGTGGAAGTACAGAGGCATCTGTACAATGCTTAAGTCCCAATCTTTGTACGAGTTGGTGATGGTAAAACAAATCATACAAGCAACATTTAAAAATATAACGAAGCAAGACAGCTATCCCAAAACGGCGCTACTTTAATAGTTTTAAACTCACCTGTGAGCCTGTGGTGGCTGCAAGCTTGAAGACAGTCTTTTCGACCAGGTCAGCAGCAGGTAGAGGCTGATCAGGAATTACATCAGAACCCAAACAAGATATCTTACAAGCTAAAACTAGAGACTTAACAGGATCTGCACCCTGTTTAGCTTCTCCTTAAGTACAGCTTGAGAGGCAGGTACCACTGCAACACCCTCCTTGAATCTCCACTGGAGTGCCTCATTCCATGTCTATTTAATTCTAGGTACGAGCCAGGTAGTTGGGAATTGTTACTGAGCGATCTTCATACAGAAGATAAGTGGGACTAGTAAGAAGACCCACTATATATGACCTCGGCTGCTCGTTGCAGGTCACATTTTCTTTTTAAAAAAAGTGTGGGTTACTATATACAAGAATAATTAGAAATGTGCGTGTCCTTAAAGTGCAGAAATGTCAGGAACTCTGACAAAGCAAAGGGCAAATAATTTCTAGTTGCTGCAATTTTTGAAGGTTTCCAGGAAGCACTTGGAGGCCAAGTTTCAAGTGAACTCCTGCTGAGGATATTGTCACGCTTGAATCACTTTTACCCACAGACCACGATGCAATCCAACCTGTAAATTAAGTCTCAAAGCAACAGAGTTCCCAAATGCACACGTAGCTTTCTTTTAGCTAATGATCTCATGAGTCATTCATGAAGAGGAGACGACTAAGAATAATAAGATATTACCTCATCAATTTCATACGTTCGTAACTTCAATAAACTCACTTAATGGCTCAGTTACTTGTTATATAATTTAAACAGCCGTCCCTTTGTGTGTGTTTATATTTCCTCATCGCTCATAGTTTGTGTAAACTGCATCAAAATCTGACATACAGGAGCACTTAATGTGCTATTTTGCATGTCACACTGCCATCTAGCGGTACAAGAGGGAGTTTCATCTACCTTTAACAAAACATTTTACATAGCGAGCTTACAAAATGCAAATAATTGCACAAGCCGGGATATTGACGTTTTGTGTCACGGCGCCCCTGGCTATTTTTGGGGGCGCACCAGGGCGCCGCGGCGCACAGATTGGGAACCACTGCCTTAAGGTATAGCGGTTCATGCATAATAGATGAGTTCTTGGAGAAATCAATAATCCTGTGCTAGGGGAACTCCCAAGAGCTTAAGGGTCTGGTTTCTAAGAACTCGTTGTGACGTTAGGGTGGACGGATGTCGGTGACCATGCCTGTATTTGTAGTGCACGGCTAATGCCTAAATAAGGACTGGGATTCTATGCCTATATAAGGGCAATGCGAATTGTGCCTATATAAGGACATGTTTCAGGAAAACCTATATACGGACACCTAAAGCAGAATACAACACCCACTCCACTTTCGAATGAACGATAATACTAAATGCTAAACAGAAATTTGAGTACCACATATTGCTAAAAAGATTTCTAAAAGCATATTAAAAGAAGTTTAAAAATAAACTGTTGAATGCAATAGGTACTGTACATTTTAAAGCAATGTTGTCATGCCAAGCATATATTGGAAATAAATGCAACATGAACGAATAAACAGTAATATATACATATGACGAAATGATTGATAAGTATTTCAAAAATCAAAGCCATTTCATATCATGGAAGTAAATGAAATTTTAGACAAAGTTTTTTCAAAGAAGTCTGTTTTATAAGAATAGTTCTACTGTAAGCAGATTGATTTGCCATGTAGTTTCAAAAAGTTCAATTTTGGGAAGAGTTCCAAGTTTTTGAAAATATGAAGGCCAATTTCATTGCGTCCCTGGTACACTGTGTGCCGAATCAAAGTCAGTGTATGGGTCTGGTGTAAACATGAAATCATCTATTTCCGTAGACAAAATATCGTCAACCGATGTTGGTGACATTTGGAACACCTCGTGTAGGAGATTAACTGCACAGAGATGAGAAGCATCGCCCTCAGCATAAGATGCCGCAGCAATGTTCGTGTCCGTTGTTACCTGTGTGCCTGTTGATCCATCTCGTACCTCAGCAGCAGCAGGAAGCGTCTGTGAGATCTCAATGAATGCCGTCATCAGGATTGGTAGCGTCTGGGGACAACACAGAGCATGGGCCGTTACCGGGTCCAGCAGAGTATCGATATCCGTTGGCATGACTGATGGGAGTGTTAGACAGGTGTCTAGCACGCATTCTTCACCGCAAAGCAGGCAGCGTAGAACAGGTAAGATGCAATCTTGCCAGATTGGTCTGTATGACAGGAACCATGTTGTATTAAGTTCCCGTAGACGAGGTATGCCCAAAAGTTGCACTATGCGCTCACGGCACTTCCGTTCTTGGAGAGCTTTCTCCACATCGCTCGGAGTGATGTCGGCGGATAGGCTTGCCATAGAGTAATAGTAGGAATAGAAATAAGATTCCTGCAACAAGTGCTAGAATTAATGGCACACCACCAAACACCGAATTTGCGAAGTTTGGGATGATTCCGAGGACTGCTTGAAAAGGTGCTAACAGTCCCGAGCAGATGGTCTTAAATACATGTACAATCCACTCGTATCGCACAAGTTACTAACTTGTGTAACGATATATCTGTAAGATACAGTAGTTAGTGACAGATTCCTTACCTTAGAATATCCCCAGGCGTCAGGCTGGATCCGGAAAGTTTTGCGTAACAGTACCCTTGCGCGTCGGTAGGCGGCGTCGTGCGGCTCCGCGTCCGTCGGCAGGATCGCCGGGATGACATCGCGGCCAGTACTTAGACGCCGCCCATGCGCGCTGACGTCAGTTCTGTACACGACTTTCCGCGCCAGGAACGCAGAGCCATGCAAGAAGCTGACATTGGTGTCTGAAAAAATACTAGGGCCCTGAAAGGGATGTCCTTAACCCTAGAAATCAGTTCGCAGAACGGGAGGATGGGTGGGCGGTAGGAATCTGTCACTAACTACTGTCTCTTACAGATATATCGTTACACAAGTTAGTAACTTGTGCATCTGAAAGAGACACGTTAGTGACAGATTCCTTACCTTAGAATAGATACCCCAGCAATACCAACCCCGGTGGTGGGTCTGCGAACAGATTCAGACAAGGAAGTCACGGAGGACAGAACGGCCAAAGAAGCCGTCCCTCCGGACCTGGCTGTCAAGGCAGTAATGCTTGGTAAACGTGTGCAGCGAGGCCCACGTAGCTGCCTGACATATATCTTGTAGCGGAACACCACAGCCTAAAGCCGTGGTAGCAGCTGTTGCCCTGGTAGAATGGGCACGTAGCCCAACAGGGGGCTCCTTCTTAGCCAAAGAATAGCAGTCTTTGATACACAAGATTACCCAGCGGGAGATGGTCCTCTTGTGTACCGCCCGACCTTTTTTGGCGCCCACGTAGCCAACAAAGAGCTGGTCATCCACCCGGAACTGTTGTGTGCGGTTGAGGTAAAAGGAAAGCGCACGTTTTGGGTCCAGACGGTGGAGCCTCTCTTCCTCTCTGGAAGGATGCGGAGGCGGAAAGAAGGTGGGCAAAGTGATGGCCTGCCCGATGTGGAAGGCGGTAACCACCTTTGGCAAGAAGGACGGACGCGTCCGAAGAACAACCTTGTCTGGATGGACAGACAGAAAGGGAGGTTTGCACGAAAGAGCCTGGAGCTCACTCACCCGCCGAGCGGAGGTGATGGCCACCAGAAAGGCTGTCTTCAGAGTGAGAAGACGAAGAGGACAGTTATGTAGAGGCTCAAAGGGAGCGCACATTAAAAAGGTAAGAACCAAGTTCAAGTCCCACTGAGGCATCACAAACGGAACAGGAGGGAAGAGGTGTGTAATGCCTTTAAGAAACCTGTTAACAACAGGGGACTTGAAAAGGGAGGGCTGATCAGGAAGCCTGAGGAAGGCCGATATTGCACAAAGATAGCCCTTGATGGTACCCAGGGCAGAACCCTGTCGGGCCAGAGAAAGAAAGAACAGAAGAACCTCAGAAAGAGGGGCAGAAAGGGGATTCACAGCCTTTGCTGTGCACCATGCCACAAACTTGTTCCACCTGCAGGCGTATACCACCTTAGTGGAGGGACGCCTGGCTGCCAGAATTACATCACAAACTTCGGGAGGCAAGTCGAAAGGAATCAACTGCCGCCGCTCAATCTCCACGCAAGGAGGTGGAGACTGGACAGGTTCGGGTGGAGGACCGTCCCCTGCTGCTGCGACAGAAGATCCTCCCGAAGAGGCAGACGGATCGGGGGATCGACGCTCATACTGAGTAGCTCGGGATACCAAACTCTTCGAGCCCAGTCCGGAGCCACAAGAATGACTTGGGCCCGGTCGCGCCGAATCTTCTTCAACACTCTGGGTAGAAGTGGTATGGTCGGAAAAGCATACAACAGACCGCAACTCCACTCGCGACGAAAAGCGTCGCCGAGCGAGTGCCGCCTTGGAAATTCCAACGCGCAGAACTGATGACATTGCGCGTTCTCTTCGGTGGCGAATAGATCTAACCAAGGCTCTCCCCACTGTAGAAAGAGTCCTTTCGCCACCTCCGAGTGAAGACGCCATTCGTGATCCATCATGCACCTGCGGCTGAGTTCGTCCGCACTGGCGTTCAGGGAACCCGCCAGGTGTTGAACCATCAGGAATATGCCCTGACGTTCCAGCCATGTCCAGAGACGCAGAGCCTCCTAACATAGGGTCCACGACCCCACCCCGCCTTGTTTGTTGCAGTACCACATGGCAGTGGTGTTGTCTGTGAACACCTGCACTACCTTCCCTTTGACAGAGGGAAGGAATGCCTTGAGTGCAAGTCAGATCGCCCGGAGCTCCAGAAGGTTGATATGGAGCCGGGACTCCGCCGGAGACCAGAGGCCTCTGATCTCCGCCTCTCCCATGTGACCGCCCCATCCCAGAAGGGACGCGTCCGTCACGACTGTGTGCTCTGGCTGGGGAAGGGAGAGGGATCTGCCCATGACCCATTGCCGGTTCGAGAGCCACCACTGCAACTGTCTTGCAGTCCCCTCTGAGATCTGGACGCAATCGGACAGGTTCCCCTGATGCTGCGCCCACTGGAACTTCAGGTCCCACTGCAGAGCCCGCATATGCCATCTGGCATGTTCGACCAGCAGGATGCAGGAGGCCATGAGGCCCAGCAGCCTCAGTGTCATCCGTACCGAAACCCAGGATAGAGGCTGAAAGATCGGAATCATAGCCTGAATATCCCGGACTCGCCGTTCGGGAGGATAGGCCCGAAACTGCGTTGTGTCCAGAACTGCTCCGATGAAAAGGAGCTGTGGAGAAGGAATCAGGTGCGACTTCGGCACGTTGATGGAGAACCCCAGCGAGTGCAGGAGTTCGGCCGTAGTCTGGAGGTGGGAGACGACTGCCTGGGACAAGCCCGCCTTCAGCAACCAGTCGTCAAGGTAGGGGAAGACCGGAACCCCTGCCCGGCGCAGATGAGCTGCGACCACCGCCATCACTTTCGTGAACACCCGAGGGGCGCTGGTAAGGCCAAAGGGGAGCACGGTGAACTGAAAATGCTCGAGGCCTACCGTGAACCGCAGGTAACGCCGGTGGGCCGGCAGGACGGGGATGTGAAAATATGCGTCCTGCAAGTCCAACGCTACCATCCAGTCTCCAGGGTGGAGGGCAGTCAAGACCTGAGCTAGGGTGAGCATCTTGAACTTCTCCTTCCGAAAGGAAGCGATTGACGTTCCGGAGGTCCAAGATAGGACGCATGTCCTCCTTGTCCTTTTTGGGCACCAGAAAGTAGTGGGAGTAACAACCACGCCCTACTTCTGGGGTCGAAACGCGCTCGATGGCCCCCTTGGCCAAGAGGGCCGCAACTTCCTTTTGAAGAAGTACTAAATTATCCCCGACATGCGGTGGTATTGAGGTGGCATGGCTGGGGGGGTAGTCTCGAAGGGGAGGGAGTAGCCCCTTCGGACAATGTCCAAAACCCACTTGTCCGATGTGATGGCACGCCAGTGGTGAAGGGTGATGGCGAACCCTGCCCCCCACTGGCGTGCTGTGGACCGGAAAGGATGGACTAGGAGGGCTTGGAGGCCGCGGACGGGGCAGAGGTGGTGGCCTGACCCGCACGCTGGTTACCCGGCCCGCCTCGGCGGGAGCCACGTCCTCGGCCACGCGTAGGCACCTGCTGCGCGGGCCGGTGGCTGGGCAGCGGACGTGACTGGGCGCCCCTTCCGTGGCCACGAAAGGGGCGAAAAGCAGACTGTTGCGGAGGGCGCACAGCAGAAAGGCCCAGGGACTTGGCTGTAGCCCGCGAGTCCTTAAAGCGCTCCAGCGCATGGTCTGCTTTGTTGCCGAAAAGGCCAACACCATCAAAGGGCATGTCCATAAGTGTGTTTTGGACATCACCCGAGAAACCAGTGGTCCTCAGCCAGGCGTGACGGCGCAGCGCCACTGTCGTTGCAAGCGATCTGCCTAGCGAGTCGGCGGTATCAAGGCCACATCGGATCGTATACTTCGCCGCATCTCTTCCTTCCGCAATGGCGTGGGAAAGCAGTGCCTGGGCCTCCTCAGGACACTGGGGCAGGACCTGCGCCACCGAATCCCACAAGGAGTGGGTATATCGGCCCAAAAGGCAAGTGGTCTTGACAGACCTCAAGCCAGCACTGGTGGAAGAAAAAACTTTCTTCCCAAATTGATCCAGTTTTTTGGATTCCTTATCCGGGGGAGCGGTAGGGAAGGCGCTTTGAGAGGCAGAGGCTTGGTCAACCAAGCTCTCAGGGGTGGGGTGTTGGGAAAAGAACAGGGGGTCGCCCGGAGCAGGGCGATGGCGTTGGGCTACGTTCCTATCCACAGGAGCCCCTGTGGTGGGCTTGGACCAGGTGCCCAAAAGAACGTCCGAAAGTGCGTCGTTGAACGGCAGCAGTGGCTCCGAGGAGGTAGCTGCCGGCTGAAGCACTTCCGTCAGGATGTTAGTCCTGACAGCCACAGTAGGTAACTTGAGGTGCAGAACCTCAGCTGCCCTACGCAACACTGTAGCAAAGTTTGCTCCCTCCTCCGTTGCTGTAAGGTCAACGGGCGTCGACCGGGGTTGCGGCAGCACCGGAGCCGGGACCGGGGCCGAGGCCGGAGCCGGGGCTGGTGTCGCTGGCGGCGTCGGGGCCGGAGCCGCCGGCGGAGCCGCAGGAGGAACCCCACTAGGGCCCGCGGGCGCACCGGGGGGACCTTGAGGCCCGAAGAGGCGGGCCATGGCCGACAGGAACTCCTGTATTTCGGCCGGAGTCGCCGCCGAACCCGGGTAGGGCGGGTAATGCGGCGGCGGCTCCACAGGCACTCCCGGAGCCGCGGGGACGGTGCCGTCGGGACCCTGAGCAGAGTCGCGCGACCGGCGAGGGGAAGTCGTCGAGCGATGACGCTTCTTCGACTTCTTGTGCTTCGACTTACCGGAGAGTGCGAAGACTTGGACCCCGAAGAACGATGAGGACTCCGCGACCGGCCCCTCGACCTCTCTCGTGACCGGGGCTTGGATTGGCGCGGAGCCGACTGCCGGACCTCGAGGAGCTTTCGAGACCGCTCTCGCAAAGCCTTCGGATGCAAGGCCCGACAGTCGGGGCACAACTTGGGGTCGTGGTCGCGCCCGAGGCAGTAGAGACAATCTTGATGCGGGTCCGTGATCGACATCATTCGACCACAGGCGTCACAGGGCTTGAAGCCGGGCATCCCTACTGACACCGTTGGAGTCGAACGACTCGAGAAAACAGTGACAAAAAGTTCAGTCAAAAAATGACTGGGGCACTGCTCTCTCCGGATCTGCGCTTACTGGCGCAGAAAAAGAAAGAACTGACGTCAGCGCGCATGGGCGGCGTCTAAGTACTGGCCGCGACATCATCCCGGCGATCCCGACGACGGACGCGGCCAACCTTTCATATTTGCCTGCTTGCATTTGTCTGAGGCAATACTGAAACTGAAAAGTAGTCACAGGTAATGTTATTTTGCCATGAATGAGCCATTCTGTAGCTGGTTTTTCTGCCATTGTGAATGGTAATTTTTCCAGTTTTTCAATGCTCAGCACTGTATACTTTGCTCCTCTTTGTGCCAGTTCGATCTGTTTATCAGTTAGATTGTATTCTGCAAACAGAGCTGACGTGTTGATAAAACGCCAAGGCACATAGCCCGCGCGCAAGGATTGCAGCGTCCAGCTTAATGATACAATAGAACGTAATTGAGATTGGCCTTGCTGTAACATCGCCAAATCTTGTTCCAGTATGTCGATAGCAGAGGATACAATGCCGACCAATGAATATATTCTGGAGGACAAAGTTGTTAACCCATTGTCGACCACAGTGAGTGTTTTCTCTAAATTAATACGATCAAGTTCACGTATTCGTTCTGCGGGCCTCCATCTGTGACACTTTCCATGCTTCATTATAGGCAGCATAAATGCCGGCATATATGAAACGTTTTTGACGCAAGAATTCCCTAAGGTCTGCGTCTTCTTTAAGTAAGGATAAGTGTTGTTTCACATCCTGTAGTGTAGATTTCTGAAGCCAATCGAGGCATAATTTTCCTACACTGTATGTTGTTACTACCCCCGGATGCTGTCTTTGGACGTATCTTGGGTCTGGCCTATGAATAGTAAAGCCCTGAGTTTTATTCAGGAATCTTTCCTGACAGTTGTTCGTGTCTGTGGGCCAGATCAACCATTTTTTCCAATCAGGATTAGATCTGTTGATTTGTAGTATATTGTCAACTGTCACCGCTGCCTGTGTATTATTATCACTGGCAGGTGTTGGTACAGAAGGTGTCTTCATCTCTTTGATCTTGCTAGTCCAAGACAAGATGTTTGTTGGACAGTTTCATTCAAAAACATTATTTGTTCAGGGATGATACAGGCTCTAAATAAAGCTTCTATTCCCTGCACTTGCCAATCTTTAGTACCCCGGACAGTTTTTGTGTCTATTGTGTCTTTCCATAAGTCGAAACCCTGTCTAGACAGTTGGGCAATAAATGCTGCAGAGTAAATCGGTTTCGTATTTGTTAACATACTTTTCCAGTCCTGTTTTGTTTACATTTTTATAGTAAAAAGTTTCTGGATCAGATGTATTGTACCCTGAAAAATATGGAAACTTGTTAGCAAATGTTTTTGAACTACCGTGTGGTGGTGTAGGACAATGCTCCCATTGGTTAAACAAAAACATTTCTAGGGCATGCAGATTTATGCAAATAATGATGACCATAGTGGTTATAGCAATACAGCTGTTCATAGTCTGATGAACCCTCTAAATATTCATTTTTAGAAAATGCAGCAGATTTTTCTAGGTCAAACATTATGTCGTTAACAGTCTCATAGTCCCAATCATCAGAATAGGTACTGGACGAAATGAGATCACTTAGTGAAATTTTAAACAAATGTGGAATGCTCAATTGTTCCGTCGGGCCAAAGATATCAAAATCTGTTTTGTCCCACACTATACCATCCTGTATAGGAACGGCTGTGATGTTCACTGTTGACAAGTCTCTTGCTTCACGATGGGAAGATTTATGAGGTTTCAAAAGTACGTTCACGTCTTTTCCTTCATTATTCACACGGATGTATCTGCCACTTATAAGCACGCTCACAGTTGTAACCAAAGCTAGCCAGAGCAGGAAAACAAATAGTCCAGATGTAATCCAGAGTTCAATCCATGGAGAAACCAAATAAGTCTTTTTCAGAAAGTGAAGAAAGTCTTGTACTTGCTGCTTGAATGTTAATGATGCTGGCGTCGTTTCAGGTTCACTCGGATCTTCTGAGAACGTATCAAAGTTAATGAAATAGCCAGAAGCAGTTCTGTCAATTGTTGGAATTGCATCAGGATTTGTAGAAATCGCTGGAACCAGTTGATCACTTGCTACATTGGTGTAGACAGCTGTATTTGGATGAACTGTTACTTGATTTTCAAGAGGGATGAGTTCCATTGCATTGTTGCTTAGTCCTTCATCTGTTACTGCTGAAGTCCCAATGGTCATCAGTCTTTCAGTCTGAACCTCTTGGATAGTAGCGAGAGGAGTGCGTCTGCTACTAGGTCGGAGTCCACGAGGCCTACTATTTAGTATTGGCCACATACTGTGGTTTGATGAGGTCGATGGACACAAATCTTTTCTCCTTTCTTCCAGCAAGGGGCGGCAGAAGTACCGTTCTTGTTCCTTGAACTGCTAGGACGGGTACTGGTTGTCTGTAAGAAGGTCCAAATTCCTTCTTGTTCGCAATCTTTTCTCTGACTAGATCCCCAACTTTTGGAATCCAGACAGGCCTTGCTGGGACCGCCGGTTTTTCCCCAGTGGTGGTTGGCTGTAGGAATACGTTGCTTTGTTTCGTTCTGAACTCATTCAGTTCCTGTAAAACAGCAAAACGATCTTTGATATCAAACGTTTTACTTTCCACCACTGTGCCTACGTCATCGAGATCTGGTACCCACATTCTTGTCCCAAATAGGACCTCATATGGAGTGACCCCCCCCTAGAGAACTTCTTGGCAGATTGTTTAATGAGCGTTGGACCCCATAAAGATGTTTGACCCACCCATCACCCGAACCTAATACCCTAGCTGTTATAGACTGCTTTATGTCCCGGTTTTTCCTTTCCACAACCGAATTTCCCTCAGGATGGAATGGAGAGGAGTACCGCAATGCAACGCCCAGACTGGCCATGGCTTCTTTGTAAGCCCGAGAACTAAACGCAGGGCCCTGGTCAGAATGTAGCGTGCCTATTGCGTATGTGCCGATAAAGACTCGCAAATCTTTTATAACAGTTCGAGCGTCAGCCGAGCGCTGAGGCCATATCCATAGGAACCTAGATTCAGAATTTGTGGGATTGCATTTGTCCAGAAGGACGCATGCGTGTAGATAGTCTAATGCTGTCTAACAGTGGTGTCTGTCCTGGGCAGCTACATGTGTAGCATGGTGTCTGGTGGCTTTCTCGCTGTAATTTACAGTCTTAGCAGTTATTGATGAATATGTGAATTTCTGTATTCATTCCAGGCCACCAGTACATCTCTTTTAACGTCAAAATTGTTTTAGAGATCCCTTGATGTGACAGACCCTCCCCCAAATGTGTTTCATAAATCAAAGCCGCTCTACGTTCCATGTTTGGAATTACCCTATCCCCCACTCCAGGGATTCGAGCAAAAGGAACGTTGTTTGCATCAATTACATAAGAGTACTTGAGTGGAAACTTTTTGGGTAACGCTGCACTGCTGCCCTTGCTTGAAGCATTGACAGCCAACATTATCTCACCGTCTATTTTTGTTTTTGAACGAGTGATTGCAGCTACGGAAGCCGTCTGAACAGCCCACTTCGCGGCTTCGTCAGCCAATGAATTCCCTGCAACGTGAACGCCATCACGTTGATGACTCAGTGTGTGGATCACGTGAGCCTTTGGTAGTTCGTTTTTCAACTGAACTACTTCTTCCCAAAGCGTTTTATGCTTTATTGTGCCACCTTTCGCATCTTTGAAACCATTTTCAAGCCAGTTTTGTATATATTCATTATACGACTGAACACAGTAAAAGGAATCACACACTATCAGTGTGGGGAATTCTCGATCTGTACTCTCAAGTGCCAGTTTGAATGATTGTAGTTCAGCTCGCTGAGCTGTACAATCTCCTAGAGATTGAGTTTTTGTGACCATAGGTCTGAAGATGCCATCTCGCATGCGACCTTTAACGATTGCACACGCTGCACTGTAAGTTTGCTTACTCCCTGTTGCGGGCTGTGCGGATCCGTCAGTGTAAATTATGAATTCGTACTGATCGAGAGGCAGAATTTCAGTGGGCAGAGGACATTCTTGTTCATATTGCAGGAATGCTTGTGTTTTTAAATCAGGATCAAAAACATATTCAACATCTGTTGCAGCAAGAGAATTAACCCACTGTATCCATCTTGAATGTAATGCTTTAGCATTTGGAATGCTTGCTTTTGTGACCGCTTCTAAAGCCGGTACTGGGGTTACGACAATAATGCGTTTCCCTTGGGCTAGGGCTCTTTCTTTTGCTACAGCGGTTTGAACTGCTGTCAGAATTTTTTCAGTTGAAGTGAAGCGCATTTCCACTTGTGAGTACAAATGAGATTTGTATGCGATTGGTATTTTCTCACCCTCACTGAAGGTTAAGTAGGTGAATCCGCATTGACCCGAAATTATTCGGATCACTAAGTTGCGTTGACTTACGCGTGTTTGTAAGTGATTTGTTGCCAACATGTTAGCCTGTAGTGAACGCAAGAGTTCTGTGTGTTCTTGTGTCCAATTCTTGATTGAAAAATCAGGTTTGATTAATGCGTAGAGAGGTTTAACCCTTTCTGCGTAGTTTAGTATGTATGTTCTTCCAAAATTTAGGAAACCCAGGATGGATTGTAAGTTTTTTTAGCGTTTTTGGAGGTTGGAGCAGCGAACACTTTTCTAAAAAGTTAGCTGCCAAGCTCTTGCCTTCACTTGAAAGCTCATATCCTAGAAATAGGACATTGAGATGGGCAATTCTGGACTTTTTAAAGTTGAATTTGTAGCCCTCAGAGGCGAAGCCCAGTATAATGGTGCTTACCCTGTTCAAGTGTTTGTCCAGGTCATCGTCCGACAGATAGATGTCATCGACATAGGACAATGCCTCATTGTCATAAATTTGTAGTAACTCCATTACCCTCGCTCAGAATAAACCTGGGCTGTTCTTGAACCCTTGTGGGAGTCGACAAAAGTGACGCTGGGACCCCATTATGGAGAATGCTGTTAAGTACCTGCTTTCAGGTGCTATGTTTTGACAAAAGAAACCATTTGAGATGTCTAATGTGGTTTTATATTTTACGCACAATGTTATTCATTAATGCTGTGCTATGTGCATTTTGCACTGCAAATGTTTTACAACAAGTGTTTAAGTGTCTGTAATCCAAAACTAGACGATAGGTGTTGTCTGGTTTGGAGACAGGAAACAAAGGATTGTTCATTGAGGAGGTGCATGTTTCAATCACCCCTTGGTATTCAAGTTGATCTAAGATCTCCCTGACCTGTTTTTTAGCTTCTTGCTTTATTGGGTACTGCCTTTGTGCAGTCAGTTCATGTTTCAGATGTATTTTATGGTGAGGTGAGTCCTCATCCCATCCTACATGATTTTTATATAATGGTGGGGCCTGGGCTACCGCCCATTTCCTGGCATATGTGTATTTTAAGGGTATTGGAATATGGTTGGAGAAGGCAGGCATAATAATGTCCTCGCCGTGTGGGCACTCCCTGACAAATTGTGGTGGCCAGTCTTTTTCTGCTAGAAGTATGTCATAGCCCCTTGAAAGTTTTTCCCAAAAGAGTGCTTTCACCCGTCTAGGTTTGTCTCCCTCCATCCGGAGTGTTATTTCATATAACTTTTGTGGAATACTAACCCTGGTGTCTACAGTCTCAACTGTAATGTACTCATTCAAGTCCACTATCTCCAGAAGTTCCTTCAGGTTCTGGCGAGCTATTGTGACTTCTGCTGCACTGTCCAGCATTGTCTGAGCCCATTCTCCGTTCTTGAGTTGTGTTCTCAGTATTCTCGGCATGTCTGATCTTTAGACCTGCTACTTTCTTTTTGGAGAATTGAGGTTTTGTTTTGCTTTTTGTAGCGTGTTTTTCTTCTTTGGATTTCACACGTTCTTCTCTATGTTCTGATCGTCCTCTTCTTTCCGAAGTCTGTGATGAGATCTGAAAGGGACGAGAGGAACGTGTATCAGTATCTTGATACCCGTCAGGTTTTCTCAAATTATCCCTATTCCTGAGGTTATACCTCCTTTCAGAGGGCTCCTTTTGAGGAGACCTACCTCGGGATTGAGAACGTTTTTCGTTTGAATGTTGTTTATTAGTCTCCCACTTCTTTTAGAAGATGTAGGAGTTTGTTTAATAGAGTCCTTCTCAGGACTTTCAGATAGTTTCGGCTTCACTGGTCTTCCACCCAAACTATCTCTGCCTAATTCTGCATAAGATTGTTCAATTATTCTGGGTAGCTCAGTTTGATGTTCTGTAACATCGAATTCCCTTAATCGTTGGCGGATCGCCACTGCTGCTGCCTCCCCTTTAATATTAGATAATATTATTGTTGAGACCTGGTCGAAATTTTGCAGTAATTTCATACCTAAATTTAGAGCAGGCTCTGCCCCATATTCATTTTGAATTTGTTTCAGGACATCTGGTATTACCGCAATTGACGGAATGCCATGTGTTTTAGTATAGATGGCAGCAAAGACTGAGCCCCAAGTGGTGCAGTCTTCCAGTTGTGGTGTGATCCCCATTGGTAAACTGATTGTTAGTATTCTGTGTTTCTCATACGGGCTAGTATTTGGAAATACTGCTTCGATTTGAGTAATTTTTTGAGCTATCCAGAATGGAATTTGCTCACGTTTTGTGGGCATTTTACCCATGACTGCGTTTAGAGTCTGTGGTGTAATTTTTAGTGTATTCCCCTGTTGGGGAGTTTGATTTGGAAGTGTCAATGGTTGTTGGACTGTGAAAGTCTGCATGACATATTGGACCAATTGTCTGTAGATTTTTATTAACTCTGTGAGTTGAGTAAGTAATTCCTCGTTTGACATTTCTTCAATGTCAGGATGAGGTGTGTAGCCGGCTAGAATTGGCCATGTTGCTCCTGGTCTACCTAGTGGACTGAGCCTGGTAATGTTTCTGTGATGTTTTAGGGCGCCTTTAAACCAGAGCTGATGCTCCTGGTATGTTAATGGAATTTCAATATCCTCGAAAGGAATATATTCCTCTGGTGGATCATCTTCTTTGTAGAAGTGAAACGTGTGTGTTACTGAATTTGATTCAGGAAATATTACCCATGAATAGAATACCTCTGTCTGAAAGGATTCGTGTGCCTCTATCACGAAAACTGCTCTACCGCCTCTTGGTGGTAGGCCATAGTTTTATGAGTTTTAGAGTGATGGCTCTTCTTAAGTTTTGAGGGATGTCTATAACACCCTCCTCGGTTTCAATAAAACCTGTGATGTTGTAAGCTGTTGCAGCTGGCTGATCCGCAGCTCCACCGTTTCCAGTCTCAGTGTCGGAGTCAGGCATTTTGTTGTTTGAAAAATGTAGAACAAGTTTCAAGGAAACAAAGATAAGGTGCACAATATTTTGGAACAATGTATCCTTCAACGTTGAGCAAACCAAACAGCTAATATATAGGGTGTTTCCCTATGTAGCCGTGGCGGATACTTAACCCTGCCCACTCCAGACGTCTTTTGGAGTATATGGGTAGGGGTCTCTGAGAGAAAAAGGCACGGCTGAGTTACTCAGTATCTAGCGTTAAATTACCGCCTTACCAAACGTTGGGCGCCATGTAGTGTAGCTCCTATTTCCCTAATAGGCTCTGCGCATTGGAATAATATACTCTATAGGCTTGACATAGGACTGAGGTCAGTATGTCCCTATCGAGTATATTAAACTTAATTACTTGTGCCAGCTAGCTCAGAGGCCACTAGAAACTCCTTGACAACAAGAAGGGAGTAGTTTCTGGCAGCCGCAAAACATGACAACTTTGTTTCCCTTTAGAATCAGAACGTGTCCCAGAGTCGTAGAAACAATAGATAACTATTTCACTCAGCTCAATCGTGCATACTTAGTTTTCCTCAAAGTTACACAGAAAGAATAGACGGGCGTTTCAATAAAAAATTTATTGAACAGTCTTGTTTCTCGTATAAGTAATATGTGCTGTTATGATCACAAGACAGTATGCGAGATAAATAATGTACAGCGTAAGCAGTAGAAATAAATAGTACTGCGATAGCATTATCTTTAGCAGATATTCATTTACATAAATAACAGACTAAAAATGCGAGTACTCCTACGATGCGTTTCTAAGCTAGTTCTACCCCAATGTACCTAACCTAACCTAGGTGTAGGGAGAGGTATGAAGTAGGTGAAGTATTCTTTACTATGGTATACTAAGAGTATGTTAAGTCTAGTATGCCTAGTATGCCAAGAGTCCCTCTAGGTTCTAGTCAGCTCCATACCTTAAGAATGAGAGGTAGGAATCTCTTGCCAGACTCGAACTCCAACACCCCGCAAGGGAAGTCAGATCACTGGAAGCTGGATTCTCTGCGTGCAGGGATGACAGCGACTTCTCAGTGCGTCAGGCCGGGAAACGGGCTCCTCTGAAGTCGAGGTCTCCTCTAGTTTACAAGGGCTAGGGAAGGTATATTTATACCTGAGAGGTACCTCAGAATGTTAGCATTGACGTGAATCGGACAGCGGAAGACGTCATGAATGAACCCCTAAGGTATAGCGGTTCATGCATAATAGATGAGTCCTTGAAGAAATCAATAATCCTGTGCTAGGGAAACTCCCGAAGCCTAAGGGTCTGTTCTTCAAGAACTCGTTGTGACGTTAGGGTGGACGGATGTCGGAGACCATGCCTGTATTTGGAGTGCACGGTTTAATGCCTAAATAAGGACTGGGATTTTATGCCTATATAAGGGCAGGGCGAATTGTGCCTATATAAGGACATGATACAGGAAAAACCTATATACGGACACCCTAAGAGGAATACAACAAAACCAAGGCAAGACGTTTGTTGCACAGTGTCATTCAAAAACATTATTTGCTGAGGGATGATACATGCTCTAAACAAAGCTTCTATCCCCTGTACTTGCCAATCTTTAGAACCCCAGACAGATTTTGTGTCTATTGTGTCTTTCCATAAATCGAATCCATGTCTAGACAGTTGGGAAATAAATGCTGCTGATTAAATCTGTTTTGTATTTGTTAAAATAATTTTCTGTCCTGTTTACATTTTTATAGTAAAATGTTTCCGGATCAGATGTATTGTACCCTGAGAAATAGGGAAACTTTTTAGCAAACGTTTTTGAACTACCTTTTGGTGGTGTAGGACAATGCTCCCATTGGTTAAACAAACACATTTCTAGGTGTTGCAGATTTATGCAAAAAATGATGACCATACTGGTTATAGCAATACCGCTGTTTATAGTCTGATGAACCCTCTAAATATTCATTGTTAGAAAATGCAGCAGACCTTTCTAGATCAAACATCATATCATTTACAGTTTCAAAGTCCCAATCATCAGAATAGGTACTGGACGAAATAAAATCACAATGAAATTTTAAATAAATGTGGAATGTTTAAAAGTTCCATAGGACCGAAGATATCGAAATCAGTTTTGTCCCACACTATGCCATCTTGTATAGGAACGGCTGTGATGTTCACTGCTGATAAGTCTCTTGCTTCACGATGGGATGATTTGTGTGGTTTCAAAAGTTCACATTTTTACTTTCAATATCCAAACGGATGTATCTGCCATTTATAAGCACACTGATAGTCATAACCAAAGCTAGCCAAAGCAGAAAGAAAAATATTCCAGAAATAATCCACAGTTCAATCCATGGTGAAACCAGATAAGTCTTTTTCAGAAAATGAAAAAAGTCTTGTACTTGCTGTTTGAAAGTTAATGATGCTGGCGTCGTTTCAGGCTCACTCGGATCCTCAGAAAACGTATCAAAGTTAATGAAATAGCCAGAAGCAGTTTGGTCAATTGTTGGAATTGCATCAGGATTTGTCGAAATCGCTGGAACCAGTTGATCACTTGTTACATTGGTGTAGACAGGTGTATTTGGACGAACTGTTACTTGAGTTTCAAGAGGGATGAGTTCCATAGCATTGTTGCTTAGTCCTTCATCTGTTACTGCTGAATTCTCGATGGTTATGAGTCTTTCAGTCTGAACCTCTTGGATAGCATCAAGAGGAGTGCGTGTGCTACTAGGTCGGAGTCCACGAGGCCTACTATTTAGTATTGGCCACATACTGTGGTTTGATGAGGTCGATTGACACAAATCTTTTCTCCCTTTTTCCAGCAAGGGGCGGCAGAAGTACTGTTCTTGTTCCTTGAACGGCTAGGACAGGTACTGGTTGTCTGTAAGAAGGTCCAAATTCCTTCTTGTCCGCAATCTTCTCTCTGACTAGATCCCCAACTTTTGGGATCCAGACAGGCCTTGCTGGGACTGCCGGTTTTTCCCCAGTGGTGGTTGGCTTCAGGAATACGTTGCTTTGTTTCGATCTTAGTTCATTTAGATCCTGTAAAACAGCCAAACGATCTTTGATATCAAAGGGTTTATTTTCCACCACTGTGCCTTTACATTCGAGATCAGGAACCCACATTCTCGTCCCAAATAGGACCTCATATGGAGTGACCCCTCCTAGAGAACTTCTTGGCAAATTATTTAATGAGCGTTGGACTCCATAAAGATGTTTGACCCATCCATCACCCGGTTTTTCCTTTCCACAACAGAATTTCCCTCAGGATGAAACGGAGAGGAGTACCGCAATGCAACGCCCAAACTGGCCATGGCTTCTTTGTAAGCCCGAGAGCTAAACGCAGGGCCCTGGTCAGAATGTAGCGTGCCTATTGCGTATGTGCCGATAAAGACTCGCAAATCTTTTATAACAGTTCGAGCGTCAGCCGAGCGCTGAGGCCATATCCATAGGAACCTTGAGCACGAATCCACTGCGACCATTATATATTTATAGTTACCGTCCCTTTGCAAGGGACCGCAGTGGTCCAGGTAAACACAAGCTAATGGTTTGTCTGAAATTAACAGGGGTGTCTGCGCAGGACATTTCACTGTGGAGACTTTCATCTGTTGGCATATTTCACATTCCAAAACATAGTTTTTGGTCTGTTTCCTAATGCCTGGCCACCAATATCTTTGTTTCAGTAAAGATACTGTTGCAGAAATACCTGCATGGGTAGAGGCTATCCCTTCATGTGCTGCTAGGATTAGTCCTAATCTACGTTCCTTGTTTGGAATTACCATATCCCCCACTCCAGGGATTCGAGCAAAAGGAACGTTGTTCGCATCAATTACATAAGAGTACTTGAGTGGAAACTTTTTGGTAACGCTGCACCACTGCCTTTGCTTGAAGCATTGACAGCCAACAATATCTCACTGTCTATTCTCGTTTTTGAACGAGTGATCGCAGCTACGGAAGCCGCTTGGACAGCCCCTTTGCGGCTTCGTCAGCCAATGAATTCCCTGCAACGTGAACGCCATCACGTTGATGACTCAGCGTGTGTATCACGTGAGCCTTTGGTAGTTCGTTTTTAACTGAACTACTTGTTCCCAAAGCGTTTTATGCTTTATTGTGCCACTTTTTGCATCTTTGAACCCATTTTCAAGCCAATTTTGTATATATTCATTATACGACTGAACACAGTAAAAGAATCGCACACTATCAGTGTGGGGAATTCGCGATCTGTACTTTCAAGTGCCAGTTTGAATGCTTGTATTCAGCTCGCTGAGCTGTATAATCTCCTAGAGATTGAGTTTTAGTGACCATTGGTCTGAAGTTACCATCTCGCATGCGACCTTTAACGATTGCGCATGCTGCACTGTAAGCTTGCTTACTCCCTGTAGCGGGTTGTGCGGGTCCGCCAGTGTAAATTATGAATTCGTACTGATCGAGAGGCAGAATTTCACTGGGCAGAGGAAATTCATGTTCATATTGCAGGAACGCTTGTGTTTTTAAATCAGGATCAAAAACATATTCAACATCCGTTGCAGCAAGAGAGTTAACCCATTGTATCCATCTAGGATGTAAATCTTTTGCATTTGGAATGCTCGCTTTTGTGACCGCTTCTAAAGCTGGTACTGGGGTTACGACAATAATGCGTTTCTCTTGAGCTAGGGCTCTTTCTTTTGCTACAGCGGTTTGAACTGCTTTAAGTATTTTTTCTGTTGAAGTGAAGCGCATTTCTGCTTGTGTATACAAATGAGATTTGTATGCTATTGGTACTTTTTCACCCTCATTAAATGTTAAGTAGGTGAATCCGCATTGACCCGAAATTATTCGGATCACTAAGTTGCGTTTACTTACGCGTGTTTGTAAGTGATTTGTAGCTAACATGTTAGCTTGGAGTGAACGCAAGATTTCTGTGTGTTCTTGCGTCCAATTTTTGATTGAAAAATCAGGTTTGATTAATGCGTAGAGAGGTTTTAACCCTTTCTGCGTAATTTAGAATGTACGTTCTTCCAAAATTTAGGAAACCCAGGATGGATTGTAAATTTTTCAGCGTTTTTGGAGGTTGGAGCAGCGCACACTTTTCTAAAAAGTTAGCTGCCAAGCTCTTGCCTTCACTTGAAAGCTCATATCCTAGAAAAGGACATTGAGATGGGCAATTCTGGATTTTTTTAAGTTGAATTTATAGCCCTCAGAGGCGAAGCCCAATATAATGGTACTCACCCTGTTCAAGTGCCTATCCAGGTCATTGTCTGTCAGATAGATATCATCGACATATGACAATGCCTCATTATCATAAATTTGTAGTAACTCTGTTACCCTTGCTGAGAACAACCCCGGGCTGTTCTTGAACCCTTGTGGGAGTCGACAAAATTGACGCTGGGTCCCCATTATTGAGAAAGCCGTTAAGTACCTGCTTTCAGGTGCTATGTTTTGACAAAAGAAACCATTTGAAATGTCGAATGTGGTTTTATATTTTTGCGCACAATGTTATTCATTAATGCTGTACTATGTGCATTTTGCACTGCAAATGTTTTTGAACAAGTGTTTAAGTGTCTGTAATCCAAAACTAGACGATATGTATGGTCTGGTTTGGATACAGGAAACAAAGGATTGTTCATTGAGGAGGTGCATGTTTCAATCACCCCTTGGTATTCAAGTTGATCTAAGATCTCCCTGACCTGTTTTTTAGCTTCTTGCTTTATTGGGTACTGCCTTTGTGCATAGGTTCATATTTTAGATGTATTTTGTGGTGAGGTGAGTCCTCATCCCATCCTACATGATTTTTATATAATGCTGGAGCCTGGGCTACTGCCCATTTCCTGGCATAAGTATATTTTAGGTGAATTGGAATATGGTTGGAGAAGGCAGGCATAATAATGTCCTCACCATGTGGGCACTCCCTGACAAATTGTGGTGGCCAGTCTTTTTCTGCTAGAAGTAGATCATAACCCCTTGAAAGTTTCTCCCAAAAGAGTGTTTTCACCTTTCTTGGTATGTCTCCCTCCATTCGGAGTGTTATTTCATATAACTTTTGTGGAGTACTAACCCTGGTGTCTACAGTCTCTACTGTGATGTACTCATTCAAGTCCACTATCTCCAGAAGTTCCTTCAGGTTCTGGCGAGCTATTGTGCCTTCTGCCGCACTGTCCAGCATTGTCTGAGCCCATTCTCCGTTCTTGAGTTGTGTTCTCAGTATCCTCGGCATGTATGATCTTCAGACCTGCTACCTTCTTTTTTGAAAATTGAGGTTTTTATTTATTTTTCTGAACGTGTTTGTCGTCTTTGGATTTCACGCGTTCTTCTCTATGTTCTGACCGTCCTCTTCTTTCTGATGTCTGTGACGATATCTGAAAGGTACGAGAGGAATGTGTATCAGTGTCTTGATACCGGTCAGGTTTTCTTAAATTATCCTTATTCCTGAGGCTATACCTCCTTTCAGAGTGCTCCTTTTGCGGAGACCTACTTCGGGATTGAAAACGTTTCTCGTTTGAATCTTGTTTATTAGTTTCCCACTTCTTTTAGAAGATGTAGGAGTTTGTTTAATAGAGTCCTTTTCAGGATTCTCAGATAGTTTTGGCTTCAATGGTCTTCCACCCAAACTATCTCTGCCTAATTCTGCATATGATTGTTCTATTATTCTGGGTAGTTCTGTTTGATGTTCTGTTACATCAAATTCCCTTAATCGTTTGTGGATCGCCACTGATGCTGCCTCCCCTTTAATATTAGATAATATTATTGTTGAGACCTGGTCGAAATTTTTCAGTAATTTCATACCCAAAATTAGAGCAGGCTCTGCCCCGTATTAGTTTTGAATTTGTTTCAGGACATCAGGTATTACTGCAATTGATGGAATACCATGTGTTTTAGTATAGATGGCAGCAAAGACTGAGCCCCAAGTGGTGCAGTCTTCCAGTTGTGGTGTGATCCCCATTAGTAAACAGATTGTTAGGATTCTGTGTTTCTCATAAGGGCTAGTATTTGGAAATACTGCTTCGATTGGAGTAATTTTTTGAGCTATCCAGAATGGAATTTGCTCACGTTTTGTGGGCATTTTACCCATGACTGCGTATAAAGTCTGTGGTGTAATTTTTAGTGTATTCCCCTGTTGAGGGGTTTGATTTGGAATGGTCAATGGTGGTTGGACTGTGAAAGTCCGCATCACATATTGGACCAATTGTCTGTAAATTTTTATTAACTCTGTAAGTTGAGTAAGTAATTCCTCGTCTGACATTATATCGAGGTCAGGATGAGGAGTGTAGCCGGCTAGAATCGGCCATTTTGCTCCTGGTCTACCTAGTGGACAGAGCCTGGAAATGTTTTTGTGATGTTTTAGGGCGCCTTTAAACCAGAGCTGATGCTCCTGGTATGTTAGTGGAATTTCAATATCCTCGAAAGGAATATATTCCTCAGGTGGTTCATCTTCTTTGTAGAAGTGAAACAGTCTGGTTAGTGGATTTGATTCTGGGAATACTATCCATGAATAGAATACCTCTGTCTGAAAGGATTCGTGTGCCTCTATCACGAAAACTGCTCTACCCCCTCTTGGTGGTAGGCCGTGTTTTATAAGTTTTAGAGTGATGGCTCTTCTTAAGTTTGGGTGGAGGTCTATAACACCCTCCTCGGTTTCATTTAAACCTGTAAAGTTAAAAGCTGTTACGACTGGTTCAGCCGCAGCTACACCGTTCCCGGTGGCATTGTCCCCGTGTTCGGACATTTGTTTTTTGAAAAATGTAGAACAAGTTTCAAGGAAACAAAAGATAAGGTGCACAATATTTTGGAACACTGTATCCTTCAACGTTGAACAAACCAAACAGCTAATATATAGGGTTTTTGTCCTATTTAGCTTTGGCGGATATTTAACCCTACCCACTCCAGACGTCTTATGGAGTATGTGAGTAGGGGTCTCAGAGAAAAGCACGACTGAGTTACTCAGTATCTAGCGTTAAATTACTGCCTTACCAAACTGTTGGGCGCCATGTAGTGTAGTTCCTATTTCCCTAATAGGCTCTGCGCATTGGAATAATATACCCTATAGGCTTGACATAGGACTGAGGTCGGTATGTCCCTATCGAGTATATTAAACTTAATTACTTTGTGCCAGCTAGCTCAGAGGCCACTAGAAACTCCTTGAGAACAAGAAGGGAGTAGTTTCTGGCAACCGCATAAACATGACTACTTTGTTTCCCTTTAGAATCGGAACACGTCTCAGAATCGTGGAAACAATAGATAACAGTTTCACTCAGCTAATCGTGCATGCTTAGTTTCCTCAGAGTTACACAGAAAGAATAGACGGGCGTTTCAATAAAAAGGTTTTATTGAACAGTTTTGTTTCTCGTGTAAGAGATATGCGCTGTTATGATCACAAGACAGTATGCAAGATATATAATGTACAGCGTAAGCAGTAGAAATAAATAATACTGCGCTAGCATTATCTTTTAGCATATACTCACGTACATAAATAACATGAGCTAAAAATGCGAGTACTCATACGATGCGTCTCTAAGCTAGTTCTACCCCAATGTACCTAGTCTAGGTGTAGGGCAAGGTAAGAAGTAGGCGAAAAGTATTCTCTAGTATGGTATACTAAGAGTATGTTAAGTCTAGTATGCCAAGAGTCCCTCTAGGTTCTAGTCAGCTCCATACCTTGAGAATGAGAGAGGTGGGAATCTCTTTCCGGACTCGAACTCTAACACCCCGCGAAGGGAGTCAGATCACTGGAAGCTGGATTCTCTGCGAGCAGGGATGACAGCGTCTTCTCAGTGCGTCTGGCCGGGATACGGGCTCCTCTGAAGTCGAGGTCTCCTCTAACTTGCTTTGGCAAGGGAAGGTATATTTATACCTGGTAGGTACTTTGGAATGTTAACATTGACGTGAAGTCGGACAGAGGAAGACGACAGGAATGAACCCTTAAGGTATAGCGGTTCATGTATAATAGATGAGTTCTTGGAGAAATCAATAATCCTGTGCTAGGGGAACTCCCAAGAGCTTAAGGGTCTGGTTTCTAAGAACTCGTTGTGACGTTAGGGTGGACGCATGTCGGTGACCATGCCTGTATTTGGAGTGCACGGCTAATGCCTAAATAAGGACTGGGATTCTATGCCTATATAAGGGCAATGCGAATTGTGCCTATATAAGGACATGTTTCAGGAAAACCTATATACGGACACCTAAAGCGGAATACAACAACACAATGGTGTTTCTAAGTGCATCTGTGGGGTCTTCTCTGAGACGTTTGCAATTCCTCTCATCACTGAGGAGTCGTTGGCATTCGTCGGTGTAGTCCGTCTTGTTTTGAATTACTATGCCTCCCCCCTTGTCTGCAGGTTTGATGACAATGTTGGGGTTGCTCTGTAGGTTGCGTACGGCTTCCCTGTCTTTGGCAGTGAAGTTGTTATAAGTTCTTGGTCGTTGTATCTCCTCTATCTGATTGTAGACTGCCTGCTCAAACGTCGCTATTTCTCCAGGGAGGCAGGAAGGGGGGGGGAAGGAATGAGGACTTCAATTTTAGGCCTGTCTCATTGGTGGTAGGTGCTGGTTCCTTGGGTGTTTGTTGTGAAAAGAAAGCTTTGAGCTTTAATTTCCGGATAAATTCAGCCAGCTCTGTATGTAACTGGAATTTATCCAGGCGTGTCGTGGCGACAAAGGAGAGGCCCTTGTTGAGGACATGCTCCTCCGAAGGTGTTAGAGGGGTCGTGGATAAGTTAAATACCAGGGAGGGTGTCTGGCGGTTGCTGTCTGTTAGCGTAGTCCGCTCTGGCCTGGTTGTGGTTTTTTGGATTTGCTCCGTGTGTTCGCATCCACCGGGCCTGCTTCCTCTGCCCAGTGTACCCACTGTTGGTCTCTTCTCCTTCCTCTTGATCTCTGTCCCCTCCCTAAAAAAGGAGGTGGTCTTTGGTTTTGCGGGAAGTAGTTCTGGGGTCCTGGGTGGTACAGGGGATGCAATCCTAGGAAGGGGTTCTGGTTGAACATGGAGGGCAGATAATTATGGCCCTGTTGGGGATACGTATCCCAAGGTTGTTGCCAACTTGGTGCTCTTCCTCTGCCTTTTGTTCTGTGTGTACTCCCAGTGCTGGAACCGCTGGAGAGAGATGTGTCATCCCCTGAGGTCTCCGATGATGTATCTTGCTTGTTGGGTGCGGTGTAGTTGTCATCGGCATAGGGATAGACCCTGGTGTAAGAGAACCTCTTGAGATCCTTCTGAAATTTTGTGATCTTGGACTGGGTCAGGTATTCTTTATATTACGTCATTTCTTTGTTGGTCTCATCCAACTTCTTTTTAAACGACGTGATGGTCGTCTTGAAGTGGTTTTCTGTAGCCTGAATCTCAATGAGCATGGCGTCTGACAGTCTCTTAGCAGTTTTTATTATTAAGACTAGCCAGTCTCTTGTGCAATGCCACGCTATTTGTGCCCAGTCCTTCCTGAAGGAGGCATCCTCCAGGAAGATCCTGGGGGCATTCGTCACAAGCAGGCCTTTGGGAGCTGTATTGCTATGTAGATATTCTGTCAGGATCACACCATGGAGAATGGTGCGAATCCGGTTCCGTTTTTGCTCAGTCAGTTTGTCCCAATCGGTGGTTTGGGCAATGGTCTGGGATATATTGAAGTCTGCCAGTAAGGGGGGGCCCTAAAGGATTTCGTTAATGTCATCCTCAGTGAAGGTCAGGCCGGGATTCTCCACCATTGTGATGGGCGGATGTGTTCTTGTGATTTGCACTCTCACAGCTGTGCGCTGCCTATAATGATATGTATCAAGCAAGAGAGAGGAAAAAGTGTGCTAGTTCACTTCCCCTATTAGTGTAAGCAAATATCAATGGGAACTAGCTGTTTGGGAAGCTCTGTGTTTATGTTTCGGGAAAAAAAAAACATTTGTTTTTTATGAAGACCCTCACCCACCAACCTAGTTGGTGGCATGCTTCATCATCGGGTCCCACCCAAGGTGCCGAATGCACCTCGCGTGTGCTTCAACGCCTGATTACAGCGGAGCGGGTTATGTGCAGTGAGTGTGCAGTGAAAGTGGAAAGCGTGCGAGTTAAAAACTGTCCAAAGAGTCACAGGAATTGGAGAAATTTAATAATGGGCCCATGGCAGTATTAAAAACAGAAAGGTGGATATATGTGGAGGTAAATTATGTCTCCAATATCCTGTGCGGTCTACATGTTTCAGTCAGATCTCAGAATTGTGCTGGCTTTCGTCAGGACCTATGCGAGTGAGAAACTAGTGATGGTCAAAAAATATATATATTATGTATTTAGACCAAATGTGTCGCACATGCTAAGGTGCGGTAACTGGAAGAGGAGGTATCCCTCTAATAGCTCAGTACCTGTTGGGAAGGAAATCGCCAAACAAAAACACACAAACACAAACATTTAGAAAGTGCAAGCTTCATTTTCCACAGTAATCATGTGACTAAGTAAACGTCGTGTCCGTACACTATGCGAATAAATGAGCAGTAGTGAAAAGGATCGTGACGCTTGCGGAAATGTGGCTGTTTATTCATGCCGTATTATGCGCTACTGTGTTGTAGTTCAATAGCGTCAGGAAGACAACCTGCTTCAAATTAGAGTGGCGAGTGCTACAGTAAAAAAGGTTTGCTTACTCTGAAATTTTCAGAATGAGCCCCATGAATCCCGTGGGGGGGCCGGACCTGTAGTCACACTATGTGTGTGGAGGGAGAGAAAACGAAAAAGGTTGCAGCGTAAAGCCCTGCCGCATGTGGGCTTATGTCCACCAGCTTTACGCCATAGATTCCTTAACTTGGTGTCAGGCTGGATATGGACATCTTTCTCAGCAATACCTCTGCATGCCGGGGACGGCGCCGCACGGCTCTGCAACAACGTTGAATCTGGATGTGACGTTAGTGAAACCATGCAAGTCCCCTCTGGCACGCTGACGCCAGTTTCTTCTGTGAAACTTTCCGCGCCAGAACGCAGAGACACCAAAGAAACTAGCTGTGGAAACAGCGTGACAAAAAGATGAAAAATCTTTACAACAAGAGAAATAGGAAGAAAGGTATGTTAATACCAGATATGGACTTGGAGAAAAAGACCAAGCAATCAATGAAGCACAGGCCATGTCAACACAGCACAGTGGTGCATAATACAGCTTGCAAGGAAAAACATCTCCCACTAAACAGAATATGTACAGAGGGGAAATGGATGGTATGGTAACCCCATATAAGACATATGAGACCAGACAAGCGGGTCTGGTGAGTTCCACTATAACAAAAGGTAGAGATCAGTTAAGTATATAACTGGTGTGGAAAGGGAGGGCCACTCCCACACTACAGGTTACTCAGCAATGGAAATGAGTGGAATGGCAACACCAAGACCAGACCTCATAGATCATTCTCAGAGTGGGGAGGATGGGCGGACGTTAAGGAATCTGCAGCTAGACTACGGCTCTACCAGATACATCATTACCGAAAGTAAGTAACTTGTTCATCTGATAGAGACATCTAGCCGCAGATGCATTAACTTGTGAATTCGATATCTGCGAACCAAGCCTACAACAGTCCCCAAGAGAACCAGCTGGCCGACAGGAAAGACCGACCAGTCCCACTTGGGAGTAGATAAAAAAGAGACCTGGCTCTTTTATGAAAAGCGTGGCAAAAACCACACAAAAAAGCAAATAAACGAAACCATAAAACAATAAAATATTTATATTGTGTAATGCGCACGTCCACTCGTAGGCATTTAGGCGCTGATGTACAGATGTCCATGTTACTTAACGGTACCTATAGCATGGATCCAAGTGGATTCAATTGGATGAAAGGCTGAATGGACCCACCAGAATCTGAACGTATGAACACAAGGTCCTCGCAAAGCACACATTCAACTACTGAGCCACCAGACCCGGCTAAACAGAAGATGGCATCTATCTCGGGATAAGAGAACTTGTGGACCAGAGGAGCCAAAAAGCAAACTACTGTTATGGGATTCTCAGTCTCTAAGACAGTAAGAAAAATTGAGAGGAGTCTTCCAACGACAACAAGATGAAGTAATTCTCCCATCGCAGGTGTGGAAAAAAAGTTCGAGGACTGATAAAGAAGAACAGATAACCCAGGTAAGGGAAACCAAGCCTGAAGGGAAGTAGGATGAAATCCTAACAAAAACATCTGACAACAGTCAGAAGGTAGTATGTGAACCCCCAAGGACATTAAAACTTGGGAGCGAAATAGAAGCACATAAGGGAAACTGTCCTGATGAAACCAAAAAGAAGGACCACCAGATCCAACTGACCTAATCTATGCAGATCAAGGCCTTAGCAAGGACGGCTCCTCCAATAGGGCGGAGGAGCGTCGCCCACTGCTTTCTCACAGTGCGAGAAGCAGAAACATAAAATGGTAATAACTACCATTTTATGTTTTTGCTTCTCGCAATGCGAGAAAGCAGAACAGTAGGGTTTGGTTGCGGGCGGGTCTGCTCTGTGAGCAAGGGAGGAGTGGTGTGCCCACTCCCGAGGGCGCAATGACCGCCAAAACCAGTCATGCGCACTCTGCCCTTTCTCCATGCAGGCTGGAATGCAGCCTATTTGGAGAAAATGGCCTCCTTGTAAGTCCCTGGCTGGGCGGCGTCCCCACCAATCACAACGCTGCCATTGCAGCGTTGTGATCGGCTTAGGGAAGGGGAGGGAGGCTGTCTGCTTCCTGCTAGAGCAGGCGCCGAGCCGGACTTGCGCCAAGAAAACGCGGGACCCAGCCGGCGGACAGGTACGTTTTTTCTTTTTTTATATTATTAAAGCCCCCCTCCCCTCGCGACCCCACAACCCCCCACCCGTGATTAATGCCGGCCGCGACTGGGCCTTTGAGAAAGTGAGCATACACCAAACGATGAACAAGTAGTGCCTCCTTGGAGAAAAAGCGCTTTTCCCTCTCTTTTTTTCCAAATGACCACCGGAAGGTGGATATAAGGAAAGAAAACGAAACAGAAATGGATCTGGCAGAAATAAAAGTAAATCATACCAGACCAAAATGACTCCGCTCTACGGGTGCGTATAGGCCAGAGTAAACCAGATATAGTCATAAAAGTAATTATGTATTATTGTAAAAACTGAAACACCATTCTACTAATATATATTTAGTTGAATATTTCTCAGCCCAATAAGACACGGGCAACACCCTATGGGTACTCTGTGTACAGACCGAGACACACAGAACTGAAACCAGCTCAAGCACCAGGCGATATAACAGTGAAAAAAGGGGATCGCCCCACCAAGAATAGTGCGGGGAAGTTGGCTGAAAAGACAACGTTGCCTGCTAGAAGTATTCAAATAGGCATGTACTCCCCAAGGGGAATAGACATGAAAGGGAATGCTTGTCAACAAGCACACACAAAAACACGGGACCTAGAAGGTCAAGATGAAGAAAACAAATAGACTTCTGGAAGCTACCCAACAGGATTTCCATGGGGAATTATCACCCATAATTTAGATGAGGGAAAGCAAATCCAATCGCAAGGCCAACAATTGCACATAAATATACACATAGAACGGATATACACATATGCATGTCTTCCAAGGAAGAACAGATCACAGGGCCATACAATGATCCCGTAACAGCAGTAAAGCATAGAGGATAACAGAACATAATAGAGGGTGGAACAGTACCTGGTATGTCTAGATGAGCTCCCATTCGAATACGAACCGGGGTTGACCCTGCTGAGCTTCTGAGATCGGGCACATTCAGGGTTGTATGGCGGTAGGCAACAAATGTCTCCATGGAGTCAGCCAGCTCCAACCTCCAACCAGAAGCGGTAACATAATGCAATAAAGGTGCGCGCTACACCAAGTCTACAAAGATGGAAACATCCTGTATCCCACAGGAGAAGAGTGATCAACCGAATGGAGAAATTAGCTTGAGATCAGAAAATAAATGCCTCAAGAAAAACTACGTCGCAATTGCAACAATCTAATAATAAGTCTCTGCATGGAGGGATGCAGAGGGGAAAAAACTCAAGAAGAGTGTAAACCAAAAGCTGTGTACCATTACACCTGATAGATTCACAAGGGCGAGACAAGAGGCTGTCAAAAGAAAACCGTAAACAAAAACAGAATTTCAAATGTAATAACAGGGCAGGATTAGCAGAATCCTAGACCCACAGTCAATGAAAAGAACAAAGTGCAATAAGCCCAAGTGACAAATGTCACAAGAGAAGGAACAAAACCTTGTGATAGAGGATTCCCACAGTAGGGTGAATCCAAAAGCCGAACCTACGGGGAGGAAAACACCCCATGGAGGTTCTCAAGAAAGATAACTAGGCACCAACACCAGAAGAACCGAATGAAAAAGGGGGTCAGCCATGGCAGGAACACCCCATCTGGTGACTGATACCACAAAACGCCCATAACAACAGCACTAGAGGATCAAAGATAACAAGCATTGGCATAGCCAATAGGTCTCGCCTTTGGGACCTTATAAGTGTTTAGCTATGCAACAGTTGATGTTGCAATAAGGATATTGTGCTGGATAACTAAACACTTATAAGGTCCTGTTGTATATGGCAATAGGTTTTGCTTTTGGGACCTTATAAGTACTACTAGGTAGAGCGAAGCAGAACATATGTATTTTTCTTTAAATGTGTTATTTTGTTTTAATTAACAGCCTAACATGTTTAGTATTTGTTTTTCCTTCATAACAATTACGTGTTATGTAATGTGTAATGTTTTAGAGGATTTTATAATGCGCGTTTAGCCATACTCTGGCTAAAATTAAGCCCCTTTATAACAGTGTGGTAAAGGTCTGGCAGTAGAAAGGACAGGCTTAGGGGGATGGGAGTGTTAGCAAGTGATCGTAAACAAAAGTCTCTGCTGAGGGGAAACAGGAATAAAGGAGGAGGGCTATGTCTGGCTTGTGCCACACTGGCGCCACTGGTCTGTTTCCTGCTGACACTTCTAACCTCAGCATTCTAATGTAACTGCGGGGAAGCGGCGCTATCTGCATGTTTGCACTTGATGCAGTATTCTGTTTTTATCAAGTTTTAAATAGTGCAAACTCAACACAAACGTATTGGAGCCCTTCCATAAGTACCAGTTACGTAACACAAGGATGCATTTTTTTTGGGTAGGCATGGGCGACTAAGGAATTTATTTGCCAACAAGCACAGGATATTACGCTTACTCACAAACTCAAACCAAGTTGCCCAGTTCCAAAGTTGGCAGCTCAAACAGTTAAGCCACATACTTTCCGAATTCTTAAAACTGGTTTTTATGTCTCGCCTAAGATAGAGACCGTAAGATAGAAATGCGTGCCCGTTTTACCCCAACTCATAAACACTTTGCAGTAATATTAAAAATATTTAAAATTGTCTAAACGCTTCAAATGGGCAAATGTTTTATACACGAATCTGCATGCTCTCACAGGAAAGCGAGGGACAAAATTATAAAGTCCCAAAGCAAAAACCACGAATAAGATAATAAAATTACGCTAAAAGAAAAAGACATACCCCGTTCCTCCATGTTGAATTTTAACACGGTTTTATTTTCTTTAAAGCATAATGTATACATAACTCCCCGAGACTTTTACAAACACGACAGCACAAAGCAATGCCTCCAACTTAAAAAATTGGTCTTTTTTGTTAAAGGGTTGTTTAACTGCTGTCTTGCAGTTGAAGATTTATTTAAACCACAGCTTTGGCATTGTTTCAAAGTTCCATTAATTTTTCAAAAGCGCTTAAAACTAACAAAATGCATGCGCATGCATTTTATGCTAAGTAGCAAAAGGACATTTAAGCATTGTTAGTAAATTATGTCCATGTTGCCTTGCCCTGTGGGGGAATAAAAAAAAAAAAAAATAGAGAAAGCGAGAGACAGAGTGCGAGCAAAAAGAGTGAATGAGGGGGGGAATAAAAAATAAAAAAATGAAATAGCGAGAGAGAGTGCGAGCAAAAGACAGAGTGAATGAGGGGGGAATACAAAAAAATAAAGAGAGAAAGCGAGAGAGAGTGCACGAGGGAATGACTAATGCTAAAAGTGTAACAGCAGCTGGTTTCAGGAGAGAGAGCCGTGCATGAGGGAATGACTAATGCAGCTGTTTTCAAGCACACTCGTGCTTGTGGCACCATCCGCCTTGCGGGAGCGAGCAACAGCCAATTAGCATGCGCGCCGCTGCTCGCTCTCGCAAGGTGGATGCCGCCACAAGCACGAGTGTGTGCTTGAAAATGAGCAGAGCAACGGCTAAAGGCCCTCCTATGCAGCGCATGCGCGCTGCGTAGGCGAGACCTAAAAAGGGGAACCCTTATACAGAGACATCCCATTCTAACCGTAGAATGAAAAGAAAGAGAAAAGGGGCAGGTTAAGGGTCTGAACCTCCCTAGCTGTCCCTAAACCTATGTAAGGCAGCGTCTGCGTGGGCACCAAATAGGTGAACACCACCAAACGGCATGCCAAGTAGAACTGACTGGGCAGTTCAGAAAATCCATAAGTCCGAAAGTCATGTGCATCGGCGCAATGCTACAGCAGATGCCATGGCTCGACCAATTGAATCAGTGGAGTCCATTCCACTCCTGATAAGCAACCTGGCCGCCTGGCGTCCGTCCAAAATCAACTGATTCAGTTCGCCCCTATTAGCCTCTGGAAATAATGGCAATAGCTGTGCTCTGGCACCAGGAAAAATGGGGAGGCGCGTAAGCGCTTGCTGTTTGGAGGTCTCAGCGACGAGGCATGAGGAGTCTTCGGAATCCATGTTGCGAGTCGAAGGAGCCACAGAAGGCCGCAACTTAGATCTACTGCGACAATGCTTACCGTGAAAGGTAGTCAGGGACTGGGACTGCTGCCGTCGACCCCGGGATGAAGAGTGATGCTCACAGGAACGACCTCTGGACGGGCTAACTGCAGACCGGGAAGATGAGCGACGCCAAGAGGAACTGGGAGCCTGTGACAACCGCACCGTCAGGAGCTTCAAACGTCGCTGCTGCATCGCCTTCTGCTTCAAACCGCTGGCAGGCGTCACATTCTTCAGTGTTGTGATGCTCGTCCAAGCACCACATACAAATGGAATGTGGATCGGAGGGGACTTATGTGGCTCCACTGTCCACTGACATCACATCCGGAGTCAACGTTGTTGCGCTGCCAAGCGGCATCCCCCCCCCACACCCCCACCTCCCTCCTTTGTGCACAGGTACTGCTGAAAAAAGTTTCCGGATCCAGCCTGATGGCTGGGGAGAATTCACAAGTTAAGGAATCTGCGGCTAGATGTCTCTATCGGATAAAAAAAAAACTGGGCCCTTTTATGTTTGGCCTTCCCTTTGACTCCTGGGTCACTGAGAAGTGTGCTGCATCACAACTAAATAAACAACCAAGAACACAGACTCTCCGGCATTTTTCAAGCTCAAACGGTAGCAATGGACATGGTTGAATACCAAACCCTTCTAGACATTCTCAAAAGTAGGATTGGCATTGCTGGAACAATTCTGAAATGGTTCAAATCAAAGCTTACTGATTGTACTCAGCAAACAAAAACAGGCCAATCTATCTCTGATCCCACTCCCATGCCCTATCGCATATCTCAGGGCTCAATCCTGGCTTCTTTCCTCCAAAAACTTTGTCTAATCACTAGAAGACTTTCTGAAACATCTTGGTATTTCATAACACCAGCATTTTGATGGCACTCAAATTTACATTAAATCTTACCCTCCTGAATCTACTTCCAAAAATCAGAACAATGCAGTTTGTAGAAATATGACTGAGAAAATACCTCATCTAGAAAACAACCAAAACAGATAAGAACGTTTGTAACGTAAAGAGGCGGCCGGAGGGGTTTCCCTCAGGATGGGTAGTTTGGACAAGAATATTAAACAAGCCAGCATATAATTGTCCAGCACATTAGGTAACTTCTATAATGTTTACGCTTCATACCTCTTGAACATACTAATTGAGGCTTTCAATTTCTGTGATATAATGTATTCCATGTTTTATATTCCTGAATAGACTGGAAAAAACCACACACACACACACAATGTTAAAGTGACTAGTTGGGTGCAGGAATGAGACGTGAGAATGAAAAAGAAGAAAAAAAAATACACAAACACTGGAGTACATCAGCTATAGCTTAGTCAACTAAATCGAATCTGTGGCCCCATCATGGACTGCTTATGACCTAACAAATGACATCACTCCTGTCATGTTGAATGACATCATTGATGACATTTCAAATGACAGTACTGATGACACAGCTGATATCATGCAGTTATTGAGACAGCGTCCTAGTGGGTTTGTGGACTTGAAGTAATCCAACAACCCACACCTGTGCCCAATGTTCTATCACCGATCAAGTGATAATGCACATAACGTATGACCACATGCTGGAAACACAGCATATCTGTCAAGTCAACCCCATTTGGTGGATGTTACCCTCTTTCTACTGGTATTCACCCACCTAAACAATGCCTCCATAAACTTTAATGGGGTCACCCTCTTTTTAAACCTCCACAAAAGGAGTTTAAACTATTTCACAATGCCGTGATCACCCTCACAAAGACTTCAAATGACTTGCAATTTTAAGTCAACGAGATTATAGGTATGCATCTGCTACATTCTGCCAGGTCCTACTGACAACCCTCTGTAGTTTGGAAAAATCCACTATACACATTCCTGAGATTAGAAGAATGGCATGCAACCTTGGAGCCATGCTTACAACCCCAGGTTGAGTTAAACCACCTCTTTGTGGCTCATACCTACATTCTACATTATAAACTACCTGCAATCACTCAAAATCTTCAGAGAAGTTATGGAGATAAACATCCTTGTTACATATAATTTATCTATAGCACTGTATTACAACTATTGGACATAGGCACATGCTTAAACATCCATATTGTCAACAGAAGCTTTGGCTTTTCTCACAGATCAGGTTTTTTGGAACAGGCTTTGAAACACAACCCACCTTGAAACGTGCCTCTGCAACCCACATCAGGTGCACTCAGTACTTAACCTATATACCATGGAGTCCTAATTGCTCTCTAAATTTTACTAGCTTGTGAATTTTACATGCTATAACCTTCAACATCCACAACCACACTTGCCTCCAGGGTTTACACTATTTACAGTCTAAGCACACACATGTACACATAGTAACGCTATGCTGTATATGACTAAAGACCAGAGGTCTTCAAACTTTTTTACTCTGAGACCCCCTAAGCAAAATGGATTGATGTCGTGCCCCCCCCCCCCTCCAAAGATTTATGGCAAGAATAGGGGGAACTGGAGGGGCAAGGCTGAGCGCAGGGTATAGAGCTTATCAGATCATTTCAGGGGGGTATTATTCTGTAGCTCATAATCCACACTAAATGTGAGATTCATAAAAGTGCAAACATATCAAACAAAAACACAAACTAACCAAAAAACACTAGGCATCATAATTGGGATGTTGTGAGCCTGGGTCCTAATGCAGCTGCAGCACTGAGAAGCAGGCTGTCTCCTGCATCTTTCACCCCTTCCACTCATGCCTGGCCATTACACTAATGTTGAAACAGACTGTGTCTTTCAGTTAAAAAAAAAAGTTCCCATGTGTTGCACCCTCTTTGCACTAAGGGTGCCTTCTGCCCTAACACTAGACAATGAGCCCCGGCACCATGCCCCTTTGTCTAAAGACAGACAGTCATAATTGTGATGCAGTGGGGCCCCTCCATGTCCTGGGCCCCAATGCCACTGCTCATGCTTCACTAATGATAGCTACTGCCTTGCGAAGCAGGCAGTCTCCTCTACCCTTTGCTAAAAAGCCAAAAACATGGGTCCCCATCTTGCCCCACCACCTTTCTGCCATCTCCTAGACCCAGCTAAGATTTCTCTTCTGTTTCAGTGTTCAAGGCCCAAAGCAACACTGGCACAGCAAATGTGTACTGGGCCCTAATGCAAACTAGGAAGCATAGTGCAACAGGCATAACTGGGGTTTAGTTGGCCATTAACAACTCTAGGCCTTGATGCCACTGCACCTGCAGCACTAATGATGCCTCCAGCTCTGCAAAGAAGGCTGTGCCCTCTGCCTACTCCACTGGGCCATCACTCCTAGGCCTGAGGCCCAAAGTAGGCTGTCTGCCTGTTTCTATAAAAACAAGCATTTGCAATGCAATAGGTCTCGCAGTTGTTAGAGTTTGGGCTATTGGCATTGTAAATGGCAATGCATTTTATTTATGTGTTGGTTTTTAAAACATAAATAAAAGCATTGTCATTTACAATGCCAATAGGTTAAACTCTCGCAAATGCGAGACCTATCGCCTTTTTAACCTTTTGATTTGCCAATACCTTTTAGCCACGCTGTACATGATCCACCGATGCTGTGCAGCATGGCTAAGTATGAAAAGAAAAAGGGGGGGGGAGGCCATTGCATTATTGTGTAAGCATGAGCATCACTCATTTGCATGCCTACAAAATTAAGTTACTACTGTTTTTTTCTTTTTATTGATCGATCCAACTTAGATCAGCAAATAAAAAGACAAAAAAAAGTAGAATGGGGAGTGTGGAGAAGCAGAGGCGAGAAAGCAAAACGGGTCGGGAAAAGGGTAAGAGAATCACAGAGGGAATGAGGGGAGAACCACACTGGCGACAGAGAGCAGCACAGAGAGGGGAAGAGAAGCACACTAAGAAGACAGCTGGAAAACACATGCACACTCGTGGAGTGCTTAAAAAAAAAAAAGCAGTGCCTGCAAAATCGAGTAGTACAAGAACAAAGTAAGTATAAGAATGCAGTAATGAATCCACGGTCCAGGGGAGTTGACAAACACAAGAGGAGGAAGGAAAGACCACACACTAATGAATAAGCAAGGAAGCAAATGAGAGTGACAATGAAGCTAACCAATAGAAAGCAATGGACGGGCTATAAGTCCACTGCAAAATAACAATACATCACACAACAGACAGCACATGCACTGTTAATACACAGGACAGAAAAATGACCTTCTCGAGTCAATGAGTAGGGTGGTGGAAGTTCAGACCAACTGCAGCTTTACTTTCATCACAACAAGGGAAGAAGACAGTTTCATCTGTTAGAGTTAGGCACACCAAATTTGAGGTAGTGTCAGTAGGCTGACAAACTAGCAGAAAGTAAAAAAAAAAAAAAAAAAAGCTGGGGACAGATAGAATAAGGAGGGTACGAAGAACCAAGAAAGGTGTCAAACTAAAATATTTAGACAGCAACTGCTACAATATACATCATAAAGTATGTCCTCTTGACCATAGATGAAGATGATTTCTGCCTCCTGATATTGCTTGACCTCTCTGCTTCCTTCAACACAGTCTACCATCTCACCCTCATTCACACCTGGGAGCCTTGCATGGGATTCACTGACAATGTCCTTCACTGGTTCTCTTCCTATCTTTTCAACCAACATCAGTTTGTTCACACAAGCATGTCCAGGTCACAAAAAATGCCCATCATCCGTAGAGTCTTGCAGGTCTCCATACTTTCTCCTGTCAACTTGAACCTACACATGGAGCTGCTTGTGTTCTACTCACAGGTAACAAATCAAGATTCACCAATATGCTGATGATGCACAACTCTCCTTGAAAGTCCCCTCTGCTTCAGACATCCAACATCTCAAACAGTGCTTCCGCATCTTCCAGATCTGGATATCCAGTGCCTGCCAGAAGGTCAACCCAATCAAGATAAAATTCCTGTTATTTGCCAGGAACAATAAGCCTGATACAGTTCAAACCTAGCTCAATGTCATGAACCTCGATTGCGTCGAACCCCAACATTCACTGAAAGCCAAGTCATTTGGATTCGCTCTGGACACAAACCTAACCTTCAAGGAACACACTGTCAAAAAGCATAGACAGCCTGGTTCCAGCTCTCTCTTCTAATGAAAGTTAAACCATTTCTTCCAGAAAGTGACTTCAGAATTGCTGTTCAAGTTCTCAAACTCTTGCATGTGGATAAAGGGAATGTCCTACTCCATTGCCTCCCAGTCACCATGCTGGCGCCTCTAACAGGTGTCCATCATGCTGCAGCACATCTCATCCAGGGCCTGAAGAAATATGATCACATCAACCCAGTCCTGATGGAACGCCATTGGCTCCCCTTGTTGGCCCGCACAATCTTCAAACCCAGCTGCATCACTTACAAAGCTGTCACAACCAGCATCCTCACTTACCTTGCAAACAAGCCCACTACCTCTGGTGCAAGACTTCTGAAGGTCAACATATAAAAGAGAGATAAGAGATGAAAATATAGATGTCCGTGAATTAGATGATATTCAAGAAGATTTAAAAGAGGACTGGTGCCATGAGAGTACAGTTATGTAATGAAAATAAGCAATGGAGTATGTTGTATATGTGAGTGGAGACTGGTGTCCTTGTTTATGGCACCTGCCTCAGCCTTCTCCCACGCAGGTTGATTATTACCTCACAGAATAGAATATGCTGAAGTGTAGGTGATGAGGGTGGGGCTTGGGCGCCATGGACAATGTTCACAGATCCTCTTGTACAGTTCTAGGAGTCGTGGGCCTACATACTGCTATCAGGAGATAGGCTCACAGCAATAATGGCTTGCTCTATGGTTCTCGAGTGGATAGGTCATAAGTGAATAATTGGAGCAGAATCAGGGCTGAAACCAATCGAAGGATTTTCACGCACAAATCGATAGGATCAAGGCAATGTATTCTTCCTGATTAAAATTGTCAATTCATTTGTGAAGGGAAGGTTAGGCTTTGTTGTATCATGGGTACAAAGACCTTACATCAGTGGTTCTTAACCTGTGGTCCCAGGACCCCTAGAGTTCTGTGACACCTATGCTTAGAAAATTAAATATTACCAGATTAATAAAGTGTATATAAGCAAACAAACAAAATGTAAAATTGAAAGTGTTACAATGTTCTGTAAATGTGAAGGAACTTGAAATTGGAGGCTAATAATTAAGTTGGTTTCCTCAGATTTCTTTTTTTAGAGTAGTGCAAGCACATCAAACAGAATAGCATGGACAGTGGGGTGGCCCCAACTGAATTTAGAAAAGCCACAATGTTCCCTTTAAATAAAATGTAGACATGTTCATATTTGTTTGTGATTCAAATAAAATATTTCATAATTTGTGTATTTGTTTGATAAATGCTTGTTTCTGAATTTGTGTGTATTGTTTTATGGTTCAAATCATTGAAATTGCTTAGGCCAGGTTCCCCGGCTTCCAGTAATGACTCAGTGGGTGTCCCCGATTGTAATAATGATTCAGTGGGGGTCTACTAGATCCAATAATGATTCAGTGGGGGTTCACAGAAGTTAAAATGTTAAGAACCACTGCCGTACATCATTCATGAAAGGGCAGCAGTGTGGTAAACCTTAATCTGCCATGTTGGATAAGAAGGACCAGGTCCTTTGGGGACCCAAGAGCTGGACAGCAGGCACCAATCCTCGTTGAAATACTGGAATGCAAACACCACCAAACTCTTGATGTCATGGAGTCCATCTGCACCAGGCGTGAAGTTGCAGGAGACGGAACAGAGTTGGTGGACTTGAAGCTCACGGGTGACCATTAAGTGGGAAAAGCGTAATGAGTTACCACGGGCTACCAAACCCAAGGGAGAGCTACAGGGCAATGAGGGCTAGGCCTCTTACTTCCAAATAGGATGTTCCCTTTTCACACAAACAGAAACCCACAGCCACTATTTCACATCTCTATAGACTCAGATTGGGGTCACTGGCATCAGCAAACACAAAGGTGAAACAGAGAGGTGAATTATGGAACATTATTCCGACATCTATTCGTAAGTTGTGTTTTCACTCTTTACAGTGCACTACACAGTGAACGTGTAGTACATTTCTGTGTCACAAAAGATTATCGGGACTCATGAAGGGTTGAAGTGCCCCTGACAGAGGAGTAGAGGGAATGTATTTACCCCACTAGTGCAACTGAACCACTAGCTACTGTGAGAGTGGAAATGAGCTTATTATGGCTTAGTATGTCTTTCTACTGTTGCGCACGATCCCATCTTTGGGAGAGTAGTATGGTAATATTTTCTATTGTTTCACCCTGCTGTGACAGGGGATACTGTGAAGAAACTATAGGCATAGCATCTAAAGTATGTCTTTTATTGAGACATAAGAACGATGTATATTTCTTCCCCACAATACAGAACGGAGAACGCCCTCACTATCAGAAGAGCTTATAGACCAAGTAGTGCGCTTACTCATGTGAAAGTAATGTCAACCTATCCTTAAATCCACATGCAAAAGTGACACCGAAAAGAACAGTACAGTGCCCATAGTGGGAAACCCGGTGCCGGAGTTAGGGATTCGCATTTAGTCCTATACACTGGGCACTGCGGTTGCTTCTTGACAACGGGGTCTGGTACTTCGGGTTGGGAAGGTAGATGAACTGCGGTGCCACTAGCACCTTAGTGTAGCCTAGATGAACTGCGGTGCCACTAGCACCTTAGTGTAGCCGATCTCTGTAGATAGATGGTGCCATGAGGATACAGTGCTGATGAGAAAGCTATCTGCTTGGAGTCTGTTTAGTTGCGGTTTTCCACTAGGAACTCTTGAAGACCTTTGAGGAGGGCGGGGTGATGCCGAGGTCTCTGTGCCAGCTATGGAGCACTTTTTTTAACGAATTCTATTGGGATCTTTGTGTGGATCGATAACAGGAGGCTATGGAAGGGATTTCTGAAGAGTGAGGTGATGGGAAGGGGGGGGGGTGATGGGAAGGGGGGGGCGGAGGGAGGGGGGTTGTGGCGGTTCCTCCGGTAATTTGGGATCTGGGTTAAGAGATGTCCTGAGGGAGCATCGGTTCTCTGTTTCGAACGAGAAGACGAGGGTCACGGACGGAGGGAACTCTAAACTACGGTCAAAATGTTCAAGGCTGAACAAGTTGTACAGCTTACACTTACCTTTAGCTCCGCAGTCGGCACACGTCCGATTTTCTTCCTCCCGTAGTAGGGTGCTGAGAAGAGCCAGGTAACGCTCCACATCCCGCACGCATTTTCCAGTCATGGCTGTACAAATAGGACACGGCAGTCTCCAGTCACGGGTGTCCTTTCACCGTCTTACTCTTTAAACTGGTGCCTTCCGACTCACTGCGCCTAAAGTCCTCCCGGTGCTCTTGTCCTCAAACGATAAAGGATTGAGCTCCACTCCAGCAGCTGACACCTCTACTTCCTGCAACCGGGTCCCGTTCCCCTCAGCTCACTGACTGCGGGAAGGCAGGTACCGCTTCCGCCCTCGAGACAGGGACATTGACGTCAAGGAATACGCACCCACCACTGACAGCCAATAAGAAAAGAGCAGAGCTGGGTTTAAGAAAGCACAAGTAACATTGATGTTGAGTACGCGCATCACTCTACGTCCATGCACGTAACCGCGTCCTCTAAGGCAGCCAAGTTGGAGTCAGGCATGGACAGGCAGGCTTCTCGAATCTCATATTAGGGAACATATCTTCCCCACCGATATTCAGCATAATACTATTAATATGACGTAGTTGCCTGTCCTTAAGATGAACGTAAGTAGTGCGCGTTCGAAGCCCGTGGGAGGTATCGACATTAAAAACAAGCACGGAACGAAACCTGTGGTGCGCGCGCACCACAGAGGAGCCGAACGCGGCGGGAATCGAAACCAGTGGTGCGCGCGCACCACAGAGGAGCGGGGGGGGCGCGCGAGGGAGCCTGTCGTCTGTGCCGCGCGCTGATGCGCGTCCTAGACACGGACGGGAATGGGCGGAGCAAAGGCGGGACTTGCGCCCGCCTTTGCCCAATTGCGTGCCGTTTTTTTTAAAAAAAGCACGCTACAGCCAATGTGGGCTTCCGAAAGCAAAACCACACGCACTAGCGTGTGGTTAGCTTTCTGAAGCCCATACAAGAGGTCTCGCGCTGCGCGAGCAGTGCTACGCACTGCAACGCTAGGCGCGAGACCTAAAAATATGGGGAAAACCCACCAGCTCTCGCCCATGTTGCATAGGCCCTGTTGCCTGTACACAGTGTGTACAAAAGGGACATTGCCCCTAATACTAGCAAGGAAAATGGCTCCCACCCCATTTAGCTAGTAAGACAGCCACAATTGTGGTGCACTGGCGCCTCACAACCATGGCCCCAGGGCCACTGCACCTGCTGCACTAATGGCCCTTTAAATAAATAAATAAAAGTGCTCCAATAACTCCCCACTTTCCTCAAGGAATCTGAGAAAGTGGTCTCCCATTTGTAAACTAGAACATTACCCCCATATAGTGCCCCTTCCTCAGGGCTATGTCGTTGACGCTATTCAAGGATCTCATTACGTTCCTTTTTAGGTCTCGCCTAGCGTTGCAGCGCATGCGCTGCTCGCTCGGCGAGACATAGTGAGAGAGGAGATTTCAGAAGGGCACTTGAAGCCCCGCCCATCATTTTCATTGGGTCGCGTCAGCGTTTATGCTAAACGCTGGCTTCCCATTGAAAATGATGCTTTTCTCCCTTTCGTCCGGCCCATCCGGACTGGCTCGTCTGCTTCACGGCTGTCGTGAAGCAATTTCTTATCTCAACATCAGCCGCATGTTTATTTTTGCATTGCGCTTTCACTTAAAGTGAAAGGGAAAGCGCGATGCAAATATAAACAAGCAGCTGCCTTCCCGCAATGGCGAGCGCTTGTTCTATTTTGGTCATGCCGCGGTCTAATTACGTTTCTCCATTTCGGGTTTGTTTACTGAACAGAGTTTGGCAGTTGTTCAGTCAATATTCAGACATAAACTGTGATAGATTGTCGCAACCACTGAAGGTTGTTGAATAATCGTACTCTATGTGGTTTCAAGGCTGGGTGGCATGTTTGCGAGTAGCGCTGCTAAACCCTGAGCAATTCCTTCAAGAGAAGGTGTTCCGAATGACAGCCTATTTATACCACACGGAGACAATGGAAGGAAAATACAAAGCTCTGTAGTGTGAGTAAACACAGAAGCCAGAAATAGTGTGCATGGCGATGAGACGTGATATGCTACCTCGAGGAGAACAACATCCTGGACCCTTCCCAGTCCGGCTTCCGCAGCAACCACAGCACCGAAACCGCCCTCATCGCCGCCACCGATGACATCAGGACCCTGCTAGACAACGGAGAAACAGCAGCCCTCATCCTCCTGGACCTATCAGCCGCCTTCGACACGGTCTGCCACCACACACTACGAACACGCCTTCACGACGCCGGGATCCAAGAGAAGGCCCTGGACTGGACCACATCCTTCCTTTCCGGCAAAACACAAAGCGTCCGCCTCGCCCCCTTCCGATCCAAGGCCACCAAGATCATCTGCGGCGTACCCCAAGGCTCCTCCCTCAGCCCAACGCTGTTCAACATCTACATGGCACCCCTCACCCACGTCGCCCGACAGCACAACCTCAACATCATCTCCTACGCCGACGACACCCAGCTGATCCTCTCCCTCACCAAAGACCCTCACACCTCCAAAGCCCACCTCCACGAAGGAATGAAGGCCGTCGCCGAATGGATGAGGACCAGCCGCCTGAAGCTGAACTCGGACAAGAAGGAGGTCCTCATCCTTGGTTCCAACCCTTCAGCCTGGGACGACTCCTGGTGGCCAACATCACTGGGAACAGCCCCGCCACCCACCGACCACGTACGCAACCTAGGGGTCATCCTCGACCCCACCCTCTCCATGACTAAGCAGGTCAACGCCGTTTCCTCATCCTGCTTCAACATCCTCCGAATGCTCCGCAGGATCTTCAAGTGGATCCCCACCGAAACAAGAAAAACAGTCACCCAGGCCCTCGTCACCAGCAGGCTGGACTACGGAAACGCCCTCTACGCAGGAACGACGGCTAAGCTCCTGAGACGGCTGCAACGCATCCAGAACGCCTCTGCACGTCTTATCCTCGACATCCCCCGACGCAGCCACATCACACCCCACCTGAGAGACCTGCACTGGCTCCCTGTCAACAAGAGGATAACCTTCAAGCTCCTCACCCACGCACACAAAGCACTCCACAACTCCGGACCAGCCTACCTCAACAGACGACTCAGCTTCTACACCCCCACCCGCCAGCTCCGCTCGACCAGCCTCGCCCTCGCCACAGTCCCCCGCATCCGGAAAACGACCGCCGGCGGCAGATCCTTCTCCCACCTCGCCGCCAAGACCTGGAACACCCTCCCCACCAACCTCCGACAGACGCAAGACCTACTGGCCTTCAGAAGACTCCTCAAGACCTGGCTCTTCGATCAGTAGCAGCACCACCCCTCTCTTCCCCCAGCGCCTTGAGACCCTCGCGGGTATGTAGTGCGCTTTATAAGTGACATGATTGATTGATTGATTGATTATGCGAAGTTAGCAGTGCAAGCAATATCTCTAGGCACTGATGGGAAAGAAACCTGCAAGCATGCCAGTTGCAATGCCAGGCACATCTGCTACAGATTTAAAGACGCAAGTCTAAAGACGCACTATGTTGGAGAAACCATCTAATACACTAATTATACTAAATACAATCATGCACAATACGCATTTTTTGCAAAAACCCAATCAAATCTAAATATACTTGTGTAGCGTCAGTGCAGAGTCCATAGCACATATACGTTGACTATTATGTAACGTTACTAGGTATTTTTAAGATGCGTATTCACAATTCCACAATTTCTACTGATCGTAAACATGCTGTAAAACGCTGTGCTTCATGGTTTGGTCTGAAGCCCTTAAATCTTCTTTAGAGAAATTACCCTGTGCCCCACCCTTCATCACTGCCTGTTGTTTTTAATTCTTTGGCGCCCCTCGCCGTCACTTTTAATGAGCACTTTCCTGTCTCAGCTCAATTCCCGATTCATGGACATGGTGCTTTATCTTTCACACACGCTTGCTCTGTAGCCCCCTCTTCCCCACCCCGCTTCCCTACTGCTCCCCTCTCCCTCCATGCCTCTCGTCCCTCCCTCGTTGCTCCCTGCTCCCTCCAGGCTTCTCGTCCCTCCTTCGTTGCTCTCCTCTCCCTTCATTCCTCTCGTCCCTCTTCTCTCCCTCCAGGCCTCTCGTCCCTCCCTCTGTGTGGTTGGCTGACCATTGCAGTTAGATGAGAGTGTTGCTGGGGCAGTTTGCTATTGTTATAATTGAGGGGTGGGTGGGGTAAGACCAGTTTGAGAGTGGAGGCTGATATGTGTAGGTGAAGATTGCGGTGTGGATAGTTTATTTGGGGGATCATACTTCTTGTCCTTCGAAAGTTAAAATATCCTTTAAAAATGATGTAAGGGGGCGTGGCCAAGATGGCGGCGGAGTAGGACGTGCTTTTCTGTCCCTCCGGCGCCGCCCGCATATCGCTTTGTTTATCGCCCTATTTAGTGCCCATCTGAGCCTGCCGGGAGACGCTGGGGTCCCGGAGGGCATCCCGGAGCCGACGGAGTGTCCAAGTGCGCGTCGGAGTGGAGCGGCGGTCCCCGCCGGGCCCGCTGGCCCCGACCGTGAAACGAGCTGCTGGGCCCGTAGAGACGGAGAGACGGTGCTCGCCTCTGGCTTCGTGGCGCCCGACGCACCTGCGGAGGCCCTTGGAGCTGTGGCCGCAAATCCGATTGGTCGGGTGGCGCTGGGCCCCGGGAGGCTGCAGGACAAGGGGAGCCCGAGTGAAAGCGGCCCTGAGGCGCCGCCGCCGCATAGCCGCGCGGGGCCTGGTCCGCGTGAGAAGCGCGATCTGCAGCCGCCGGCGGCCTGCAACAGTGGGGCGCGCTCCAAACACCTGCCCGGAGGAATGGTGGCGGTCGGGCCCCCTCGGCGGAGCCGGGGGGGAGCTCCGGTACCACACAAGGGAAGACCTACGGTGAGTCCGCCCAGCGGATGGCGTGAGCAGTGAGCCGAGGTGTAGCGGTGTGGCCGGAGAGGGAGCGGAGGCTCGGTCCGTGGGTCGGCGGACGGTGAGAGACCCTGCGAGCGGAGCTGAGGTGGGGCCGAGGTCCCAGCACTGGTGCCTGGCGAGATCGGTGGCGCAGTCCCCCTCCCCCCCATCTTGTTGGCGGCCCTGCTCCAGGACTGCGGCGGGGCTCTGAGGGGGTGCTGCCTTGAGTGCTCCCCTGCTTGGAGGTGACCGGAGTGCGGAGAGCAGCCCCCGTGGTGCCGTGAAGTTCAGGTGAGCCTGGTGGCGTCGACGGGGATAGTGGGGCTGAGTGGCAGGTGGGGCCTGCTATCGACCTGCATATCGGCGGGCGGGCCGCTCCCCTTCGGCGTAGCATCTCCGCTGGCTTGCCGGTGGCTGGGGCGGTCCGGAGGCCTCCCCCGACGGCCTGCGCTGGTGGAGGACCGCGATTCTGCCGCAGTGAGGAGCGCCCCTCCCCTGGGATCGGGGCAGCGTGGGCCTGGGAACGAGCGTGCGGCCTGGAATTGCTGCTGGGGCCTAGATTCGGCTTGCGGGTCGGCGAGCGGTGCCCCCTCCTGGCGGTCTGTGCCTTGCCTGCCTGCTGTGGGTGCGAGGGCCACGGAGGCCTGACTGCGCTCTACCCCCCTGAGGGCTACAAAGGGAGTGTGGTTTGGAGCTGCGGGCATCGGAGGAGCTCCTGGGCCTCCGGCTGACGAAGTGTGGTGGTGGGCGCAGAAGAGGGGTGCCTCTACTGCCCGCCCTTACGGAGTGGTGGCGGGGCTGGTGATCGGGCCCTTGGCTTAGACTTTTGTCTTGGCAGTGTGACGGCCTCTGATTCGGAGATCTATGGCACTTGGGGCGGTTGGAATGGATGCGGGATCGCCCTGACCCCCCCCCTCCTTTGAGACGCACCGGAGGGTCGTTCTGGGCAGTGGTGCGTGGGATTCCAGCTGGGCCTGGCGAGGGTGTCCTGCAGTGAGGGCACTGAGTCTGCATTGTTGGAGGTGGTTCTTGCCTTTGCCCTCTTCAGTCAGGGCCGCAGGAGGGCCTGTGTCGCCGTGTAGATGGCATCCGCCAGGAACAAACGGGACAAACCCTTGAAGGGCCTACCCCAGCAGACGACGGGCCAGGAGTCCGCGGTGCTGGCGGCCGGATCGACACAACCGGATGACAATGATCTCCCGGCGACCAAGGCTTTCATGCTCGAATTATTTGCCGCCATAAAAGAGGATATCTCGGAGCTCCGCTCGCAACTCTCCTCAGATCTGCGCGAGACGAGACGCGATGTCGACGCCATTGGCGAGAGGGTAGCGACCCTAGAGGAGCATGATCTGAGCACCGCGGAGGAGGTACACCAACTCCAGCAAGACGTCCTTCGCCTCATGGATCAGAATCTTGACCTCCAGGCCCACGCCGAAGATCTAGAGAACCGATCTCGGCGGAACAATATCAGAATCCGGGCGGTCCCATGGAGGGGTGAGGGAGACGATCTACGTGACTACGTGAGCGAACTGTTCCGACAGATTCTGGGCGAAGGGGCGGAGCGGGAGATCAAAATGGACCGAGTCCACCGTGTGGGCGGGCCGCGTGGTGGCAGGGCCCCTCCACCGGACATACTGGTGTGTGTCCACGACTTCCTGACCAAGGAGCTGATCCTTCGGAAAGCTCGTGACCTTCAGCCCGTGCAGTTCCGGGGTCATCAGCCTGCCCTTTATCAAGACTTGGCGGCCTCCACTCTCGCCAAGCGCAGAGACTTTAAGCCTATCACTAACCACCTGCGTGAGAAAGAAATCCCCTATTCCTGGGGACATCCGTTCCGGCTCATTTTTAAGCTAAATGGCAGAATACAGCAGATCCGATCCCTGGACGCCGCCTTTGAGCTCTTGGGCCTGGAGCGGCCCGCCCCTAGTGCTGGGGGCACCAGATCACCGGCCAGAAGGCGCAGACGGTCCAATGAATGGCAACGCGTGGGGAGATCCCCTCCGCCGGCGAAACCCGACTTGTCCGCAAGCCTGCTGGAACGAGAAGCTGCTGTCACTTCTGTGGCTCTGGTGACTGAACACGACGGGATCCCCTGAGGTGCTTCTGTCCGGCACTAATGGGCTCATTATGCGGCGCCGGAGGTGGGCAGCTCCTGAAGAATTAGTATCTTATCATCTCAAGTCCTGGTGAACTAGAGTGCCCTGTATCAGGAGCGAGCAGAGTTCCAAGATGGTGCCATGGTCCCCTGACGAATGGATTTATAAGACGGACTGTAGTCATTACAAGCAACTGTTGTATGCTTCTTCATTTTGTGTTTATTCGTATTTGGGTCTGGGGGTTAGGGGTTTGTTAGGGGTTGGGATTATTTTTGGGGCTCCGCATCAGTGCTTCAGACGACTAGGAGAGGCCTCCACCCACAAGTATTGCGTGTTCGCCCACGCAGAGATTGGGGCTCTAGCTACCACATAGGCTCTTCTCTCCTCGGGCTGGGGTATGGGTAGGGACCTAAAGATTGTGAGTCTGAACGTTCGGGGCTTGAATAGCCCTGTTAAGCGCTCGGCTATACTCTCCTACTTGGAGAATGCAGAGGGTGACGTATGCCTGTTGCAGGAGACACATTTGCTTTCTAGGGACACTAAAAGGATGAAAGACAAGCGCTTCCCTCTCCAACTCTGGTCCTCGGGACCGGCCAAGAAAAATGGGGTAGCGATCCTCTTTAGTCCCCGCGCTCACTGCAAAGTCCTTTCCCAGGTGGCTGACATTAAGGGGAGACTGCTAGCGGTCCGCATCCAATGGGGGGACATGCAGCTAACGGTGGGATCTCTTTATGCTCCGAATGACCGGCAAGAGCCCTTCCTGCGACTTGCCCTGTCCACGGTTTTAACGTCCCCTGACTCAGCGATCCTAGTGGGGGGGACTTGAACATAGTGATGGACTCCGGGATGGATAGGTCTGAGCAGCGAGCCTACCAAACTGGGGCTATATCACAAGGGGGAGGCAGTGGCTCCTTGAGGGTGGGCTGAATGATGTGTGGCGCGTCCAGCACCCCTTGGAGCGCGACTATACCTTCTACTCTGCGGTGCATAAAACGTACGCACGATTAGATCATTTCTTGGCTACATCCTCTCTCATGCCATGCCTGTCTGCCGCCGACATCTCTGCGCGCTCCCTGTCGGACCACGCCCTCATATCGGTGGTGCTCACCTCTTCGGGCTCGCGTCCACCGACGTCCAGCTGGCGTCTTCGTGACTCCCTACTCCACTCGGAGTCGGTGGTCGCACGACTACGGGACACTATCACCCAATACCTCGCAATCAATGACCAGGAAGGTATGGCCCTCGCGTCGGTGTGGGAGGCCCTGAAATTAGTAGCGCGGGGGAATTAATCGCGATTGCAGCGTCATATGCGCGGCTACGCAGGGAAAAACGCGCAGAGTTGGAGGGAGAGGTGGGTGCCCTGGAGGCGGTGCACAAGAGGACGGGGGCGCCAAGAGTTTGGAGAGAATTGGAGGCTAAACGGCGCATGCTGAAACACCTTGATTTAGACAGGGCGGAGCACGCCCTTCTGCGCCTGCGACACAAATTTTACCTTAGCGGGGACAAAGGGGGAAGGATGCTGGCGCATAGGCTGCGAGCACGAGCTCAGCTCTCGGCCATACAGTCCATTAGAGATCCTCAGGCAATCGAACATACTACGGACTCCCGCATTGTGGACTCTTTTCGGCAGTTCTACCAGCGTCTGTATACGAGGGAGGCAGCGGATGCGGGGGAGATTGCAGATTACTTGGCCTCCAGTAACATTACACCCCTTCTTAAGTCATCGGCGGAAGCCCTGGATGCCGCGATTCGCATAGAAGAGGTCATATCTGCGATAGCGCGGCTGAAAGTGGCCAAATCCCCAGGGCCGGATGGCTTCTCTGCCATATTCTATAAAACCTACTGTGTGGAGCTGGCTCCTCTTTTAACCCGCCTCTTCAATTCCTTCCTTGAGACAGGAGAGGTAACTCCTTCCATGTCTGAAGCGGTAATCACTGTTATCCCTAAGCCTGGAAAGGACCCTAAAGATTGTAGCTCGTATAGGCCGATCTCTCTTCTTAATATAGATACAAAACTGTTTGCGAGTATCCTAGCGGCGAGGCTCAACTCCCTGATGGACGGTAGCATAGACCCGGATCAAGCGGGCTTTATCCCAACGCGTCAAGGAGGGGACAATACTAAACGGCTCCTTCATCTCACAGATTTGGTCCACCGTTCGCGGACGTCGGCTCTCTTTCTCTCTATAGATGCCGAGAAGGCCTTCGACCGAGTGGACTGGGGGTATTTGTTCGCTGTGTTGAAGACCTTTGGGATGGGGGACAACTTTATAGGCTGGATTCGGTGCCTGTACGCGGCCCCCAAGGCCGCTGTCCGAGTGAATGGGAACAGGTCGGCCCTCTTCCCTATCACGAGAGGGACGCGACAGGGATGTCCCTTATCCCCGCTGCTTTTTGCGCTCTATATGGAGCCTTTTGCCCAACGTACACGAGCGAACGTGGGCATTGAGGGGATTGTATTCGGAGCAGACACACATAAAATCAGCCTCTACGCGGACTATGTTATCCTATCACTTACTCAGCCTCACTCCTCCTTGCGGTACCTCTCGACGGAGCTCCGCGACTTTGGGCAGGTGGCGGGATTTAAGGTAAACTTTTCAAAATCACAAATTCTTAATATTTCTGTCCCTGGGGCGGAGGTTCTGGACTTGCAACAAGACTTCGACTTTAACTGGGCTGACCCTGACATCCCATACTTAGGTATCCGATTGACCTCTTCAGTAGCTCATACGGTCTCCCTCAACTATAAATTGCTGACGGACCAAACTACCAAAGCACTCTCAGGCTGGTCCCGCATTAATCTGGCTTGGTATGGGAGGCTGGCGGCGGTGAAGATGACCATTCTCCCGCGCATACTCTATCTCTTTCAGATGCTCCCTGTGAGTCCCCCTCCAGGCGCCCTCCGGAAGCTACAGGGACTCTTAAATGCTTTCTTGTGGAACAACAAACAGCCACGACTTGCGCTGCCCCTCATCACCGCACCGAAGTCGGCGGGTGGGTTGGGCTTTCCTTTGTTAGAGGCCTACTATCAAGCCTCCTGTCTCCGGTATATTGTGGAATGGAATAGGCCCTTGTCCAGCAAGCATTGGAACTTTATGGATCAGACAGTCGCGGGCTGTAATATCTGGCGCGAGTTGTGGCTGCCGCGCAAACATAGAGCGTGGGGCCTCTACTCTTCCCCGGTGACCTCCCCGACTTTGAAAACTTGGGACCAACTAGCGCTGCGCAAGGGTTGGACTACTTTTCCTTCCCCTATGACTCCTATTGTCGACAACCCCGATTTTCCGCCGGGATGTGCGTCCCCCATCTTCCAACGCTGGAGGGAGGAGGGCTGTAAGAGGGTGGGATCTCTCTTTGATCTAGATGGTTTGATCCCTTTTTCCCAACTGCGCCAGGAGTACTTCCACCTACCGGAGGCAGAGGCCTTTCAGTACTTACAATTAAAGCATTGGGTGACTCAACCTGCTAACTTCGCGTCAATGTCCCGCCCCTGACGGCTTTTGAGAAGTGGCTTGTCTGCAAAACAGATGACCGCAAGCTCATTTCCGATCTGTACGCGATGATCCTGATGCACCCCAAGAGGCAGCGCACGAAAGCGCAGGTCCGCTGGGAAACGGAGCTGGGGCGACCTCTTACATGTAAAGAATGGGAACACGTCTTTTATCGCGCTCACCACACCGCTTCTAACACTGCAGGGGCTGAGTCTGCCTACAAGGTGGCCGCCTATTGGTATTATACTCCGGTGCGCGTAAAGGCGTGGGATGTAGCGAAGTCGGACCTCTGCTGGCGGGGGTGCGGCCATCAGGGTACACTGGTGCATTTGCTATGGCGTTGCCCGAAATTAGTGCGGTACTGGAAGGTTGTCCTTGATGAGCTAGACGATGCCTTTCTGATCACATTTCCCCGAACACCTGAACACGCACTGCTGGGCCTCCCCCACCCCAAGTCTTTCCCTTTGCGCTCGCTCCGGGGCCGGCAGATAGCCTTAGCTCTGTTAGCGGCGCGCCAGGTTCTTCTTGCGCACTGGGGCTCCTCGGCCTCACCTGACCCGAGGGACTGGTTCCAAAGGCTTTGGCACCTTCTGGCTATGGAACGTCTTTCGTTGGGCATTGATGGTAAAGGCGCTGAGTATGCGGAGTTATGGGGTCCTTTCCTACAGCTCCTTTCTAAAGAACTGAGAGAGGTCACATGCCCAAAGTACTTACAGATCTTGCAGCTCATTCCCTTGGAGCCTCTAGGGGCCATCAACGACAACGGTGGGGCGGCGGACATGGCATGAGGAGGGGTTAGAAGTGCAGGGGTTTAGAGGCTGATGCGGAGAGGGGTGGGGGAGGGGACTCAGGGGGGTGTCTGGGGGGGTATTTGTTTCTTTGCTTGTTTCTTTGTTTGTTTCTATCTTCCAGAAAAGTGGTATTCGCGCTCCTGCTAGATGGCCGGTTATCTTTCGAATGTCTCTAACGCGGGGTCGCCCTCCGGGTTGTTGACCTGCACGCTGTGTACATCATTAAAGAGGTTACGCTCTGCCGGCCACCGGATGTAGGCAGCTGAGCCGTGTATTTAAATGCTTACCACACAATAAAAATGATTGATTCTAAAAATGATGTAAGAGGCTGAAGCCATGTATAGTCTAGTGAGTCCATCAGAGCGGTGGTGTGCACTTACTGGGAGGCACTGTATCTCCTGGGAGGGGTAGACACCAGTGCCCCAAATTGTTTCTTGTGTTCAGTATGTTTTCGAAGCAGGTTGACTCTAAGGCCTGTGCCCTACAAACCCTAGTTTGAGTGAAAATAAAAGTTTATGCAAAAATCGTGGTTCTGAAATGTGCACAGCACCCCTACGCATGTTTCCCTCCTTCCTTGGGCACATTTAGCCTGGAAAAACTGTGCTGTTTGCCCAAGCAGAAATGTTCAGAAAGTTGCAAAACATAACAAAGTCGGGGTGCAATGTTTGATACCGTACGATAGACATCTTTCTAACCTCACTTTCTAGGCATGATGCGCTAATAGTGCACCTGACAAATACCTCACTCCGTGGTACCAGTGCTTACCAGCAACAGAATTTGCACATAAAATAAGTGTGCCTTGTAATAGGGCCTTAATAATGGCTAGTCCGGGAGAGTGCACATTGGCAAGAAAGTAAGGATTAGAAAATAAGGATCGGTGATTCCTCCAGGGTGATCGACCATGACTCATCTGAGGATGGGGGAGGGGTGGAGAGCGTTATCAGAAATTATTCTATGCCCATGTGTGAGGCTGCGGTACGCATGGTTGCGTACATAATCAAAGGAAATGTTGCATGGGAAGATTGTTTGATGAATGATTGCCCGCTTTTCCCTCCCTCATTGGTCTCCTCTCCCTCCAGGCTTCTCGTCTTCCTACGATGCTCTCTTCTCCCTTCACACCTCTCGTACCTCCTCTGCAGCTCTCCTCTCCCTCCAGGCCTCTCGTCCCTCCCTTGTTGCTCCCCTCTTCCTCCAGGCCTCTTGTCCCTCCTCTGCTTTGGCGCTTAATCCAGTAAATGTTTAAAATGTCTTACTCCGGAGACAGTGTAAGGGTCTGTAATTACTCCTATTGTAGGGAGACCTCTGCCAGGGACTGTGGGTGGGGTAGGGTTGCACCGTGCATAGAGATCACTCCTATCACCCCCCCCCCCCGGGTTTGTTTTGCACATTTCGCAGCTTTGATTGATGTGAAATCCATAGGCGCCCAGGAAGAGGCGCTTTTTACGCGTTGACCTCTCCTGGAAGTTCGGGTTCTTTAAATACTCCGGGGTATTTTTAGTCCTTCGAGCGGGTTTCTGGATAAAGTTGCCCAGACTCTCTGGGGACATGGAGAAGCGGGACCCCCGGGAAGGGGGCGGCAGTGTTTTCCCTCAGACAAAGTGGGCGTTTGTCATGCCCCGCTCCCCTGAGGAGGGAGGCTTTGTGCTTTTAGGCCGGGATGGAAAAGTTGGGTTCCCCTCCCCCCCTGCGAGGGCTGGTCTCTGGGACACAGGGGCCGAGAGAGCGATGCCACAGCTGGGAGGCAGGCCTGGCCGGGCATGGAGGGTTTCAAACCCACTCAAAGACGTGGCACTTTCTTTCCATTCAGCAGCCAAGCCGAGCAGCCCTGCTCTCACCCACATGCTGTCTCAACGATGCACGCGACAGTGGTTCACACGGCCACCTTTGCATGTCCCCCCCACACCTAAAGCACCCCACCCGTGTTCCCATGATGCAGTTCTTAATCCGGGGTTGCCTGAACTCTGTTGCTGCTCCAGGGTAGAGTGGGTGGGGTTGTAGGGTGGCTCCTCCGTACTACAGGGGCCTGGAGTAGTGGGGCCACGCACCGATCCTGGTGTAGAACAGGCCATGGAGGGGTAAAGCAGCCCAGGGTGTGTGGCTTGTAAGGACGGCACCTGTTCTGCGGTATGACAGGCACTGTGTGGTATGCTATAGTGCAGACTCTTGGGGTGGCCACGTTCTTAGGGCAGGCTTTGTTTTGGGGTACATAGATGCAGACACCGCGCTCTGCAATGCAATAGGTGTTGCTTTTGGTATTGTAAATAACAATGCCTTTTAATTTTTTTAAAGGCATTGCCATTTACAATGTCAAAAGCTCAAAATAATGTCATTGCGAGACCTATTGCATTGTAAATGCTTGTTCTCTTGGGCCATTACTTTGAGGCCCAAAGGGGCGGGACAATTAGAACACTGTGTCTGAACGTGACCCTGCAAGACTTCTCACTGTTACCCCCAGGACTCACCCTGAAGAACATCTTCATGTAAACAAAGGGTGAGGTGGACGGGATCTGTGGGGACTCACAAGCCATGTTTTAATTTTTCAAAAGCAGTTCCTATAATTTTCGTTAAAAAACACAACCATCCCTAAACAGTTAATGTGGCCCTTCAGGTGCCTCTGCGTGAATGTGAAGAGAGGGCGGGGTCGGGTGGGGAGGAGATTTCCTGTGCCTTAAAGCCCAAGGAGTGACAGAGAGGTAAGGAAAAACAGGCCTTTTCACCAGGGTGCCTGGTAAAATGTAAAGGCTGCTTGGGTGCCAGTATAGGCTTTATTTGATGGAGTCACTTGAAGATTCATGGTGACAACGAGTTATTCTTTTGGATACGTAACCTCAGGGTGTTATAAGCAGCGTACTTTTAAGAGACACTTATAAAAAGGTTTGCACGAGGTACAGTTTAACTATTACTAATATATGTACTTTGAAAGTAAGTGTTTGATCTTAAATCACTAAACCATTTTGCTGCAGCCTACCTTGTGCATAAGATAATTTTAAAAAAATGACTTGCATATTCGCAGTGCTTTCTGTTCCAGGCTGCGATCATGTAGCACGATAAATACACAATTTATTATTCCCCACGTTTTTGACCCATGCGGCTAAAAAGAACAAAATAGTCTGTTAAGTTGCTTTTTTTCAGTTTGTTTGGCCCACCTTTTTCTTGGCCCATGCTTGACGGATTGGCACAAAACCTACCATGAAGAAGCCAAAGTGGATGAACTTTTTACTTTGGAAAGTTTTGAGCACAATGTTCAAACAGCACCAAAGTTATTTAAGAAACAAAAAATGCCTTTTCTATGAAAATCCTGACCTAACCATAAATGTACAGTGGGAACCACCACTGTATAATATAGACCAATACTGCATAATATAGCCGCACACATTTTACATATATTTTTTTAACAGAAGGTGTAAGCAGGAAAATAAAACATTCAATGCCATTATATTCCCCAAAATGGAAAACCTCTCAATTGGGAGGTGGGGGTTGGGAGGGGCGGTGCGTGTGTTTGTTCACTGAAAAAAGCCAAAGGTTGTAGGGACATTATAGTTACCCTCAGATTTTACTCGTAAAAAAAAAAAAAACTGTGAAATTCAGCAGTTCTAGTTAGTAAGCCAACTATAACTTGCACCCCCGCAATGCACTGCTTATGACCTTACATGTTACATCACTGATGACATGGTCAGTGACATCACTGATGACATCTCAAATGACATCAATGATGACATCATCACATGACTGAGTGTTTTTAAAAAGTTTATCAGTGTTAAATATATAAACCAAGGTGTATTGGTGAATCAGTGGGCATATGAGTGCCTGTATGTATAATTCAGTGGGTGTCTGACTGACTGCATAAGTGAGTAATTAGGTGTCTCAGTGAATGTATGGGTGAGTGACTGGTTGTGTGAATTTCTGTATCAGTCTGTCAGTTGGTGTCTAAGTGGCTACATGGGAGTGTGAGTGGCAAAGTGAATAGCTGTATTGGTGAGTAATTGGTTGTCTGAGTACCTGTGGGGGTGGGTGAGAGGGTGTGTGACTGCCTGCATGGATGAGTGAGTGGGTGAGTCAGTGGCTGTATGGGTTAGTGAGTGCGTGTGTGAGGGGCTGTATGGGTGAATGTGTGTATGGTTGTGTGGGTGAGTATGTGGATGTGTCAGTGGTATATGGGTGAGTAACTGGGTTTGTGAAAGGCAATGTAGGTGAGTGATGGGGTATAGGAGTGATGGGGTATATGAGTGACTGTATTGGTGAGTGAGTGAATGTGAGAGTAGGTGTATGGGTGAGTGTATGCTTATGTCAGTGACTGTATAGGTGAGTGAGCATGTGTTAGTATCTATATGAATGGGTGGGTGTGTGTATCTGAATGGGTAAGTGTCTATGTGACTGACTATATGGGTGAGTGACAAGGTGTGTGAATAGCTGTATGGCTGACTGACTTGGTGTGTGAATGGCTGTATGGGTGTGAGTGGATTTGTCAATGGCTGCATTAGTGACTGAGTAGGTGTATGAGTGGCTGTATGGGTGAGTGAGTGGATGTGTGTGTAGATCTATGAGTGAGTGGGTGTGTAAGTACTTGTATGGGTGTGAATAGGATTGTGCATGGCTGTGCGGGTGTATGAAAGGTTTTATTGGGTGTGACAGTGATTCTGTGGATGATGTCATCAGTGATGTCATTTGCAATGTCATCAGTGATGTCACTTACCATGTCATGAGTGATGTAATATGTGAGGTCATGAGCAGTGCATTGTGGGGGGTGCGAGTTATAACTGCTGAATTTCACTGGTTGTGTACGAGTGAAATCGGAGCTTAACTAGAACAGCCCTGTAACCATTGTTTTTTTCCAGTGAATTTCTATTGTTTTTTTAAGTAGTAGTCACGTTTGCAGAGTGGTTGAGATAGGTGGCTGGGCCTCTGACCAGCTCTCAGGAATCTTCAGGGTGGTGGCACCCAGGGCCATCTATGGCTACCTGAGGGTGGCCGCACAGTCCCCCTCCAATGCTAATTTAGCCCCGGGGAGGTGGCGGACCCCGGAGCTTCGGGGGGACGGGGGGGGAGGGGCAAATGCCCCCCTGCATTTGCTAAACAAAGAGCCCCGGGGAGGTGGCGGTCCCTGGGGCAACCCCTCCACTTTCCCAAAGAGGCCTAGGGGGTAAGTATGTTTTTACCCTGCCTTTTTCTTTTTATGTTTTTTTCAGTGACTCGGTTCAACCGAGTCACAAGACGGGTGCCAACATTTCCTGGTTTGAAGTGTTGGCAGCCAATCAGATCTCAGCACAAGATCTCTGGTGGGGTCGTGGATTCTCTGTGTCCCCAGTTGTATATCTTAAAAATCTTTACATTTCTCAAAAACTACTGAATGGATTTACACCATTTAACAAAAAGAGCGCTTTCTGGACCAACAGCTACCTTTCTGCAAATTTGGTGTAGCCGAGTCTAAAGTTTCCTATAGACATTAACATAGGGAAAAAGCGTTTTGGGATCCCCCCCCCCCCTTTTCTCAGCCAAAGTTATAGGCAAATGAAAAAACGCTCTTCCTATGCAAACTACATCCTAACTATAACTACCAGTAGGATATATACATACATATATATATATATACACACACACACACACATACATACACACCCACACTTCTCCATCTGACAAGCGGGCACCAGAACACCAGCAGTGCACACTACTTGGAAGGTCAGGACTTACTCAAGCTGGGTCAAGGTGCGGATTCAAGATGGTTGGAGCCTTTTCTATCCCTGAGGCTCTGATCAGGAGTCCAGCAAACTAGCTGTTGGAGTCACTCTGGTAGTCCTGGGTTCAAGCAGAACAGTAGGTCTCAAGCAGTATGGTAGGACTCTGTTGGCACAAGCCAGGCTTCAAGCAGCAGGGCAGTCCTCTGAAGTACACAGCTGGCCACAGGCAGCAGGGCAGTCTTTAAAGCCCTCTGCAGGTCCAGAAGTGAACTGAACAGCGGGTCTGTAGGCCCTCATTTTACACCTGGTACCAGCCTTGAAGTAGAAGAAACTTCTAGAGACCCGCCCGCACACCCCCCCCCCAACCAGGGGATGTTGACATTTCGTTCCTTTTTGCCCTGGTCCCAGGATGTTTGGGGGCACAAAAGGCTAGTGTGAATTTATTTGTGTGGGGGCTGAGCAGCTTTTTTGAAATACAAGTGGGGCTGTGCACAGCTCAGTCCCTCTCATCCTGTCAAGATGGCCCATCTTGCCAGCACCCACTCCCCCTATTGTGTGACTGTCTGGGAGACATACAAAAAGGCAAACTGCCAACTACATCTAGTCATGTGACACAGGAAACAGGCTGCAGGCACCGAATGGTTAGGACAAGAAAATGTCAACTTTCTAAGAGCGGCATTTTCAGAATTGTGATTCAAAATTCGACTTCACCATTGAAGAGGATTTTAAATTACAATTCCTTCGACACCAAACATGATATTTGTACCTGCTACCAAACAAAAGTTATCACTTATTAAATGTAATAAGGTAACCCAATGTTAACGTACGGGAGAGGTAGGACTCGCAGTAGTTAAAAATGGATTTGTGAGTTTTTCCATTAATAGGACACGTAAAACCTAAAAGGGCATGTCCAATTGTTACAATATAATGCACCCTACCCTATGGGCTGTTAAGGGCCTACCTTAGGGGTGAATTATATGTTTTAAAAAGAGAGGTTTAGGCCTAGAAAGGGGCTTATTTTGCCAGGTCGAATTGCAGTTTAAAAAAGCACAATATACAACACCAGGCCAGACACATGTTTTAAGAGGCTACTTGAGTGGGTGTCATAAGTGCTGCAGGCCCACTAGTAGCATTCAATTTACCAGTCCTGGATATATGGTATACCACATTACTAGGGTCTTATAAGTAAATTAAATATGACAATCGGGTGCAAGCCAATTTTACCATTAGGGAGTGAGCACAAGCACTTTAGCACTGGTTAGCAGAGGTAAAGTGCACAGAGTCTTAAGGCCAACAAATATTAATTCAACAAAACAAGAAGGGAGAAGAATTCAGCAACACTTTTAGGGAAAGACCACACTAAGGCTGACAGGTCTAACAGTGACCCTGGAAGGCAGTACTCTAAATTGGTAGTGATATCCTCTTACCATAAAGTGAAGGTACGTCCAGTGGGCAGGGCGGAAAAGTAAGACTCCTTGAGATAGAGCCCCGTAATAAAATCCCCTTGTTGAAGGAGGGGAATCTCTTTCTGCAGGGTTGTCATCCATAAATGTTCAGATATGATATAGCGGTTGAGGGACCGGCGATTGATAATAGGCCTGAGGGAACCGTTTTTCTTGGAAATGAGGAAGTATGATAAGTATACCCCTGCCCCATATTGTTACGGGGGTAGGGCTTCTATGTCCCCCTTTTGCAAAAATACACAAGCCTCCTCCTTGAGAGTAGAGATGCTTGTTGCTGAGTCTGTGTGATTGTGGTGGGATGCTGGGAGAGGCAGAATGCAGTTTGATGCAGTAGTAGGGATGGCGTGACTTCCTGCCATTGGTAGAGGAAATGGAGTTATGTTACTTGAACAGGTGATCGGGGGGATACATGGCAAATCACTGTTTGGTACAGTCAGGCTCCATATGTGGGCCTCCCTAACTTGTTCTCTCATTGTTCCCTCTCTAGGATCCCTTATTGTATCCAATGCCAGCCTGTACGTGGTAAGATTTCTGCTGCCTCTGATATGAGTGGGGCTGCTCAGGAAGGAAAAGGAAAATGCTACTTACCCAGTATGCATCTGTTCTTGGCATATACAGCTGTAGATTCATATGCGTTAGCATAGATCGCCATCTGGTGTTGGGCCCGGATGTTTGCACTTTGTTTTTCTTCGAAGAAGTCTTTGTAGTCACGCGGTAGGTGACTCCCCCTTTTGGTGATAGTGCGCATGGGCATCGACTCCATCCTTAGATTGTTTTGCCATAACGGGTGATGATGGAGTTAGTAAGATTAGTAAAGAGATGTCCATGTAGAATGTATCCAAGTAAGATATTACTGCAACAGAGAGGTACCCGGGGAGGCGGGTGGGTGCATATGAATCTACAGCTGTATATGCCAAGAACAGATGCATACTGGGTAAGTAGCATTTTCTGTTCGAGGCATATGAGCTGTAGATCATATGCGTTAGCATAGACTACACAGCAGTTATCCCGCAAGCGGTGGTTAACCTGTATCTGTTGCAGTGGTCTGAAATAGTGTTCTTAAAACTGCCTGGCCCACACTAGCTTGTTGTTTTGCTAACACATCTACACAATAGTGCTTTGTGAATGTGTGCGGTGTAGACCATGTTGCAGCCTTGCAGATGTCATCTAAGGGTATGTTCCCTAAGAATGCCATAGAAGTCCCTAGTTTGCGTGTAGAGTGCACTCTAGGGGGAATTGTTAAGGTGCGTTTAGCTTTAAGGTAGCATATTTGGATGCACTTAACTATCCACCGTGCAATACCTGCTTTTGAAATGGGATTGCCTTTATGTGGTGGGGAAAAAGCAACAAAGAGTTGTTTAGTTTTCCTAAAAGATTTGGTTCTTTCAATGTAATAAAGTATCGCTCTTTTCACATCTAATGTGTGAAGAGCACGTTCTGCTGCTGAGTCTGGTTGAGGAAAAAACACAGGTAACTCAACAGAATGGTTGAGATGAAAAGCAGAAACGACTTTGGGTAAAAATGTTGGGTTAGTCCTAAGAACCACTTTATTTTGGTGAATCTGTAAAAATGGTTCTTGTATGGTTTGTGCCTGGAGCTCACCAACTCTTCTAAGAGATGTGATGGCTATAAGGAAGGCTACCTTCCAAGACAGAAACTGTAGTTCGCATTTGTGCAAAGGCTCAATGGTGGGCCCATGAGTCTTGTAAGGACCATATTAAGATTCCACACAGGAGAAGGTGGAAGTCTAGGAAGAATGATTCTTTTGAGTCCTTCCATAAAGGCTTTGATAACGGGTACACGAAACAAAGACAAGTGTTGTCTGTTTTGTAGGTAAGCCGCTATTGCGGCAAGATGTAATCGTATAGATGTATATCCTAAGTTAGCACGCTGTAGGTGTAACAGATAGCAAATGATGTTTTGAGTTGAAGCATCTAGCGGATTGATTTGATTTTTAGTACAATAAATTACAAATAGTTTCCATTTTGCTGCATAGCATGCCCTTGTGGTAGGGCGTCTAGCCTCTTTAATGACGTTCATGCAGTCTGGCGGGAGATTAAGGTAGCCAAACTCTATGATTTCAGGTGCCAGATCGCAAGGTTGAGTTGACTGGGATCTGGATGCCATATCTCTCCATGGTTCTGAGTGAGAAGCTTGGGGGAGAGGTGTAACTTTTGATGAGGAACTACTGATAGTTCCAACAGGGTTGTGAACCATGGTTGTCGAGCCCATGTGGGAGCAACTAGGATTATTGTGAGGGAATGTTGTTTGAGCTTCCGAACCACTAATGGAATTAGCGGGAGAGGCGGAAAAGCGTAAGCAAATTTCCCTGACCAATTCATCCATAGCGCATTGCCTTTGGACAATGGGTGTGGATACCTGGACGCGAAGTTTGGGCATTTTGCGTTGAGGTGTGTGGCGAACAGATCTATTTCTGGGTAGCCCCACATGCGGAAGAATGGGAGGAGTACTTGAGGATGTAGTTCCCATTCGTGGATCTGTTGTCTTTGACGACTGAGCAGATCTGCAATCTGATTGTTTACTCCTGTGAGATGTTCTGCAAGGAGATATATCTTTTGAGGTATGGCCCATCTCCATATGCTTTGAGCTAGGTGTGAAAGCTGTAGAGAGTGTGTCCCCCCCTGTTTTTGTATGTAGTACATTGCTGTCATATTGCCTGTACGGACTAGGACAGCTTTCCCTACTAGATCTTTTTTTTTTTAAACATAATTTTATTGATTTTGCGATATAGGACAACGCACAAAAGGCAATTATCAGTGACAATAGTAACTGTGTATCACACATGGCATCAGTAAAAGGCAAAACATCACGTTCATATAAAATGTACTCCTACAATTGCACAGAAATTAAAAAGAAGCAGTGAACCGGTCAGCACAGAACGTAAGCAATGTAGGATAAGCCCAGAGTACATGATAATATCATGATGTAGGTAACAGGTGTGGCATAAACAAGGATAGACTGCACATTGTCACCTCAGATCTAATCTACATTAAATAAGAAATATAAAGATAACCAACTCCCCCCACCCCCCCTGTTCTCTGGTTCATAAATACTGAATGATATCCCAGACTCCTATGGGACTATCCCTTGTGCACAGAAAGCGTATGATACATAATAGTGCATAAAGACGTTAAATAACAACCAAGGCGGGTACAAAAAGGACTGTCGTGTATTGGTACACTATAATTATAAAGCTGACAGTGGTCAAAAAGTACAGGCAAGTCTTTCAGGGAAATGCAGGAGTAATGGGGTGAGTCGCAGCTATTGGTGACGCCGGGGTGTAAAAGAATCTATAGCTCTGAAGACTTCCAGCATTTGATCCCATTCTAATGAGATAGGAGTCTTACTCAAGCCCGAATTCCTCCTGCCGGAGTATAGTACTTTCAGCTACTCCCCATCGTATCAATTCCGTGTGCCAGTACAGTGGCGTAGGAGGAGAGGCAGATTTCCACCTCATCGTAATCGCTCGCTTAGCAATAAGTAGTGCCAAGTCGGCAAACTTCAACTGTACCTTTTGTCTCTTAGGGCGTCCATGGAGGCCCAAAAGACAAGCTTCTGGAGATAACCAGTCACTAGTACTAGTGACTTGTCGAATGGTATGAGTGACGGCATGCCAAAAGAAACGAAGTCTAGGACAGGCCCAGAGCATGTGAATGAGGTTTGCATCTGCCTCCTGACATCTAGGGCAGGAGAGTTGAGCATCCGGGTATATATTATTAAGACGGTGCGGTGTGAGGTATGCTCTATGTAAGATCATTGACTGAATATATTTAAAACGAGCATTACGGGAAACTTTCTTAGGGAATTCCAATAGCAAGGCCCATTCTTTATCTGTAAATTCCCTGTTAAGATCCAATGACCATCGGGTGCGGAGTAAGAGTAAGGGTGCACTGGAATGAGTCCTAATACCCCTGTACAGCCAACGGATAAGATGTCGCCCTACCCCCATTAGGTGTATCGCATGGACTAAAGCATGTGTAGGAGGTTCGGACCCGTCAGGGGCCCAATGTTGTTTAATATAACGAACAAGTGCTGCGTGTAAGAGGAATAAAGTCGAGGGAACTCCTTGAGCACGTTGAAAATTGTCATGGTCAGTCAGGGTGCCCTCAATAAAGAACGCTCCCACCGTCGAGACCCCCTCTTTCGTCCATGAGGCTAACCTTTTAGAAGTGACTATCCCAGTAGCAGTGGGGATTCCCATTAATGGTATATTGTCGGAGTATGGAATGGCGTTTTTGGTATATTTGAGTGTTTGATTCCAATAGAGGAGAGCCGTGCTGAGTAAAGAAGGGAGCGTATGTGGAACCCTACCATTGGGTAAGAGCATACTGTGCAGAGTGCCCTGGTGCAAGAGTCGGGGAGTATATTCTATTTCCTGCAGTTGACGACCCGCCAACCAGTAGGAGAGCCATTGTAGTTGACTAGTCAGGCAATACGCCTTAAAATCAGGCGCTCCTAGACCACCCTCCTCCGGTCTCAGTTGTAATTTTGCCAATGCTATTCTTCTGCGGCCACTATCCCAAATAAGTTCAATCAGTAATGTATTCAAAGTTTTAAAAATGGAAGACGGAATCACGACAGGTAAGTTAGCAAAATAATATAATAGACGAGGAAGCATCACCATTTTGGAAAGTGCAATTCTTCCCATCACTGACAGTGGTAAGGAAACCCAGAAGCAGACCTGCTTTCGAAGGGAAGCAATCGCCTTCATTATGTTGCCGTTGATTAGGTCTTGTGGAGTTCTATAGATTTGAATACCTAAGTATTTGAACGTATCAGGCACTGTCTGTAGTGTTAGTTCACCAAATGAAATAGGATCTGGATTTTCCCGGTACCGCATAAAAAAGGCGTAAGACTTGGTAGCATTAATTGCCAAGCCGGAAACTAGTTCAAAGCGTTTAAAAATGGATGGGACGGGATCCAAATTGAGGTTAAGGTCTTTGAGAAAGAGGATCAGGTCATCCGCGTAGGCAGAGACTATGTGTGATGTGTTGTTAAGCAGAATCCCGAGATCTACAGCCTCTGTCCGGAGTTGGAGAAGGAGAGGTTCCATCGCCAATACAAATAACAGAGGCGATAGGGGGGCAACCCTGACGGGTACCTCTGGTTATGGAATAGGCTGCGGAAATATGTGCGCCAGTACGGGCACGCGCCGTTGGGGTGTTGTATAGGAGCTGCACCCATTGTAGGTAACCTTTGGGAATACCATACTGTTCCAGGGCGGCCCACATGTACTGCCAAGAAAGGGTGTCAAAGGCTTGTTGCATATCAAGGGAAATACATCCTGCCGTGGGGGACGTGACTGCCGCTACTTCCATAATATAATGGAGCCGCCGTATATTGAGGGAGGTGTTGCGGCCCGGAACGAAGCCGCATTGGTCTATATGAACCAGTTTAGAAAGATAGGGCAATAGTCGGTTGGCCAATAATTTACTGAGTATTTTATATTCCGTGTTCAGCAATGAAAGTGGGCGATAGCCAGAAACATCGCGGGGGTCTCTGTTAGGCTTAGGGAGAGAAGTCACCAATGCTTGCATGGTCGTTAGGGGTAAGGCAGATTTGTCCAGGGCAGTGTTGTAAAGGGTCTGGAGGGGAGGGACCAGTTTTTCGGCATACAGTGCATAAAATTCCACGGGCAGGCCATCTAGGCCTGGGGTCTTGTTTCTGGGCAAAGCCTTAACGGCCTCCCGAATTTCAGTGGTAGTTATAGGACCGTCCAATTCAGATTGGATGTCACCCGACAACTGGGGGAAGGGCAAGTCATGGAGAAAGGCCTCGATATCATTAGATGAAGTAGTAGTAGGGGCAGTGTACAAACTTCGGTAATATGTAAAGAATGCTAAATTAATGGTTGCTTGGGTAGACGCAATCGTTCTATCAGGAAGATAAACTTCAGTAATGGACACTGGGGTAGGAGAATCTCTAATCAGGCGTGCTAGAAGAGTCCCTGATTTGTCAGCGTCTTTGTGGCTGTATTGTGTATAAGACCTATGATCTATTAGCCGGAGTTGCTCCAACAGTTCAGCATATTTGATTCTGGCCTCCTGAAGGGGCGGGAGTTGTGACGGGTCAGTAAGGGCCGCAGTCTCAAGCCTATTAAGAGAGGCCTCCACTGTGGCGAGAGTTTTGTGGACTTCCTGCCAGGCTCCCACCGCAGCTCCAATAGCTGTGCCCCGGATAACAGTTTTGAAGGCATCCCACTCCACCAGAAAAGATGAGGCCGTCCCAGTGTTTTCGGTGAAATAATTTATGATAGTGGTGCCCAGATTGTCACGAAAAACTGCGTCCTCTAGCAATTGTGGCCAGAGCCGCCAAGTGGGGACCGGGGTGGAATTTTACCCCATGCCAGTGTCACCTCCATAGGGTTATGATCGGACAATGTTTTCCCCAGATACGTGGATTCAGTCATTTGGGGCATCAACAGTGCAGTACAGAATATGCGGTCAATTCTAGTGTGCAATTGGTGTGGAGGGGAGTAAAATGAATATTCTCTGCAACCAGGGTAATGAGCACGCCAGATATCCTGTAAAGACCAACCTGTAGCCCAGGCTTGTAAAAACTCTGCATGTTTAGTGGGTACCGCACCTCGTAGTGGGGGATGTGAACGATCTAAGTGAGTATCTAGGACCGAGTTAAAATCGCCCCCAATAATCCAAGGGATATGCGCCCAGTCTGATAGGATATTGTTAAGCTTGGTAAGATAATTATTCTGTTCAGAATTTGGGGCATACACACAACCAAGAATCACCGGGGAACCATCCAACCTCCCAGATAACAAGACATAACGCCCTTCAGGATCTACCCGCTGTTCTATTAAGGTAAAGGTCACCCCACTTCGAATCCAAATTAAGGACCCCCTAGCAAAAGCAGAATAAGAGGTATTAAAAAACTGCCCTTTCCATTTTCTACGCATTTTGGAGATTTCCGAATTAGTCAGGTGAGTTTCTTGAATAAAAGTGATATGAATCTTGCGTCTATTCAGTTGAGCATAAATACGATGTCTTTTATGCACAGACCCCATTCCCCGAACATTCCATGTCAGCAATTTATATTTACCCAAAGCAGCCATAACGAAGGAGGATATCGTAACAGTGCACCCTGCAATAAGCTGTGGAGCACAATAGGAGAGACAATGTGACCCGAACCAGGAACAAACATCCCATTATTAAACAAAACCCCGGAATACTAGGGCCAACAATCAAACTAAGTTGGTCCAAACTAACACAGCAACACATTACATTCAAACTGCTATATACTGCAGAAACTGCAGGGGGGGTGGGCACCAAAGAGAACGTGGTCAAGCCTGCTATGTCGAGGCTGCACCCTGGGCCGGACCCTATATTAAAGAAAATGGAAATACCGAACCTGGGGGAGAGAGAGCGTGTTAAAGTTACATGTGCTTGGTGTACCTCTCCCTGCATGCTGGTCAGGCCCCGTGGCACATACAAATAAGAGAAGGACCTGGGGGGGGGGAAAAAAAAAAAGAAACCATAGAATATAGATACAGTAATAATGTCCTACTTCCGTTCATCCTGACAGAATAAGGCCTTAAGTGTGAGAGATTCGCAGGGCTGAGCTGCAACGTCAGCCGTAAAGGTCTTTTACAATCTGCGGGATGATCGAGGGGAACAGGATATCATTGCTCTCAGAGTCCGACGGCAGCAGGTTGTCATCAGAGTGGTTCGGGGACGTGACCCGCATCGGGTCACGCATGGAGGCAGCCACCACCAGCGCCGAATCTCGTCCCAGCAGGACCTGCTCCGGTGTTGTTTTTTTTGTGGACAAAGTTCGCGGCAGCCTATCGCGGCGAAGCCCAGTTCCGTTTGTTTGTGTTACCCCATGTCGTGAGTGTTGGTCAATATTGTCCAGAGCCTGGGGAGGTAGAGTGGCCTCAAGCCAAGCGTTTGCTGTTTCCGGGTCGTCAAAGAAATGAGATTTCTGATTGTAAGTAATTTTCAGGCGTGCCGGAAATAGCAGGGCATACTGTAGGCCGAGAGCCTGAAGTTTCCGTTTGAGTGGTTGATATGAGGTTCTCTGCCGCTGCACCTGCACCGTATAGTCTGGGTATAGAGAAATCCGGGCATTTTCATATTGTATGGGAGCGTTTTCACGGGCTTTTTGTAATAGATGATCACGATCCCTATAGTTAAGGATACGAGCTATAAGTGGTCTGGGCGGTTTACCAGCAGTGGGCCTGCCCGTAGGGATCCGATGTGCACGCTCCACACAGAAGTAGGAAGAGAGGCCATCCGGGGCGATATGTTCCCTCAGCCAATTTTCGACAAACTGGGTTGCGTTGGGGCCTTCCGAGCGTTCCGGCAGCCCAATAATGCGGATGTTATTGCGTCTGGCTCGCCCCTCCGCGTCCACAGCTTTGCCTACTAGATGTAGTTGAAAAGCTTTCAATGCCAGAAAAATTGCTAGCAGCTCCAGATGGGTTATGTGGAGTTGTTTTGTTGTAGTGTCCATATGCCCTGAATGGTATGTTTTTGAAGATGAGCTCCCCAACCAGTGAGCGATGCGTCTGCTGTTAGCACTATCTGTGGAATCGGGTCGACGAATGGCCGCCCTTTGGAAAGGTTTTGTGTATTCTACCACTGCAGAGAGCGATGGGTGCGGCCGTCTACCAACACCAGATCGGTTAACTGACCTTGAGCCTGGTTCCACTGACGTGCTAAGCATTCCTGTAGGGGACGCATTTGGAGACTTCCGTAAGGAACGAGTAGAATGCAAGATGCCATCATTCCGATGAGTTTCATGAACACTTGGGCTGGTAATGAGTGTTGAGGCTGAAATTGTGATATCAGGGTTGGTATGTTGCATATCCTGACAGGGTTGGGGTATGCTAGAGCCTTGCAAGTGTCTATTGTGGCTCCCAGGTATGCATGCTTGTTGGAGGGTTGGAGATGAGACTTGGTGAGGTTTACAGAGAATCCCAAGTCGTGAAGCAGCTGAACTGTTTTGTGAGTGTGGTGTATGCAGCTGTGTTGTGACTTGGCTTTTATTAGCCAATCGTCCAAGTAAGGGAAGACGTGAATGTGGTGTCTTCTCAAGTGTGCTGCGACTACTGCCAGACACTTGGTGAACACTCTGGGTGCTGTAGTTACCCCGAACGGGAGAACTTTGAATTGGTAGTGTTGTCCGTCCACCACGAACCTGAGATATTTCCTGTGAGCCGGGTGAATGTGAATATGGAAGTAGGCGTCCTTTAAATCTAGAGTGGAAAGGAAGTCGCCTTGTTGAAGCAGAGGGAGCACCTGTTGAAGTGTGACCATGTGGAAGTGATCTGATTGAATATAGAGGTTTAGCTTTCTGGGGTCTAATATAGGCCTGAGAGAGCCGTCCTTTTTGGGAATCAAAAAGTATAGGGAGTACACCCCCGTCCCCCGATGGTGTAATGAGACTGGTTCTATTGCATGTTTTTGTAACAGGGAGAGAACCTCTTGTTTTAAGAGAGTGAGGTGTTCTGGTGACATTGCACGCTCTTTTGGAAGGAGAGTTGGGGGACTGCATGTAAGTTCCAGGCAATAACCATACTGGATAATTTGTAATACCCACTTGTCTGTGGTGATTGAATTCCAGACAGGTAGGAACTGTGAGAGACGTCCCCCGACAGGTGTTAAGTGATCGGGGGGTAGTGGAGGGAAGTCACTGCTTATTGGCAGGGGAAGTGCGGGTGGAGTTACCTCTGCCTCTTCCCTTGTTATTATTTCCCCTGTAGCCTCCTCAAAAATAACCTCTGGAGGAGGTGGATTGGTTGTTTTTATAAGAGGAGGAGGGAGTCTCCGACAACACTGTTTTTGAGCCACCTCTATAAAAGGAGCGGCGAAAGGAACCCCTGCTGGAAGGTAATTGTAAGGCCCCCATGGAATTAGCAGTTTCGGTGTCCTTTTTCATCTTTTCAAGTGAAGTGTCGACTGTTGGCCCAAAAAGATGCTCTTTATCAAAGGGCTGATTGAGTATGGAGGATTGGACCTCCTGCTTGAATCCAGAGATTTGAAGCCAAGCGTGCCTGCATAATAGTATGCTGGTGTTGATGGCACGAGATGCTGTGTCTGCTGCATCTAGTGCACATTTTATGGAAGTATTGGTGATAAGCTTCCCTTCTTGAATGAGGTTGTTAGCCTTTGTCTTGTATTCATCAGGCAAGTGTTGGATAAGTTTTTCTAACTCATCATAGTGAGCTCTGTCGTAGCGTGCTAACAGGGCCTGAGCATTGGCGATTCGCCAATGGTTAGCAGCCTGTGAGGCCACTCGTTTGCCTGATGCATCTATCAATTTAGACTCCTTTTCAGGAGGAGGGGCGTCGCCTGTAGTTTGAGAATTAGCTCTTTTGCAGGCGTTAGATACGACGAGAGTCTAGGGGCAACTGTCCCCTAATATATGCAGGGTCTGTAGGAGCGGGCTTGTACTTTTTATCCACTCTAGAGGTCAGTATTCTGGCTCTGACTGGGTCCTTAAATACCTAGTCTACGTGTTTTATCATGCCCTTGAGTATGGGCAAAGTATAAGTGGACTTTTGTGAATGAGTGAATGTCTCCACAAGAAAATCCTCCTCTAGAGGGTCTGAGTGTAGCTCCACCCCGTGGTATTGAGCAGCCCTGTTAATAAGCTGTGCAAAGCCTATATTGTCATCAGGTGGAGAGTGTCTGGAGGGATACAGGTCAGGGTCATTATTGTGATCTGGTTCCTTATTGTAATCTTCCCATGGATCAGGGTCATGTGGAATGTCCTGGTCTTGTGGTATGTCCTGATCCTCGTCCCTATCCCCATCCCCATAATCATCATCCTGTGGTTCAGGTGAAAATGTGGGTGGTGGTGAATTTGATGGTGTGATTAGCAAATTTGGGTTAGGTGGAGGAGAAGGAGGTATGTAAGGGGGAGAAGAGTTAGTACCCATGTCCTTCTTCTTCAGAGGAATAGGAGAGTCCTCTGAGAAATCCAGCTTCCGTTTCTTTGGAAGAGTGGCTGTAAGGTGCCCAGTATTGGGATCAATACTGAGTCTTCTGTTTTGGGTCCAAAACTGTGTCTTCAGATGGAAGTTTCTTGGAAGGAGTGTCTTTCTCCTTAGGAGCGGGTTTCGGCGTGGAAGATTTATGAGGGTCTTTGAGCGCCGAATGTTCCGAGTCCAAATGCTTACTTTTGGTGTAGAGATAGTCTGTATCCAGACACAAGAGGTCTAACTTCTTGCTGCTACATGTTCCGGTACTCTCGTCGATTATTACAGCCTCACTCTGGTCTAGCGGTGCTTTCCTGTATACTTTCAGCTTCACTAAGTGGTGTTAGCCCTTTACTACCTGGACCTACGTGTAGATACTTTGAAGAAACAATTCGGATGAGAAAATTTTTTCCATGAGGAATTCTATGGTCTGTAATACGATGGCAATGTCGGATCCTACCATCATTTTGTGCCCTGAAGAAGTCCTCTATTAGGACCGAAACGCGTCGGCTGTACTGTCTGTTGAGTCACTTGAGCTGGACTCTGTGTTTTTATCAGCGTCAAATGAAAATGGAATAAAAGAAATGAAAAAAAATTGAAGAACTCTTGTGTCTGGATACAGACTATGTTTATTGATTGAATTTTACTGCATGGTGCACCAGTGCTGATGTTTTGAATTATTCAATTCCTTTGGGAACGGGCATTGTGACGGTGGGTGCTATCCTGTGTGCACATGGATCCCAATCTGTATTGTAGGGATATGACAAGGGAGTAAATATAGGTTAGGTGCTGGCAATTGGAAGGTTCCACTGTTAGTTCTAGTTTTGGCATTGCTTACTTTTGGTGTGTTTAGCACCAGAATCTTTCGGAGCGGGATGTTTCGGCTCCGAATGTTTCGGTGCGGAGTGTGTCGGCTCCGAGCTTTTAGGTGCCGAGGATTTCGGTGTGGACGATTTCGGCTCCGAAGTGTTTTTCGGATCCGAGGCCTTCGGTGCCGAAGGTGTCTTCTGTGCCGGCGGTTTACGGGGTGGCACATGAGGCGGCTTATGTTTCGGTGCCGGAATGGGGCCGGCTCGAGCCTGAGCCGGAAGGCTTGGCCTTATGTTTCGTAGCCGGGCTGGAGGGCGGGGGCATTAGAAACTTTATGTCGGTGTCGACCCGAGCCCGAGGGCGAGGGTGATGCCGGAGCCTTAGTTTTTTGGGGTTGCGTGGGCACATGGGGGTTTGTACTCACGGTATGTTGCCCGGGGTGATGTTCAGGTCTTCCTCCATGTCGGAGTCGGCTTCGGAGATGGAGACCGGTTCTTCTTCCTCGGCCTCTACGTCTATACGGGGAACCTCTGAATCTTCGCCGAAGATGTCTGGTACAGAGCCGCTGTCTCGTTGCATTTCGCGGCGTCGAGCCCGACGGTCACGAAGAGTCTTCTTCGATCGGAACGATCGACCCGCTTCGCAGTCCTTCTCGTCGTGTTCCGGGGATAAGCACAGGTTGCAGACCTGGTGCAGGTCGGTGCGTGGGAACTTAGGATGACACCCGTGGCATAGTTTAAATTGAGTCCGTTCCATCGACTGCTGGCGTGGTCGGCACAGGTAAGCCCGACGGCCCGCCTCAAATTTCCAGATCGAAGGTTTTCACAAATTATACGATGCGCGTCGAATGGGAAACCGCGATCGAAAGAATCAACACCATTACCGGTGTTGGAGGTATGATTCCATGCACTTGTGGGCTCCTCCGGAAAGCCCCCAGTACTCCCGGTAAAAGCCTTTCAGGGTCTGCCAGCAAGCTAGTGCTGCTGCCGACCACAGACCCGATTCTGCCCTTCTGCTGCGGAGCTGAGCTCGAGCAGGGGAAGGTAGAACAATAGGTTTCCTGTCACAGGGAGGTGTGACCACCTCCCAGACAGGACTTAATGTATTGAGCTGGGGTGGGGGCGCTTAGCAGCGCCACCAGACTGCTTTGAAGGGCACATTTGGTGCCATCCTTGTATACTCCGGTTTCAGCCAGTTCAGGGAGCCCTTGGCTTCCGCTCTGGCACGAAACTGGCCAAATGACATGGAAGTATCCTCTCCTCTGTCCAGCCCCTCCTCTGGGAAGGACTCCTGAGTCGTCATAACCCCTTTCTTAGGGTATAAAAGGGCTTACCTGTGGAGGGTCCTCAGATTTGTCATGGGACAAGCCTCAAGCCTGACACCACGTCACTCTTTGACCGTCTGGACACTTGGACTTCGCCTGGAACCGAGAATGCATTAAGGAAGACTCCTGCTGCTCCAGGTCTCGCTGTTCTACTAGTCTTCTTTGTCGTCAGTGTCTGTGCTTCTTCCAGGATCTTCAACAGACCTGTGGGCAAGAAGAACACCCGAAGTAATCTCCCTTGGAGTGAAGAAGTCACTTCCCGGTATTTGCATGCACCGCAACAAAGCTGACTGGTCTGCTGCTCCTGACGTCCCACAGACTTGGAAAGGCTCAGCAACACAGGTGGTGGTTCTGCAACTCCCTCGAGGCTGGACCTGTCCACGCTGCAATTTTGGGGCCAGTATACCTCGCCGGAACCGTTGGGACCGAGCCCTGTGCACCGCGTCGACTTTCCACCGCCAAGGCTTGTTGGCTCTGCACTCCAGAGATCTCCGGGCTACAAGAAGCTCCAGCCTACATCACCTCTTCCTGCCAAGATCTTCGTCCTCACCACATTCTCTGTACCGTGGCCCTTCATTCAGCTGCTCGAGGACTTCTTGCGACTCCTGTGCCTTCGGCCTGTGGGTCCTCTCGAGGGTCTTCTCTTGCTTCAGTGGGCTCCCCTGCTTGCTCAGGGCCTGCTCGGACTCTCCTGCACTTGGTGAGTCCCTTCATAGTTTTCCACGTCTACTGCAGCTGCCAAGGCTTGCTGTTGCTCCAGCTGGACACCGACCCCCTGGTTCTCGAATTCCGATGTCGGACAGCTTGTGCACGGCTCCTGGTCTTCCTCAGCGTTGCATTGTCCTCACAGCTGCAGCGACAAGGTCACCGTCATCACTCCTGCATCTTGCGACATCAGTGGGCATTGCTCTTTCCTCCTGGTCACCTCAGAGTGGCATAGACTCTGTCCACTCTGCTTGCAGATTCTTCTCTTCAAGAATCCACCCTTGGATTCCACCAGACTCTTGCAGTGTCTTCGCCAGCGGCATCTTTACTGAAGTACTCCACTGTGGTATAGGGCGGTTTCCGACGTCACTTCACACCTATGCACCAGGCTTCCCTGGTGTAGTTATCCAGGTTCCTAGGGTATTCACATGTGGGTTGACTTCCAACCTTCTGTCTTCCACTGGGTTTCTTCAGGGTCCACTGGGAAGGGTCCTTCTTCAAAACTGCAACAGCGACTTTCCCGTTGACTTCTATTGAGCACGTGGCTGTGTTTCCACTCTGCACGCAGCCTCTGTGGGGTTCCTGGGTACTTACTTTGGGTGGTTCCTTGTGTCCCCAGCTCTTCTGAGTCTCCTGGTCCAAGTCCCGACTTCAGTTGCAGTTCGCATTCCACTTTTTTAGTATATGGTTTGGTCCCCCCCTGGAGACCACTGTGTATTGTGCTTACTTACCTCTTGAAATTGAAGTACTGTTGTGTATTTGTGTTGCTATCTCCGGGTAGGAGATATACCAATGTGTTAGTGAGTGTTGTGTAATAAATGGACATTTTTATAACTACACTGTGTGGTTCTTTTTCATTTAACCTACACTACCCGATTAGATCTGGTAAAACAAGCTGTTTTTGTAAACATTTGTGTGAACCATTCTTGTGTGAAAGCTTGCTTACTAAGTGGTAAATGCACCTGATTTACACCCTCCTGAATAAGCCTTAGCTGCTATTCCCAGCAACCTCTTGAGAGCTTTGGTTTTCAGGGACCTAAACACTATCACTAAGGGTTGCCTAGACTCAGTGCACAGTACCTCACCATAGATGGACACTATATACTGAGCCCGCCTCCTACAGTAGGCAGCCACGGCAGACAATGTCCTGTACTGTTGCTTTCAATGGGTCAATATCTTTTGAGTGACAGTAACAGACAAGTCTCTCCCACTTGGCTGCATGGTAGGTATGGGTCGTAGGTCTGCGCATTTCCTTGAGAATGCTCCTGCATTCAGGTGGAAGATTAAGGTATCCAAATTCTATGATCTCAGGAGCAAGATCAAGAGGTTCAGGGATCTGGGTGCCTGATGTCTCCATGGTTCTGTGTGAGAAGGTCCAGCTTGTTGGGCAGCCTCTCGTGCAGAACCAGTGAGAGTTCGAGCAGAGTCGTGTACCACGACTGGCAGGCCCATATAGGTGCCACTAGGATGATCATGAGGGATGTCTGCATGAATGGAAGAAGAGGGAGAAAAGGAAAAGTGTAGGCAAATATCCCTGGCCAGTTCATGCATAGTGAATTGCTGCTGGACTTTGGGAACCCGGAGGCGACGTTTGGGCATTTGGTGTTTTTTGCTGTTGCGAACATGCCTATCTGTGGTAACCACCATCTGTGAAAGTAGCGGAGGAGGACTTGCAGGTGGAGTTTCCATTCATGGACTTCTTGCCACATCCTGCTGAGGCGGTCAGCAAAATCCCGGAAAATACTCCACTAGCAAATGAATTTTGTGACAGAGAACCCAACGTCAAATGCTTTGGAATAGCCGAGACAGTTTCTGGAGAGCGTGTCCCCCATTGTTTCTGAAGGTAATACATGGCTGTCATATTACCCGCCCGGACAAGAACAACCTTGCCTATCAGGTGAGGTAGGAAAGCCTTCAACGTTAGATTAATGGCTAGAATTTCCAGGTAGTTGATGTAGAGGCCTTGGTATTTGGCTTCCCACTGACCCAGGATAGTCAGATCTTTTAAGTGTGCACCCCAACCCATGTTAGGTGTGTCTGTTTTAACAATCCCGTGCAGAACTGGGTCGAGGAAAGGCCGCCCCTGCAACAGGTTGATGGTGTCCCACCGCAGAGAGCGATAAGCGGAGCGGCTAATCAACACTAGTTTGTGCATGAGGTAAGGGACTGATGGCCTTATCCGCTTTCTTGCGTTGTTTTGCCAGAATTGGAATGTCCAAGGCCGCCTCAAAGGACAGCTGACGCTTGGAGGGTGGAGCAGCAGGGACCGAAGGGCAAGCAAGGATGCGGCCCGTATGTTGGAGAATAACGAAATGGTTACTTACCAGTAGGAGTAGTTTTGCAGCTTGAAGAATTTTCCTGCATTCACATGCTGTGCATTATTCCGCCATCTAGTGGTTGGGTCCGGAATAGTCTTTGTTTTCTTGTTTTTTTTGGTTTTGGTCGCTGTTGACCACCATTTGGTGTTAGGTACGTCCCCTGTGTGACGTCAGATGGCATCCTGGAGGTCGACGTGCGTGGTAGCCATCTTCGGATTCTTTTTTCTCTTATCTATTGGTAGTCCTTGAGATGGTAATTAAATAAGTGATGCAACCATTTGCTTCCCCACCTGTTTGTTTTCCTTTTAGGGGAGGCCGGGCGGGTCGCATGTGAATCCAGAAAATTCTTCAAGCTGCAAAACTACTCCTACTGGTAAGTAACCATTTCGTTTTGCAGCGTGAATCCTTTTCTGGATTCACATGCTGTGCAATAGATTACGTAGCGGTTTCTCCCAAGGTTGGGAGGCTGTGGTGAGAGGAAGACTTTGCAAACAGGTGTTGAAGCACCCTCTGTCCAATTTGAGCCTCCTTACTCATTTGTATGTCCACACAGTAATGCTTTGTAAAGGTGTGTGGTGATGCCCATGTTGCTGCTGCACAAATAGTATCAATGGGTACATTAGCCATGAAAGCTACAGTTGCTCCTTTCTTTCTAGTGGAGTGAGCTGTAGGCCGTATAATCAGTTCTTTTTGGCATAGGCATAACATGTTTGGATGGTTTGTACTATCCATCGTGCAATTGTTGCCTTTGTGACTGTTGATCCTGTGTTGGTGTGAGCGTATGCGACAAACAATTGTTTTGTCTTGCGAATTTGTTCTATTCTTTGTAAATAATACAGTAATGCTCTCCTTACATCTAGGGTATGGAGACTTTTTTCTGCTTTAGTTTTTGGATTTTTGAATAAATTCGGTAGGAGGATATTTTGATCTAAGTGGTATTTTGATACTACCTTTGGTATGAAGTGAGGGTTTGTTTTTAAAATCACCTTGTCCTTATGAATTTGTAGGTATGGCTCTTGTATTGTTAGAGCTTGTAACTCACTTACTCTCCGTAGTGAAGTAATGGCGATGAGAAAGGCTGTTTTAAGAGTGAAGATCTGCCTTGTGCATGGGTTCAAAAGGTTTTGTCAGTTGTGAAAGCACTGTATTTAGACTCCATGTGGGTACAGGAGCCGACCTCGGTGGAGCAATCCTTTTTGTTCGTTCTAAGAATCTCTTAATTAGAGGCCTTGTAAAGAAACTTTTGCATGCTCTCCCTCTTGTATAGGCTACGATGGCAGCTAGGTGCACCTTTATGCTTGAGGAATTGACGTTGCTGTCTAGGAGAGAGGTTAGATAAGTGATTACTGTCTCCTGCGTGTTGATTGAACCCAACTGATTGTTAGCAGTGCACCATGTGGTGTATTTTGCTACGTAGCATTTTCTTGTTGATTGTTTTCTTGCTTCCTTTAGAATTTCCATAGTTCTTAGGGGCAGATTGAGGTGGCCAAATTCTATGTATTCAGGCGCCAAGCTGCCAGGTGTAGTGTTGCTGGTTCTGGGTGACAAATTTGGCCCTGTTGCATTGTTAGTAGATCCTGGTCTGCTTTGATCCTTATGTTCCCTTTGGATAGTTCCAGTAGGGTTGAGTACCATGTCTGTCTTGGCCATTGAGGGGCAATGAGAATCATGTTTGTTCCCGTGTGTCTTGCTTTTCCTAGTACTCTTTGTATTAGGGGCCTCGGTGGAAAAGCGTAAGCAAATGTCTGTGACCAGTTGAGTGAAAGCGCATTCCCCTTTGATAGGTGATGTGGAAACCTCGAGGCAAAGGATTGGCATTTCTTGTTCTGTATCGTTGCAAACAGATCTATTACTAGAGTTCCCCAGTGTTTGAACAGGTATTGAACTGTTGTCTGTTTCAACTCCCATTCGTGGGAGCAGTTGTTCTGTCTGCTCAGCTGATCCGCTGTAATGTTGTCCTGGCAAATGCACCGTTTGTAGGTTGGTGTTCTGAGTTAGTGCCCACTGCCAGATGTCCTGTGCTAGTTTGCTTAGTGGAAAGGACTTCGTACCTCCTTGTTTGTTGAGGTAGAACATTGTCGCGGTATTATCTGTCTGGATCGGCACAGTTTTCCCCTGAATGTGTTTCTGGAGTGCCTTCAGTGCCAGAAAGATAGTCTTCATCTCCAGATAGTTGATGTGTTTTATGGAATCCTGTTGGTTCCATTGACCATGTACTTTGAGTTGGTTGAAGTGTGCTCCCCAACCGTTGAGGGATGCGTCCGTGGTTGTCACAGATGGAGTTGGGTCCTTGAAAGGTCTTCCCTGTGCTATGTTTCTGGATGCCCACCATTGTATCTGTGCCTGCACTCTTTGTGTAACAACCACTAGATCTTCCCAACTCCCTGTGGCCTGAGACCAGCTGTTGGTGAGCCATGCGTGAGGGATCAGTGGAATGCATGATGCCATCATGCCCATCAGTTTCATGACTTTCCTCACTGTCAGAGATTGTCCCTTCTGGTAAAGGGTCGCCTCGTGGTGGATAGCTTGTATTCTCTTTTGTGTTGGATACGCCTTTGCACTTATTGTGTTTAATCTTGCTCCTAAGAAAGTTTTTTCCCTTTCTGGATTTGCAGATGATTTCTTGTGGTTTATTGAGAAACCCAGTTTTTGAAGCGTTTGTACAGCTGTTTGAACATGATTGTGGCATGTTTGTTTTGAGTGTGCCCTTATGAGCCAGTCCTCTAGATAGGGATAGACAAGGATTCCTTTTCTTCTTAGATGTGCTGCCACTGCAGCCAGACACTTTGTGAAGACACGTGGTGCTGATTTTATTCCGAAAGGAAGAACCTTGAATTGATGTGTTCTGTTGTGTAGGAATCACAGGTATTTTCTGTGTTTTTTGTTCATAGGGATATGCAAGTATGCGTCCTTGAGGTCTATGGTTGCCATGTAATCCATGCCATGTGGAATTATTTATTGTAGGGTACACATTTTGAAGTGTGTTAATATGAACTTGTTTATGAGCCTAAGGTCCAGGATTGGTCTAAGAGACAGATCTTGTTTGGGTACAAGGAAATATGGCGAGTAGTTTCCAGTGAACCACTCTTGTTTTGGCACCAATTCTATTGCTCGTTTTTGCGATAGTTCTTTGATCTCTGAATTTAGCAAGGTTTGTTCTGTTTTTTGGTATTTTCTTGCCCTTGGTGGGTTTGCTGGTGGTGTTTTTGTCAATTCTATGCAATACCCGTATTTTACCAATTGTAATATCCAATTGTCCGTTGTGATGTTTTGCCATTCTTTGAGGTAAAATGATATTCTTCCCCCCACTGGTGTTTTGTGTGGGTCTCTTTTCGCAAACGAGTCAGTTTGAACCGTTTCCCCTTCCTCTTGAGGTTTGGCTTCTGCCTCTGCCTCGTGCTCGAAAGGGCTGCTTCTGCTGTTGCTACCACCATTGGTAGCTTGATTGTTGCCCTGTTTGTTGTGTCGAGCCTTGACCTTGTGACTGTTGTGCCATTTGTTGTCCCTGGCCAAATGCCCCTCTTCCTGTGGTTTTCCTGTTATTGAAACCACCTCTTTTAAATGAACCTCTCTGCTGTAGGGCTCCCATTGCCCTTGCCGTTTTATTATCTTTTTTAATCTGTAGCAGAGACTCATAGACCTCTTTTCCGAAGAGTGCATCTCCAGTGAATGGCCTGTTGATGATGGAAGTTTGAACTTCCTGCTTGAAACCTGATATCCTGAGCCAGGCATGTCTTCTCAGGATGGTACCTGTGCACATTTGCCAGCTGGCCGTGCCTGCTGTGTCGAGAGCTGATTTAAGGCAAGTATTTGCTACGTACTTGCCCTCCTGGATGATGGATTTTGCTCTCCTTTTGTCTTCTTCTGGGAGTTTGTTAAGAAGCTCTTCTATGTCCTCCCACTGTTGGTGGCCGGATCTATTCAGCAAGGCATTAGAATTAGCAATACGCCATTGCGTAGCTGCTTCTTTTTCTATTTTTCGCCCCACCATATCCATTCTTTTACTTTCCTTTTCTGGAGACAGCATTGGCTCTCCTTCTATCTGTGGTAACAATAATGGAGTCTGGCATCGTGTTACCCTGGATGTACTTAGGGTCCTTTGAGGACGGGTCTGGTGGCTCAGTGGACTAATGCGTCCATTGCAGGGGCCTGTGTTCGACCTCATGGTCACAGGTTCAAATCCCGGCGGGTCCACTCAGCCTTTCATCCATCTAAGGTCGATAAAATGAGTACCATTGAGTTGGGTAACAATGAACATCTGTTATTCAGCGCCAAGAGACCTCTGGGTGAACGTGCGCTTTACAAATACACGTTATGTTTATGCTTTGTATTTTTTCTCCACTCTGGGTGTTATTCCCTTGCTTGAGGCTGGTTCCTTGAAGGCTTCTTTGCCTTGATCCAGGATACTGGGAAGCATAGGTAGATACTGAACTCCCTTAGTAGCAGGGGCCAGAGTTTCTAATAGGAAACATGTGTCTCCTTTCTCTTCCTCGAGGCTGACTCCGAACCCGTCTGCTGCCCTCGTGACTATGCCATTGTAAAAGGCTATGTCGTCTGGAGGCGAAGCTCTCGAAGGATAACTGCATATCTCTTCTTCTGGGTTTTCGGCGTCAAGTTTGTTCCATGTCTCCTTGAAATTTTCGGAGATTTCATCCTCGTCAGGAAGGTGTTTGTATTCTTCTGGTTCTTCGTCTCGAGGCTCTGGTGTGAGAGGTGATTCGAAGATATCCTCTTCTCCTCCTTCTGCGTCCTCCGCCTCTCCGGCATTGATGCTCTCTGGTTCGACGACCGGAGCGTTCTTCTGTTCGAGGACTGTTGTTTTAGGGATTCGAAAATCCTTTAAAGATTCGTCAAACTCTTTCTTCTTTTGAAGAATAGCCGTCATCCTCCTCGAGCCTTTTTCTCTTCCTTTCGACCTCGAGGGCCCTCTCGACGTCAGAGGCTGGGGATTTTCTCTTTTTGCTTGCGCCGGTGTCCGACTTTGACGGCGTGGCGCTCTTCTTTGTGGGTTCGACTTCGATCCTTTGTTTCGGCGTCTTGTGCGATCCTACCTCTTCGGTAACCTTTGAATGGGTTCCGTTGGGCACTTTCGATCAGGGCTGTCTTGTGTTGCGCCTTGTGTTCGTGGCCCTTCGGTTCCGACAGATGTGTGTGGTGCTTTACCTTATCCGTCTTCTTCGTTGGCTCGCTCGTCTTTCTGGGTGTGGGCCTTTTCGGAGTCCACTTCTTGAATTTCGACGTCCGACCCCTTGTGCGTCGATTCTGCTGGTACTCCGTGTTCGTCCTCGTCGCTGGAGAAACCCAGATCCTTGAGGGGCGTCTTCTTGCTTGTCCGCGACATTATGACGTAGTGAGCCTGTCTCTGCTAACAGCGTGTTCTTAGAGTTTTCGGCTGAAACTCCGCGCAGGCCTCGCAGTCTTTGTCCTGGTGGTCTTCAGGTAGGCAGAAGTTACAGACGTCCGCCGGATCGCGTTGTGCAAATTTGTGGTGGCATTTGGGACAAAATTTGAAAGGGGTGTTTTCCATGTCCCCTACCTCGCCATTTGTGGACCTGTGAGGTCTTCTGTGGTATCTTCCCGGGAGCTTCTCCGGAACTGTGATCCTCTCTCCAGTTACGACGTCGATGAGAGATGAGCTTCGCGGTCAAATTTTTTTCGGTTTTCTTGATGATTTGGGAAAATTCTGAAAATTTCTTTGGAGCTTCCGACTTCCTTCCAGACCCAACGGCGTAAAAAAGAATCTGAAGATGGCTACCAAGCACGTCGACCTCCAGGATGCCATCTGACATCACACAGGGGACGTACCCAACACCAAATGGTGGTCCACAGCGACCAAAAAAAAAACAACAACAAAAAAACAAGAAAACAGACTATTCCGGACCCAACCACTAGATGGCGGAATAATGCACAGCATGTGAATCCAGAAAAGGATTCACTCTGCAAAACCAGATGTTTCTGCCTTGAGTCGAGCTCCTCCTGCAGCTAATGGACTTGCTGGTTAACGGCCAAAGTCTTCCACTCCAAAGGTGCCTTTGGTTTCGGTGCCGAGATTCTAGTGTGCGCCGAGGCAGATGTGATCAGTGCAGAGGATCGGTTCGGTGTCTGGGTAGGCGGCGCTGAAGCAGTCGGCCTCAAAGCCTTCATCAGTGCCGAGCTGGGCAGGGCATCTGAAGTGGTTTGTCGGTGTCCACCATGGCCCGAAGGCAGTGGTGGTCTGAAAGCCTGTCTCTGATGCTTCATAGTGACATAGTGCCCTTTGGCTGAAGTTTGCTCGGGTTAAGGACATGTTCGGGGGGGGGGGGTGCCGTATCATGGACTGTTGGGCTGGTAGAAGGTCCTCGAGGTTAGAGTCAGATCTTTCTTCAGGGGGTAAATCCTCTTTATTCGCAGCCAATGGTTGTGACTGATGTTCCCCCTTGATATCCTCGAGATCGGAAAGGTCTGGGGAGACGTCTCCGTCCCTATGCGACATCTCGAGTCGACGGTAGCGACGAGTCTTCTTGGAGCGGCAGGTCTAAACTGGGATGGCATGGTGAGCAAAAGAATGATGGATTTAACCCAGATCTCTTGACGGGGGGTGAATGTTTTGATTTGTTCTGCATTCCGTCCATCAATTGTGTGTCTTTTGCTTTCTCGCCCTAAGTGCGCCAGGTATGCCCAGACGTGGGTCCTGGGCTCACTGTGCCACTGGAATCAAGCTATCCTGGCTGAAGAGGGTGAAACCCCGAAACCGGTCCTAGGATGCTTGTTTCCGGTCCAGGGAGGACCTGGCTTGGCAGTTCGGGCTGGACTGTTCCCATGAGGCACAGGGTCAAGACTGATTTGCATATGGCCAGGTCTAAACTGGGGTGGCATGGTGAGCAAAGAATGATAGATTTAACCCAGATCTCTTGACTGGGGGTGAATGTTTTGATTTGTTCTGCATTCCGTCCATCAATTGTGTGTCTTTTGCTTTCTCGCCCTAAGTGCGCCAGGTATGCCCAGACGTGGGTCCTGGGCTCACTGTGCCACTGGAATCAAGCTATCCTGGCTGAAGAGGGGTGAAACCCCAAAACCGGTCCTAGGATGCTTGTTTCCGGTCCAGGGAGGACCTGGCTTGGCAGTTCGGGCTGGACTGTTCCCATGAGGCACAGGGTCAAGACTGATTTGCATATGGCCAGGTCTAAACTGGGGTGGCATGGTGAGCAAAAGAATGATAGATTTAACCCAGATCTCTTGACTGGGGGTGAATATTTTGATTTGTTCTGCATTCCGTCCATCAATTGTGTGTCTTTTGTGTTCTGGCGACAGACAGATTGCAGACCCGATGGAGATCAGTCCACGGATATTTTGCGTGGCAGCAAGGACAATACTGGAATGGAGTCCGTTCCATCACCGTCAAGCAATGATGGAGAGAAGGCGATGGAGAGATGAGTAGTCCCCATAGGGCGAGTCCCAGGAGGGGCCGAAGTCGAGCTGAAACCCACTCGAGCAAAGTAATCGAACGTCGGCCTGAAACAGAAAGTAAGGGAGACGTGATTGAAGTACAATACCGATGGAGGGAAAGTATTTGTGAACCGAAAAGAGCACAGTGTCGACCCGGAGCACATGTCCGAACCCAACGGCAGAAAGAAAACAATCCAACAATGGAGTTGATGACCATGCACATTATCACCAAGAGGAGAAGTATCAGTACCTCGTGACTAAAAAGACTTCTTCGAAGAAAAACAACTTGCACACATCTGGGCCCAACACTAGATGGCTGAACTATGCACAGCATGTGTATCTACAGCCACACATGCCTTGAACAGGCGCTTCTAGGTTGGTGCCTCAGAAAGGAGCCCCTAAATGTTGCAGCCTGGGGAGCCCCCAGTCCCTCGGCTGTCTCCATATTTTTTTGTTTTTTTCCCCGAACATCTCATCAACCTGTGGCTCAAAAGGTATTCCCTACCAAACAGGAGTTTGAAGGGAAGCAGCTGCACCTAGGGTTTAAACCTGGACATACAGAGACAGGCATGGCATCGAAGTATGACGCTGGTGTTGGCACTCCTTGAGGCTGTGTCAGTGGCATCCAAGCACAATGGATGTTGGTGTTGGAGATGATTTTGCCCTCTGGCACAATCTCTTCTGGATCTGTTCCTGAAGGTGTTTAAGGAGGTCCTCCACCTCTTCACATTGTGCCCTATCGTATCTTGATAGGAGAGGGACCAAAGTAGCTACGCGCCAATGGGTAGGTGCTCCCACTGCCACCCTCTTGCCTGCAGCGTCTGTATTTTGCGACTTCTTTTCTGATGGAGGAGCATCGTCAGGCGCTCTTGTGGGAAGTGTGGACCACAAGGGGAGTCTGGTTAGACCAGTCTCAAAATATATAAAGAACAAATGGGGGAGTGTTAGAATTTCTTTTCCAGCCTGAGGGTGACTACTCTACCTTTGACTGCCTCTCTGAAATTCTCAAGGGCAGATCGTAGCATCCCATTTAGCATAGGAAGGAAGTGGACTAAGCACTCTGATTTGGAAAGCGTCTCAAGGAGGAAATCATCTTCCTCCTGTATTACATGCATGCCCTCTTTGAGGTATGTGGCTGCCCGCTCAATCACTATGTGGTATGCAGTTGTGTTATCGTATGGGCGGGGGGTGCTCTAACTGGATAATGATTTAGGTCAAGGACTCCCAGTGGGTCTACGTTATAATCATCACTTGGGTCATCAGTGGGCCCCTCTCCCATTGGCATGTCAGATGGCTCGTAGGTGCTGCCCTGAGAGGCTGAGTAGACCCCTCTAGAGAGTCTGGGGGAGGGGTGCGTGGTGGAAGTAGGGTGGGTTGGGGATGAGGAAGGTGTGTAAAGAGGAACAGGGTTGGTGACCATGTCTCTATTCCTCTTAGGTGGAGAAGGCATCGGGGGACGCTCTTCCCTAAAGGTAAGCTTTTTTGCAAAGGATGTACACCCTGGCAGTGAACGGATGTGTGTGGAAATCCTGCCGGTGAGCGGGTCAAAAAAGAGTTGCCTAGCATCCAACTCTTGTTGTAGCCGTTCTCGGATTGTAGAATCTACACCCTTTTCAGAGGGTGTTGCTTAAGGCATCTTTCTCCATGGAGAATAGAGGTTTTAGAGAAGGGATGTTGCTTCAGTGCCAAATTGAGTTTCAGCATTGAGGGCAGCTTTGATGCCAAAGACAGCTTGGTTGCAGATTAACGCCTTGGAGTGGTCATGGCCTTCAGCGCCAAGGGAGGCGATGGTGCAGTGGAGGGCTTTGTAGCTGATGTAGGTTTTGGTGCCAGTGTGTGGGAGTTGATGACCTTGATCTGAGGCTTGCTGTCCTATACATGCTTCTGTCAGTGCCAAACGGACCCAGAAGGCGGCAGTGACCAGTTTGTGAATTTGTCTCAAACACCACGCTCTGGGCTTGATGTGCTACTTCTGCAGGAGTGGTGCTCAACCTTGGCGCAAGGTATTGTCTTATGTTTTTCCCGAGTCGCTGGGATACTCGGAGCTCTTTGCGTGGTTTCGACCTGAGGCCCAATCTTCAGCATCTGAATGACATTGTGTGGCTCGTCTTCTTCTGACTTGCTGAGTGAAAGTGGGTCTGGGTTGGGCGACCACTGCGTGAGTGTGAGCTCTGAAGGGTCACCTTCTTCGTGTAGCTGAGCTCTGAAGTGATCTTTTCCCCCCTACAAAGTCCAGTGCTGCTGCACGTTGCACCCAGTGGCAATTCCCTCGGTACTGGAGAGTCTTCAATTATAGTCACCATCTCCATCACCCCTGTTGCATTCTCAAGCAACGAAGAGGCTGGACCCCAAATGGAAGTTAACAACTACAACCAGCCCTCTATGCTTGAGGGGTTTCTGAAGAATACACTGGTGTTAATTGAGCTCAAAAAAACGTCTGGGACAAGAGATCGATAAGGACACCAATGGGTAAGTTTCATAGAATGGAGGAGTCTACCCTCAAGGGGAGAGGGCTTATTGACCCCGGCTCAATATTCCCTTCTCCATCCACAGTAGACAGACGAGCCGTTCCACGGGTTTACGTTACAACCATTTATTGTTATCTTCAGACATGGCTCATCTATATACTGTGAACATGGAGTGGTTTGAGAGACTCTTGACCGTCTTTTCCAAAATGAGCAACTAAGGCAATTTGTTGGTTAGTCGGATTACTGAAATTGAATTAAAAAAAACTGTGCTCGAGGTAACAGCTCAGGAAGCACTCATGTCAGAATTAAAATTAGCTAATTCTTAAGTATAAGATGTATAGCGGACACCCACTAAATATAGAACTTGTAATTTTGCAGTAACAGCAATTGAAAGGAGGTAAAACAACTTTTTCTTAGTGAAGAAGCATATATTTATAAATATCAAACAATGATGAAACATCGCAATTGATCCATTTACAGACATGTATCAAGGGGATCTTACAGTTTCAAAATCACTATGACCTGAGGCACTTTGAATTGAGGTGGGAAGAGGCGACGCCTTAAATGAATTTGAACAGGTGAGAATTTAAAATAGAGTATACTAATAGGTCGACTAAGGCTGAATAAGGAAAATATTACTTATGAATTAGAACTATAGTTATAGTTTTATTGTCCTTCCCTGTCTATTTAATTCTAGTGACTGATAACCATGCAGACCTAAATAAACTGAACAGAGATTGAGGAGTTAAGACTGACCAGGATGAACACAATATATTGACATGAGAGGTAAATACTTACCATACCATAACGTCAAGAGATCCTAATAGGAAGAACTGAATATGATTATATAGCGCAAACGGATGTTTACGTTTAAAGTGTATAAGGGTAACAATCAGTCTTGCAATGCTTCACATGGACAAAACTGTACATACAAGGGTTAACAATAGCAAGGTAAAATACAATAGAATAACTATATAAAGAATTGGATGTGGCATAATTAAGGGCACATCAATGTCTCTCGGAACATGTACAAATGTCTCTATATGTTGGTGTCAGTAATTGTAGAACGTATGGTGCAATAATTATTATATTATGTTTTTCAATGCATGGACATGCAATAATTCTTTGCATCTAGTTTGATGCTAAATAGGAGTGAAATCTCAATGATATACAAATCTGTTTAGTATGTATTTATCTTGATTTATTTGGTTATGATTTTCATTCTCTGCATCAAGTTTGATGTCAAATAGGAGTGTAATCTCAAAGATATATGAATCTTGTTTACTATGTATTTATTTATCTTGAATTATTTGGTTATGATTTTCATGGATGGCAAATATTGATATGTGATTTTATGTTTAACAGCCCTGAAGAAGCGCAATTGTGCACGAAACACGTGTTGGCTGTATTGCTGTATTAAATGAATCATCAAAAGAAGGAATAAAAGAAATATACAAAGAAACACAGCGAGAACAAATTATTATTGTGTGTTGGTTTCTCAGTACAATATATATATAATACATTAATTACCTACTGGCGGTTGCCAGTAGGTAGTTATAGTTAGGACCTAGTTTCCTTAAACATATTTTGACTTGCCTATAACTTTGGCGTCGTTTGACCAATCGTCATGAATTTTTTTTTAAAGGGTAGGTTCTGTGTGTAATGGAAAGTTTGGGTGTGATCCATGCAGTGGCGACTAAGAAATTGGGGCGCGAAATAAGGGTACATTTGTAATGTTAATTCCCATAGGAACCTTTAGCCACACCTACAGCCCGAACCGCTGAACAGAATGACACCAAATTTGCCAGAAAGGTAGATGTTGTTACGCAGATCGTGTTATTTGGTGTAAATCCGTACAGTAGTTTTACAGAAATTTAAGTTGAAAACTAAAGCGATATCTCTGGTCACAAAGCCTTCGCGAAAAAAGACGAGCTCGTGAGATGCACCACTCTGATTGGCTGCCAACACTTCAACCAGGGCTGATCCAGCAATGTCCCGGGGTGCCCACCCCTGGGACATCCACGCCCAGGAAATTGCAGTTTGCTATGGCTTGGCGGGAGCATAGCAAACCTGCTCTGCTTTCAGCAAGCGAGAGCACAAAATGCTCTTGCTTGTTGAAAGCAGAGCAGTGTCGGTTTCCCTGCCCGCGGTGAAACAGACATTTATTTGAGATCCAGGGAGCTGCATGTCAGCAGCTCCCAGGATCCCAAACCAATGCCGGCTCCAGCAGGAGGCAAGGAGCCGGCAGGGACCACGGGGGCCTTGAGGCTCCCCAATGTTTTTAATGTGGGTGCCCTGGGTGGGACCAGGGCACCCACACTACAAGCCGGGCTCGGGGGATGGGTTACTGGTGCCAAAAATGGCCCAGAAGGGGGGCTGCGTGGCCCCCATCCTTTTTTTTTTTTCCTATAAAAAGGGGGCAGGCCCTGGGGGGATCAGGCTGAAAATGTCAGAGTGCCTCCCCCTTTAAATAAAATAGTAATTTTAGAAAAGAAAGGCCGGGTCCCCAATCGGGCCTCCCTTTTTAAAAGAAAAAAAAAAATCAAAAAAGGGCCAGGCTAGTGGCTTCACTCTCCCCAGAATGAACCAGCATTCCGCATGGATAGACACACTTTGGGTGAGGGAGGAGTCATGAGGGCGCTCTATAAGAAGACCCACAAGACAGACCTTATCGGTCCTGCCGCGCACACAGTTCACATATGGTATACAGTTCGTAAAAAGCTGGGGTGGCATAACAAGATAACTCAGTTAACCCTCTCTGGCAGACCCAAAAACTGGGTGGACTGAGCGGGTGCAAGGGATCTAAACAGTGGGACACAATAGGCATCTCAAAAGTGGGGGATCTATTGAGCAAGGGGAGAGTTCTTACACTTGCACAGCTACAGGATAAGTATGAGATGGGGCCCACGGAGCTATTCCGCTACTTCCAAATCAAAGACGCACTTGCGGCCGCCATACCACCAGACACTGACCTCCCAGAGGCCTCTCCCCTGGAGGACCGTCTACTCACAGAACGTATTGAAAAAAGCTCCAAACGCTAACCTATAGGAAAATAATCAACAATCAGGCTGACCCCACACAAAGTCTCAGTGAGAAATGGCAGGCAGACATAGGGGAACTAGATGACTCAGACTGGCAGGAAGCGCTGGAGTCCCCACGGGAGGTGGCTATACTGTCAAAACTACGACTGATACAACTCAAAGTACTCCACAGGACATATTTCACTAGGGTATTGCTAGCCAAGGTGGGGAGGACGGACACTCCACTCTGCCTGCGACAATGTGGAGCAACAGGCACTTTCTTTCACACCATATGGGATTGCCCTGCCATCAAAGTTTACTGGGGAATAGTTATGGACGCAATAACACGAGTGGCCGGAGCTCCGGTCCCACCGGATCCCAAACGATGTCTCCTGAACATATGGGATGCTACGGATCTTAATCGTAGGGCCCAAGACTGGGCAACACTGGGCATGACCATGGCAAAACGTAACGTCGCTAGGCTCTGGGGAGCACAAACGGTGCCAACATACCGGGAATGGTGTAATGACATGGACTTGGCCATGGTGGCGGAAAAAGCAGTGTATATACACAGAGGCTGTCCCAAGAAATGGGAGGGGGTGTGGGGAGGCTGGAATAAATTTAGAGGGAATATCTGTACAGCGCCGACAACTGACCTCCTGACAGATGACAGTACTTAATATGCTGTGTCAATCAATAAGAACATTGGGTATGGTGATCTCTTCAGAATTGTATATGAATCATGGACAAATCGGTTGTGGTGAAAACAACTCGTATTCTTGTACATATCTCCACTAATATATGGGCGATGTTACTCGTAAGTTGTGTTTGTAATAAAAAGAATTTTTTTAAAAAAAGGGCCAGGCCCCAGGGGATGGGGTCCAAAATGGCCCCTTCTCTAAAATATAGGGGAAAAAAAGGAAAAAAAAAAAAAAAAGGAAAATGCTACTTACCCACTATGCATCTGTTCTTGGCATGTAGAGCTGTAGATTCACATGCTTTGCATAGCCTGCGATCTAGTGTTGGGTCCGGATGTTTGTACTTTGTTTTTCTTCGAAGAAGTCTTTTCCAGTCACGAGGTAGGTGACTCCTCCTTTCGGTGATAGTGCGCATGGGCATCGACTCCATTGTTAGATTGTTTTGCCGCAGAGGGTGATAATGGAGTTAGTAAGAGTAGTAGAATAGAGATGTCCATGTGTATGTGTCTAAGTAAGATATCACTGCAACAGGTATTGGTACCCGGGTGGGCGCATGTGAAACTACAGCTCTACATGCCAAGAACAGATGCATACTGGGTAAGTAGCATTTTCCGTTCGAGGCACGTGAGCTGTAGATCACATGCTTTGCATAGACTATATAGCAGTAATCTCCCAAAGCGGTGGCTAACCTGTAGCTGTTGCAGAGTTTTGAAAGAGTGTACGTAAAACTGCCTGGCCCACACTAGCTTGCTGTCTTGCTAACACATCTACACAATAGTGTTTTGTGAATGTGTGAGGTGTAGACCATGTTGCAGCTTTGCAGATGTCATCTATGGTGATGTTTCCTAAGAAAGCCATAGAAGCCCCTAGTTTGCGAGTGGAGTGCGCTCTAGGGGGAATTGTTAAAGTCCTTTTTGCTTTTGCATAGCATGTCTGAATGCATTTGACTATCCACCGTGAAATACCTGATTTTGAGATGGGATTGCCTGTATGAGGTGGGGCAAAAGCCACAAAGAGTTGTTTTGTCTTACGGAAAGGTTTTGTCCTTTCTATGTAATAGAGTAATGCTCTTTTAACGTCTAAAGTGTGTAGAGCACGTTCTGCCACAGAATCTGGTTGAGGGAAGACCACAGGCAACTCAACAGATTGGTTGATGTGAAAGGCAGATACTACTTTGGGTAGAAATGTAGGGTTAGTGCGAAGAAACACTTTATTCTGGTGTACTTGTAAGAATGGTTGTTCTATGGTTAGTGCCTGAAGCTCACCTACTCTCCTCAGTGATGTAATAGCTATGAGGAAAGCGACTTTCCAAGTGAGAAATTGCAGCTCACATTTGTGCAATGGCTCTAAGGGTGGACCCATCAGTCTGGTGAGGACAATATTGAGATTCCACAGTGGGGCAGGTGGAAGTCTTGGTGGAATGACTCTTTTGAGTCCTTCCATAAATGCCTTAATAACAGGCACTTTGAAGAGAGACAGATGTTGTCTATTTTGAAGGTATGCAGCTATTGCAGCAAGATCTAGGCGTATGGATGTGTACGCTAAATTTGAACGCTGTAAATGCAGTAACTAGCAGATGATGTTCTGAACTGAAGCATCAAGCGGGTTGATTTGATTATTACAATAAATAACAAACCGCTTCCACTTTGCTGCATAGCAAGCCCTTGTAGTAGGACGTCTAGCCTCTTTGATATTGTTCATGCAGTCTGGCGGAAGATTAAGGTAGCCAAACTCTATGACTTAGGTGCCAGATTGCAAGGTTGAGATGACCGGGATCTGGAAGTCTCATCTCTCCACGGCTCTGCGTGAGGAGATTGGGTGTAAGATGTAGTTTTTGGTGAGGGACTACTGAGAGCTCCAACAGGGTGGTGAACCATGGCTGACGGGCCCACGTGGGAGCAACTGTGATTAGTGTCAGGGACGCCTGCCTGAGCCTCGGAACCACTAGTGGAATGAGTTGGGGAGGCGGAAAAGCGTAGGCAAATATCCCTGACCAATTTATCCATAGGGCATTGCCTGTGGACAATGGGTGTGGATACCTGGAGGCAAAGCTTGGGCATTTTGCATTTTGGGGTGTGGCAAATAGATCTATGTCTGGGAAGCTCCATATCTGAAAGAATGGGAGGAGAACTCGAGGGGAGTTCCCTCTCGTGCATCTGTTGTCTCTGTCTGCTGAGCAGATCTGCGATTTGATTGTCTGCTCCTGGAAGGTGTTCTGCGAGGAGATACATTTTGTGACGTATGGCCCACCTCCAGATAGTCTGTGCTAGTTGTGACAGCTGGAGAGAGTGGGTTCCCCCCTGCTTCTGTATGTAATACATTGCTGTCATGTTGTCTGTGTGTATCAGGACAGTTTTGCCTACCAGGTGAACTTGAAAGGCTTTGAGCGCTAGAAATATCGCTAGAAGCTCTAGATGATTTATGTGAAGCTGCTTTTGCTGCAGGCTCCACATGCCCTGAATTGTGTGAGTTTGGAGATGAGCTCCCCAACCAGTGAGGGATGCGTCTGCTGTTAGCACTGTCGTGGGATCGGGTCGATGAAGGGCCACTCTTTGGAAAGGTTTTGTGGATTCCACCACTGCAGAGAGCGATGAGTGCGGCCGTCTACCAACACTAGATCTGCTAACTGACCGTGAGACTGATTCCACTGACGTGCAAAGCATTCCTGAAGGGGACGCATTTGAAGTCTTGCGTAGGGGACTATAGGATGCAAGACGTCATCATTCCTAGTAACTGCATGAACACTCGAGCTGGCAATGAGTGTTGAGGCTGGAACTGGCAAAGTAGAGTTTGAATGTTGCGGATTCTGGCCGGATTGGGATAGGCCAGAGCCTTTTGTGTATCTAGAGGGCTCCCAAATATGCTTGCATATTGGAGGGTTGGAGATGGGACTTGGACAGATTTACTGTGAATCCAAGATCGTGGAGCAGCTGCACTGTTGTGCGAGTATGTTGTAGACAGTATGCGTGCGAGCTGGCTTTTATGAGCCAGTCGTCTAAGTATGGGAAGACGTGAATGTGTTGTCTTCGTAGATGAGCTGTGACTACTGCCAGGCATTTGGTGAAAACCCTGGCAGCAGTAGTGCCTCCGAATGGGAGTACTTTGAATTGGTAATGTTGCCCCGCTACCACAAACCTGAGGTATTTGCGGGGAGTGGGGTGTACTGGGATGTGGGAGTAGGCGTCCTTTAAATCTAAAGTGGACAGAAAGTCGCCTTGCTGAAGGAGCAGGAGTACTTGTTGGAGTGTCACCATATGAAAGTGATCCAATTGGATGTATAGATTGAGGTCTCGGAGGTCTAGTATAGGCCTGAGAGAGCCGTCTTTTTTGGGAATTAGGAAGTACAGGGAGTATACACCGGCCCCTTGATATTGTAATGGGACTGGTTCTATAGCTCCTTTTTGTAACAGAGAGAGAACTTCTTTTTTGAGAAGGTAGAGATGTTCTTGTGGAATGTGTGTGATCTTGGAGGAATGTTTGGGGGAGTGTCTGTAAGTTCCACTCAATAACCATATTGGATAATTTGTAGAACCCATTTGTCTGAGGTGACTGTATTCCAGACGGGTAGAAATTGGGAGAGACGTCCCCCGACAGGAGTGGAATGATCAGGGGATAGAGGAGGGAAGTCACTGTTTGGTGTTTGCAGGGGAAGTGCGTGTTGAGTTGACTCTGCCTCTTCCCTTGCCGTTGCTCCCTCTAAATCCTCCCCTAAAGTAACCTCTTGACGAGGGCGATTGATTATTGCCCTTGTAAGAGGAGGAAGGCTTCTCTGATTAAGTGGTTTTGGAGCCACCCCTATAAAAAGGAGCGACGAAAGGATCCCCGATTGGAAGGGAGTTGCAATGCCCCAATGGATTTTGAGACCTCTGTGTCTTTTTTCATCTTCTCTAGAGAAGTGTCCACTGTAGGACCGAAGAGGTGCTCTTTATCAAAGGGTTGGTTCAAAATGGAGGCTTGGACCTCGGGTTTGAACCCCGAAATTCTGAGCCAAGCATGTCTGCGTAGCAATACACTTGTGTTAACTGCGCGGGCTGCTGTGTCTGCTGCGTCTAAGGCGCACCTAATAAAAGTATTGGTAATTAATTTCCCCTCCTGAATTAGGTCATTGGCTTTGGTTTTGTGCTAGTCTGGTAAAAACTGCATTAACTTTTCTAGCTCATCATAATGAGCTCTATCGTAGCGAGCTAAGAGAGCTTGCGCATTTGCAATTCGCCAGTGATTGGGTGCTTGGGATGCTATTCTTTTGCCCGAGGCATCAATTAATTTCGACTCCTTATCAGGAGGAGGGGCATCTCCTGTAGTTTGTGAGTTTGCACTTTTGCGATCGTTGGAGACTACAAGGGAGTCTAATGGAAGTTGACCCTTGATGTAAGAGAGGTCAGTAGGTGCTGGCTTATACTTTTTCTCAACTCGGGGCGTGATAATTCTTGCCCGCATAGGGTCTTTAAAAATTTCGTCAGTATGTTTAAGCATTCCCTTAAGCATAGGTAGTGTCTGTGTTGATCTCTGAGAGGAACTTATGGTCTCAAATAGAAAATCCTCTTCAAGAGCCTCTTTGTGTAATTCCACCCAGTGGTATTGAGCAGCCCTATTAAGTAGCTCTATATACCCTATGTTGTCATCAGGTGGTGAGGGTTTGGAAGGGTATAGATCCGGATCATTGTCTGTGATCTGATCTGTATTATAGTCCTCCCAGGGGTCATTAATGTCCTGTGGCCTATCTTAATCCCCATCCTCTTCATCTTGTGGATTAGGTGATGGAGGTTGTGGGGAATTTGTGGGTGTGATGAGCAAATTTGGGTCAATGGGTGAAGGAGGTGTAATGGGAGGAGGAGAAGCGTTAGTACCCACATTCTTGCGTTTCAAAGGAATGTGGTAGTCCTCTTGTAAGCCTTTTCTCTGGCACTTTCAAGTGAATATGTCCAGTATCTGGATGGATAACCAGTTCTTTTTGTTTGGGATCCGTATTTGCTGGTGGAACGTCTAAACGAGGCTCTTTGGATGGAACAGTCGTTTTCCATTTGGGCGGCGTACTTTTCGGCTCCGAAGCCTTCGGCTCCGAAGATTTACTCCTCTGTAGCGTGGGAATGGCCACAATGACGTGGTTCAATTTCGATGCTGAAGGTTTTGGTTCGGCATCGGCATGGGGCCGACTCGATCCCGAGCCGGAAGGCTTTAATTTGCGTTTCGTGCCGGGCCGGAGGGCAGGGCGTCCGAAACTGTCTCAGTGCCGACCGTTTTTTCTTCGACAAGTGTTGGGGCAGAGGGCGTCTGTACTCACGGTACGCTGACTCAGTGTCACTTGCTCTTGTTCTTCCATGTCGGAATCCGCTTCGGACACGGAGATGTGTTCCAGTTCTTCTTTGGCTCCTTCTGCGTGAAATTCTTCCTGGTCGGAATCTTCACTGAAGATGTCCGATGCGGAGACGCTTTGTTGGTGCATTTCGTGACGTCGAGCCCGACTGTCACGGAGCGTCTTCTTGGAAACGATTGGCACGCGTCGCAGTCTTGTGCGTTGTGTTCCGGGGATAGACAGAGATTGCACACTTCGTGCAAATCGGTGCGCGGAAACTTAGCACAACACCCGGGACAGAATTTGAATGAAGTCCGTTCCATCGACTGCTAGCGAGGCCGACGCGGGTAGGTCCAACGGCCCTCCACGATTCTTCCGATCGAAGACTGACTCGAAACGATACACGGAGAATGGGAAACGCGATCGAGAAACAATACCGTCGAGGGTAGTGGATTGCGCGTCGAGGGGAACCCGAGAAACGGTGTTGAACCGGAGCGCCGCAATTCACATCCGAACCCAATGGCGGAAAAAAACAATCTAACAATGGAGTTGATGCTCATGGGCACTATCACCGAAAGGAGGAGTCACCTACCTCGTGACTGGAAAAGACTTCTTCGAAGAAAAACAAAGTGCAAACATGCGGACCCAACACTAGATGGCAGGCTATGCAAAGCATGTGATCTACAGCTCACATGCCTCGAACATACTGTTAACTCGCCAGAGGCCCCGCCCCCTTTCTCCACCACTCTGCAAACGTGCCTCCCGGCTCGCTGCTGGGTGGGGGATGAAGTCCCCTTGGCTACTGAGGTTCCTTAGGGGCCAACAAGGACTCCTGTTACCTCCAGTAAGCCCCACACAGTTGGTTGTCCACTCCCGGTATGTATTCCGCTTGAAGGTGAATATTGTGCCAGACAGCGTATGTCCAAAATGTTTTGGGCTAGATGAGATAGTTGAAATTGTTTGGTGCCCCCGTTTTTGCAGATAATACATGGTAGTCATGTTGTCTGTTTTGATTAGAATCACATTGCCTATGAGGTGAGGGAGGAGTGCTTTCAGCGCTAGGTGAACAGCTAGCAGCTCTAGGTGACTGGTGTGGAGTGGGTGTCCTGTGTCCCTAAACAGTCCATTCCTGTGAGTATGCTCCCCAGCCAGTAAGTGATGCATCGGTTGTTAGGGTCCTCTGCGAAACTGGGTCTAGAAATGCCTGCCCCTTTAGGAGATTGTGGGAATTACACCACTGCAGAGAGTGGAAAGCTTGACGGCTGATCAACACTAAATCCTCTAGCTGACCCTCAGCTGGAGGCCACCGATAGGCTAGGCATTGTTATAATGGTCTCATATGGAGTCTGGCATGTGATGCTATTGCTATGCTTGATGTTCCCCTAGTTCCTAGTAGATGCACAACAGTTCTGACTGGTATCTGTCTGTTTGGCTGAAACAGCGGAATGAAAATTTTGAAGGATTGACTCCTTGCTGCATTTGAGTAAGCTGTTCCTATTTGTGAATTGAGGATAGCTCCTAAGTAAGCCTGTATTTGTAAAGGTTGCAGGTGAGATTTGACTGCATTGACTGTGAAACCTAGTTTGTGAAAGTTTATTGTTGTTTGAGTATGTTGAACACCACTGTGACAGTCTTTGCTTTTATCAACCAGTCAACTAGATACAGGAAAACATGTAGGTTTTAGCTTCTTAAGTGAGCTGCTACTACTGCTAGAGACTTTGTGAATACCCTTGGAGTTGAAGTTACCCCGAATAGAAGCACTTTGCATTTAAAGTGCTGATCCTGAAATGCAAACCTGAGGTATTTGCGATGTGCTTGATGAACTGGATTGTGAAAATAGGCATCTTTCAGGTCTAGTTCTGCCATAAAGTCGCCCTGTTGAGACATCTTGCAGAGTGACCATATGGAAATGCTCTGACAAGATATACCTGTTTAGGGGTCTTAAGTCCAGGATTGGCCTTAGAGGCGTGTCCTTTTTGGGTATTTGAAAATATAGTGAATATACCACTGTGTCTTGATGTTGTATAGGTACAGGTTCCCAGTTTGTAGGAGAACCTGTATTTCCTGTTTGAGCAGATGTTGATCATCTGTGGGCAGTTTGTTATTGCGAGGTGGAATATTTGGAGGTGTTGATGTGAGCTCCAGGCAATGACCATGTTGAATAATATCCAACACCCACAGGTCGGAGGTGTTTGTCCGCCAGGAGGGAAGAAAATGTTGAAGTCGTCCTCCGACAGGTGTTGTGTGATCGGGGGAATGGTGGGTAGGTCATGGCTTTGTGGAGATGAAAGGGGGCTTGGGGAAGCAGCCACCTCTTCCTCTACCTCTGTAATTATTCCCTCTATAGGATCCCCTATAAAATCCCCTAGGTGATGATGTTTGGGACAGTGGGCATTGGAAAGATGTAGAGGTGTCTGTGAGGAGGGTTTTGCTGCTCCACGGTATGGTGAGCGACGAAAAGTATCTCTGTGTCGAGATTGGTAATGCCCCCATGGCTTTAGCTGTCTCGTTATCCTTTTTGATCTTTTCAAGTAGGGAGTCTACTTGTGGACCAAAAAGGTTCTCTACATCAAATGGAAGTGCAAGTATGTTTGTTGCACCACCGGCTTAAACCCTGAAACTTTAAGCCAAGCATGGCGTCTGATTAACACACTAGTGTTAATTCCCCTGTAAGAGATGTCAGCTGCATCCAGGGCTCATCTGATTGATGTGCTGGCAATTAACTTACCTTATGATGCAATTTCAAAGGCCCTCTTTTTATATTGTTCTGGGAGGTGTTGGAGGAGCCCCTCCATCTCGTCCCAATGTGGCCTATCGTAACAGGAGAGGAGTCCAAAGGAGTTAGCAATTCTCCATTGGTTTGCACTGCTACCCTCTTTCTCCGCTGCATCTATTCTTCTGCTTTCTTAGGCGAGGGGGGTCCCACAAATTGTAGGGAATTTTCCCTCTTTCTTGCAGTGGCAACTACCAAGGAGTACAATGGTAACTGGCCCTTTATGTATGTAGGCTCTGTAGGAGAAGCCTTGTATTTTTTGTCACACCTTGGTGTTATTACCCTTGCCTTGATTGGGTCTTTAAACATTTCTGGGGTATGTCTAAGAATGCCCTTTAGCATGCTTATGTATTGGGCTCATCTTTGTGAGGATGATAACGTTTTCAAAAAGGAAGTCGTCTTCCAAAGGTTCAGAATGTAGTGGAACCTTGTGGCAGTTAGCAGCCCTGTGTATATCGTGATACATAGTAGTATCATCAGGAGAAGAGGGCTTAGCTGAGTACAGATCAGGGTCAGTGTCTGTATGAGGACCTGTATCATAGGTATCCGATAGATCGTCTTGGGGTGAAATGGAACACTGATCCCCATCAACTCCATCATTATGATCGACTCCTTGCCCATGTAAGGAATGTTTGGACCCCTGTGGTGAGTAGTATGTCTGCAAGAGGTGAGTGTTGTGGTAAAAATTGGTTGTGGAACTACCAGTGGCGGTAGTGATGGAGTAGTAGGTGGTGGGCTAGTGACCTTGACTGCTATTTTGGTGTGCTTTTGGGGGCATGGTGGGTGTATTGCCTCCTCAAAGTTTAAAAGTCTTTTGGCAGGCTTGTCTTTATTTGAAGCGGCGTTGTTAAAATGCGGCCAGTGTCTGCATGGATGAGTAGCTTTTGCCTCGAATCCAAATGGTCCTGTAAACGTTGTAGTACAGGTTCCACAGTTTTGCTGACGTCTTTGTTTTTTGCGCTACAATGTTTTTTCGGCTTGAAACTGCTTTTGATGTGGAAGGTTCCGGTGCGAAAATCTTTTATGCTGAAGCGCTTTATTTGGAAGCCAAAGATGTAAGGTGCTACGGCACTGGAGTTTTCGACTCAGAGTCTTGGCTCGAGCAACGGTGGCCGGTAGACTTTCTCTGGTCTTTCGCTGCCAAGCAGGGGCCGGGCGTGTCCGCTGTAGCGGTTCGGTGACTATCATGGCCCATGGAAAGACTTAGTTCAGTCTCAGGTGGAAGGTCGACCTTTTTGAATGTTTATTTGTGAGTGTGGCCGAGTTGGTGGGGGCGGGGGGGGGAGGGAGGGTCGGGGGAGCAGTACTCACAGATTGTCCTGCAGGTAATTCTTTATTTTGGAGCTCGGATCCAGAGCTGTCTTCCTGAGAGAAGGTCCCCTCATCTGCTGCCGACACATAGACTTTGGCCCGCTGTTGATAATTTTCGATCCCAAAGATGTTGGGAGTCTCTTCGATGTAGCGTCGAGACATCTCAGCTCTTCGTGCGCACCGATGGTGTAGCATCTTTTTGGATCGAAAAGATTGGCACGTCTCACATGTATCTTCGTGATGGTCTTGTGAAAGGCACATAGGTAAACAAATGGAGAGAGCGAGGATTATGTCGGGGTACGTCCCTATCCCCAAAGGTAAAGTACAAACATACAAAGTGGACGAACCCACTAACATAAGCGACTCACTCGTATTTTAATTTGGATGAGTGCCAGAAAACCATTAGGTTTATTAGAAGACCCCTCACCCACCAACTTAGTTGGTGGCATGCTTCATCATTGGGGTCCCAACTGGGTAGCCGAATGCCACCCAGTTGTGCTACAACGCCTGATTACAGCGGAGCTGGTTTTGTGTATTTGTGAAGGGAGTGGTGCAAGTTAAAATTATCTCTGGGAGTCCTTACTAAATAAACTTTATTCTTAGCGGCCCAGGATAAGGTTAAAAATGAAGAGGACAACTTTGGAGAAAAATGATCCGGGTTGTCACAGTGATAGGTCTACATGTTTCAGCCCCATAAAAAGTGGGAGGCTTTCGTCAGGACCAGGTGAGTGAAGTGAGGGAGTGGCAAAAATCAGCCACGTGTATCGTGATTATCAACACACACGCTAAGGTGTGTTGTGAAATGAGTGGTGTCTGTATACTTACGGACCCACTGATAAAAAACCTGTAGGAAGAAAAAGACAATGAGACAAGACACAAATGACATAAAATGCAACATAAAATGCAATCTTCATAGCAGTATTAATGTGCCACTGGAATTGTCTCAGGTGACTAGGCACAGGTGTGAGTCGATCAGTAGTTGCAACCAGTTGGTTGACGGTAAATGCATGCTGTTCAGGTATACTGTGTTCACTTGTCATGCATCAATCTGCTAGTTGTGGTGTACTTGTGGCATGCTAGTACACTGTAATAACTACAAAAGTAAACGGCTGGTGAGGCCCTGTGGGGTGCCGTATGTGCCTTTAGCCTTACTGTTAAATGCTCAGGGCAAAAGTGCAGTTGTCGGCACGGACACAACCATCTAATAGTCATGTGGCCGTAATGAGATCTCACAACAGATCGGTATCAAAAATTACGTGCGTAAAAAGTTCAATGTAAAAAAATCATAATTACACTGGCTACGTGTTACTTGTAGCTTTTGGCAGGACCCGGGAGGGGCGCCCGTCTGTAGTCACACTCTGAGGACGAAAGTGAGAGTAATATTAACGGGGCGGAAATGCGGACTCGAGGAGTCAAGGTAAAAGCGAGAGTACCTGGCTCGGCGTGGAGCTGCACATGGGCATACCCCTGTTTAAGCGATATAAAAAGTTCTTACTTCGTCAAGACGGAGTGTCTGCAGGCAGTACCTATTGCGGTCTCCTCGCGGTCCTGGGCGTTTCTGGGTGCTTCCGTGTAATGGATTTACATATGGAAGCTTTCCTGTAACAGGGGCGGAGCAGACGTCGTTGCGTCCACATGGGAGCGTAGGACGCGGTGACCAAAAGACTAGAGTGCTAAGAGCAGGGGGAGCCGAGCAATGCGCATGTGTGTAGTTGAGCATGCCGCATAGGGCACTGCTTGTAAGAAATTGTCACTGTGTCCGTATGCGTGCATGAAGCGAGGCTAGAATGCTGTCAACAGCAAAGACCGGGGCTTAGCGCATGTGTGTAATAAAAAATGTGTATTAAATACAGCGGGTGCTGCAGAATCACTGATAAAGCGTATGGCGACTAAAATACTTAAGCACGGACTATCCGGGTGCGCTCTCCTGGTTCTAAATGAGGAGAGTGGAGAAAGTAATCGCTGGTTAGTAATTCATTGGTTTGGCTGCGGTATCCCAAATGGTATAGGGTGATGGGCGGGTGCACCTCGTTACAGTAAGGCAGAGGGCCATTAGTTATGTCCAACATATTACAGTATTGATGATCTGTCTAGGGGTGCCGCGCAAGTGCGGAAATCACGAGGTGATTCTCAGTGATATCCTGAATTACTATTAGGGGGTTTATTCAGGGTATTCCAGGGGATATTGTCGTTGAGGCCCGTGAGGTGGGTGGACAAGCGCCCATCACCCTATACCATTTGGGATCCCTCAGCCAAACCAATGAATTACTAACCAGCGAACGTCACACATAAATGAATTTGAATATTGGCAGCACCACATGCATAGATCATGTTCCATTGAGCTGTACTATACAACGTTTAAGCACAGTTGTGAAGTTAAAACGCAAACATGCCAGGGATTCGTGGCACTGAGACAGTCAGGCTCACAAAGAAGATTGTTAAACCAGTGGAGACTCAGTGTCATTATTCTAATATTTACACTTCTCTCAATAACGGTGCGTGCCGATTGACAGATTTAGTTCAGAAGAAATGCAATTTTAAAAAAGCATTTGCAATGCAATAGGTCTTGCATTTACGAGTGTATGAGTTATTGGCATTGTAAATGACAATGCCTTTTATTTATGTGTTGGCTTTCAAAACAGATAAATAAAAGGCATTGTTATTTACAATGCCAATAGCTTTAACTCTTGCAAATGCGAGACCTACTGCATTGCAAATGCTTGTTTCAGACCTGTGCCCTGCCAGTAAGTAACCGGGCCAAAGCAATCTATAATAGACTGCAATGTACTCTTATTCAAACTGCGTTAATTCTCTTGTAACAGATCATAAACTGTCATGGTTGGTCATTAACAGCTTATCCTGCCCAACTTCTTTATCTGCATTCCGAAGCTTGCAGTCCTTCATTTAAACGTGCAAAAGCAACACCACGCATGTATATAAAAAAAAAAAGAAATTAAACTGCCCAAACATTCACATTCGGCATGTATACTTTACTTCTTCCCATGCTATAAGCGAGTTGTCATTCTATTTCCTATTTTTCACGCAAATGTGAATACCCAACAGAAACATTAAATTCTAGTATTTTTCCTAGATCTACAGACATTGACCCATGACGCAGCACCGGTTGCTTTCTTCAGTCGCCTGATCTTCAGCCTTCCCAGTTCAATTAAGAACATGCATGCATGCAAAATAAACCGTTCAACTTACCACCTCTCGAACCCCTGGGGCATCATAGGCCTGGTCAAAATAGGGCAGTGCATCTACAACAACATCACCAGCCACCAAATGTGCACTCGCTATCTCTCTAGATTTAGATTAGAAGAACTTCTGCTTTACCGACATGGATAGTCCGCCAACATTAGATAAAGAGCTGCTGCTCAACCAAGGGCTGCACGAGTGAAATGGAATCAAAGAAAGGACTCGAAGACTGAAGGCAAATGTAGCGGCCATCTCGATTTCATTACTATTTCAAATTAACGAATTTGGGGAATAGTTCTAAAATGAAGCATTCGTCAAATATTTGTACCAAAGCACACTCCGTCGCAATCTACGCCGACTTTTTAGAAATATATTTTTCCGCAGGGAGTTCTTGATTTTATAAGATGTTTTTCTCCGACAGTCCGATTTTTCCCCAGTCCAATAGTCCACTTTAAAGTAAAACATAGCTGGAAGTCGGATTTAAACTCTAAAGCGGCGATCCATGTTGCTTTGTCAGGCGGCAAACGCCATCAAAGCGCTAATGTGGTCCATTGACTAGGGGTTAGCTTTGTTGCCAGGAAACGTGGTCTCTTGTTGGAAGAGTTGTATGGGTTGTGCCACAAGGACCTAGATTTCCTGTACTTAACCTCTTGACAGTTAGGAAATAAAACAAACACAGTCCCCCTTAAAAGGAAGCCCAAACCAAGCAAATATCCCACTAGAAAATAGCCCAAATGCCAATGGAGATCGAAAAGTGCAAAAAGCCTAATAAAACAAAAATACAAGCAAGGGAGTGGGAGCCATGGTGGGGGAGGCAGTAGTAACACAACTGTGGCATTAAGAGGACGTGGATGCTATATTTGAATGTAAGCAGCTATGGCGCTGAAGCTGAACAAACAAACAGTAAGAGAGCAGGAAACGAAGAAAAAAATAATCCCCCAAAGAACAGATAGAGACCCATAGCGGAACGAGACATTACTAAGTCCCTGCTCTGTGGGAGGAACAGAAGAGAGAAAGGAAAGACAAAGAGGCAGGACTGACCACTAGCAAGCAAGGATTTTTAAAGGACACTGACAAATGAAAAGCAATGGCAAGAAAGGGGATGGAATTGAAGCCCACAGTCTGATTACAGCAGGACTCGAAGAGACAGCGCATGCGCGGTCTAGCTCGACCTAAAAAACTATCCCGTTTCCTTAAGAGACTGTAGATTTCTTACCTGAATATTCTCTCAGAACACCTGAACTGCCTCCGTGCATGGATTGGTAATGGAACCGCACTTGTTGTGACCATGCTCCTTTGCTGTACAGCTCGGTCCTCCTGGTCCTGCTTACTCATGTATGAATGACTAGAGAGGCTTAGCCGCGTTTTCTGAGCCAATCCTGATGTTGCTCCTGTGTCCCACCCACATCCGCCCTGACTCAAGCAGAAAGGCACCTAACATGACCCAGGCTGAAATAAAAGCACTGTGGCTAGGAAAAAACAACATTGAATCAGACATTTCATATGGGGCCCGGGGGCAACGCCCCCACGCTCTAATAGAGAAACCACCCCTGATAAGCTGTGCAAATGAAATACATCTTATAATTCGGAAATTAAACACTCATCAAGAATACACAACTGAAGAGAAGGTCTGCAACTTTCTTATGGCGAAGCCAAGAAGACAACCATACCTATCTAACGAGTGAGACTGCCAAGACACTTGGCCTACTATAAACTTTGTAACCTGATATTTGAAAAGTTGTCTTCAACAACGTCAGGAATGTACTGACTTATCAAAGGGGCACTAACATTCCATTATGACACAATCAAATACCCCAATTCCACCTCCTGTGATATTCTATTTTACAATGTTCTAAAGTTGCAAACAACTTCTCCAGAACAGCATGGCCTGAAAATAAAACTAGCAGTTCCAGAATCAGGACAGCCTCCTCCAGCTATTCCAACAGATCCCTAAGTCAAGGGGTTAAGTCAAGGAAGCCCTGGCACTGCAGGAGACACCTAAAGGGAATGATATAGGCTCCATACAGCACAGATGGGTTAGGGATGAAGGAGGCCCACCCTCAGAGTTGACCTGACTACTATGTGCTTCACCTGGATCCAGATGACTGAGCATGAAACACCTAACATACGCCTTAATCGACTGATAATTTTGAATTTTAAAAATCTCAGTCAGCAAATCTGTGCTGTATTATTTTCAAATAACTTCACAATAACTATGGAAAATATTACACCAGCCAAATCCAACTGGTCTGCATGAAAATATGTTACATAATATTAAGTATCAACATTTTCTGTAACAGTTTCCGCGTATTAGACAATGGAACTCCCCAACACCTTAAACCCTAAACCGAATATCCTACCCTTGTAAATTTTGAGCACATCTCCTCAGCCTCTTTCACCAGATTAGCCCGAAGCATGTACTTTGCACATTTGGAATTGATGAACCTGTCTGCTGTATCCAAAGACTGTGCCTCATCCATCCACTTGGCAGCTTCCTTGAGATTGCCTATATGCTGTAAGACAACAGAAACAAAAGAAGAACTCATTCAAGATAAACATTAATAACAACTTATAATCAGACTAGAATGAGATATATAACGTTACACAACTTTAAGTAAAACACATTAGGTCATTAATTGGCAGCAGGAGGCCCCTGAGACAAAAAGCAGAGATTACCTCAAAAACACTAAATCAATGTATCTATTTTGCAGCTTGGAGTGCTTTCTCCAGATGTCTGACAGCCTCCTACCCAGAACATGTTTAAGGGAGAAGCTAAAAACCTACATATTTGCAGGCAACTTCAACGAGCAGTATTCTCCATCTTTACCAACTTAAGCTCCATACACTGACTGTAAGAGTAAGAATGATTTCTTCTCAAACTCTCCTACCCTTATGAAATAACCCATCATGGAGTATTATTTTGATACTACATAAATACCTAAAATAAAATAAATGAATTGAGATTTAATCTGATTAGACTGAACCTCATTCCCTTACCTTATAAATTTTTGCTTTTACATAGAACAGTTCTATTAGTGTAGGTGTGCTTGCTATTGCCGTATTAATATAATCCAAAGCCAATAAATATTGTCCAAGTTTGTCAAAATGCTGTGCCAGGAAATAGCGAACCCAAAGCAAAGTCGTTGGTGGCTCTTTCTCCCCATTTTCTAAAACAAAGGAAAAAGAAAAATATCACAGCTTCCTAAAAGACTTAAAGCATCGTTTTGTGAATTTTCTTCATTTATGCAAACATTTTCCGACTAATGCTGCTACATTTTAGGAAGCACACATGAATGTCTTGCAGAATGGTTGCACATAGTGCGAAGCGGTTAGTCTTACCACAAAGGCTGAAGTAGTCACACGTCTTCAGGGAAACTTCGTATCCAGTTACAAGTTCTTGAATGATGGAAACCTATTTGTTAAAGAAATACACAGCAGAAATACATCATATGTGAAATATGAAGAAAACATACATACAACAAAACAGTAAATTAAGTTTAGTTCACTTAAAGCGAGCATTGTATTGATTGTAAAATGTTAAGAACTAAAATGAAAATCAATAGCATTTCAGCATCTTGACTTTATCCAAGGTGTAAAGATTTTCAAATATTTGGGCATATTATCTAATAAATTGACAGCAGCAGATAGGTGTTTCAAAACAACAGATTCAGGGATCAGAAGAAACTTGTTTTATGATCTCAGTCCCTTTAAGAATTAAAGTTACAGTTCAAAAATGGTTAATTGATTTTGATGCAAATACAATGCAGAAAATACAATGAGGCATGAGCAAAAACTTGTCTGTTCTAGTGCAACCCACAAGAGGGATGAACACTGGAGAGTTTGTGGGTAGTGGCTCATACAAGGAAAGTATAGACTAGAAATCAGTAAGCACAAGCATTCTTATGGCACTGTGTCCAGTAGGAATGATTAGTCAAAGTGTTACGAATGGTAAATCTAATCGGAAACCTTTTTGTGCAATCAATTGCAGTGATTCTAAAGTAATACTGAAAATCCCAAGGACCTCCTTGGGAAACAGGGTCTGCATATTCTAGATAGGAAGTATGCTATACAATGTCTTGTACAATATGGGGTTTGATTCTCCTTTCTTAAAATGCCGAAAAGGTGGGATCCAATAGAAGAATAAAGTTGTACCTGCCACTGGGTGCCCTTATAGAACATCAAGACTGTCAACCTTTTCTGAAAGAAGCCCATGGAATTGTACAGAGTGTTGTTTATTTAAACCTCTGCCACAGATTTGTTTATGCTGGCTATGTTGTTTGTTGACATTAAATCAAAGTTATTGAGGTCTACATACAGAACGTTTCAACCAGGCTTGATTACATACACAGTATTTTTTTTAGTTTGATGCCGAGTAAGCCACAGGATTAGACAACAAACTGCCCTGCAAACTAACCAAATTAGTTCAGTAATATGCAGCTGAATTGACAATATGGAGGAAATGGAGGTCAGCTATGTCTGCAAAAACGTTTTTTAGGTTAGCTGGAATACATCTCAGTATCTGTGAGAGGAGAAGTAGTACAAAGGCAATATGCCAATGCTTTCCAAAACCATTATATAAATAGGGTTCTAAATGGGAATTAAAATATCCCATAAAATGTGTAACTAACTATGTAAATCCTTGTAATCTTTCAGTGTCATATGGATCACCTGAGAGGGACGGATTCCTACTCTAAGTAGGCTGCGTTAGGTTAAGAAATATATTTTGCAAGATAGTGTGATGTATGTATTAATTTTTTGTATTGTTAATATAATACCATCAGTATTTAACACGTTTCTGCTTGTATCTCCCATAAAAAGAAATATTAATAAGCACAATTAAATGGCGACTGAGCAAAAGGTGGCACAGAGAGCTTATAGTATTGATGCTGACTGGCTTTAATGCCTGTTTTTTTTCCAACTGAGGGCACACTGAACAGCCTCCTGGACGTACCAGAATTCGAACAACTTGTCCATTCCACGAAAAAGTGTCACCTTAAACAGAAGGAAACATAAGCATCCAGGGACGCAAACATTGTGGGGACCGCAGCAGTCAAACGCAATATTTGGCTGGAGCTAGTTGTGTCCTTCGTTTAACTGTTAGTTGTTTTTTACAGGAAGTTGCAGAAAACAAGTTACTTACCTTTGGTAACACTCTTTCTGATAGAGACTTTATCTAGCTGCAGATTTCTTACCTTTGGATTATTCATCAGGCGTCAGAGTGGATCTGGAAACTTTTTTTGCCGTATTTCTGTGTGCCTGTAGGTGGCAGCATGCTGGGGCTGCTCCGCTCTGGAAATGACACGCAGGGTCTATATAGGTGCCACTCCAGGTGCTGACACCAGTTGCCTTTGAGGCTGTCCGGGCCCACAGACGCAGAGCCCCAATAGCAATTTGGTTGCAACCAGTGAGCACATTCCTAGACTTGCAATCAAATTAATGGATAGAGTCCAATTACAGAAGGGAAGGACAGGAGGGTTGTGAGGAATCTGTGACTAGATAGTGTCTCTACCAGAAAAGATCGTTACCCAAGGTAAGTAATGTGTTTGACTTCTAGCCGCAGATTTCTCACCTTTGGAATAGATACCAAGTACCTATTCAGAGGTGGGTCAGAGAATAGACTCAAACCAGAAAGTTTGCAGGACCGAGTAGGCAAAATGCCCCTCCCTGCGAATCTAACCATCCAAACAATAGTGCTTCGTGAAAGTCTGAAGGGACATCCACGTAGTTGCCTGGCAAGTGTCCAGGACAGGTACTACGCATGCCAAGGCAGTGGTAGAAGCTTTGGCTCTGCTAGAATAGCTATGAAGTCGTTCCAGAGGCTGCTGAGTGGCCAATGCATAGCAGATCTTAATGCAAAGTACGATCCAGCCGGAGATAGTTCTCTTCTGCACAGCCTTGCCTTTTCTTGGTCTCAAGAACCCCACAAAGAGCTGATCATCCACTTGGTGTTCTTTGGTACGATCAATATAAAAGCTTAGAGCTCTCTGGGGGTCCAAATGGTGGAGTCTCTACTCCTCCTTTAGAGGGGTGAGGCAAAGCACAGAATGCTGGCAAGGTAATGTCTTGACCGATGTGGAACTGAGTCACAACTTTAGGCAAGAAGGATGCCAGTGTCTGCAAAACCAGCTTGTCTGGGAAGAACCTGGTGTATGGCAGGCTGACACAAAGAGCCTGAAGCTCACTCACATGTCATGTTGATGTTAACTGCGACAAGGAAGACTGTCTTGAGGGTAAGAAGCCACAAAGAACAGCTTTGGAGCGGCTCAAGGGGTGTATACATCACATATTTGATGACCAAGTTAAGGTTCCACTGAGGCACGACAAAGCGAGAGGGAGGAAATAAATGCTGTAAACCTTTCAAAAAGTGCATAACAAATAAAGACTTGCACAAAGAGGGCTGATCCAACAACAGTAAAAATGCTGAAATAACCGAAAGTTACCCTTTAACTGTGCCCAGAGCAAAGCCTTCCTAGGTTACGAACAAAACAAACAACAAAATATCAGATAACTTTGCCTGGAGAGGGTCTATCTGTCATGGACCATACCAAGCCACAAATTTGTCCAACAGGTGAACACAGTTTGTGCAGAGAGGCGTCCGGCTGCCAAGTTAACACCTACTACCCCTGGAGGCAGGACGAAGGTGTTCAGTTGTTGGCGCTTAATCTCCAAGGATGAAGGAGGAGAGTGTGAAGGCAAGGTTGTAGAAACTTGCACTGCTGCTGCAACAGCAGATCCTGGTCCACTCAACCTCAGGATGCTTGGTGTGCACATCTAAACAATGCCACTTTATTACTGATCTTGTAAATAGGTCCGAGCACTAGCAGGGAGAGCCTCAGTGGATCAACAGAAATTGAGACTGATTACCCCACGTTTCCTGTGCTGCACTCGATTATGCATGGGCCAAAGGCTTAGTGAAGGCCAGAGGATGGTGAATTCCCCCATTTGTGCTGCTCTGGGTGTCACAGGGTTAAGTGGCATTATCAAGGATGCCATCCTGCAGGTGTTCAATATGGTCCAGAGTGGACAAAAATCTTCAGATTTCTCACATCGCTACATCAATCTGTTGAGATGCCAAAAAGAGTCTGAAGAGAAGAAGGTGAGCATATACCCACTGATAGCTTGGCTGCCCCTGCCATGGTGCATTAGTGTGCCACATGGTCACTCGGGTTTGGAAATGGTATCAGTAAACCAGTCACAATGCCATGCCTCCTGGTCTTAATTAAAACTGTGGAAAAACATCCACTTAGAAAAAGGCCTCACAGAGAAAAGAAATTAAAAAACCTAAACAATTGGGATAGCTGTGTTGGAATCTTCCAAAGCTGAAACTGACTGCAGCTTCATCAAGTAAACCCAATTTAGATTTTTCCAAGCTAGATGGTAGACTATGAGACACTCCATTGGAAAAAGTCCTAAACAATGCCTACTCCACAGCAGAAGGTTTCCACCTCCCACTCCATCTGACTTGTCGAACTAGTTCATTGCCATTGTAATGTCCTCTTTGGCTAAGATGGGTATGGAGGCCTGTGTTCGATCTCAGGTTGAGCAGCTCTAGATTTAAATTGCTCTTCACTAGAGACAGTAGACAAGAAAGTCTTAATTATTTGTCATTCTCAATTATCTGTTTCCTAGTTCAGACGTGTCTTTCCCGGATTCTTTCTGCTCCCTGCATATTCAAATGTGTATTCCTCTTTGCGTGTACTCATCATCTTCCTGGCAGTTTTTTTATGCTTCTTGAAATCACTCTTCCTTTATGAGATATTCCCTGACAGTTCTTAGTCTTCCTTCATGGATTGCAGACTTGTACCATTCATTTGTGCTAATCTTATACTCCGTATAGTACGTGGGAGTTATATAAATAAAATTACATCTCTGATGACAGCAAGCTGTGATAAAGGAAGAAGAAATTTGTTTGCTTCCTCTACATACTCCGGCGCAGGTATGGAGACAGTAGGAGCATTATTGATGGGCTCTGTCGTGCTAGCACTACTGCCTTCAGAAGCACCCACAGCATGGATCTAAAGAATAGGAAAAATAAATAAATCAGAAAGTGCTAAAAGACAGATTATAAACTTAGATAGTGGTCCGACACTAAAAAGGGAAGAAGAATCGAGAAAGCGAAGCAATAAACCAAAAGTGCAGGACTTTAAGTTTCACCGTTCCCTTCTTTCGCGTCTCCAAAATAAGTCCGTCTAATCCCAAAAGGACTGAATGGTAAAGCACTTCATTTAATAGGTTTCGTTGATGTGGGAGTGGAAGGCATGGTACTGTGGACATCTCTTATGCTTCTCTGCTCCTGCTTGGCTGTTTTTCACTAATGTTGAAATTGCTGTTTAAAAACATACCAACTGAAAGAAAATTGTTATGAAAACCAGAAAGTCCTAAAGATCCGGCAACAGCACTGTCTTGAATTTTACCAGGGAATCGTCACCATGCTTCTTATCGTCAATAAAAGATTCAAGTGTATTAAATGGCATTTTTTGTTGTTGTTATTTTTATTGGCATTTAAACAACAAACATATAAAAAAAAGTACATGGAAAAGGGGGAGGGGAAAGTACATGTCTTGCAAGTATAATTGCATCTCAGTACAGCAATGAAGAAATGAGTTGAGTAAGTACAAAGAGGAATAATGTCAAATACCACATCCAAAGCAGCAAGCATCAGAGTCGTAGTTGTGAGTCCAACAGGAAGGGGTATACTCCAATCCAGATGACAGCCTAGCAGGGGGCACTCACAATCGGGGAGCGTTGTCCAGGGTCATCCTGTCATTAGTGTGATCCAGGAGCCCATTTGCAGCCCACGGTTGCAAATGCGCAGCCAATGGGACCCAGATGTCCTTGGGTTGAGACCTTACTTGCATGAGGTCACAATAGTTTCTGACAATTTGTGCCATCTCACAGCCAGACTAATGTGGGGCGCCGACCCCCAATGAATTACCACCTTCCGTTTGGCCAGGATTAACAGCAATGCTGTGAGCAGTTTTACTTCTGGGGGAACTTCCTTCATGTATCCCAGCGGGGCACTCTATGGCACCCACTGAGGGAAATGACCAGTAATTTCGGCCACCTCTCCGTAGACCCCAGCCCAGAAACAAGCCACAGTGGGGCAGTCCCAAGCCAGATGAAGAAAAGTGGCCATCAGAGCAGCACATCTCAAACAGCGAGTGACATCCACAAGCCCCATCCGGTATAGTAGGGCAGGAGTACGATCTAGTCTGTTCAGGAATTTAAAGTGGATAAGGCGGAGTCTATAGTTCAGAGAGAGAGAGCGCTGAACTGAGAGCAACAGAAGCAACATTGTGTCTCCGTAATAGGGAGAGTAGTCTCCAGCTCCCAGGCAGTCTGGGCCCCAGGAACCTTTACAAGTGTCTTCTCCTGCGTCATGGTATACAAACGAGTTATAAGAATTCTGGGGAAAGGATTAGTGATCAGGTATTCTAAGGCGTGAAGCGGGGGAAGGAACGCGTTGTACAGGGCGTGGCATGCAGCACGGAGCTGATGATACAAAAGTATGTCAAGTGCAGTGTGCGGAGAATGTGTCCTCAAGCTATGTGGTGGAAGGAAGTGCTCAGGTGGGTAGAGGTCGCCAAACGTATGGAGCCCCAGGTGGCGAGTGTTCCGACATATACCCTCATCCAACATCCATTAAAGGGAGCAAGGGGTGCTTAGCCAACAGTACATTGGGAGCATACAGACAGGTGAGACCGGCGTGCTTTCGCAGGCCCTCCCATGCCCATCTAGTGCATGCCACAGTGTCCATCTCAGTATGGAAAGACCTATAGGTCTGACAGAGTGAGGTGACCAAGGGGTAATGGAGCCGCTTGATCAGCTGAGAATGGCAGGAATAGAGTAGGGTGCAACCAGAAACGTATAAATAGAGATTGCGTGCAATAAGAGTAGCGTTGAGGCCTCCCTGCTGGAAGAGCAGTGTTATAGTCTCCCATGCCACACGCGGCTGCTTACCCGTCCAAGTCAGGGCCACTAAATTGGAGAAAAGTCGCTTCAAGAAGAGTTCGGTAAGCGGAATCTGTATATTGATGAAGAAGTAAATGAACTTGGGAAGCACCACCGTTTTGGTGATGGTGATCCTATCGACCATGGCCAATGGCAGTCTGGACCAGATATGATACACACTCCTCAAGCCAGGTCATACCTCGCCCATAATTTGCCTTCCACAACTCATCAACATCCCTATTGAGCCATATTCCCAAGTATCTAAGTGGTTTTGTCGCCCCCTGGAAAGGAAATTCAGGCTCAAACTGCTCTGTGGCTGTGTATGAGGGGGAATATGAGGGAATCTGACCAATTAATGAGGATGCTGGAGTGTCCCCTGAACCAGATGACTTCCCGAATAATGGAAGTAATATTGTCCCGGAGATTGCGGGCATACAAGGTAATGGTATCTGCATACACAGACATCAATATCCCCCACACCGTGAAACTGAGGCTCATGTCAGCATGATGTTGAGGCAGACGAGCAGCCAGGGGCTCCATCGCTATCGCAAAAAGGATGGGAGACAGTGGACAGCCCTGTCTAGTGCCACTAGTCACTGCAAACTGGGCAGAGGTGGTACCATTGACCGAGGCCAAGGTCACCAGTCACTTGTGGAGCTCACCATGTATAACAACAAACCTGCAGTCTTTCTTGCAGATGGACGGTAGAGTGCGCAAGCGCAACCCCCTGCTCAGGAGGATAGAAGTGCCTCTAGCGTAATTAGGTATAGGAAAGTATGCGTTTCCGTGATCCACCATGCCCGGAGGTGGACAGCAGTCGCTGGAGTTAAGTGGATTTCTTGGAGGAAGCAGGAATATATATGATGCCTGTGAAGGTACGCGTGCGCCAAGCATGCCTCATGTCTATCATTGAACCTGCGGACATTCCACGTTAGGCATTTAATGGGAAAGGACGGTGATTGTGCCGCTGATGCAAAGGCCATGGGACATTTATGCATGGCTGTAACTAAAGAGTAGTCTCCAGCGCGAAGCGAAAGGCATGTAGGGTAGAACAAGAAACCTACAACACAGGGCCCACCCACACCTACTTCAACCTTTACAACTGGTTGTAAGACCCATCCTCCCGCCAACCACAACCCAAAACCCAAGAACATTGGAACATCTTGGAATCATTCCTCGAGGCCTCAGAGAACCAGGTGAATGCCCCAGTCACATGCAGACCGGACGGCAGAGTAAGTCAGAAAAGAGCTCCCTTAGGGGTCGGTACAGGAAGATAGTCGTGCATGGTGGAAGATATCAACAGCACAGGCCACCGCAGTAAGGCGTTCACTGAAATCAGAGCAAGGCGTTGTACGTATCCCAAGCAGAGGGGGGCTCCTCTCATCCATGGCAAGAGAAACCAAAGGTGCAACAACGGCATATCCGTTAACCACTGTCACTGAGGCATCCCTCTGCAGCAGTTCCAGGATCAAGGGGAGCAAGCAGCCTAGCAGGTGTCAACCTCAGGGAGAACTTCATGACAGTCTTAGGTCCTGTTAAGTAGTGCTGCCTGCCATCAATTCGGATTTCAGCTTGGGAGGGTAAAGAAGAGAGTAGGCGACCCCAGATTTCTGAAGGAGAAGTTTCATGGGCAAGAATTCCCGGCGAGCAGCCTGTACTGCACAAAAGAAATTATGGTAGAAGGATATAGCATTTCCCTGGTGATGGACAGTTTGACGTTCTCCGGCCAAGCGCAAAATGGTGCCCTTTCTCTATAATTGAAAATACGGGCCACAAGGCAGAGGGCGCAGGCTCAGTGCTCAATGTGCGCATTCGACAAAGAAAACCAGGAAGATGGCGTCGCCAAACACGGAGCAAAGCATGTGTTCAACAAAAGGCTTCAATTTTGTCGATATACGTTGAGTCATGGACACCCAATAGCCGAAGGTTATTGCGCTGGGGACGCACTTCAAGGTCCTCACTGTTGAGTTTGACAGCCTCCAACACCTTCTCTATTTGGAGCAGCCGTTCGCTAGTGGTAGCATAGGAATCTTACACATCAGAGGTGTGAGTTTCCAGGTGGTTCAGGCGATCGCCATGTTAGCCAACCCTCTCTTTGATCCAGTCAATTCTACTAGTGAGCAAATCAATTTTGGCATCAATGGAGCACAAGCTGTTACAAAAATCAACAAAGATCTCCTTGATGTCGAGGTCTTGCACACCCTCTCCAGAGGCTGGATCAGCAGGGGTGAGAGCGCACTGGTCAGGGCCCACCGCATGTGTTTGCAATCAAAGGCCAATTTGGATTGATTGGCGTCCTGTTTGCCCATGTTGAAGATCCGTGATACGTACTGAACCGCAAAGTCCCACCTAACCCCTGCATCCACGCATCAAGAGGCCGGGGAGTACGAGCAGACTCCGGTCCAGTAAGTAGCAGAGGGCACAGGGCCACAGCTCAATCAGCAGGCAGGTGTCTTCCAGCGCTCACGAAGATCCATAGGAGAGCAGCTCTTGCACGGAGAAAGCAGCACTGGATGAGCAGCAGGTCCAGATGTGGTTTCCCTCGTCGAGTCCCGTCCGCCCACAGCTTCCTCAGGTCCCGCCTCACACTGATCACCCAGCAGTGGGGGAAGGGGGCAGAGTGGCACAAGCAGACCCGCTGCCAGAGGGATATGGCGGGTGGGGGGAGGAAGTTAGGCCCCACAGGCCATAGACACTTACTGTCTTCAATTGCAGTCCTCCGCTGCACAAGGCGTGGGCCCCAGGCCTCTCCGAACGCACACCCGCCCCAGGGAGCAAGCAACCACCCGTACCACGACTGGAAATGTGTGGCTCGGACCACCAGCGCCGCAGGGGGCAGGGCACGGCAGACCAGGACTCCAGATCACACCCTAGCAGCCCGCTTACATCAGTCACTACAGGGGCACAACCGCAAGTCACATGACAAGGCCCAGCTGCACCCAGGCCTGGCCTGAAGTCTCCGCCGGGGAGCCACCGCCATTCCCCAGGTGCCACCCAGGAGGGTGGCAGCAAATGAGGAGCATCATGACGACGCCCTTGCCACCACAAAGAGCGTCGGCCCGCTAGGCAACACCAGGCATGGGGCCCGGCCCCGGCACAGCCAGCAGGCCAGTGTCTAGTCCCAGGCAAGAGCGAGCAATTGGGGAAATGAAGTTCTCTGGCGCCGCCAGAGCCCAATTGCTGTACCTGAAGGAGGTTTAGACACCGAAAAACTTCCAGACACTGTGGATAAATGAAGGATAATTGCTACCGGGCTCGCTGGTGACCCTGTGTTAAATACATATTGATTGTATTGAGTGAAACATCTATGAAGTCAGAGACCATTTGGTTTAAAATCTGATGCATCCTAGCAGGCATAAACTTACAAGCCTTGTTAGTCACAAAAAAGGACACAACTATTCCAATGCAGTGCAAGTGGCATTTAACAAAATAACATTTACAAAAATGTACTTCATATAGAATCTAGAATAGAATCTAGAATGGCGCTCAGAGATAAAACTGGAAAAGCAGCAAGATTCAATTTAACACTCAGAACCTGAGCTACCAGTATGTCTGGTATATGATGGTTACTCAAAGCTCTATCTGAGCAAATCTGTGTTTAATTGCAACTCTTTCGCTTTTTGGTTGTGTCTGTTGTACACAGGAAACTATAAAACTTCATAGCTTAGGAAATGTTAATAAGTAGGGATGGGCGTAATTTTGTGTAGCGTAATCATGTGGAATTAACTAAGAACTCCACGAGGTCATGCTTGAATTATGTGAGAAGAGTAATTATACGCTTACCTCTATTTTCTTGGTGCACAAATGCCCCCTTGCTCCCAAAGTGGATTCGAGGAACCATTTTGCGCTAAGAAATAGCACTAAATGCAACAGAATACTAATAAGAGTGAGCAGCTGCTGGCACTCGTCAAATGTGCTATTGGGGTAGGATTTTCCCCCAACTTACTGCCAGCATTTAGTGCTATTTTTTAGTGCAAAATGAACCCTTGCGTCCAAAATGGACGCAAGGCTCCATTTTGCAATAAGAAACAGTGCTAAATGCAGCAGAAGAAAATGAGTTACTTACCTGTAACTATAGTTCTCCAGTATTGGAATCTTTCATAGATTCACATGCTTGAATCATCCCCGTCGTCGAGATGGGAGGCCCCGGTATATCAAAACAGCAATGCAATGTTAGCATAAACTAGAAAAAACAGGTCTAGGCCCATTCCAGTTTTGCAACATATTCATATCTTTTTTTTTAGCCAAGCAGAACACCCTACTATCTGGGACACTCCTGAGAGAACCTCAGACCTTCAGATTTTCACAGCACAAATGCAGTAAGCATATCCGTGAAGGTCTTAAAGGTGAGCTTCTCAAGGGATGAGGGTGGGTCGCATGTGAATCTATGAACGATTCAAAAACTGGAGAACTTGAAACTTATTTTCTTACTCCAGTATTGGAACTTTCATAGATTCACATGCTTGAATCAGAGTAGCTAGCAGTTAGGAGCACATTTTTGTAATAATTGAATAAAAAATATCAGAGTAGCTAGCAGTTAGGAGCACATTTTTGTAATAATTGAATAAAAAATACAAAACAAAACGTAAAAGAGGAAAGCAAGTTTGCAATTCTTATTTTCTTAAACTGCAATAGGAGAAAGTGCATAACTCATACTTAACAATGCATCTAATTATACATATATACACACACACACACACACACACACACACACACACACACACACACATATATACATTTATATAACTATGATAATATACCCATATAGTGGTGATGAAAAAGGAAAGAACAGAATAAGAAAATAATAATAATAAAGAATGTGCAAGGTTTTTAGAAAGTAAAGGAAAGAGGGGTGAAAAAGAAAGCTCACCATCATTGAAACAGGTTCCTCAGTACCGTCTAGCCCACTGCAGTGTCACTGTGAACTGAGGGGTTGAAGTAGTGCCTGGGAAAGGAGTGGATACTCTTCCAGGTCGCTGCCCTGCAGATCTCCTGGTTTGGTACACCGGCAAACAAGGCGGGTGAGGTAGAGACCGCTCTAGTAGAATGTGCACGGGCCCTCCCCTCGAGGGGCTTTCCTGCGGCCTGATGACAGTACTGGATGGTACTAGAAATCCAACATGCAATGCCTCATTTGGAGAGAGGGCGGCCCTTACGAGGGGCACTACAGCGCTGAATATCTAGAGAATGAAGAGCTCTCTCTGCTGGTTTTGTAGGTTTATGGGGAAAAACATTTTTAGAAGCAGTGGTTAATTTAAATGACAGTCCGATGGAACGTTAGGGATGAACTTGGGGTGGTCGTAACATTACTCTGTCACCCCTGAATTGAAGAAAAGGCTCCTGGATAGTGAGAGCATGCATTTCACCATCTCTTCTAGCAGATGTCAAAGCCAGAATTAGAGCCACTTTCCATGACAGGAATTTCATCTCTGCCTTATTGATAGGTTCAAAGGGATGAGACAGAACCACGTTAAGGTGCAAGTGTGGTGGGGGAGACTTGACAGGTGGGAAACCCTAAAAAGTCCCTTCATGAATTGTTTGATGATTCTCGCTGACCATAAAGAAGGGCCTGAAGAGGTTCTTCTAAAACGTGAAATAGCCGCAAGATGAGCCTTAATAGATGCATGAGCCAGGCCAGAGTTCACCAATGAAAGGACGTAAAGAAGGATCTCTCCCATCAGCCGAAGAAGAGAAAGGATGAACGCCCGATTCCTGGCACCAGAGACAAAACCGTTTCCATTTCATTCGATATCTTTTGTTAGTGCTCTGCGCCTGGGCGTGAGAAAGAATATCCTTACATTCAGTGGAAAGGTTCACATGATCGATCTCTCTGTGTTCAGGAATCATGCTGCTAATTGAAGCGATTTGGGATCCGAATGCAGTACTTGACCCCGTGACATCGTCAATAGCGATGGGATAGGATCCAAGAGAATCGGCTGCCTCTCCGAGAGAAGGAGTTGTTCTGTTTACCAATACTGACACGGCCAAGATGGGGCTATGAGGATTATCCTGCAGGGCTTTGCCTTCATCTTTATGAGGAGCCTTGGCAGGAGGGGAATGGGAGGAAAAGCGTAGGCAAAGGTGCCTGACCATGCCATCGAAAATGCATTCCCCCAGGATCCCGGATGGTGATGGCAACTTGCGAAGTACCGGCATTTCCTGCTTTCCAGAATCGCCAACAGGTCTATGGTTGGTTTGCCCCGAGTGTCTAAAGATGTTGTCCAGTGTTCCCTGGTGCAGTTCCCATTCGTGGCTTGCAGACTTGAGCCTGTTGAGTGTATCCGCTGTCGCATTGAGATTCCCTGGAAGGCGTTCTGCTCTCAGTGAAACCCCATTCTGGATCGCCCACTCCCAGATGCATTGAGCTTCCAGCGACAATAAAGGAGACCTTGTGTCCCCTTGTTTGTTGACATAATGCATCGCAGTTGTTTTGTCCATCCTGATGACAACCGATGAGCTCCGTATCCTTGGTAAGAATGCTTGCAGGGCTAAACAAATTGCTCTTAGTTCCGGCAAATTGATGTGGAGAAGGCGATGATGTTGCTGCCAACGGCCACTGATTTGAATGTCTTGCAGGAACGCTCCCCATCCTAGAGAAGCATCCCTTGTTATAACTTGCGGAGCTGGGGATGCCAGAAAAGACAGACCTTTTGAAATGTTTTTCTGTTGGGCCCACCAGGAGATGGCTTGAACCATAGTCAGAGTTACTCTGATGATATCCTCGAAAGAACCGACCACTTGACGCCATTGTAAGTCTAGTTGTTCCTGAAGGGGACGCATTCTCAGGCGGCAGAAGGGAATGAGGGGGAGACAAGCTGACATTGACTCTAGGAGAGACTTGTAACGGCAAACTCAAAGTGACTTTTTTTCTTTGGAAGAGTTGAGCCATAGATAGCAGTTTGGTTTTTCTTTCTAGCGATGAAAAGGCTTTGTTCAGAGTCGTGTCCAATATAGCTCCCAGAGAGGTAATGCTTTTGTATGATTGTAGGCTTGATTTATCCTTGTTTAAGGAAAGGCCTAGACTTTCGAACAGACCTGTGCAAGCCGCTGTGGACACCTGGCTGCCAAAATGGACGGTGCTTTGATCAGCCATTCATCCAATGTAAGGAAACACCTGGTGATGCTGCCGTCTGAGGAAAGCCGCCACCGGGGCTCAACACTTTGTAAATATCCTTGGCACCGATCTAAGGCCGAATGGCAGGACCTTGTATTGGTAGTGGCTCCTGGCTACAGTGAAGCGGAGATACTTCCTGTGCGATGGAAGAAGGGGAACATGGAAGTAAGCGTCCTGTAGGTCTAGAGTGGCCATGAAATCTCCTGAATTTAGAAGCAGTAGTATGTCTTGCAAGGACACCACGCGGAAGGACTGTTCCTTGAGGTAGGTGTTGAGAGTCCTCAAGTCTAGGATAGGCCGCCACTTTCTGAAAGCCTTCCATACCAAAAAGAAGCACCCTTTCCCTCTCTGGGCTGCCAGAACTGGTTCTATTGCCTCTTTTTGGAGCATCAACCTGGATTCTAGGCGCAGGTGGTGTCGATGCTTTGTTGCTTGTAAGTGAGGTGGAGTGGATGGCGGCATTTGAATAAACTCTACAGTATGGCCAAATTGAATAATGTTGAGCACCCATTGATCCGTTGTTATATTTCACCAATGCTGGATGTATAAAGAGATTCTTCCCCACACGGGCACCTGAGCGTGGGAAGGAAGCAAGCCAGAGCCTGAAAGTTGTCATTGGCGACATGAGGAATCCTTCCCCTGTCGCCCTGTTCTCCCTCTGGGTGCCGATCTGCAATAGGTCGTAGATTGAGATTGCCGCCGAGTGTATTGCGGTCGATAGGGTTGTGTAGAGGAGATGTACTAGGGATATCTGTATTGTTGGCATCCACCTCTATATGAGGGCAGATCTCTTCCTCAAACCCCTCGAAAAGGTACCTTACGGTACTGGAGCGTCCAACTACTTTGCCGTTTGTGTCCTTTATATCCTGGAGAGCCTCATCGATATGTTTCCCAAAAAGCGCCTCTCCGTCAAAGGGCAGATCCAATATCTTATTCTGGACCTCAGGCTGAAAAGATGTCGCTCTGAGCCAACCTTGTCGGCGTAAGACTGCAGCTCCTGCCAGAGACCTACAAGCCGTTGTAGAGATATCCATTACGCAGTCTATAATCTCCGAGCAAGCCCTCTCACACTCTAGGAGGATCTTCTCGGCATCGGATTTACTCTCATCAGGAATTTGGTCGATGTAGGGGGCTAGGTCGCACTACATCTGGCGATCGTAGCGAACTAAAATTGCTAAAGCATTAACTGCCCTGACCATAAGTCCGGACATCGAAGAGAATTGTTTGCCTGTGTTGTCAAGGCATCTGCCTTCTTTGTCCGGAGGTGTTGTGACCGGAGCAGCCAGGTACTTAGACTTCCTTTGAGCAGCCAGGGAGATTACTGAGGCTGGCTTTGGGTGGCCCACCAGGCAGGCAGGCAGGACTATCCTCTGAGGCTTTATATTTCTTTTCCAATCTAGGAAGAACAGGAATCACTGTGGCTGGAGTTTTCATGATCTTAAAGCCCTCCTCCCATATGTAACCAACAATGAGAATGGCTCGCACAGAGGGTTCTTTAAAGTCATAAAGAAAACACTCTGTTTGGTAAGTTGGCACTGGCAAATCGAATCTTTTGGCTGCTCTTTCAAGAAGATTATGAAAACCACCAATGTCCTCAGGTGGAGAATCTATAGGAAATGGCGAGGGTGAAGACTGAGTTGGAATAACATATTCGTCCCATTCCCTGGGTGGATCTGGAAGCTCCCTCTCCTCCTGGTTGTCATCAGAGGTGACAGGGCGCTGGTCAGGAGGCGGTGTTGATGGTGGAGCAGTCACTGCAAAGTCGCCCCTAATTGTAGGGTGGAAGGAACTGAATGTTGTTTAGGAGGCAACAAAGCACGTTCCGGAACAGCAGAGGGCGATGGAAATCTTTTCCTATAGTACGAAAGCATGAACTGCAGATCGAAAAGCAACAATGATGGCATACGAACCATCTCCTCCTGATACTGTTGGTGGTAGTCCTGCAGAGGCAATAGTGCTGCTCCTCATAGCCCTCCTCGAAGTCATCTTCCTGGCATTTTACATGCAACTCCGATGGACTGCGGGCGTAACCGAAGGGGCCATCATCTTCATCTGAGTCCTCTTCCTCTAGGAGATGTGAAAGAATCAAAGGAGTCACCTTACTAGGTGATGTGATTTCTGGTGTTAACGGTCTAACTCTTAATTGCTCTGCAGGATTTTTCCCTAGTCGACGAGGTCGTCGACGAGGTCGTGGATGGAGCTACTGTCCTTGTTGACTGGGTCGAAGGCAAACTGGACACAGTCGTAGTCGATGCTGCCGACGGCGCCATAGTCGTCGACGACGACGTTGCTGTTGTAATCGTCGACAAGAATGTCGGCTGTACAATAACCGGCAATGCTTGTACAGTTTTAGACGACGATCCGTCGATGACGTCGTTGGAGGTGGTGTTGGTATGACTGCTCCTTGACTGTAGATGCCTGGTAAGCATCGCTCCGCGTCGACGATTACAATGGTCTCTTCGTCATTGATGTCGTCGACGACTGATTTCGTCGACGGTAAAGCCTTGGTCGATGGTTTCTCCTCAGGGGGAACAGAAGAAGGATTTTTTTTAGGCTTGCCTACCCTCAGGAGGTGTTGAAGGCAGCACAGAACTCAACTTTTTTACCCTGCTGCCCCCCTGTAAGATGTCCTTTCCTCTCCTTTTCACCTCAGTGAGGAGATTTTGTAGGACTATGCCTGTAAGACCCATGGGTGGTCTTTGAGGCTTTACGAGGGCGCTCACCGGATGAATGAGATTGAGATCTTTCCCTCTTGTCAGACCTTCTGGAAGGTGAGGAAGAAGAGGCCTCATCACCATCATCACTAGATAGAGGCTCTTTTCTAGTCTTCAGCTTTTGGAGCCAAATGAGAAGGCGCCCCTCACGATCCCTCAGCGTTTTTGTAGAGAAGGTATGACATACCTTACAATCCTTGTGGTCCGGGTACAGGCAGTAGATACAGTCTCTGTGAGGGTCATCAACATGAAGTCTTTTCTTAGAGCAGGTGGCACAGGCTCCAAAAAGCCCCTTCTTCTCCATGTCCGACATCAGGAATGTAGATTAAAAAAGCCAAATAAGTAGAATTCCGAAGAAAAGTTTGCAAAACCTCGCAAGAGTGTAGATAAGGAAAAAACTGAGCAGTGCTCAGTGGAGACTCACTAGCACAACGTGAAGTAGAAAATCTGAAGGTCTGAGGTTCTCTCAGGAGTGTTCTAGAGGGTAGGGCGTTCTTATTGACTAAAGTCTAGATTTGGTCTCTTTTACAAAAAGATATGAATATGTTCCAAAACTGAAATGGGCCTTGGCCTGTTTTTCTAGTTTATGCTAACTCTGCATTGCTGTTTTGATATACCGGGGGCTCCTATCTCGACGACAGGGAATGATTCAAGCATGTGAATCTATGAAAGTTCCAATACTGGAGTAACACAAATAGCAGGTGGGCGCTCACACTCACTAAATGTGCTCTTACACTAGGATTCCACTGCCTTCCCCCCCACCCCAAATTACTCTTAATTAAGCAAGCAGGAGTAATCGTGTAATTCTCAGTAATTCCACATCAGGGAGTAACATGGAAATACCAAAATTACCCCGATTACTCCAGCGAAATTAAAATTCTGCCCAGGCCTACTAATGTTTAAGTTTGGTTTGATATAAGTTAAACGGCCAGTGTCAAGACAAAGCTGGTGAGCTCTTAATCTAGATTAAAGGGGCTATTTTAGTCATTAATGTATAGTTTATTGTGATGGGATGATCAATGTGCTGGAAGCAATCTGGCATGTCACTGGCGATTAAAGATAATTCGAGTTTCTAGATGGAGAGACTAACTGCACTGCAGTAGTACCGGAATAGAAAGAACATCTCTAAAACCGACATGCGCTCGGGCACACTTATTATGTTGTTAATCAATATAAAATGATACATGCCTAAAATTGAAATTAATGTAATGACCGTATTTAGTCTGTAATCGTTATTTTAAATGATTATTGAGATTTGTAGAATACTTGTTGGAAGTTGTATATGTAATTTTTTTTTATATTTTAGTTTTTTTTAAATTGCAAAACCAAAAACCAGAGCTATTGATCTGCTGCTGTTGTCAGTATGAAGTAACATGGTTCCCCAGTTTGGGTCTGTAAAGTCAGACTGCTCTAAAGATTCAGCGATATTCCAAGTCATTTAGCATATGAATGATAAAGGCAGTACTACAGTGATCTACAGGACAAATCGTAAGGAGAATCTGTGCTTTTAAACTTCATAATACTGTGATCCTCATTACTATGCAGTTAAATCTCCCAAAATGAAATGCATCAAGCGGAGTCTGAATGCAAGGTTCTAAAGACTTTTTAAGCTAGGCTAAAGTAGCAACAATACTTAGGGCCTCATTACAATGTTTTTGGCGGTCTGACCGCCTGCAGCCCTTAGGTCCAACCGCTGTATTATGATACTGGCGGTCAGACCCACAACTGTCGGACGCAACACCACCGCCTCCACCAGGATCAGAGATCCCGATGGTGCGGTGGTTGGGAAAGCGTCCCACAAAGGTGGCGGTGCCAAGGCAGGCACCTCCGTCAGGATTACGATATTTCTTTCTGACAACCTTTACATGGCGGGGATCTCGCCATGTAAAGGATGTCGGAAAGAGAACGAGGGGCCCCAAACAAGGCCCCCGGGCGCCCCAGCACGGACTAAAATGTGTTGTAGGCACATCTAGTGCCCCCCTACAATCGCACTGTAGTTTGTGCACCGTGTGCCATGCACGACGTAGTGCATGGCACATGGTGCACTGACATGCTGAAGCCGCTGCATGGCGGCTGCCCTTTCTTGTGGCCGCATGCCCCCACTGTGATACCGCCAAGTTCCGACCGCCAGCCCAGCGGTCCTATTGAAATTCAGCGGTCAGACTGTCGCATGCTCGTCAATCGGTCTCCAGACCGCTGCATTGGTTGGTCGGCAGTCCGACCAACCAGCATTGTAATGAGGCCCTTAGTTATGGAGAAAATCCAAATTAAAGAAAACTAACATTACAGCCCCAGGCTGGCAAAGTCCATTTTAGTTGAAAAATACTTTTCTGCATACAAATTTAAGCAATTCAACAAAAAGACACAGTGCCACAAGAAAATGGGTAAAGACAAAAAGGGGCATGAATAATGGAGAGCGAAGTGAGGAAAGGAAAGTGATAATTGTAGAAGTACTAGAATATAAGAGGGTAGAGGTACTAGTGTTGAGTGGGGGTACACGTATAAACAGGGGTAGCAGTAGAAGGGTAAAGGTTGGGGACTATTGTGTAGGATGGGGACTATGGTATAGGCAGGAGTAGAGATGTTATATAACAGCCTGGTGTAGAGGTACTAGTGCATGAAATGGGTAGTAGTACGGGATAATATTTTGCCTACATCTTTTAATGTAGACGTGGGGATTGTGATAAAGATCTGGTGGCGCAGTGGACTAATGTATCCTCTACAAAAATATGTGGTTGGCCTCAAAGTCACATGTTTGAACTGCAGCAGGTTCACTTGGTCTTTCATACTTCACAGGTCAAAAAAATAAGTGCCACTGAGCTGGGTAACAAGTATCTGTAGGAAGCTGGCTCTTTATGTGATATATTAGCAATCTGATGCCATGTAAAGAGTCCAGGGGTAATGAGTAGACAGGGGCTTGCTAAGGCAATCCCAAAGTGCTCTGTTAGGGGGTAGTGTGGTTGAGCAGCCTTAGGCTTAACACAGAGGCGTGCAAGACATTTGCAAATACACACAGTGATCAATAAATGACACACGACTTAAGGAGGAGATCCCCACCAATTTATAAAAATAGCAAGTATCTTCATATATGTTTAGGCATGCCCTTAGTGGGACTCTCATGGTGAACCCCTCTCCTATTTTACTTCTGGGCAATTGTCGGCCTGGACGGATGCCGGGCTGGTGACGGCTGGGGACTGCCATCAGAAGGGAACACTACTGCCATCGGAAGATCTGATGGAACACTATGACCTGCAGTCGGGACAATTCCTTATGGATGAAGCGCTGACTCAGGCGTTCCGAGGCCTATAGGCCGAGGAGCGGGAGGAACCCACGACTCATGCCGTTATACAGTTAGAGGTCTCCATGGGCTCCACTAGACACTTGGTGACCTGGTTCTATCGATCCTTCTTGTCAATGTTTCATGGTCCTCTGTGTACTCTGCAGGAAAGATGGGAGGGGATCCTGCAGCATGACCTAACGGACTCGGAATGGTTTAAGATATTGGCCCCCCCTAAAAAAATCTCAAGGAACACAGGACTAAAATACCTCCAGTTTAACTATGCTCACATGACTTACATGACACCGCATAAAATCCAGGTAGTCTACGGGGGTGAACCTCGCCCTTGTCAGAGATGTAGGCACTTGGATGCTGATTTTGCTTATATGGTTTGGTACTGTCCTCGCCTACGTCTTTCTGGGAAGAGGCGATTACCGCACTGGACTCTACGCTGGGGTGCTCCCTTCCCTGTATTTTAGGGCTATTACCGAGACCGAACGCACGGAAGGTGGGCACATGGTTTGTAGATTTGGCTCTCGCATTGGCTAAAAGGGGCATTGCCATGATCTGGAAATCTGTGGTGGGACCCAGGATTAGTATCTAGAGATCTGTTGTGACCCAGTGGGCGAGAGCAGAGGAGCGGGCATCGGTCTGGGAGGACGCTAGACGGGTGAGATGACGCCCCACAGCAGACCTATGGAACGAGGTATTGGTGGCCTAGGAACACCCAGAGTGCGATTTGAGGGGAGGCCCAGAGACCAATGATAGTTCACGGGGAGGGGGGCAGAGGTTACACTGGGGGACTAGGTGGGAGAGACGGATGAGCATTGAACTAGGAGGAAATCGGGTAGCCCCTGCCACAGATCCCCGTACTGGTGCTGTGAACAGAGGAGTGCAGAATCCTTCGCCTTTTGAGCAGGATCGGAGATGAGGTCCGAGTGGAGGGGTCATCTGTCCTAATGCCCAAGGAGAGCTACACTGAGATGAGCTCCTGACCCACCTCTCCCGCCTACTTAACCAGTGTTTTTATTAACTTGCACCAATGATTGGTAGCGCGAGCCCAGACGGGTCACTCACTTGTGCCTGCATGGCTTGTTTATTAATTTCACTGCTTGTTCAAGCCTTTCCCCCCCCCACCTTTGTTTTACCATTGGCTACCTTTAGGACTGTAACGTATATACTTGTGCTGCACTGTTTAATGACCCCCCTCTTCGTAAAAGTAAGGGGACATCTCTTGTAAACAGCAAACGTATGGAATTAATGTTATTACAGATATGACTGGAATGAATTATGTACCACAGAAGATAAGTCTTCATTGCTTCTTAAACAGCATGTTGGTCTATGGTACCAAGCTGTACATTGTAAAAGTTTTTTCAGAATGTCAATACACAGAAGTTAAAAAAAAAAAAAAAAAACGTCAGGAAGGCTGCATGATGATGGAGGAATAGCGAATGCATACATTATATTTTTCACTTTCTATTATAGGTTTATGATAGGGGAACAGGAACTAGAGAAAGAGTTAAGAGCTACTTGTACTATCTAGTGTTGGTAACTTTTCTGGCAGACTGTGTAGCAGAGTTAGAAAGGCCAGCTGAAATGTGGTAAGTCTAGAAGATCAGCGAGTCTCTCAAGTAAAAAAAAATTAGAGACTGCTTTACAGCTCAAGTTCATAAGGTCTTTGCAAATTTATTTGGGGACCCATGAGAACCAAGTTTATTTAAATTGCACAGGGGATGGTACCATATAGACAGGAACCAGATGTGCCTTAATTCCCAATTCCAATAAAGACCCAGAACTATGAGCCCCAAATTGGCCAACATCATTGAGAAACAGCAACACAAATATGTTGCTCACACGCAAACTAGGTGAACTTATGCCCTACCTGACTGAACCAAATCAAGTGTGCTTAATCTAAAGCGAACAAGGACACAATATCATCTGTAACGCCACTCACTTAGCCAAGAGAACTCACAAACCAGATCTTCTCACGGTGAAGTGCAAATTTTAGATACCGGGTAGGGAGGATCAATGAGATTGAAATGAACACACTTATGTTACACATATCTGAATTGCACGCGATGCAGTGTGTCTCTACATTTTATACGGGCATGGGAAGAGTGGGCAAAAATACTAATGGCACCCATATAACAAGATAGTAACAGTTTGCACATATTCTGGGATGGGAGCTAAATGGACAAGCAGGGGGATGGAAAAGAGTTGGTTCATGATGAACAGCGGGGAGAGCACTTTGGATCTAGTCTGTTTGCAGAAGGTCCATTGCCATGAGAAATGTATAGATAGCAATGCTAACAAGAACAGAACTAGAGACTTAAGACTCACAACAGTTATGTCCCCTAACAACAATTAAATATAATTCTCATGTTGCACCCACAAAAAGGGGAGAGAATTTGGAGAAACGGGGGCTGCAGGATGCTGACAGATATGTTCACGCAGCAACTGGTGAAATCATTTGATAGCCATAAACATAATTGTGGTGTAATAAAAACAGACTGCACTACATGCAAATCCAACACTGGGTTTTTTACCCTGGAAACAGAAAGGGAGCCTATAAGAAGATTCTAAGGGAATTTGAGGGATCCAATGTGCTATCTTGAAGCTCTATAAAAACTAGCGCAAAGGGGCAGGACTGGGCAATGGAAATATTATGCCAAATGATTTGACCAACTTGAAAGAGAAATATCAGAAGGGAATGGGCAGACATCCCAAAAACATACAGGAACATAACTTATATGGAATCGTCCCAAAAGCTGATGTACCAGTCGTGCTAGGCACCAGCACACACTGGCTGGAGATGAAAGGAGGACACAGAATTGCTGTTAGATATGGTGGGACTGCTCCAAGATCAAAGCTTTCTGGAAGGCAGATCGTAGTCCTATGAAGAAGAGTCAGATGTTTTTGTAATGGAATTGAAGAACTTGAAAACAAAGGGTTAATACAATATCAGGCCAGACAGGAATCTACTGGCCCATGCATGATGGAGACGAATAGAACGCCCACAGTAGCACACTGGAAGAAGAAATATCTGCCATTTATAATACAATGCATATAGAAGCTGAGACAAATACTAGCTGCTGAGTAGATCATATTATATTGACCATACTAGTGTCGAACTTCGTAAACTATGGTCTGTGCTAATACAACGTTTGGTAGGCTTGGAAATGTAAAATTGCATTCCCTAAAACTTCAGGCACCACAATTATTTGCAGAGAGAAAAATGAGAAAGGCTTTATGTAAAGTGAGAAAAGATGGAGCCATTGATAGTTCTGTTTAAGAGTAAGGAGGGTGGGGGGAGGAAGGTTGTTGTTCTGTTATGTTATCAAGTATATTATGCCGGGCCCCTGGCTAAGCATGGCGCATTTATTGACTGTACAGAGTAGATAATGTAACAGGCTTTGAGTAAGGAAACTGTTAGCAATAATCTAATCTACAAGATTCAATAAAATGTTTTCTGTAAAAAAACTAAAAACACTTGTTCCCAGTAGGACCTTGTGATGTATAAACAAAACAAAAATTCACATAGTGAAATGGTGGGAGGCATGCATTACTCTCCACAAAAAGCTAAGCGAAGTATTATGTTTGATCCTCAACTTAAACTGTAGGACCACCCAAGTCACAAACAGAGAACTTCAGCTTCTGCTTATGAATATTTTCAAACTAGGTCCTTTCATGAAGCAATAAACGTGAAGTCACACTAAAACCATGTGACAAGGGAGGGGGCATCGTACTATTGGACACTGGGAAATATAAGACCAAAATGCAATCTATGCTGAATATACCCGACTACTATTGTAGAGTCAGAACCAAATCCTGAAAAGAGAATTAAAGCTCACATCCTCACTATTACAGAGCATACTATGAATAAAGGAACTATTCGCAATTAAGAGTTTGCATATCTTAATCAATCACAAACACAGACAACTCTGATGTATGGGGGTCCCTAAAACCTACAAGGATTAGTTGGATCCCTCTCTCAGTCCCACTGTATCAACCACTGGATCAGCAACTGAACCTTTATCTAAACATTTTGACAATTTCCTCTAACCTTTGGTATGTGCCCTTCTAGCATAAGCTAAAGACACAGGTAAGGTGTTAGTATTTGGGCAGCTTGCATGGGGATTTGAGATATATATAATGAAATTGCCCCATTCTCAGAAATTATACATCAACGGGCACGATATACTGATGATATATTTATTTATCTGGAAGGGCGAGGATGAACAACTACAAGAATTTTCCCCAAAACTAGCAAAGTGAAAATTGAATTTTTGGACATGTGGATCTTACATCCGAACAACCTGATCCAAGTTTCCTTGTTCACCAAACCTACAGCTAGAAGGAAAATGCTACTTACCAGTATGCATCTGTTCTTGGCATGTAGAGCTGTAGATTCGTATACTTGTGCATAGATCGCCATCTGGTGTTGGGCTCGGATGTTTGCACTTTGTTTTTGTCTTGGAAGAAGTCTTTGTAGTCATGAGGTAGGTGACTCCTACCTAGGACGATAGTGCGCATGGGCATCGACTCCATCCCCAGATTGTTTTTGCCATAAAGGGTTATGATGGAGTTAATAAGAAATAAAAAGAGATGTCCATGTGTAATGTATCTAAGTAAGATAGTACTGGAACAGATAGAGGTATCCGGGGAGGCGGGTGGGCGTATACGAATCTACAGCTCTACATGCCAAGAACAGATGCATACTGGGTAAGTAGCATTTTACGTTCGAGGCATACGAGCTGTAGATCGTATATTTGTGCATAGACTATACAGCAGTTACCTCCTTAGCGGTGGCTACATGTATCTGTTGCAGTTGTTTGAAAAAGTGTTCTTAATACAGCCTGGCCCACACTAGCTTGTTGTTTTGCTTGCACATCTACACAATAGTGTTTTGTGAAGGTGTGCGGTGTAGACCAAGTTGCTGCTTTGCAGATGTCATCTAGGGGAATGTTTCCTAAGAATGCCATAGAAGCCCCTAGTTTGCGTGTGGAATGAGCTCTAGGGGGAATAGTTAATGTGTGTTTGGCTTTAAGATAGCATATTTGGATGCATTTAACAATCCACCTTGCAATTCCCTCTTTTGAAATGGGATTGCCCTTATGAGGTGGGGAGAAAGCCACAAAGAGTTGTTTAGTTTTCCTAAAGGATTTTGTCCTTTCAATATAGTAAAGTATTGCTCTTTTAACGTCTAGCATGTTAAGAGCCCGTTCTGCTACTGAGTCTGGTTGAGGGAAAAAAACTGGGAGTTCAAAAGACTGGTTAAGATGGAAGGCAGAAACGACTTTTGGTAAAAATTTTGGGTTAGGCCCAAGAACCACTTTGTTATGATGGATTTGCAAAAATGGTTCTTGTATGGTCAATGCCTGGAGTTCACTAACTCTTCTAAGAGATGTGATAGCGACTAGGAAGGCTACTTTCCAAGTGAGGAACTGTATTTCGCATTTGTGCAGAGGTTCAAATGGGGGACCCATGAGTCTGGTAAGAACAATATTTAAATTCCACACTGGAGAGGGTGGAGCTCTGGGTGGAATTATTCTTTTAAGTCCTTCCATAAATGCTTTGATAGCAGGTACTCTAAACAAAGACAAGTGTTGTCTGTTTTGGAGATAAGCTGCTATTGCAGCGAGATGTAGTCTTATGGATGTATATGCTAGGTTACATTGTTGTAGGTGTAAGAGATAACAAATAATGTTTTGAATAGAAGCATCTAGTGGATTGATTTTGTTATTTGTACAGTAAATTACAAATCGTTTCCACTTTGCGGCGTAACATGCTCTGGTGGTAGGACGTCTAGCCTCTTTAATGATGTTCATGCAGTCTGGCGGGAGATTGAGGTAGCCAAACTCTAAGACTTCAGGAGCCAGATCGCAAGATTGAGTTGATTGGGATCTGGATGTGTTATCTCTCCATGGTTCTGAGTGAGAAGCTTGGGTGAGAGGCATAGCATTTGATGAGGAACTACTGATAGTTCCAAGAGGGTTGTGAACCATGGTTGTCGGGCCCATGTTGGAGAAACCAGGATCATTGTGAGGGAATGCTGTTTGAGCTTCCGAACCACTAACGGAATTAGCGGGAGAGGCGGAAAAGCGTAAGCAAATTTGCCGGACCAGTTCATCCATAGCGCATTGCCTTTGGACAATGGGTGTGGATACCTGGTTGCGAAGCTTGGGCATTTTGCGTTTTGGTGTGTAGCAAACAGATCTATTTCTGGGTGGCCCCACATGTGAAAGAATGGAAGAAGAACTTGAGGATGTAATTCCCATTCGTGGATCTGTTGTCGTTGACGACTGAGCAGATCTGCAATCTGATTGTGTACCCCTGGGAGGTGTTCTGCAAGGAGATATATGTTTTGCGGAATGGCCCACCTCCATATGCTTTGAGCTAGGTGTGAAAGCTGTAGAGAGTGTGTCCCCCCTGTTTTTGTATGTAGTACATTGCGGTCATGTTGTCTGTACGGACCAGGACAGCCTTGCCTACCAGATGTAGTTGAAAGGATTTTAATGCCAGAAAAATTTCCAGTAGTTCCAGGTAATTTATGTGGTGGTGTTTTTGTTGAGGGGTCCATATGCCCTGAATGGTATGGTTTTGAAGATGAGCTCCCCAGCCGGTGAGCGATGCGTCTGCTGTTAGCACTATCTGTGGAACCGGGTCGAGGAACGGCCGCCCTTTGGAAAGGTTTTGTGTGTTCCACCACTGCAGAGAGCGATGTGTGCGGCTGTCCACCAACACCAGATCTGTTAGCTGACCTTGAGCCTGGTTCCATTGACGTGCTAAGCACTCCTGTAAGGGACGCATTTGGAGTCTTGCATAAGGGACGATGAGAATACAAGAGGCCATCATCCCGATCAACTGCATGAACACTCGAGCTGTTAATGAGTGTTGAGGCTAAAAATTGGATATTAGAGCTTGCATAGTGCTTATCCTGAGAGGGTTGGGGTATGCTAAAGCTTTTGAAGTGTTTATGGTAGCTCCTAGGCATTGTTGTGTGTTGGACGGTTGGAGGTGGGATTTGGTGAGTTTCACCGTGAATCCCAAGTCGTGAAGCAGCTGGATTGTTTTGTGTGTGTGTTGCACACAGGTGCTGTGTGACTTGGCTTTTATGAGCCAGTCGTCCAGATAAGGGAACACGTGAATGTGTTGTCTTCGTAAGTGAGCTGCTACTACTGCGAGGCACTGGGTGCTGTAGTCACTCCGAAGGGAAGGACTTTGAATTCATAGTGTTGACCGTCCACCACGAACCTGAGATTTCCTGTGAGCGGGGTGAATGGGAATATGAAAGTAGGCGTACTTTAGTTCTAGAGTGGAGAGAAAGTCGCCTTGTTGAAGCAGTGGGAGCACCTGTTGGAGAGTGACCATGTGGAAGTGGTCTGACTGAATGTAGAGGTTTAACGGTCTGAGGTCCAGAATTGGTCTGAGAGAGCCGTCCTTTTTTGGGAATAGAAAGTAGAGGGAGTAAACCCCTGTGCCTTGATGAGGCAAGGGGACTGGTTCTATTGCATGTTTTTGTAATAGAGAGAGAACCTCTTGTTTTAGAAGAGTCAGATGCTCTGAAGACATTGGACGTTGTCTGGGAGGGATATTTGGGGGTGTAGAGGTGAGTTCCATGCAATAACCATACTGGATAATTTGTCTTACCCACTTGTCTGTTGTCATAGAATTCCAGACAGGTAGGAACTGTGAGAGGCGTCCCCCGACAGGAGTGGGATGATCGGGGGAAGTGAAGGGAAGTCACTGCTTAGTGGTAGGGGAGGTGCGGGTATTGTTACCGCGACCTCTTCCTTTACCATTGATGCCTCTGTACCCTCCGCTAAAGTATCCTCTGGAGGAATTGTTTTGATTGGGGCTTTTATAGGAAGAAGAGGGATGCTCCGAGCCAATAGTTTTGGAGCCAGCCCTGTAAAAGGAGCAACGAAAAGAACCTCTAGGGATTTGCAAGGTCCCCATGGCCTTGGCAGTCTCTGTATCCTTTTTTATCTTCTCTAAAGATGTATCTACTGTGGGCCCAAAAAAGATGCTCTTGGTCAAAGGGCTGATTAAGAATAGCGGACTGCACTTCCTGTTTGAATCCGGAGATTCGGAGCCAAGCGTGCCTGCGTAACAAAACGCTGGTATTAATAGCACGAGAGGCAGTGTCGGCTGCATCAAGCGCGCATTTGATGGACGTATTTGTTATTCATTCTCCTTCCTGTATAAGGTCATTAGCTATGTCTTTAAATTGGTCAGGAAGATGTTGCATTAGCTTTTCAACTCATCATAGTGAGCTCTGTTATATCTGGCCAACAAAGCTTGGGCATTGGCAATCCGCCAATGAGTTGCAGCTTGTGATGCTATGCGTTTTCCAGATGCGTCTATAAGTTTAGATTCCTTATCAGGAGGAGGGGTGTCGCCTGTGCTTTGTGAATTTGCTCTCTTGCGTGCATTAGACACTACAAGAGAATCTAGAGGGACCTGACCCTTAATGTATACTGGGTCATTGGGAGCTACCTTGTATTTTTTGTCTATTCTGTTGTTAAGAATCCTGGCTCTGACGGGGTCCTTAAAAACTTCTGGTGCATGTTTCAACATGCCTTTTAACATTGGCAGGGTGTGTGTGGACTTTTGTGTGGGTGTAAATGTTTCCAGTAAAAAGTCTTCTTCGAAAGGGTCAGAGTGTAACTGTACCCCGTGGTACTGAGCAGCTCTATTAATGAGTTGCGCAAACCCAATATTGTCGTCTGGTGGTCATTGCCTAGAGGGATACAGGTCCGGGTCATTGTGTGGGTCGGGATCTGTGTTGTAATCATCCCAAGGATCTGGATTGTGTGGAATGGTATCTGCGTCATCATTATCTGGGTCTCCATTCCCACCCTGATCACTATAGTCCTCTTCATCATCCTGTGGTTGAGGTGAAAATGTATGTTGTGGGGAGTGTGCTGGAGAAGTTAGTAGATTTGGATCAACTGGAGAAGGAGAGAGAGGTGGAGTAGTGCTAGTGCCTATCTCTTTTCGCTTCATGGGTATTTCAGGGTCTTCTGAAGTGTCCAATTTTCTCTTTTTAGGAGGCTTGGCGACAACTTTGCCCATCTCTGGGTCAATGCAGAGAGTCTTTTGTTTCGGATCCGAAAAATCTGTTGGAAGTTGTTGTACGGGTACAATGTCCTGTCGTCGGTGCCGAAGTTTTAGGGTCAGAATGTTATTTAGCCCGTGTCTCTGAAGCTTTGTGTGGTGTCTTGGCTTTTTGTATAGGAGTTTGTGGCTCAGAGTGTTTTTTCGGTTCCGAAGTTTTGTTCGGCTCCAAAGATTTTTTCTGCGCCGAAGCCTTTTTCGGCTCCGAATGTTTGTCTTTAGTTTGTTTTGATGCCGAGGGCTTCGGCGCCGACGAAGAAGGGCGTGGTACCTACTTGGTTTTGGACTTCGGTGCCGAAGGTGGTTTTTCGGCACCGGAATGGGGTTGGCTCGATCCCGAGCCGGAAGGCTTTTCTTTTTGTTTTATCACCGTGCCCGAGGCGTCTGAAGTGTGTTGTCGGTGTCGACCTGAGCCCGAGAGCGAAGGTGTTACCGGAGCCTTAGGTTTGGTTTTGGTTGGGAGAGGGGTTTCGGTACTCACGGACCGCTGAGCAGGGGTGACTGCCTAGTCTTCGACGTCGGAGTCGTCGGCTTCGGAGACGGAGATCTCTCCTTCATCCGCTTGTTGTTCCGGTTGGAGATTGGGATCTGCTCTGAAGAGGTCCCAATAGAGCTTCTTCCGCGAGACATTTCGTGACGTCGAGCCCGATGGTCACGGATGGTTTTCTTCGACCTGAAAGATGAACAGGCCTCGCAGTTTTTATCTTCGTGCTCCGGGGAGAGGCAGAGGTTACAAACCTCGTGTAAGTCCGTGTGTGGGAACTTAGCACCACACCCGGGGCATTTTTTGAAAGGAGTCCTTTCCATTGACTGCTGGCGTGGTCGGCGCGGATAGGCCCAACGGCCCGAGTCGAATATCGAGGTCGAGGATTTTATATATTTTGAAGATACGCGTCGAAAAGGAAACGCGATCGAGACAATACCGTCGAGTGGAGAGGGATTGCGCATCGAAGGGGGTTCGAAAACGACACCAACCCTAAGCGCAGCGAATCACATCCGAACCCGATGGCGGAAAAAAACAATCTGGGGATGGAGTCGATGCCCATGCGCACTATCGTCCTAGGGATGAGTCACCTACCTCGTGACTACAAAGACTTCTTCCAAGACAAAAACAAAGTGCAAACATCCGAGCCCAACACCAGATGGCGATCTGTGCACAAGTATACGATCTACAGCTCATATGCCTCGAACATACCTTACTTCATTTTGACAGTTATCCTCGCTGTCAGAAACTCTGCATTCCATTCAGTCAGTTCCTGTAGTTATGCAGGAACTGTACTAACATGCAGTATTTCAATACCAATGCTGAACTCCTCAAAAATAAGCTTCTGGCTAGAGGCTATCCCAAGTGACTTGTGAGGGATTCATTCAAGAGGGCAAAATATTACATCCGGGACGTCTTGTTCCAAGACAGATCTAGGAACAAGGAAGAGAAACTGGTTTGTGTCACCCAACATTTCAATCTGAATAACAAAATTAGACAGATCATTCGGTTCCAGTGCCTGAGAATTTAGGACACGCTTCAGTGATCATAAATCGGCCATAAGAAACAACAAAATAGGAGCATTCAAAAACCATTCAGAGGGGGAACTAGCTTGGATTATCCTGGAGAAGATTAAAAGCATAAGGGACATGGACCCAGATTTCCAATGGGAACAAAGAGAAGTATACTGGATTTTTTCATTAGGAACGTATGAACTAGGATTGAATGAAATTATATCATGGTAAAATACTAATATCCGATTCCTCAAGGTGGATGATGATACCCATATGGTATTTTCATTCACTACTAGGTCTGATTCTGACAAACAAAATAATTTTTCCCTCCCTGAACTTGAACTCTGCTTTTCTAGATCTTGATGGTCCCTTGCAATATGGCGCCCACTTTTCCCTGTGATTGATCTACTTTTTCAGCAGGGCAAATCAGTGCCCAAGTTCCTTTCTATCCTCTGAGAACCACATTAAGGATATTCTCCCCGATATGGCGCCTATCATTTATGTCTGATCCATGTTTAGACCTTTTCCCCAAGTAATGGAGAATGGCATTAAGGATATTTTCCTTATATGGCAGATCTATTTTTAGCTCTCTCTATTTCTCTGAGACTCCCAAGTATAAAAATTCATCAAATATGGTGCTCATGAAAGTTAACGGGGCAGCTGTCTTATTTTTGCGACCAACACAGGTGAGACACATTTTCTATATGAAGGGTATATATTGGAATGCCCTCATTCAACAAATTCTTTTGTCTATGTGGCTTCAACTGAATCGACATATAAGCTTTTGCTCTGCATATCAGGTGAGTTGGTATTAGGACCTGATAACTGGAATCTTACTGAGTTAGAGTGACCGTGTTGGTACTTTGTGTTTTTCTCTCTATACAATTGTTCCTCTGATACATATAAGGCACATAGATTGATATTAATTTGGGCTACCTTTTGATATACATGTTTAACTTATATTTAAAAGCCCCCTGAAACAATGTTCTTATCTTTACCAGCATTAATAATTTCAGTGTATCCCAATACTACATGAAATCAGCGTTCTTTTGGAGACGAGATGTGCTCCAAACTTGTGCGTAGAATATCAACTCATGATCCCTTCATTTTTTCTTTGGGCAATAATTTCTCATGTGCCCAGACTGGCCAACTATAATAACTACATTTTTAGTATGCAGCAATGAGACCACTCAAAAGTATTTTTGGCACATTATATCTAGACCTTTCTGCATGGATCTCACCCCATGTTGATTTTGAAATGTTGGGAGCAATTATACATAGATACTCGCAATTATTTGCCCCTGTCAATGTAGTCCTTTTTGGTGTATTTTCTGTCGAGTCTAACAACGGGGAATATCTGTGTCTATATATACCTTTTGAGCTTTTGCTCTCGCTGACACAGGTCTCCTGTTAGAGTATATGTTTTTTTAATATTTACCCTCTGCGCCATTGCGCTCATCGACATAGTCCTCATGTTGCATTCTTTTCGATAGGACTCAACATATGAAGCAAAGAAGGAAAATTTAATTTAGATCGCTCTCCTTGATCTTGGAAAGACACGCTTCTCCTGCGCTTTGGCTCACATTGTGCAGAGCAATACATCTTTCTGTCAGGAAATCCCTAGCGGTGAGTACAGAATATTCGGGAAAAGGCTTCTTCGAATCTTTGTGTCTATATCATATTATATACATACAAAGTGTGATTTACTCTATGTTCATGTTATATCTTTAAAGGTCAACTATAGATTGGAAACGCTGACCTGGACATCGTAACCCCTATGGTGGGAATACATTTGCCCATCTTAGTGAGGATATCCCTTCAAAGAAGAGCTATACTCCCATAGTAGGTTACAGATAGATATTATCTTTGACGCCTCTCCATCTTGGGATGTAAGGCAATAATATAGTGCACATATGTTGGTCTATATGGCACTAATTTTTTTATACAAAAAGTTATCAGATTGGTACATGGGAGGATTCATGTAGTGTTGGATTTCTTTTTACACAATTATTTCTTATAAACTCTACTTCAATGGGCACACATGTGGTGTATCACCTCTCTATCGTTGTCGGAATAAGTCATTTTCCCTGTGTTTTTTTTAAATTGTTAGAAGTATTGATGAGTTGTCTTATTTCATGTTTACAGACATTATTGGTAATCAGGCCCCTCGAACATCTTCCCTTTGGCCTGGACAGCTTCTGCCACCACTCACATATACGCTTCCGTGCCCGGAGGAAGGTGGCACAATAAGATCTGATTATTTTCTTACCGAAACACGCATCAGCGCATTCTCTTGTCTATCTAGTAGATAAGAAGGCATATGTTTTACTCAGTTGATAAGCAAACACTACAACAAATCAATAATTGTATCTAGTTTGAGCCTAATGTAAACCAACAGTGATAAACATATGGATGATTAATGAACTGACGAAATTCCAATATAGGATTCTAGGTATTGCTTTTAGAAAGCAGATCGAATGGTGTTGAATGAATGTGGTTGGTGTATTAATGTATGGGTATGGTTTTTAGATGTTTGTGGTATGATCAAGGAGCCCAATATAAATGTATGTGAATATGTATATTTCCAATTGGATACACTAATAACTATGTGTTTGAATCTTGTCTGACATGTATAAAAAGAAAAATTATCAAATAAATGTATGATTTAAGAAAATATCTTTCTCAATATGTCTGATTCCTGAAATAGATACACTTTAGGAAATTGAGTCATACCTATGGAAAAATAAGTGCAGAGGCAGTGCTCTTTTTGTTTACTGAACTGATTTTTCCCCTGGTTAGCTTTCACCCATCATTCATTTTCAGGGGCCCTTTTTCGTCCAGTACTTTCCTGAATTAGAAACACAGAGCTAGTGTTCCTAAAGACATTGTTGGCTCCTGCTTACACTACTGTAATTCACTTCAAGATGCCGAGGCTTCAAGCTATCAAATGCATCCTTGATGTCAAGGTTTCAAAGGGTCAAGATTTCATGATGCCATGACAGAAAAAGGCCTCTTTGTGGTGGCAAAGGCCCCTATGCCTGATGTCAATGCCACATGACATCAATGGCCATGTGAAAAGGTAAGATGCACTTAAAGGACTTCCATGAGGTACCAGAGGAGAGACAAGAGGGACTGAAGTAGGAGCAAAGATCCTCCATGGCTCGTATACCTGCAATGGACCTCAAAGTGGTCTGGGTACCAAACAGATTAAGAGTTTTACTCTTCAACCATACAAGCTTTTACATTTTTCCGTCTCAATTCTTATAGCCACAGCCAAATTACATCTATATGTTTGATACTAGGAACTCTGACAACCATATCTTTGGTATTGGGAAAAAGATGCATGAAATTATAAAGATGACGTAATGGGACGGGGTTGCAATCAGGAGGGCACAGTGACTACAGAGTTAATGTTACTCCGCTTTAGACCTAGGAAGTACATTGGCATTACAAACTGTAGAGGTAAGCAAAGTTGGCCCCTCAGGACCAATCCACTGTTAGGCACCAAATCAGAGTTAAAATAAGAATGTTGCTTACCTGTTGGTTGCTTCAACGAACGACTGGAACTCCATCAAAAGATGGATGCCAAAGATGTTCATCGACAGAAGAGGCAATTTTGCAGAAGTGCTAAGAAAACGACGATGTGTAATATGGAAAGCTAGCAGGCATATTGGGGAGTGGTAAGTGGACCTGAGTGCAGGTGGCTCAGAACTACATCAGATTTTTATCTACTGTCTAAATAATTCAAAGGTGTAGCCGGAAGATTAACCCCCTCCCCCCCCCCCCCCACTTTGAACTAAACCTCTAATGGCACCAAGCAAGCAAAGCAAATGAGCCCAACCCTCCCCTTGAACTACCTTGTCTCTTCCATCCAAGCATCTACCAATTAATCCTTTCACTCTTCCATCCACACGCTGATAGCCAGCATTTCACTTTCACATTTTGTCATCTATTAATTCTTTCATCCATCATTCAATCTATCTCTAGTCCACCCATTCACCAACTTTGCCATCCATCCAGCCATACACTCTGCCATCCATCGGTCCGTCCATCCAGCCACCCATCTGTTCTTCCATCCATTCACCCACTCTGCCATCCATTCTTCCATCTATCCATTCATCCATCCACTCTGCCATCCGTCCATCCCTCTATCCATTCAAACTCTCTAATATCTGTTGATCCACTTTTCCTTCCATCCATCTATCCATCCATCCATACATAAACACTGCTATCCATCCTTCCATCAACCCACTCTCACATCCATCCCCTCTGCATCCATTCACCCATCCACTTTGCCATCCATCCACCTTACCATCCATTCATTCATCCATCCACTCTGCTATATAGCCATCCACTCAGCCACCCATCTTTGTCTTTCCACTCTGCCATCCATCAATCTTGCCATCCATCTATCCACTCTGCTATCAATCAACTCATCCACCCACTGATGCATTTGTCCATCCATCCCATCACTCATCTTTTCACTCACTCATCCACACCTTTACTCTGCCATCCTTTCACCTGCCCATCCACATATCCATCCATCCATCACTTTACTGTGCCATCCTTTCACCTGTCGTTCATCTCTCTATTCACCCACTCATCGCTCCATCTATCCATCTTTCTCCTCAACTATCTTTCTCCTCAACTATCCATCTGCTATCCATTCACTCATGCTTTTCATCCACTCATCCATCCATCTACTCACTCATACATCCACTCATTCATCCACCCACTCAACTATCCATTCTTTGACACTTCCATTCAATATTCATTCCATTGTTCCCTCTTCTTTTGACCCATATTTTGTTCTTCCTTGCTCCTGCTTGCTCTCCTACTACTGCTGTATTCCTTGAAATCGGTAGGTATCCGGTTTTGTCTGCCGAGTTGAAGACCGAAGAAGCCCATAAAGAACCCAACCCACGCTGTAGTTGCCAAAGCAGGGGGTTCACAACGTCCTTGAAATGAATAGTTCTTAAAAAGTAGAATTAGGGGCCATAAAAATATGTCTAAATTACAAGTTCTAGAAAACTGTTTTTTTTGACAACTTTTAGGTTTTCCTAGTAGTACTCAGTTAATCCCGCTCAGATTCGATTTGGGGCTACGGTCCATTGCAAAGGGAGCGGGTATAAAGCCCATTCTTTATTGGTGACAGATTTGGCCCCCGCCTGCATTATCATCTTATCGAGCCGGTCTTAAAGAAGTATTAGGCATTTCGAGTTCGCGAAGTATCCCATGGTTCAGATATGTGAAAGATACTCTATATATGATCGGGTATGGTGATTTGTGGGAGGCTCCAGAGTCCTCATTGGATATTAACAAAAATCTGATTAAACAAAGCTACTCCCAGTATAAACTGGTTTTAAATTGGGTCAAATATTGGCAGCTTCCTCCCAAAGTATTGTGACGGATTCTTTTTTACAAACTGAGGTAGCCTACAATTTTGAAAACTTTTGAGATTAAATTGAGGCCCTGTTGGCCCGTAAACTATATTTGCACTTTAGATATGGAACATTACCAATTACTTCTTTTACTGGCAAATTGGCCCACAACTCTGATTCATCAGGGTGTTCTTGCCCTACTTGTGGGGCAGAAAGGGAAACGGTAGAGCATGTGCTGTTTTTTTGTCTAACTTATCTTTATAGCAGGAAAAAATGGCTTATTTCAGTTTGTCAGCTCCTGGGTGTTAGAGAACATAAAATGTCCTCTGCACATTGAAGTCCGATGTAAGCCAACACAAAGTTTTTGCTGTATCTAGTTTTTTATTAGCAATGTGTAGGATAAGGCAAGTGGCTTGCCCTCAATAGGTCACCATTAGCCCACCATATGATTTAATATACCGTGGTTGCACTGACAAATTGCCTGGTTAAGTATGTTCTATTTTTATGCCCTTTTTAGAACTACTTTGCTATACTATAAGCTTTTATCCATTTTTAGATATCTGCAATAAGTTAACTATCGAGATTCAGTTTCATGTGCAAGACTGCTATAGGGCCCTTAAATAGTTTTGAACTGCATTTGTCTACTGGTGGGGTTTCGTCTTTAAGTATATTTTATGGTGTATTTAGATTTATATGTATGACATGATTGTATATATGTTTATTAGTGGTATTTTAGTTATTTATTTGTGTGGTCATGTTATAGTATAAACTTAAAAGGGTAATGTATATGTTCTAAATTGCACTTTTACGCCCAAAACGACTGAAATAAAGTATCTTGATTGATTGAATTAAATATACACAATCACATATAGATTAAAGTATTATCAGCAAATCTACAAAAAATTCACAATTGAAAATGCTCAATATAACCTAGTATCCAGACATTAAATAATACAAAGTATCCTTCATGTACGTCTCTGCTGAGCATGAAAATACCAAGATATATGAAGTGTAAACATTTTAAGTTTTACCTTTTCTGCATTGCTATATAGAGATTTTACAGTAGTAAATAATGGTGGACAGCCTTTACTGAAATTTATCCTCAGGAACTTATCCATTAGTTCTCTAAACCGGTCACCTAAAAACAAAAGCACAATTATAGTCCAAATAGAAGCTTCATTTATAAAAACAAGTACTTTGGAACATTTAATATTAATATAAAACGTATTTGCCATTGTTAAATTACTGTTACATTAATGAATATGATATGGGAGCGGGAATCCACATTTAGACCTGAACAGAAGCATTATTCAGCACCCAGGTTTAAAACCCAGCGTTGTTCTGCCAGTCACCTGCAATGGGCTGAGGTATCTTTTCCCTCATATTTCAGACAGACAGACCGCAGCAGAATGGAGTGGTGCTGAGGCACAAAGCAAGGCAGAGCAAGCACTGCTTTAATGATCAGCCATTCTGCCTGGAAATCCAACAGGGAAATCTGATGGAACACTTAGCCGACAGACAACATTGGGCCACCTTCACAAGCTTTTTCTCCTAGGCCATGAGAAATTTCTAGGACTCCCTTCTCACATCACTCTGTATGCATGGCAGATATCCCAGAAGTTCCCAGGGCCAGAAACCGGTTTAATCCAGGGCATTATTTTTTAAGGGAAGCACGCATAGCCTCCAGCAAAAGGAGGATTCTCATATTTCTTCTTTTGTTGAGGGAGGTTTATATCCCCCCTTGGGAAGATTATTGTAAGGACTACTGGGATGGTCAAGTTGCCTGGACAAGATACGGACATGCATATATAGACATGGCAGGAATATGGAAGGCCACTGGTGGTGGCACAAGGTGGGATCTACCAACTCTGTCTCAGTACTGGCTGCCTGGAGCAGATGACTTTGTCTTTGGCGGAAAGAGGCTACAGCATACTGACAAAGATCTACAAAGTAGACTTGAAGCCATTTGACACCCAGTACAGAAAACACAGATATTACTGTCTTGGGACCTTCGTTACAGGTGCTCTTGGACAGCTAACAAACCTAAATATAGGCATTCTGAATCTGAACCCCTTTCATTTCAACATCTCGGAGAGTTACAAAGAAACCTGCAGCTTGTGTGTTAACTGCACATCCAGTACACATCCTGAATTTTGGGCAAATATGCATTAATTTGAATTTAAGAACTTCTGCTGTACCAGCAAAAAAAAGGTTGTAATTACCAAATGAAAAAAGGAAGCATTTGTGCCGGCAAGCGAAGGCGCAAGGCTCAGGAATTGTTCCAACTAGAAGCACAAATTTCGGACCTTGAGGAACATAGCAGCGGTGAAGGGGGTGGGATGGCGAGGCGTCAACACTCTGTCTGAACCAAGAAAAATATCAACAAGTGCTCTTGGATGAGGCCAAGTGTGCCTGGCAGACGTCCAAGAGCCGTATACGTTAATGGGTAGATAAATCTGATAAAATGCTCCACAGACTGTGCTAGGCAACCCGTGCGGTTGCTCCTGTGCCAGCCATTCATGATGGGCGGGGGGGGGGTGTGGGGGGGAGATGGGATGGGATGGACGGACTGTTGTCATGCCCCAGAGAAGTGGCCCAGAGCTACGTAGACTATTATAGGGATCTGTACGCCCAGCAGATCAAAAAACGTTATTGATGCCATACCCACTAAATCTATATCTGCGTCTGCCAGCAAGCAACGGGATGAGCCGCTAACGGAAGAGGAATTGACTGAGCTCTTGCTGAGCTGCGACCTGGAAAGGCCCCATGAGCTAATGGCTTTCCTAGCAAATTCCTTAATGCCTATACGCAGCAGTTAGGGGTGCACCTACTTGGAACGATCCATGCGGCACTCGAGGAGAAAAGACTTCCATCGGACTGGTAACACGCCAAAATAGTTTTTGTTTCCCAAGTCAGGGGGCCCGCCTGAATCCCACTCTCCATACCGCCACATATCTCTCCTCAATATCGAGGTTAAACTTCTCGCTAAGGCCCTAGCTAATAGACTGATGACAAATATGCCCGACCTGGTTCACCCATATCAGGTTGGGTTCATGCCACATCGGCCCACCCATCATAACATACAACGTGCTCACAATGCTATGGCTTCTGTGGATCGATTGGGCCGTCCTGCGGTGTTATTGGCGAACATCGATAAAGCGTTCGACTCTGGGAGTGCCTATTTACACTTCTCCGGCGACTTAAATTTGGGCCAAGCGTCATTTCATATACAAGACTGCTATACACCGATAGGACTGCTTCTGTCCGTGTGGCTGGCACGGTCTCTGCCATGTTCCCTATTCGACGGGGCACCAGACAGGGTTGTCCATTGTCCCCTTTCTTTGCCATGGCAATGGAGCCCCTGACTGCCTGGGTCCGGACAGACACTCAAAGGGGGAGGATTTCAATGGTCTGCAGGGTTGTTGGATAGAAATGCACTATATGCCAATGACGTGTTCTTCATGACCACTCCCGCGGCGTCAGGCCTCGTATTCTGCGAATTATGCAGGTCTTTTGCGAGACTTCTGATCTGTACATTAATATTGGTAAGTCTGTGCTGCTGCCACTGGGTGGTACGCCAGGTGACATGGGTTAGGTGTTGGGGTTGACCTTGGTGGTTGGAGGGTTTAAATACCTTGGGCTACTTCTTTCACAAGTCCCTGCTGGGTCCTGGGAGCATAATATGACCCGATTGCTGCTGCAGGTTCGAGAGGAGGTTAAATTGTGGTCTCCATTGCCTTTGTCCTCATTCGGTAGATCAGTCATCTTCAAGATGGTCTCTCTACCCCACATACCAATTTCAGAGCTACCCATATACCATGTACCCCGTGTGGTTTTGACAGATCAACGTGCTTTTGGGTCAGTTCTTATTGGGGGAGGTGGTGCATCCTGCATAGCCCTCTGAACTTGCTTCCAATCCACCTTCTGTGGTGGCATCGCCACTGCTGATGTTGAATCATACTATGCTGTCTCTCATCTGCAGATTCTGAACGACTGGAGGTATTGTCCACAGACGGACCCGGCCTATGCCCCAGAGAGATGGGCCATGGGCGATACTTCTCTACTGCATTTGCTTTATAGCGAGACAGACATGAATGCCCTTCCCGCAGCAGCCAGGGTGGTGGTACAGATGTGGAGGCGGCCCCTCCGCAAAATGGGTTGGTGGGGGCGCCTGACGCGAGAGACACCGCTGTGGCGAGGTACCCTCCTTCCGCATGTGGCTAGGCTGCAGGGATTTCAGGGATGGGATCGCATTGGCATCTCCACAATGGGTGATGTCACCATATTCAGGTCATTTCAGGAGCTGCAGTCTGAATTCATGATGCACCGCAGTCAGTTTTATCAATATTTACAGTTGCGTCATGCTATTTCCCCATATTTGCGCGGTCTCTCAGACCATACGGAGTTCAGTCCGCTAGAGGGCAAGCTCCTGATGGGGGAATTAGGCAGCGCAAAACTTACAAAATTTATCAATCCCTGGATACCAATGGTTCCACGACGCTGCCCACCCTCCAAGTGACATGGCAAGCTGATATTGAAGACATAGATGAGGATGATGACTGGACAGAGGCTCTGGAAGTCCCCCGTGGGGCAGAAATTTCTTCCCGCCTCAGACTGATACAATTGAAATATCTACATAGAGCATACTATACGAGGAGTCGCATGTGGCGCATGGGCCTCGTTGTCTCCCCCAGGTGTCTACGTTGCGAGGCCGAGGAAGGGACGTTTTTACATACTGTGTGGGGCTGTGGTGTGTTGACACTTTTCTGGACGGGGGTGACATTCTGTTTGAGTGAAGTTTTGGCATGGGATATCCCTCGTCCTAAAGCTGCCTCTCCTACATAGCACAGATGGAATAGGAGGGAACCGCAATAAACACCACTTACTATTTCTTGGGCTGATGCTAGTGAAAAGCGATATAGCCAGTCAGAGGAAGGCCAGTGAGCCGCAGTCTCTTGGGGCTTGGAAGCATGGGATGGACTTCAGTATGGGGTTGGAGGTAGTGATGTTCCAGGTGAGGGGATGCCCCCAAAAACATCAGAAGATGCTATGGCCAGGACGTGCTGGGTACTCAGAGGGGGTCTGGGTGCAAAATTGTATAAGACAAAAGATGCGGGGGGGGGAAGAGTGCGGAGCGGCTTATGTTTGTGTTTTCCTTGGTTCTGGGGTTCCATCCTGCAGAGTCCTATGTATGTATATGGCCCGCGAGGGTCATTATCTTGCTGCAAAAACTCCATAATTTTGAGGAGAAAAAAAGGAAGCATTCAGGATTTTAGCCCTTCAAAATAGATATTCTTTTTATGGCTTTCCATGACATTAGAATTAGTATGTTTGTGAGCAGGGCTCCAAAGGGATAGAAAATAGCCCAGAGTAATTATAGGAAAATTCTACTTACCCTGTAAGCATCTACTTGTGGCATGAAGTGCTGTAGATACACATGCTATGCATACTCCTGCCATCTAGTGTTGGGCTCGGACGTGTACAACTTTCTTTTCTTCGAAGAAGTCTTTCAAGTCACAAGGTATACTCCTCCTATGACTGGTAATGCGCATGGGCATTGGCTCCACTGTTGGATCCTTTTCCCGCCCATCGGGTGAGGATGGAGATGGAACACAGAAGTGACAGAAGATGGACCTGCAAGTGAATGTTGAAAGATAAGCAAAGCATCTGAAATGGAAGGCCTCTGGGGTGGTGGGTGGAAACATGTGAATCTACAGCACTACATACCACAAATAGATTACAGGTTAAGTAACATTTTCCTTTTGTGACATGTAGCTGTAGATACACATGCTCTGCATAGACTGTAAACCAGTGCTGCCCTACGGGGTGGTAAGCCAGAGGACGTTGCAGAGGACTGAGCTTGGTGACATACTAGTAATCCATGCAGCAGTTTTTGGTAAAAGTGTGTGGAGTGGACCAGGTAGCTGCCTTACAAAGGTCAGCAATTGGAAAGTTACCCAAAAAGGCCATGGATGCCACTTTCTTGCATGTAGAATGTTCCCTAGTGGGAGCAGGGAGCGGTCTTTTGGCAGTAGGTCTGAATGCATTTGACTAGCCAGTGAGTTATCCCTGCTTTAGAAATAGCACTTGCTTTGTGTGGTTTAGTGTAGGCTACAAATAACTGTTGCGTTTTACAAAATGGTTTGGCTGTCAATTTAGCATTGAGGGCCCTTTTGACATCTAATGTCATAAGGGCTCTCTCCTACTGAGTCTGGGTGTGGGAAGAACACTGGAAGTTCAACTTTTTGGTTCCAGTGAAAAGTGGAGACCACCTTGGGCAGATACTTTGGGTTAGTTCTAAGTACTACTTTGTCAATGTAGACCTAAAAAAAAGGTTCTTCCAGCACGAGACATTGGCTTCCACTCACATGCCTGAGAGAAGTGATTGTGACTAGAAACGCTACCGTCCTTGCGCGAATCTGGAGAGGGCACATATGAAGAGGCTCAAAAGGGGGACCCATGAGCCTAGTGAGGACTACACTGAGGTTCCAGGACGGGGCTGGAGGCAACCTGGGTTGGGGGAAAGCCCTCTTATGTCCCTCTATAAAAACCTTAATGACAGAGACTCTGAATAATGAAAAGTGTTCCATGTACTGTACATATGCTGTCACTGCAGCCAAATGCAAACAAAAGGAAGTGCAAGTCAGACCTGAGCGTTGCAAGTGAAACAGTTGGCAGACGAGGTCTTGCACTGCTGGCTTGAGTGGATCGATGCGTTTGGGTAGGCAATAGCAGACAAACATCTTCCACTTTGCAGCATAGCAGGCTCAAGTAGTGGGATGGCGAGCCTCTGAGGATGGACAGACACTCAATGGGGAAAATGAGGCAGCCAAACTCTAGGACCTCAAGAAATAAATCGCTAGGTTGAGCTGCTTGGGGGGGTCGGTGTGTCTGACTGTGCCCTGGTGTTGAGTGAGAAGATGAGGCCGGCTGGAAACTTCTCGTGAGGGACTACAGACCACTGTAGAAGGGTTGTAAAATCAGGGTTGTCTGGACCACGTGGGAGCCACTAGGATGAGGGAGAGGGAAGTCTGCTGTAGCCTCTGGACAATGTATAGAAAAGCATAGGGAAATAACCCTGTTCAGTTCATCCATAGTGCATTACCCATGGACTGTGGGTGCAGAAACCTGGAGGTGAAGCTTGGGCATTTGGCATCCCCAATGGAGGAATTATGGGAGGAGGACTTGGAGATGTAGTTCCCACTCATGGACTTGTTGCCGCATCCTGCTAAGCAAGTCTAGAAAGTTGTATGTTGTTGTATGCTCCTGGAAGGTACTCATCCAGCAGATGCATCTTGTGGTGGATTGCCCAACGCCAAATATTCTGCGCCATCGCTGAGAGATGGGGAGAACGCATGCCCCCTTGTGTCCAAAGGTAGAACAAGGCAGTGATCAGGCCTTGAGAAATCTACTTGCCCACTCGCTTTGGCAATTCAGATTTTATCACAGCGAGGTATATTTAGGGCCTACTCACCCGCTCTTGCAAGCTGACAAAGAACAGATGTTCTGTTCACTCAGAAAGTGGAGGAGCAATAAAGATGCCTTTTATTCTTGCTTTTATCTTGTCACATTTTCTCTGTGTCCAGAGACAGAGGTCAGAAGTAAGTTTACGTCGTCTTACAATTGCTTTTCTTTCTCTGACTGCAGTTTTCCAGGATTTTGTAAAGTGAACTGTCTGACATGCTGTACAAAGAATGTGAAATGAAAGGCTGTAGGGTGTAACGTTTTCTTCTTACACAAAACTTTTAAATAGCTAATAAATTAACTGTACAAACACTTAAAAATCTATTTTAGTAGTTATGAAAGCCCATTTTTTGTAATAGTGTGATGAAAAAAATATTTTAATAGGATGAAAACAAATCAGAACACTTTACTTGGGGATGTGCCAATGATAAATCTGTTTGCTGAAACCCAATTTTGACAGAATATTGCTTATACACTACATATTTTCATCATTAAAACTGCATGTTACTGGGAAAGTTTTTGGTCATTTCAATGGGAAATTTACTGTCTGTAAATGAAAGCATGCTACCACATCATGCTTTAGTAATCTAATTATTAAAAGTGAGTTTTTAAACATGAACTGATGGCAATGCTATTAGTGAATCAACAGACAAGTCTGGGATCTTATGTACCCTAAATGTGGGTTAGATTCAAACGTTTAGTCTATTTACTCAAACAAAAGTGGTTTTTCGCATATTTGAAAGAGCTCTCAAATGTGACAATGAAGATAAAGGCGGCTTTGTAAAATAAAATATTTGCCTAGGATCACACAATTTGAGACCAGTTTACAGGTCAAGGTCAATTACAGTTGGGTCAAGTGGATATTCAAGTTACTAGACCTGCAGGTCAAGTAACTTTTTTATGATTTATCGAGCCCTGGTGATGTTGTCTGTTTTGACCAGGACTGTTTAGTAATAGATGTAGCATAAAAAGCTTTGAGAGCCAGCTGGACTGCCATTACTTCCAGATAACTGATGTGGAAAGTCTGTTGAAGGGGGTGCCCACATGCCTTGAGCGGTCATATCTTTGAAAAGCAAATCCCACCCATCCTGTGAGTTCCAGGCAGTAGCCCTGTTCTACAATGGACTGAAGCCACTGGTCCGAGGTGATGTTTCCCATTGTGTGACGAACTGCTACCAGCGTCCTCCAACAGGTGTAATGTAGTCGGGAGTAACGGTGTCACTGCTTGGCTGGAGCGACTCCCTTTGCCGCACCACCTCTATCCCCGCCCTTTTGGGTTATTTCTCCTATAGGCACCTCTGCAATAACCCCGGGGGGTTTGCTGCTACTGCTGCTGTCTCTGGCATGAGGTGGAAGCCTCTAGGGAGATCGCTTAGGTGCTATCACGAACTTTAAGTGACAAAAGGAGCCACAGGGTGATGGGGACTGAAGAGACCCATTGCCTTGGCCGTGTCCATATCCTTTTTTATTTTCTACAGCATCTGATCAACCTGAGGCCCAAAGAGGTCCTACCCATCATAGTGTGAGGTGCTCCTCATCAAATGGCAATTTGAACAAATGCTGCTGGACTTCTGGCTTAAAGAAAAAAAAAAACACTGTGCTAGGCATATCGGTGGGTGAGAAAGTTAGAGTTAATACCCCTGGTGGCTGTGTCAGCCACATCCAGAGCACACCTAATGGTTGTGTTGGACATGGTTTGGCCCTACGCAACGAGCTCTTGAGACCTTTGCCTTTACTGATACAGGAGGTGTTGTATTAGGTCTCCCATCTCGTCCCACTGTGCTCGGTCATAGCTAGAGAGTAGGCTGACCAAGTTGCCAAAGAGTGAATGAGTGGGAGATTGAGTGGCCACCCGTTTGACCCCTGCATCAATCTTCTTACTTTCTTTGTCAGAGGTGGGGGCGTCCCTTGTACCCTGTGATTTTTCATGTTTACTGGCAGTATGCACGACCTGAGAATCAGGAGGGAGCTGTCCTCTGTTGTAAGGCAGGTCCGAAGGGGAGGCCTTATAAATTTTGTCAACCCAAAGTGTAATTATTTGAGCTCTAACTGGGTCTTTAAAGACATCCTGAGTGGATTTTAACATACCCTTAAGCATGGGTAGGTATTGGGTTGAGCACTGAATGCGTGAGAGCGTTTCCACTAAGACGTCATCCTCCTCTGTGGTGCTTTATAAGTCCCGCATGTGAAAGGTGGCCACCCTGTGAATGACCTAATGATACCAGGTGGTGTCATCAGGTGGCGAAGGTCTGGCTGACTAGAGGTCAGGGTCGTCACCTGGGGGGACAACACCACAATCATCCTATGGTTCATCCCTGGGGCTACGGGTCATATGGGGTATCATAGGGATCAGTGTGATCTCTAGGGGCTTACCCTCCCCATAGGAGGAATGTGGGGACGCCTCTGGAAAAGATGGCAAAGGTAGCCTGTGCGGTGTAGGGGGGAGTAGGGACTTTAGGTGGATAGGTGGATACTTTGGGATGAGGAGGAGAAATGTTAGGAGGAAAAGGAGACAGAGGAGGAGGAGACAAAGGAGGAGGACTGGAGAAGGAGAGAGTACAGAGCTAGTGACCCTGTCTCAATGCTACTTCAGCTTGGGAGGAGGTGGTGGTGGTGTCTCCAGTGTTATCTGCTCCTCGAAGGTAACCTTCCTTTTTCAAGGAACAGAGTCCTGCACCTTCAGTGGTGGTTTGGCAGAAATATTACCCGTTTGTGGGTGAATGATTAGTCTCTTCTACCTAATGTCCAGCTCCTCCTGAAGGTGCTGTAGAATGGGGTTCCTGAAATCCTTGGAGTCCAGTGAGGACTGCGCCGTGGATGGACAAGTCTGCAGCAACAGTTGTTTCAGCTTTGAAGCCGGACTGGGCATCAAATGTTGCTTCAGCTTCTAACAGCCTGTCCGCGCCAAGGAACCAGAAGGCGTTGAGGGCGCAGCTGGTGCTGAAAAAGGCCGGGTCTTATGCAGCTCTTTCAGCGCTGTGATCAGAGTCTGCTCTGAAGCCTTGTGTCGTCCATGGCTGGGATGCAGTGGCAGCCCAGACAGCTGTTGAGCTAGAACTGGGCTCGATGTCTGGCCCCCCCCCCCCCCTGAGAGGCAGTGGTCAACCAGCTGTTTTTGGTGGTGGGACACGGAATTCATGGTTGACGATTTCAGACAGGGCAGTTGGTCTTCAGCATCGGAGCCTGATGGAAACTGTACTCTGGGCTGAAGGCTGCTGTTAGGTCTGTGGAGGCGCCCACTTCCCCATCGACGTCCTCCTCGAAGATGTCAGGTGTGTCCTCATCTTGCCGCTGCACCATCTTGCACTGAGCAAGGTGTTGATACCAGAGGGTCTTCGATCGAAACGCAAGGAAGGCGGGGCAGGAGGTCTCGTCATTCTCTGGCGAAAAGCAGTGGTTACAGACCCTATGGTGATCTTGCCACGAGTATTTCGAGTGGCACTCTGGGCAGTACTGGAAAGGGGTACTTTCCATTACAGCCAGAGGGTGACTGAGGTGAAGGGCCTGAAAGGGGGCAGAGGCACGGAATGAAGTGTCAAAGATATCTTGGGTGCGGAACCGGGACAAAGTTGAATAGACTGTTGTGAACACAAGTGTTTTTTGTCAACGTCTGTGGAAGCACTGGAAAGCCCCAACGAGGAGTGCCACGCGGCGTTGACTCGGAGCTTCAGCGCCATATACCCAAACTAGATGGCGGAGAAAAACTCTAAAGACTTCTTCGAAGAAAGACAAGTTGTACACGTCTGAGCCCAACACTGAAATTTCTCTATTTAAGATTAGCCAACATTTAACATTCTATTTCAATAACAAAGATTACAGCAGCACACTGCAGGTACTGTCCACGTACAGGGCAGCGCTATTGTGGGAAAAAGTGTCAGGCTTCCCCCCAGAAAAAAAGCACTGAGTGAGAAGGGGAGAACTGGAAGAAACGAAGGCAGGATTTAGCATCTCCTTCTGCTCCCACATATCAACCCTGACCTGTTTCACCTCGAAGGCCACGTTAGAAACAGAGTGAGTGAGGCAGAAGGTAAGGGAGGGAGGGAGCATTAAGGAGAGAAGGAGAAAGGCAGGGAAAAGAATGTAAGAAAAACTTCAGGCACATCCGTAACCGACAGAGAAAGAGAGGGAGACAAAAGAACAAGTTACTTACCTTCGGTAACGATATATCTGTAAGAAACATTAGTAGTGATAGATTCCTTACCTTAGAATTACCCCCAGGCGACAGACTAGATCCGGAAAGTTTTCGTCAGCAGTACCCCTGCGTGTTGGAAGGTGGCGTCGTGCGGCTCCGCGTCAGTCGTTGGCGTCGTGGTCGCCGAGATGACGTCGCGGCAGCTACTTAGACGCCGCCCTCGCACGCTGACGTCAGTTCTGTACACTACTTTCCGCGCCAGGAACGCAGAGCCATGCAAGATACTGACCACTGGTGCCTTGAAACTAGGGCCCTGAAAGGGATGACCTTAACCCTAGAAATCAGTTCGCAGAACGGGGAGGATGGGTGGGGCGGTAAGGAATCTATCACTACTAATGTTTCTTACAGATATATCGTTACCGAAGGTAAGTAACTTGTTCATCTGAAAGAAACACGTAGTGATAGATTCCTTACCTTAGAATAGATACCCCAGCAATATCAACCCCGGTGGTGGGTCTGCGAACCAAGATCACACCAGAAAGTCTCGGAGAACAGAACGGCCAAAGAAGCCGTCTCTCCGGACTTGGCTGTCCAGGCAGTAATGCTTAGTAAAAGTGTGCAGCGAGGCCCACGTAGTTGCCTGACAGATGTCTTGTAAGGGGACACCACGTCCCAACGCTGTAGTGGACGCCGTCGCCCGGGTGGAATGGGCGCGCAGCCCCAACGGAGGCTCCTTTTTAGCCAGAGAATAGCATGCTTTTAAACACAAGACGACCCATCGGGAAATAGTCCGCTTGTGTACGGCCCGACCTTTCTTGGCGCCAACGTAGCCAACAAAGAGTTGGTCATCCACCCGGAACTGTTGTGTGCGGTTCAGGTAAAATGAGAGCGCACGTTTTGGGTCCAGACGGTGGAGCCTCTCTTCCTCTCTGGAAGGAGGCGGAAAGAAGGTGGGCAAAGTGATGGTTTGCCCGATGTGAAATGCAGTGACAACTTTTGGCAGTAAGGGTGGACGTGTCCTGAGGACAACCTTGTCCGGATGGACAGACAGAAAAGGAGGTTTACAAGAAAGAGCCTGGAGCTCACTCACTCTCCTAGCGGAGGTGATTGCAACCAGGTAAGCAGTCTTCAGAGTTAATAGACGTAGAGGACAGTTGTGAAGAGGCTCAAAGGGAGCGCACATTAAGTATGTGAGAACCAGATTCAAGTCCCACTGTGGCATCACAAAAGGAATAGGAGGGAAAAGGTGAGTAATGCCTTTGAGGAATCTATTTACAACAGGGGACTTGAAAAGAGAGGGCTGATCAGGGAGCCTGAGAAAGGCTGAGATAGCAGAAAGGTAGCCCTTGATAGTGCCCAGAGCAGAGCCCTGCTGGGCCAAAGAAAGGAGGAACAAAAGGACTTCTGAAAGAGGGGCAGAAAGGGGATCCACAGCCTTTGCTGTGCACCATGCCACAAATTTGTTCCACCTGCAGGCGTATACCAACTTAGTGAAGGTACGCCTGGCTGCCAGAATGACATTACAAACCTCGGAGGCAAGTCAAAAGGAATCAACTGCCGACGCTCAATCTCCACGCAAGGAGGTGGAGACTGGACAGGTTCGGGTGGAGGACCGTCCCCTGCTGCTGCGACAGAAGATCCTTCCGAAGAGGCAGTCTGATCGGGGGATCGATGCTCATACTGAGTAGCTCGGGATACCAAACTCTTCGAGCCCAGTCCGGAGCCACAAGTATGACTTGGGCCCGGTCGCGCCTGATCTTCTTCAGCACTCTGGGCAGAAGTGGTATAGGCGGAAAGGCGTACAATAGACCGCAACTCCACTCGGGACGAAAAGCGTCGCCGAGCGAGTGCAGCCTTGGAAATTCTAACGCGCAGAATTGCGTACATTGCGCGTTCTCTTCGGTGGCGAATAGATCTAACCAAGGCTCACCCCTCTGTTGAAAGAGACCTTGCGCCACGTCGGAGTGAAGACGCCATTCGTGATCCATCATGCACCTGCGGCTGAGCTCGTCCGCCCTGGCGTTCAGAGAACCTGCCAGGTGTTGAACCACCAGGGAAATGCCCTGATGTTCCAGCCATGTCCAGAGGCGCAGAGCCTCCTGACAGAGGGTCCACGACCCCACCCCGCCCTGTTTGTTGCAGTAACACATGGCGGTGGTGTTGTCCGTGAACACCTGCACTACTCTCCCCTTGACAGAGGGAAGGAATGCCTTCAGTGCAAGTCGGATCGCCCAAAGCTCCAGAAGGTTGATATGGAGCCTGGACTCCGCCGGAGACCAGAGGCCTCTGATCTCCGCCTCTCCCATGTGGCCGCCCCATCCCAGGAGGGACGCGTCCGTCACCACTGTGTGCTCCGGTTGGGGAAGGGAGAGGGATCTGCCATTGACCCAATGCCGGTTTGTGAGCCACCACTGCAACCGTTGAGCAGTGCCCTCCGAGATCTGGACGTAATCGGACAGATTCCCCTGATGCTGCGCCCACTGGAACTTCAGGTCCCACTGCAGAGCCCGCATATGCCATCTGGCATGTTCGACCAGCAGGATACAGGAGGCCATGAGGCCCAGCAGCCTCAGGGTCATCCTGACCGAAACCCAGGATAGAGGCTGAAAGATCGGAATCATAGCCTGAATATCCTGGACTCGCCGTTCGGGAGGATAGACCCGAAAGTGTGTCGTATCCAGAACCGCTCCGATGAAGAGGAGTTTCTGAGAGGGTATCAGGTGCGACTTCGGCGCGTTGATGGAGAACCCCAGCAAATGCAGGAGGTCGGCCGTAGTCTGGAGGTGGGAGACGACAGCCTGGGGCGAGCCCGCCTTCAACAGCCAGTCGTCGAGATAGGGGAAGACTGGAACCCCTGATCTGCGCAGATGAGCTGCGACCACTGACATCACTTTCGTGAACACCCGAGGGGCGCTGGTAAGGCCAAAGGGGAGCACGGTAAACTGAAAATGCTCATGGCCTACCGTAAACCGCAGGTAACGCCGGTGGGCCGGCAGGACGGGAATGTGGAAATATGCGTCCTGCAGATCCAACGCTACCATCCAGTCACCAGGGTCGAGGGCAGACAAGACCTGAGCCAGAGTAAGCATCTTGAACTTCTCCTTCCGGAGGAAGCGATTGACGTTCCTGAGGTCTAAGATAAGATGCAGGCCCTTGTCCTTCTTGGGCACCAGAAAGTAGTGGGAATAGCAACCAGGTCCTACTTCTGGCGCAGGAACGCGCCCGATGGCCCCCTTGGCCAAGAGGGCCACAACTTCCTGCTGAAGAAGTGCCAAGTGATCCCCCGACATGCGGTGGTACTGGGGCGGCATGGCTGGAGGGGTAGTCTCGAAGGGGAGGGAGTAGCCCCTTCGGACTATTTGTAAAACCCACCTGTCCGAAGTGATGGTGCGCCAGTGGGGGAGGTATTGGCGAATCCTGCCTCCCACTGGCATCTGATGGCCCCGAAAAACCGGACTAGGAAGGTTTGGAGGCAGTGGTGGCCGGGGTGGAGGTGGACTGACCCGCCCGCTGGCCCCCTGACCCGCCTCGGCGGGTCCCACTTCCGCGGCCGCGTTGAGACGGTTGCTGCGCAGGCCTGTGGCTCTGAAGCGAACGTGTCGGGCGCCCCTTATGTGGCCACGAAAGGAGCGAAAAGCAGAAGGCGGAGGAGGGCGCGTGGCGGAAAGGCCCAGGGACTTGGCCGTAGCCCGCGAGTCCTTAAAGTGCTCCAACGCACTATCTGCTTTATAGCCAAAAAGGCGAATGCCATCAAAGGGCATGTCCATCAGGGTGTTCTGGACATACCCCGAGAAGCCAGTAGCCCTCAGCCAGGCGTGGTGACGGAGCGCCACTGTCGTGGAATTCGCTCTGCCCAGCGAGTCGGCGGTGTCAAGGACACATCATATCGTGAACTTTGCTGCGTCTCTCCCTTTAGCAATAGCCTGAGAGAGCACTGCCCGGGCCTCCTCCGGGCACTTAGGCAGCACCTGCGCAACCGTACCCCACAGAGAGTGGGAATAACGGCCCAAGAGGCATGCAGTGTTCACAGACCGCAGCCCTGAACTGGCGGAAGAGAAAATCTTCTTCCCAAATTGTTCCAGTTTCTTGGATTCCCTATCCGGGGGTGCGGTAGGGAAAGCGCTCTGGGATGTGGAGGCTTGGACAACCAAGCTCTCAGGGGTGGGGTGTTGGGAGAGGAAAAGGGGACGCCCGGAGCCGGGCGATGGCGTCGGGCCACGTTCCTATCCACAGGAGCCCCTGTGGTGGGCCTGGACCAGGTGCCCAAAAGAACGTCAGAAAGTGCTTCATTAAAAGGCAGCAGTGGCTCCGCAGAGGTAGCTGCCGGCTGAAGCACTTCTGTCAGGAGGTTAGTCCCGACGGCCACTGTAGGGAGCTCGAGGTGGAGGGCCTCGGCCACCCTACGCAACACCACGGCATAACTTGCACCCTCCTCCGTAGCCACGGTAGGAGGAGTGAGCATGCCAAGGTCAGGAGAAGTGTGAAGACCACTGGCATCCCCCAGTTCCTCTGTCCAGTCCGGGTCTAACTCATACTGTGCGGTGAGAGGGTCCTCAGACCCCTCCCAGTCCTCCCCTTCCTCCGAAGGCTGATGAACAGGCCGAAAATAAGGAGTAAGGACAAAGGGATAGAAGGGTCCCATCGGCGTCGGAATCAGCGTCGGGCGACGCCGTTCCGGCGCTGTGTCCACTTCGGGGCTGAAACCGGGGACGACATCGTCCGGCGGAGCGGGCGACGTCGGAAGTGGTGCCGGAGGGGTCGACGTCGGTGGAGGTGTCAATAGGTCAACCGGCGTCGACCGGGATCCAGGCCTGGATCCCTGGGGCCCTTGCGGCGCCGGAGCCGACAGCGATGCCGGGACCGGAGCCGTCGGCAGTGGAAGGCAAGGACCCACAGTCGGGACCGCGGGGCCCGAAGGCGCACCAGCGGGACCCGACGGCCCAAAGAGGCGGGCCATGGCTGACAGGAAGTCCTGCAGCTGGGCCGGAGTCGCCGACGGACCTGGGAAGGGCGGGTAGGCCGACGGCGACACCGTAGGCTCAGCCGGAGCCGCGGGGGTGGCACCACCCGCACCCTCAGCCACGTCACGCGACGGGAAGTCGGAGAGCGATGGCGCTTCTTCGACTTCTTGTGATGCTTCGACTTACCTGACCCCGAGTGCGAAGACTTCGATCCCGACGAACGATGGTGGTGGCTCCGCGACCGGTCCCTCGACCTCCCACGGGACCGGGACCTTGAGCGGCGCGGAGCCGACTGCCGGGCTTCAAGCAACTTTCGGGACCGCTCCTGCAAAGTTTTCGGCGCCATGGCCCGGCAGTCGGGGCACGACTTGGGGTCGTGGTCGCGCCCCAGGCAGTAGACACACGTGGTGCGGGTTCGTCACCGACATCATGTGATGACAGTCCTCGCAAGACTTAAAACCGGGCATCCCCACGACACCAGGAGTCGATCGACTCGAAAAAGATGGAGACAAAAGCCTAAAAAAACTCAGTTAAAAAATGACTGGGGGTACCGCTCTCTCCGGATCTGCGCTCGCTGGCGCGGAAAAAGAAAGAACTGATGTCAGCGCGCGAGGGCGGCGTCTAAGTAGCTGCCGCGACGTCATCTCGGCGACCACGACGCCAACGACTGACGCGGAGCCGCACGACGCCACCTTCCGACGCGCAGGGGTACTGCTGACGAAAACTTTCCGGATCCAGTCTGACGCCTGGGGGTAATTCTAAGGTAAGGACTCTATCACTACGTGTTTCTTTCAGATGAGAGATGCGCTACACCCTAAAGGACATAGATCTGATGGCCAAAATTACAGACACACGGCCTGAGAGAGAGAGGAAAAAAGGTAGTGGGGGTGGCCTTAGGCTTCTCAAAAATCTAAGAGAATAACCTTTGAGAGGCAAGTTGGAGGGAAGGGGGCTCAGAAATAGAAATGAAGAAAGAATAAGGAAGAGTGAATGACTGATAGAAAGAGGGGAAGGAAAACAATCCGACAGAGCGAAGAATATGTGCTGGAAAAGCATAATAAAGCAGAGAAGGAAGCAGGACAATGATTATGAATAAATCACTGAGCGGAGAGGAGATAGTAGAAAACAATCTGAAAATGGTGGCAGTGAGAATCGTGTAAAGAAATGAGTAAGGATGGGGAAAGAGTGGGAAATTAGAACTCCAAGCAAGGAAGGGAAGAAGGAAAATAAACGGGGACAGAGTAGGACGCAGGAGACAGATCTGGGGTGGATCACACATGCCCCTAAAGAGTTCCAAACAACTGTCCAATTCGATAGACAAATACACTGGGGATATTAGTTCATCAGGTTGTGATTAAGGAAATACTAGCTTTACGAAAAAAAATGTAAATTCTTGCTCTTATTCATTCTCAAGGGATTAGGAAATCCTTACATCATCAGGCAAAACTAGCATCTCTAAAATGAATGTGCTCGCTTTAGATGTTTGAGTTCTCCATGACCAGTGTTTGTCCTTATGGGTGCAGCTCCCCCCTCTACTCATGACTAGCCAACAATTACACAAAGCTGCAGCACATTTTTTAAAATATTAATTGGTGTTGGACGACGTATGCCAACTGAGGTCAAGTCTTTGTGAGGGAAAGGCAGGGACAATGTGCTCTTTGTTCCGGCAGAGAGAGCATTAAGTCACTAAGGAAATTAAACTCAATTGGCGTGCTAACATTTTCAAATGAAAAAGGCCATTCACTTAACAATAGCAACATTGGTTGTTTATTGCCGGTGAGAACAGCCACATGTCATAAGCAAATGATTAAAGATCCATTACAGTTTCATTATTTCCAGATAGAAGTTCAGAGAGAAATATCTATATTATTTAAACAAGACCTTCTCAGCCCGAGAAGCAGGAATCTATACCAGTAGCAGACAGCATAAAATATAAATTTAAATAAAATTCACATAACTTCAGAATAAAAGAAGGGCCAACAGTGAGGAACTTTGACATTTAGGAAAATTATCTAAGGCTCTTCACCAATCTTTTTGGCATAGGTACTCGCCAGCATGAAAATCCTCTTCAAAGTCAACCAATCTATGTTGCAAATGGTCAAACTACTTCTGCATAATATTTTGGTTTATTTTTCTGGTTATAAACATCAAAAGCTGAACAGCTTAGGGCACATAAACCAATGGATCCACATAAATTCCCCATCATCAGCACTCAACATTGTTCAATAAGATTCAGATATAGAGTCAGTCCTCTCAGTGGGCAGAAGCAAGGATAGGTAAAGTGCGCTCCAAGCGAGTCTGTGCTAACAATTTAATAGTGTGTATCTGGGCATGTCAAAAATGTTATCTGCTAACCTATAGTGACTTCAGCATGCTGCAGCTAAGCTACTATTACATTTGAAGTGAGAAGATCTTGTCTCTGTACTTTAAAGGGGCTGAATGCGCAGTGTGTGTATTTTAGGTTAATGGTTACAGTCAACAAGCTTATAGAGAACCAAGATTTTGACTGTATATAATCTAGAAGAGCATTTCCTAGCTGCTAGATACAGAGTGAGGATAGGACTTATTCAGTCTGGAGACTCAGATCTGGAATACACTGGCCATCTACTTGAGAATGATAGATGGCCATCTGTTGTTCAGGCATTAGCAGTCATTACCATATGACATTGTGATGAATGCTACTTCTATGACTAAGAGGAACTATCAGGCCAAGCTCTGTACCCGTTAGTAAAACATAACTGATGCATTGTCAAATGGCTAGAAGGGGTTTGATATGGAAAACGTATCTCTAACAGGCCATTTACGATGCATTTCATCTGGTGAAATAAGCATTAAATCTCAGAAAAGTTATCTTCTTGCATTTCAAAAAATTTGAAATGGAGGTTGTTATTCACTGCCATTTGAGACTATCATTTTATTAATCGGAGTTGAAAACAAAGAAAGGTAACAAAATGTGAAAACATTTCCTTAAAGGTAAAAGGTTTGTATTCTGGGAACATCTAAACTTATACATACAGTCAGAACACTGCCATATGGTCACACTTCAACAGGTGCTTCCCCTCCTCCATAGAAAACCCAGCACGGGTTTGAGTCTGGAACACAGAAAATACTACTTTTGGGCGAGTCCTGCCTGCTTGGGCTAGATATTAAGAAGGTTGGACACAATGATTTTGTTCACAGCACTTATAAAGTTCCTTTGCTTTAAAAGCTATACATGATTAGGAGCAAGGGGCTGTAGCAAGAAACCATTTTACAGGGAGCTACTGTAAGGATTATGTTACTTACCCTGTAAGCATCTGTTCTTGGAATGTGGAGCTGTAGATTCACATGCTTTGCATACCCCTGCCATCTAGTGTTGGGTCTTGATGCTTGCAAGTTGTTTTTCTTCAAAGAAGTCTTTTCCAGTGATGAGGTAAGGGGACTCCTCCTTTCGGTGATAGTGCGCATGGGCATCGACTCCATTGTTAAGATTGTTTTCTCGCAAGAGGGTGAGAATGGAGTAAATAAGTAGTACAGAGATGACCAGGAGTGTATAAAATGAATAATAATAATAACTGCAACTACCATAGGTGTCCAGGGAGGTGGGAGGGCGCATGTGAATCAATACATGCCGAGAACAGATGCTTACAGAGTAAGTAACATAATCCGTTCGAGGCATGTGTGCTGTAGATACACATGCTTTGCATAGACTTTATAGCAGTACTCTCCCAAAGCGGTGGCCAGCCAGTGGGCGTTGCAGTTGTTTGAAAAAGTGTTCTTAGGACTGCCTGCCCGACATTAGCTTGTTGATGTGCTAAAACATCCACACAATAGTGTTTAGTAAATGTGTGTGGTGTAGACCATGTAGCTGCTTGACAAATGTCAGCTGTAGGGATGTTACCGAAAAAGGCCATAGATTCTCCTATTTTACGAGTAGAATGTGCTCTAGGAGGTATAGACAAAGTTCTTTTGGCTTTGATATAACATGTTTGAATACATTTAACAATCCATCTAGAAATACCAGATTTAGAGATAGGTTTTCCCTTATGAGGGGGAGCAAAGGCAACAAAAGTTGTTTTGTGAAAATCTTTTGTTCTATCAATATAATACAATAATGCTCTTTTAACATCTAATGTATGTAGAGCTCTTTCTGCTACAGAATCGGGTTGAGGGAAGAACACAGGCAACTCAACCGATTGGTTAATATGAAAAGCAGAAACTACTTTTAGAAGGAACTTTGGGTTAGTGCGAAGAACCACTCTGTCTCGATGGAGTTGGAAAAATGGTTCTTCTAAGGTTAATGCTTGAATCTCACCCGCACGACTTAGTGAAGTGATGCCAATCAAGAAAGCAACCTTCTAAGAGAGGAATTGCAATGGGCAATTGTATAGTGGTTCAAAAGGTTGACCAATAAGTCTTGGCAGAACAATATTAAGGTTCAATGCAGGTGGAACATTTGGTGGTATCAGTCTTTTAAGGCCTTCCATAAAGGCTTTAATTACTGGGACTCTGAACAGAGAGAAGTGTTGTCTATTTTAAAGGTATGCAGCCACTGCTGCAAGGTGTAGTCTTATGGATGTGAATGCAAGGCCTGCACGATGCACATGCAATAGAGAACAAATAATTTGTTGTATAGGAGCATCTAGGGGCTCAATTGTCAGGTTATTACAATATATAACAAACCTTTTCCACTTCGCTGCATAGTATGCTATAGTGGCAGGTTTTCTTGCTTCTTTAAGAATTGTCATGCAATCTGATGGTAGATTTAGGTATCCAAACTCCATGACTTCAGGAGCCAAATCGCTAGGTTGAGCTCCTTGGGGTTTGGATGTCTGATTTCTCTATGGTTCTGAGTGAGAAGTTTTGAGGTGAGGTGAAAGATCTGGTGTGGAACTACTGAAAGTTCCAGTAGTGTGGTGAACCATGGTTGAAGAGCCCATGTGGGAGCTATCAAAATGAGAGTGAGAGATGTTTGCCTGAGCTTCTGAACCACAAATTGAAGAAGAGGGAGGCGTAAAAGCGTAAGCAAATCTCTCTGACTAGTTCGTCCATAGGGCATTGCCTTTGGACAGAGGGTGTAGGAACCTGAAGGCGAAGTTTGAGCATTTTGAGTTCTAAGCTTTTGCAAAGAGATCTATTTGGGGAAACCCCCATTTGTGGAAGTATGGGAGGAGGACTTGGGGGTGGATTTTCCACTCGTGGACTTGTTGCCGCATCCTGCTGAGGAGATTGGCAAATTCGTTTTCTGTCCCTGGAAGGTGTTCTACTAGCAGTTGGATTTTGTGATCTTTTGCCCAACACCAAATGGTCTGAGAGAGGCATGATAACTGTAGAGAGTGTGTCCCCCCTTGTTTTTGTACATAGTACGTAGCTGTCATATTGTCCGTCCGGATTAGGACAACTTTCCCTATCAGGTGAGGTGGAAATGCTTTTAGCACTAGGTGAACAGCTAGAAGCTCTAGGTAGTTGATGAGGAGACTCTTGTGTTTGGTGTCCCATAGAACCTGAACTGTTAGATGTTGTAGATGGGCACCCCACCCTGTAATGGATGCGTCCGTTGTGAGCACGATCTGTGGAACAAGGTCAATAAAGGGCCGCCTTTTTTATATATTTTGAGTGTTCCACTACTGCAGAGACCGGTGGGTGCGGCTATCTACGAACACTAGATCTTTTAGTTGACCCTGTGATTGATTCCATTGATGTTCTACGCATTCCTGTAGAGGACACATGTTTAATCTTGCATGAGGTAATTTGGCAATGCATGATGCCATCATCCCTAAATGTTGCATGAAAGTTCTCACTGTTAGATACTGATTGCTTTGAAATTGTAGTAGCAGTGTTTGAAAATTGTGAATTCTGGCTGCATTGGGATAGGCTAGACCGGTTGAGGGTTTAGCATAGCTCCTGAATTGGGTTGCAGCTGCGCGCGGAGATGGGTTTTGTGCATTGACTGTGAATCCCAATTGATGATGAAGATTTATTGTAATGAGTGTGTTGTAAATACCTGAGATGTGTTTTGGCTTTGATGAGCCAATCATATAGATATGGGAAGACATGAATTTGTTGTCTTCTTAAATGAGCTGCTACTACTGCTAGACATTTGGTTAATACTTTGGGTGCAGAAGTTACTCCGAATAGGAGTACCTTGAATTGATAGTGTTTTCCTGCTACAACAAATCTGAGGTATTTGCGATGTGCTGGGTGAATAGGGATGTGAAAGTACGCGTCCTTTAAGTCTAGTGTAGACATAAGGTCACCTTGCTTTAAGAGGGGAAGCACCTGTTGAAGTGTGACCATATGGCAGTGTTCTGACAATATGTATAAGTTTAGAGACCTGAGATCTAATATTGGTCGTAGAGAACAGTCCATTTTTGGGATGAGGAAGTAAAGTGAGTAAACCCTTGACCCTTGGTGTTGTATTGGAACTGGTTCTTTAGCTTCCTTTTTTAGAGAGCTTGTACTTCTTGTTTGAGCAGTTGTTGGTGCTCTAGAGAGAGTTTGTGAGTGTGAGGTGGAATACTGGAAAGATTGCTGTTGAGCTCCAGGCAATAACCATGTTGGATAATGTCCAACACACATTTGTCTGATGTTATTGATTGCCAAATGGGGAGAAATTGATGAAGTCTTCCCCCGACAGGTGTATGATGATCAGGGGAAATTGTTATCAAATCACTGCTTGTTGCAAGATGGAGAGGTACGTCTTGGAGTACCTCTACCTCTGCCTTTAAAATAGTTTCCTCGGTACCACCTTTGTAAAATCCTGTGGGAGGGAAGGGGGTGATTGATTTTGAGGTTTATAGGAAATGTGTTGGCATCTGTGGAGGTACTTTTTGAGCCTCCCCTATAAAATGAGCGGCGAAAGGAGCCTCTGTTAGAGGGTGACTCTAGTGCTCCCTTAGATTTTGCCACTTCTGTGTCTTTTTTCAGTTTTTGAAGTGATTCATACACTTGGGGGGGGTAAAAAGATGTTCCTTGTCAAACAGGGCATTAAGTATTGTTTGCTGTACCTCCGATTTAAATCCAGAGATTCGTAACCATGCGTGTCTTCTAAGGAGAATACAGATGTTAACTCCTCTGGCTGCAGTATCAGCAGCTTCTAACGCACACCTAATAGAGGAATTGGAAATTAGTTTTCCCTCCTGCACCAATTCCTGCCCTCTTTTCCCATGCTCCTCTGGGAGACATTGGAGTAAGTCTTCCATTTCATCCCAGTGGGCCCTATCGTACCTAGCCAAAAGACCTTGTGTATTGGCTATGCGCCAATGGTTGGCTGATTGTGCAGCCACATTTTTGCCGGAGGCATCTATTAGCTTGGACTCCTAGTCTGTGGGTGGCACATCACCTGAAGTTGGTGAATTTGCTCTTTTACAAGCATTGGACATGACTAAATAATCTAAAGGAAGCAGGCCCTTAATAAAATTGGCTCAGATTGTGTGGGGTTTATATTTTTATCCACCCTGGGTGTTATAATATTGCCCTCACTGGATCTTTAAAAATGTCTTCCATATGCCTCATCATACCCTTTAACCTAGGTAACGACTGTGTTGTCTTGTGTGTGGTCCCTAATGTTTCAAATAAGAAATCTTCTTCCAAAGATTCCTTGTGTAAAGTGACTCCAGGGTATGTGGCTGCCCTGGCAATTGAATCCTGATATGAAGTGTTGTCATCAGGAGGGGAAGGTTTAGCAGGGTATAGATCTGGATCTGTGTCTGTAGGAGGATCTATATTATAGTCACCCTATGGATCTGGTGGTGGTTGTCCATAAGTGTCATCCCCAGCCTCTCCATCAGGATCTACAAGGAGAGCCCTGTGGTGTGATGTCTAGAGGGTCTGAAGATGATATAATGGGTATTGGTGAAGATGGTGGAGGGTGTGAGGAATGGGGTGAAGAGGGCTAGCAGACATGTCCTTTTTGAGAGGGATTTTATATTGTGTCCATTTTTCTCTTGGAGGGTGGCATCACTGGCTCTGCTGTAATATGTTGAGTGTCTGGATTAATATGAATTTTCTTTTGTTCAAGCTTTTCTTGCATGATTTCCAGAATTGGCTCCGGAGGCTTTTGAGGAGCATCTTTCTGTTTCGGCACCAACAATTTCGGTGCCGAGCTGGTTTTGTAGTTTATGTCTTTCAGAAGTGATGTTTTAGGTGCAGATGGTGTGTTATCTTGACTCGAGCCGGAAGGCTTCACGTGCACTTTCAGTGCCGAGCCGGAGGGCAGGGCATTAGAAGCAGAGTCTCCGTGCCTACCATGGCCAGATGGCAGTGGTGGCCCGGAAGCCTTATGTTTAGTGGAAGCGGGTTCTGTGGGCAAAGGGGTTTTGGTACTCACGGCACCTTGACTGGCTGGAACATCATGGAACTCCAGTTCTATCTCCAGCTCGGAGTCGGAGTTTTGGACGGACAAGGCCTCTTCTTCTTCAGCTGCAGACACATCTGGTTCTCCGTGTTCGATATGTTCTCCGAAGATATCAAGAGTGTCTTTGATACTTTGTCGCTGCATTTCATTCCGTCGAGCCCTAGGGTCTCCGAGGGTTTTTTTCGAGCAAAATGAGCGACAGGCGTCACAGTCTTGTTCCTTGTGTCCGGAGACAGGCACAGGTTACAGACTTTGTGAAGGTCATTGCACGGATATTTGGAGTGGCACCGAGGGCCGAATTGGAACAGAGTCTGCTCCATTGGCAGATTACTCAATGAGGTTTGTTCAAGTAGAAGTGAAATAAAATGGGCTAGACCCGAAGGCCGTGGTTGGAGGTTTCTTGATCCAACTAGGAAATGTTCTCGCTTTTCAGCACGCGGAGGATGGGAAACGCGTTCAAAACAAAACTGACGCGGGTACAGTGGGTTGTGAACCGAAGGGATCTCGACGAACGGTCTTGAACTGGAGCTCAGCAAACCACATCAGAACCCGATGGCAGAAAGAAAACAATCTAACAATGGAGTCTATGCCCATGCGCACTATCACCGAAAGGAGGAGTCACCTTATGACTGGAAAAGACTTCTTCGAAGAAAAACAACTTGCAAGCGTCTGGCCCCAACACTAAAAGGCAGGAGTATGGAAAGCATTTATATCTACAGCACACATGCCTCGAACCAGCATTAAACATTTTGTGGCACCCTCTCCTATGTTACATTTCTATCATTCCTCATCAGTAGAAAAACACCAAAATGTTTTATCAGAAAATAAATCTAAACCATTATCTGGAAGGTTACTGCGATGCAAAGTAGTACAGTCAGGCTTAGAATAACACAGTGTGATGTGATTAGCTAAATGTTCTACCCTACAATTGCACACTAATGTTGAGGGTTAGCAAAGGAATAAGAGATCAATAAGAGACTTGTTAACTATTGCTTCTTCCTTTGAAGTACTAATGCAATAATTTTCACCAATTGGTACAGCCACTTTCTGGGTATCTTACCTGTATGAAAATCCCATCCAGACTATGTGTGTATTTAAGGATTAGGCCCCAAGCTCTACAAATCCAAGCAGTGAGTATCAGCCTCAAAAACTATGAATTGGCGCTCTTAAGCCTGACAAGCAGCATAAGCAAAGTGCAGGAACACACAAAGGAAGTTAAAGAGGAGGAAAATGCTCCTGGCCTTAACGGGCACAAAAGTGCCCAAATAAAAACGCATACCATAAAGAGACATGAGAGCTGCTCATGAACGGTTTTTGATTATTCAAAATCATAGAAAATGGGGAATCTGGGATGTCAGAGCTGTGGGGCCTGCTTGGAGCTCATGGGAAGGTGTCTAACAAACTGCTTTTGCCTATGATAAAGTAAAGTGCAAAGTGCTTCTACTGGGACAATGACTTGTGAAAATGAAAAAAGGGAGATGTGACATAACCTATAAAAATTTGAGTAGTAATTTGCATTCTTGACTCAGGAACTTTTCTCACTGATCACTTCATAATAATGCAAATAGTGCTGTCATTCCTGCATGGGCAAGAGGCTGAAACAGGAAAAAGATTCCATGACTGCATGAAAGCCATCACGGGGTGGATGTCCTCAAATTGCCTGAAACTCAATTCAGGCAAAACCGAGGTCATCATTTTCGGTTACAACCCGAACCTCTGGACGCCGGACTGGTGGCCAGAAGAATTGGGAACCCTCCCCCGAACTGACCAAGAAAGCGAAGAACTTGGGGGTCATAGTGGACAACAGACTAACTTTTGGAGACCAGATAAGTGGGGTTGTCTCAGCGAGTTTCTTCCTTCTTAGAATCATAAAGAAAATAAAGTCCTTTCTTCCGGCAGACAGTCTGAGGACAGTGGTCACGGCACTTATTATGTCGCTGCTAGACTACTGTAACAGTCTCTATCTGAACATTCCAAAAAACACCTAAACAGACTCCAAATTGTGCAAAACGCGGCGGCCAGATTGCTGACGGGGACACCCAAGTTTGTCTCGGTTAAGAGAGAATTAAAGCAATTACACTGGCTCCCAGTGAAACAACGGACCCAATTTAAGGCCCTCTGCACGGTCTTTAAAGCCCTTAAGGGAGTTGGCCCCGACCATCTAATACAGCGGTTTCAGTGGTATGTCCCCAGAAGGACCCTTCGCTCCTTGGGAGCAAAAAGAGTAGTTGTTCCCTCAGGCAAAAAAGCGAACTGGGGTGGTGGGAGCTTTATTACATGTGCCACCAAGGCCTGGAACGATCTCCCATTCCACCTTAGAAATGCCACCGACCTCCTCACTTTTAGGAAGGGGCTGAAAACGTGGCTGTTCACCATGTAGTTACCTCACACCTCAGTAACTTGATAGGCAGTGCTCAGCGCCAGGACACCCATGGGTAACCGTTACGCTTAAGAAATTTAATTAACATAACCCATCGTACCGGATTTACAAACTTGCCATTACTAAAATTGATCTAATTTCTTAAATTCATCACCTTCTGCTTTTCACCAAATGCACGCGTCTGGGTTTCTTGATCCTCATCCAGTCATACAGAATGACTAAATGTTCTATACTTCTATTAGGAGTGTATCCTATATAATTCCTATGTCCCTTTACTATATTTTCCATCACTTCTTTCAAGCACCATTTGACCCTACCAACAGAATTCAACAATCCTTGACTCAATTTAGTGATAGGAATGTTTTCAATCTTCATTTCAATGGTGAAATATTGGTTTCTGCTAAGAGATATCTTAGACGATTAGCATGCATTTTTATTGGACTACCACCCATCCAAACCCACTGTGCGCTTTTCAAAAGCCTAGTTATCCTCTTGAACATACCGGTACCTTGTGGAATGTATAGTGAAGTAGTACGCACTTTCCTATAATATATATTTTGAAACTAGCACTCCGTGTGATCTGAACGTTGCTTTGTATTTATTTTTGACACTTTTTCGTCTATATTTATGGGCCTTTGATACAGAATGTACCTGCCTCTAAGAAGCAGCAGGGCATTGCTATATTGCAACAACTATCTTTAACATGAAGCGCTGTTCAAAAAATGTGAAACATTTTATTAAAAAAGATCTAAACACTATTTTTATTACATATATTTGATGCTAGCTGGCACCATACAGCTCTGTGTTGACTCCGCCTATCAGCGTCATTCCTGCGAGCTGACCTCAGTTTCTTGCTTGCATCTTTCCGTGCCCTCAGATGCGGAACAAACAACTGGCAGTACCAGTGGGCAGAGAGCTAACTTGGGACATTCTTAGATGTTAAAAAGAGGCCACTCAACAGACCGGGGAAGGGAAGTGAGGAATCTGTCAATAGAGTATCCACCTAAAGACAATTACTGACGCTAAGAAGGTTGCTCTTCTGATGGATACTTCTAACTACAAATCCCATACCTTAGAACAGATAAAGCAGTAACTCCCCAGATGGAGAGTCTGAGGAGTGGAATCAGACCAAAAGGATTAATCATGCGTATGTATAGTTGCTACTATCCGGAGGACACAGATTGCTATATATGTGATGTCACTTATTGTAATTACGTTTGTTCAAGCCTACTAAAATGCAAAAATTAAGTTAAAAAATAAATAAAATCGGTCTACAAGGTCCTGTAGGACCAAGCAGGAAAAATGTCCTTCCCGGCGGACTTCGCTGTCAAGGCAGATGTGCTTCATGAACATATGCACGGATGCCCACGTAGCAGCCTGACGGGCCTTCTGCGTGCCAACGCAGTCTTAGCCCTGTTGGAATGAGCTCTCGGACCTTCGGGAGGTTGTTTCTTGGCCAGTGCATAGTAGGTCTTACTGCAGAGGATTATCCACCTCTTCAGCAAGGCCTTGCCTTTCTTCGGCTCAGTGAACCCCACAAAAAACTTCTCATCCACACGATGTTTCATCATATAATAAATATAAAAGATTATAGCCCTTTTCAGGTGCAGTAGATGGAGCCTCACCTCCTCTTTCAAGGGGTGAAGAAGGAGGCAGTGAGAAATTCAGGATCGTCAAGTGCCGGTCTGTGATATCTGGCCACCTGCCTATTCACCGGTGGGCAACAGTATGGCTTTGACAAGGGGCCAATTAAGGTATCCGTGAGGGACTCTTTGAAAGGGAGCAAAGGCTCACGTGTCTGGCCCGGGTTGTAAAATTTCCATACGGGCATTAGTCTTAGTCTCAATAGAGGGTAGTTGTAGGTCCAAGACTTGAGCTGTTCGTCGGACTACTACTGCAAATGATGCACTCTCTTCCGTTGGTGGTCACATTGCGGAATTAATACCCTTATCAGGAGAAGTATTAAGCCTACTGGCTTCTGGTAAGTCAATGTAGAAACTGTCATCATCATAATGAGGGGGTAGATCATACTCATCCAGACCATCATCACCTCTGGGTAGTGGTAAACGTTGTTCAGAATCAGAGCCAAATTATAATATGAAGCCTCTGATGGTGCGTTCGCCAAGGCAGAAGCACTGGATCAGAATCAGGCAAATTGCACTTTAAGGATAGGACAGAAGTTGGTTTGGGGGTCAGACATCGGACTCCGCACCTAATCCTCTTCCAGCACCTGTGGGATTTGTACCGTCATTGATGAGGGAGGAGCCAGCATAGGTAGCAGAGCCAGCGTGATAGTCTGAGCCAGAGTCGGTATAGGGTCCATAATGGTTTGAAGGGGGTCAGATTGCACAGAGGACTGATCCTCTGGTGGTAAGCAGACTGGGGGCCACTGTGTATGCCTGAAGGTATGCCGCATCTGCAGCATTGCATCCTTAAAGGGTCAATTTGCTGCAATGTAGCTAATAGCCTGGGGAATTTGAGGTGCACAAGATCAATTGTGCCATCGGCTCTGCAACTGGAGTTCTGGGGGGAGACCGACAAACATTGTGACACCCTCCTCGAGAGTGCCAAGATGGGGTCAAGTCCAGCTTCCCTTTCTTGTGCTTCCATTTGGACTTTGATATTGACTTACCGGAGGACTTCAACTGCAAAGATGACCTCTTGCGGGAGCAGACTCAGGAGCGAGTCTGCGCCATCAAGTTGGAGTGACAGCTGGACTATGCGAGGCCTACGACTACTTCTTGTGTTGGCAATATACAGCTTTGCTTCTCAGACACTTATCGCCTTTAGGTGCATGAATTCACACTTGTCACACAACTTCGAGTCAAGTTTTGATCCCAAACATCAGAGGCACACCTTGAGTGGGTCCATGACTGACATTTATTTTCTACAGTCGCGTCATGGTTTGAAACCTGCAGTAGAAGGGGACCTCATTTCCTAGCATACTGGATGTTGGGAGCGGAGCTCTGGATCCACATCAGAAGGTGCACAAAGGAAATAACTGACCCCGGCACACAGAGGTGGTGCTTATATGTGGCTCCACTCTGTTACTTCCAGGGAGCTACAGACTGAAGGTGGAGCCACACGGCACCACCTAGTGGCTTGTGGGAGCTTTGCTAGAGAAAAGTTTCTCTGAGCCAAGGAGTATTCTAAGTTGAGGAATCTGCGGTCAGAAGGGTCCATCATAAAGACTAAATCATTGGGGTTGTGGATACAAAAGACTAGAAATGAAAGATAAAGAAGGAACAGAAAGGTGGATTTTTAGAAACATGGAAATCAGCAATTTGTTATTAACGTAGAAGAATTAATTCCCAAATACCGCCTCAGCAACATCCGACCCTCCACTTAACTGGAATTGTTCAGATTTCTAATCTACCAAATGATTTTGCAATTCTTCAACTAAATGTATTCTTCCCGAGAGATTCCATGGACCAATTCCATATTTCCATGTTTGGCATGCAGGAGCTGACGTGTTTCACGTTCTACTTAAAACACAGGCAAACAGTATGAGAAAAAGCAGCTGAAAAAAGATACTTGTAAACCTAGCAGTCCATGGGACCTTCAATTTCTGAGTCATCAAAAGTGTGAAAATATTTGATATCTAGTGACTCATGCCAAGTTTTTGCTGTGCCTAAACGTTTCATTGAACAGGTGTTACTATTATCCATTTTTATGGACCTCAAATTATCAACATGGAAGGATGGAAGCCTCAGATTACCAGTTCGAAGTTCAAGCTTGTGAACTCCAGATCACAACAGATATCAGCAATAAGAGTTAAATAGCTGAGCTACCTTGAAGTTATCAACAAACACAAACTCTTCAATATCCAGAATCTAAGTAATTTAAATATAAATACTCCAATTTAACCCATCACCAAAAGTAACCATATTATTATTTCTAACTTCTCAGATTTGTGTAAAAAAACTGTAAAAGGCAATAAGTGTGAAGATATGTGGAAATGCACTTTGGGAAATGGGGGCCACATAAGACTGATGCGCATGAACACCGGTCACACTCATGCCTTAAACTGCATTTGAGTCAGGTGTATTTTGTTTTAACTGTGTGCATTTGTTACAATAAATATCAGTGGCCATCGTGTCATCAGTCATTCTAGAAAGGATAATGTTACTTACCCAGTAAGCATCTGTTCTTGGCATGTAGAGCTGTAGATTCACATGCTTTGCATACTTCTGCCATCTAGTGGTGGGTCCGGATGTTTGCAAGCTGTTTTTCTTCGAAGAAGTCTTTTTCAGTCACGGGGTAGGTGACTCCTCCTTTCGGTGATAGTGCGCATGGGCATCAACTCCATTGTTAGATTGTTTTCCCACAGACTGTGAGAATGGAGGTAGAATAGAAATGTCTATACATATGTATATAAAGTAAGAAAACTGCAACAGGTATAGGTACCCGGGTGGGCGCATGTGAATCTACAGCTCTACATGCCAAGAACAGATGCTTACTGGGTAAGTAACATTATCCGTTCGAGGCATGTGAGCTGTAGATCACATGCTTTGCATAGACTATACAGCAGTATACTCCCAAAGCGGTGGCTAACCTGTAGCTGTTGCAGTTGTTTGAAAAAGTGTTTTAAGTACTGTCTGGTCTACATTAGCTTGTTGCCTCGCCAACACATCTACACAATAATGCTTGGTGAATGTGTGTGGTGTAGACCATGTTGCTGCCTTACAGATGTCAGCTAGGGGAATATTTCCTAAGAAGGCCATAGTAGCCCCTATTTTGCTGGTGGAATGCGCTCTAGGGGGTACTGTCAAGGTTCTTTTCGCTTTCACATAACATGTTTGGATACATTTCACGATCCATCTTGCAATACCGATTTAGATATGGGATTGCCTTTCTGTGGTGTCGAAAAAGCAACAAAAAGCTGTTTTGTCTTACAGAAATCTTTTGTTCTTTCCACATAATAAAGTAGAGCTCTTCTATTATCTAGTGTGTGTAGAGCTCATTCTGCTACAGAATCAGGTTGAGGAAAGAACACGAGTAACTCAACTGATTGATTGCTATGCAAAGCAGAAACCACTTTGGGAAGAAATTTGGGATTGGTTCGAAGAGCCACTTTGTCTTCGTGAAGTTGAAAGAAAGGCTCTTGTATAGTTAGTGCCTGGAGTTCACCAACTCTCCTTAGGGAAGTGATTGCAATAAGAAAAGCAACCTTCCATGAGAGGAATTTTAATTGACACCTGTGCATTGGTTCAAAAGGTGGACCCATTAGCCTTGTAAGAACTATGAAGTTCCATACTGATGCAGGTGGGACTCTTGGTGGTATTACTCTCTTTAGTCCTTTCATAAAGGCCTTAATCACTGGTACCCTGAATAGAGATAAGTGTTGTCTGTTTTGTAAGTATGCAGCTACTGCTGCCAGATGCAATCGAATGGATGTGTAGGCTAATCCAGATTGCTGTAAGTGCTATTTTTGCACTTTGCACATGTTCGAATCTGTGAATTTTAAACTTTTTTAACTTGTACTCATTAATTTTTAAAGTTTCTTGATATTATTGCTGTGATGTTTGCTACTCTACCGCTTGATCACTGAGGCTTCCCTGGTCCGCCACGGTTTGTACCGATTGCTGCGGAGGGAAGGACCTCATTCTAGGGATTCTCCCAGTCACTCACTTCCGCCTATTCCCTTCCTGCAGTTAGCGCTCTAGACTTTGGCTAACTACTATTTAGGGCCACGCTGGATCGGCCGCGCAGTGCTCTCATACCGCTTTGCTGAAGCTACGACACGCTGCTAGATTGCGTCAGGGCTCCTCACTGACCTTCCTTACTATCCGACAATCGCTGCTATTCTTGCACTTTGCACATGTTCGAATCTGTGGATTTTTAACTTTTTAACTTGTACTCATTAATTTTTAAAGTTTCTTGATATTATTGCTGTGATGTTTGCTACTCTACCGCTTGATCACTGAGGCTTCCCTGGTCCGCCACGGTTTGTACCGATTGCTGCGGAGGGAAGGACCTCATTCTAGGGATTCTCCCAGTCACTCACTTCCGCCTATTCCCTTCTTGCGGTTAGCGCTCTAGACTTTGGCTAACTACTATTTAGGGCCACGCTGGAACGGCCGCGCAGCGGACGCGCGCAGCGGGCGCGCCGCCGGCGCGCCGAAGGCGCGCCAAAGGCAAGCCCGTCTGCGCCCGTCCGTGCCTGGACCGGGTCTAGGGCCATGGACCCTGCCTCTCACTTCGGCAGATGATTCTACAATTGTGTACTCGGGTAAGAGCCTTCTGTCTCTACGTCCGCCAACACATCAGAATTGTTATTTGTTGAACTGTAAACATATAATAAAACCAGACTACCTCCAATGTCCAGGCTGCGATAGGAAATTACCAAATATTTTGGATCAGCCACTTAACTTTTCAAAAGACTCAACGACTCAAAATCAAATAGATAATGACCTACAGTTAGCACTTATCAATGCAAGGTCATTGGTCAGACATAAATATGAAATTGCTGATTTTATCATAGACCATAAACTTGACATATTATTTGTTACTGAAACATGGGGTGATGACTCATCCGACTCAGATTTTAATATTGCGACGCCACAGGGTTATAGTACCTTCAGACATGATAGGCAACTAAAAAGAGGCGGCGGATTGGCATTGATCCATAAGGATGAACTAAGTTCCTTTTGTTCACCAATAGCCACACCCGACTGTGAAGCCTTGCTTTTTAAATTTACTCCCTCTGGTCAAGATTCGTTTAAAGGTCTCTTAATGTATCGCCCTCCAGGCCCTAGATCCAACTTTCTAGCTAACTTCCACTCCTTGTTAGAGCTTAGTCTCCACTCTAACTTTTTCACAATCATAGGCGATTTGAATTTTCACCTAGAAGTAACGGATGATAGAGACACAACGGAGTTACTTGATATGACATCAGAGTATGGCCTTAGACAGCAGGTCCATGGTGCTACGCATATGGCAGGACACACCTTAGACGGCCTGTTCACCAACAACCAGGCCATCTCCGATCTATCCATCCTCCCGTTAATCTGGTCGGACCATCAAGCTCATTCTTTTCAAGTATAAGCTTTCAAGAACTGAATAGCACCACTATAGCTGATTCAAAGATTATGGGCAGAGCATGGCATAAAATTGACTCTACAACTTTGGTCAATGAGCTAGCAAAAAGTGAATGGAAAGTAGAGAAGGAGGTAGAAATTACGGCTAAAAAATATACTAACTGGCTTGAGACCAATTTTGCAAATCTAGTTCCTAGTATCTGCATTAATAAAAATAGGAAATCACCATCTGCCCCTTGGTTTTCTGAAGCCTTGAGAATAGATAAACAGGCTTGCAGAAGGCAAGAAAGGATTTGGCGTAAAAACTATGAACTTCTAGAAAAAAACGTTATAAATCTATGCTGTCAGAGTTTAAAAAAAGTTGATTGGTGAAAAACTCTTTATTATACAGCTAAAATAGAAAAATCTAGTGGTTCCAGTAAAGAACTATTTCGAACTGTGAAACATCTGACCACAATCAAAAAAGATGATTCTGTTAACTTTACTCAAGAATTTTGTGATGCTCTGGCTTTTTCCTTTAGAACGAAGGTAGATCTAATATATGATCAGTTCACTCATTCCGTATCAAATGGTAAAAAATTTGAACAAGAAATTAATGAAAAAGTCCCTCCTTTTAATTTCTCACCGACCTCTCCTATGCAAATTATTAAACTGATTTCCATGGCCAAGTCAGGCTCTCCGGAAGACCCTTGCCCACCTAAGATCCTACAAAATATCTCCCACTTTCATTGGTCCACACCTATCTGAGATATTTAATCAGATGATAGAACAAGGATCTTTTCCCACTGTGTGGAAGCAGGCTTGTATCTTGCCCCTTCTAAAAAAAAACCAATTTGGATGTAAATGATACAGCCAACTACCGGCCCATTGCGAAAATTCCACTTCCTGCCAAGATAATTGAGAAAACCATGAATGTGGAACTCTCTACCTTTATTACAACGAACCAAATTGTAGATCATAGCCAGTTTGGCTTTAGAGCTAACCACAGCACAGAGTCAGCTTTGATCAAGACTACAGAAGAAATCCGGTCTCATTAGACAGCGGTGGGTCAGCAGCCTTGGTGCTGCTTGACCTATCCGCTGCATTTGATACGGTTGACCACTCTCTTCTGATTTATCGTCTACAGGAGATTGGGATAAGAGGTAAAGCCCTCTCCCTGTTAACATCATTCCTATCAGAGAGGACCCAATCAGTTCATCTGGGTAAATTTAAGTCTGCTTCTTTCACTCTCCCATGTGGTGTTCCGCAGGGCTCATCGTTGAGCCCTACACTTTTTAATATCTATGTAGCGGAATTAGCTCCACTGATAAGAAGTTTTAATTTGATTCCTACATCTTATGCCGACGACACCCAGCTGGTGATCTCGACAGTAGATAAGGACATTAACCACTCACTAAAACTCCATGACTGTATGCTTTCCTTAAGTCATTGGATGAGTTCTCACTGCTTGAAACTAAACTCAAACAAAACAGAGGTGATTATGTTCGGAAATCTCTTTCCACCCTGGTCCCCAGCTTGGTGGCCGGATAATCTTGGCCCCCTCCCGACCCCGGTAGATAAAGCAAAAATCTCGGGGTTATTGTAGACAAAAAACTCAGTTTTAAAGCTCAAGTGTCCAAGGTTGTGTCCTCTTCCTTTTTTATGATTAAGACCATAAGAAAAATTCTGCCCTTTATTCCAAAATCTTGTAGAAAGTTGGTTGTAACCTCCTTAGTATTATCCAAACTTGACTATTGCAATGGATTGTATATTAATCTGCAATCCACCCTTCTAAGGAAGTTACAGGCAGTGCAAAATGCGGCCGCAAGACCGATTTTGGGCATACCAAAATATCAGTCTGTCAGATTAATATTGCAAGAATTCCACTGGCTGCCAGTTGGCCAGCGGATAAAATTCAAGGCACTCTGCATGGCCCATAAGGCTTTGCACAAAGAAGGGCCGAAATTTCTATAGAACCTTTTTCTTGGCACTCTCCAAATAGAAATCTGCGCTTGGCTAATGCACATCTGATGTCGCCAGTCAGGATTAAAAAGTCGAATTGGGGGTAGGAGTTTCACCTTTAACACCATCAGGGAATGGAATTCCCTTCCCTTATATCTCAGAAAAATTTCCTCCCTTCTTGAATTCAGGAAACAACTGAAGACCTGGCTTTTTCAGCAGTAGTGGCAATTAGCACAGTATGTAGCATTGAAAGCGCCAAGACACCTATGGGTATTCGTGCGCTGTATAAATTCTACTAACATAACATGATGTTTTGCAGTGAAGTATCAAGGGGATTGATATTGTTATTGTTACAGTAGATAACAAATCGTTTCCATTTTGCTGCATAACATGCCCTAGTAGTAGGTTTTCTAGCTTCCTTTAGGATATTCATACAGTCTGGTGGTAATTGTAAATAACCAAACTATATGACTTCAGGAGCCAAATCGCTAGGTTGAGTTCTTTGGGATTTGGATGCCTGATTTCTACATGGCTCTGAGTGAGGAGACTGGAGTTGAGATGCAGCTTTTGGTGTGGAACTACTGAGAGCTCCAGCAGGGTGGGGTTGACGGGCCCATGTGGGAGCTATGAGAATCAGTTTGAGGGATATTTGTCTGAGCTTCCAAACTACCAACGGAATGAGTGGGAGAGGCGGAAAAGCGTAGGCAAATATCCCTGACCAGTTCATCCATAGCGCATTGCCTTTGGAGAGCGGGTATGGGAACCTGGAGGCGAAGCTTGGGCATTTTGCGTGTGAGGAAATCCCCAATCCTGAAAGTAGGAAAGAAGAATTTGGGGATGAAGTTCTTACTCGTGGATTTGCTGTCTGCTGAGAAGGTCTGCAATCTGATTGTTTACTCCTGGAAGATGTTCTGCCAGGAGAGATAAATTTTGTGATGTATAGCCCATTTCCAAATGGCTTGTGCTAGGCGTGACAGTTGGAGAGAGTGTCCCCCCCCCCCCCCGTTTCTGTATATAGTACAAAGCTGTCATGCTGTCTGTGCGGACTAGGACAGCTTTACCTATTAGGTGAATTTGATAAGCTTTGAGCGCTAGAAACACTGCTAGTAGCTCCAGGTGATTTATATGGAGACTCTTGTACTTTAGACTCCATAATTCCTGGATTGTGTGACTTTGAAGGTGAGCGCCCCAACCAGTGAGCGATGCGTCTGCTGTTAGCACTGTCTATGGAACAGGGTCGAGAAAGGGCCGCCCTTTGGATACATTTTGTGGGTTCCACCACTGCAGAGAGCGATGGGTGCGGCCAACTGACCCTGCGACTGGTTCCACTGACTTGCTAAGCATTCTTGAAGGGGACATGTGAAATCTTGCATGGGAAACAATTATGATGCAAGAAACCATCATCCCTAGCAGTTGCATGAATACTCTTGCTGGTAATGATTGGTTGGGCTGAAACTGAGTGAGAAGGGACTGAATATTGTGAATCCTGGCTGTACTGGGAGAGGCTAGAGCTTTTTGAGCATCTATCATGGCTCCCAGATAGGTTTGTGTGTTGGAAGCTGTAGATGAGACTTCAACGCATTTACTGTAAACCCTAGTTGGTGAAGTAAGTGAATGTTGGTTTGAGTGTGTCGGAGACACATTTGGTAAGTGCTGGCTTTGATGAGCCAGTCGTCCAGGTATGGGAAGATGTGGATGTGCTGTCTTCTCAGATGTGCTGCGACTACTGCCAGGCATTTGGTAAATACCCTGGGAGCAGTGGTGACTCCAAACGGTAGTACTTTGAATTGGTAATGATGACCCGCTATCACGAATCTGAGGTATTTGCAATGAGCGGGATGAATTGGAATGTGGAAGTATGCGTCCTTTAAGTCTAGAGTAGAATCGCCCTGCTGTAGAAGTGGGAGGACTTGTTGAAGTGTCACCACGTGGAAATGCTCTGATAGTATGTAGAGGTTTAGTTCTCTGAGGTCTAGAATAGGTCTCAAGGAGCCGTCCTTTTTGGGGGGCTAGAAAATACAGGGAGTACATGCCTGTCCCTTGATATTGTAATGGTACAGGCTCTATGGCTCCTTTGGACAAGAGAGATTGGACCTCTTGTTGGAGTAGGTGTAAATGTTCTGGTGACAGTTTGTGAGAGTGTGGTGGAATGTTTGGAGGATTGTTGGTAAGCTCCAGGCAATAACCATGTTGGATAATTCCCAACACCCATTTGTATGTGGTAATAGATTGCCAAATGGGGAGGAATTGTAGAAGATGTCCCCCGACAGGTGTTAAATGATCGGGGGGAAGAATAGGCAAGTCACTGCTTGTTGGGGAGGGGGAATTACGTGGTGTGGAACCTTTGCCCTGACCTTTGCTGTTGTTACCTCTGTATCCTCCTCTAAAGAAGCCTCTTGTAGAGGATGATTGATTGCTGCCTTTGTACGAGGCGGCAGTATTATCGGAGGACATCGTTTTTGACCCTCCACAGTAGAAGGAGCGACGAAAGGAGCCACGATTAGAAGGAGACTGCAGAGCTCCCATCGACTTGGCTACTTCTGTATCTTTTTTCATTTTTTCCAATAACTTATCTACTTCGGGCCCGAAGAGATGTTCCTTGTCAAATGGAGTATTTAAAATAGACTGCTGAACTTCAGGTTTGAAACCTGAAATCCTCAACCATGCTTGCCTCCTTAATAACACATTAGTGTTGATTTCTCTAGCTGCGGTGTCTGCAGCATCTAAAGCGCATCTTGAGAAATTGGAGATGAGCTTCCCTTCCTGGACTAAATCTTGAGCTTTTGCTTTGTGCTCATCTGGGAGATATTGGAGCAATTGCTCCATTTCGTCCCAGTGTGCCCTATCATACCTGGCTGGCAGGGCCTGGGTGTTGGCAATGCGCCAATGATTTGCTGCTTGGGCGGCTACTCTTTTACCAGAGGCATCTAATAGTTTTGACTTTGTCTGGAGGGGGAGCATCCCCTGTAGTTTGTGAATTGGCCCGTTTACGGGCATTAGAGACAACCAAGGAGTCTAGTGGTAACTGCCCTTTAATAAAGACTGGATCAGAGGGAGCAGGCTTATATTTTTTGACTATTCTGGGGGTGAGAATACAAGCACGCCCAGGGTCTTTAAAAATATAATTGGCATGTCTCATCATACCTTTGAGCATATGTAGAGTCTGGCTAGCCCTATGTGTGCTACTGAGCGTTTCAAATAAGAAATCTTCCTCTAGAGATTCTTTGTTTAACTGTACTCCATGATATTCTGCAGCTCTAGCAAGTAATTCTAGATATCCTACATTGTCGTCAGGAGGGGAAGGCTTTGCAGGGTAAAGATCTGGGTCGTTATCTGTGGGTGAATCAGCGTTTTAATACTTCCAGGGATCTATTGGTAAAATACTGTCCCCCCCCATCTCCGTCATCACCATCAGTATTATCAGGTGGTGGAGAGTTAGTTGGTGTAATGAGTAAATGCTCCAAAGGTGGAGAAGATGGTGCAGGGGAACGTGGTGGAGGAGGAGAGGGGTTAGTACTTACATTCTTCCTCTTCATAGGAATATGATAAAGGGTGTCCTCTGACTCAGGTTTGCTTTTTTGAGGCGATTTAGTAAGAACAAGTCCTGTAGCTGGATTTATATAAAGTTCCTTTTGTTTTGGGTCCGATTTGGGTGTTGGGACGTCGAAAATCGAATCCTGCAGCTTCAGAGGAGCATTTTTTGGTTTTGGCACCGAGGATTTCGGTGCCGGGGTAGAATCACTTTTTGACGCGGAAGGTTTCGGTTCCGAAGGAGTCTGATTTCTGTGTCAATGATTTAGGCTCCAAAGCGGTTTTCGGTTTCGAGCCTGAAAGTTTCGGCTCAGTGCCAGACTTTGGCCGACTCGATCCTGAGCCGGAAGGCTTAGTGATGTATTTCGGTGCCGAGCCGGAGGGCGGGGCGCCAGAAGGAAAATGCTACTTACCAGTATACATCTGTTCTTGGCATGTAGAGCTGTAGAGTTGTATACTTTAGCATAGATCGCCATCTGGTGTTGGGCTCGGATGTTTGCACTTTGTTTTTGTTCGAAGAAGTGTTTGTAGTCACGACATAGGGGACTCCTCCTTATGGTGATAGTGCGCATGGGCATCAACTCCATCTTCAGATTGTTTTTCGCCATAAAGGGTGATGATGGAGTTAGTAAGAGAATAGAAAAGGATGTCCATGTAATGTATCTAAATAAGATAATACTGCAACAGATAAAGGTACCCGGGGAGGTGGGTGGGCGTATACAACTCTACAGCTCTACATGCCAAGAACAGATGCATACTGGTAAGTAGCATTTTCCGTTCGAGGCATATGAGCTGTAGATTGTATACTTTAGCAAAGACTATACAGCAGTTTTCCTCCCTAGCAGGGGCAACCTGTATCTGTTGCAGTGGTCTGAAAAAGTGTTCTTAGTACAGCCTGGCCCACAGTAGCTTGTTGTTTTGCTTGCACATCTACACAATAGTGTTTAGTGAAAGTATGTGGTGTAGACGAAGTTGCTGCTTTGAAAATGTTATCTAGGGGAATGTTCCCTAAGAATGCCATAGAAGCCCCTAGTTTGCGTGTGGAATGAGCTCTAGGGGGAATAGTTAATGTGCGTTTAGCTTTAAGACAGCTTTATTTGGTGGGCTGAAGTAGATCGCCGCGACGACATCGGGCCTGTCCGCAGCTAGAAGGTGGGACCTGCCGTGGTGTCGGAGGGGGCGTGGCAGCGTTCCAACGCCGGCCTCCGTCCAGCACGAGACCGTGGCTGGGGCCTGCGTTGGCTCGGAGGGCTCGGCAGTGAACACAATATTGGGCACACCCGGAGGCAGTAGCGAGGGCCGTGCTGCGGGCGGTAGACGGCTGTCCGGTGGCTGCGGGGCAGCACTTTACATAACAAGGTGCCGGGAAGGTCTCCGGGGAGTCGGCCGATTTGCCTGGCATTCGGGCAGTGCTAAAATTGCTGCGGACACCCTGGAGGTGCCTCACTACGGCAAGCGTAAGGCGCAACACAACGATGCCATAAGTGCCTAAGAACTGACTCCCCCCAGTAACATAAAGGAGGTGGGTGCGGCGGCGCTGGAGAGGCGGTGCTACTTTGGGCCCTGCAGACTGCAAAGAGGTGAGACCGGCTGCGGAGGAAGAAGGGGCCCGGTGAGAAATGGGAGTTTGGGGCCTGTAGGCCTGCCACGCGGTCTACTCCGGCGACCTTTGTCCTTGGGGTGGGCTCCCACGGGACGTGAATCGCCCAGAAACTTTCAAGCATAGGCGCCCTGAACCTCCTGGGCCTAACTTACGCCACCTTATTGCAGTAACCCCATAGACATGCAGTGACTTTAACGTGGGGGCCCGATGCTCGGCGTGTGAGTCCATACATTGACCTCAGTCTGGCCCACCAAAATCACACACTCTGGGCCCTTTGAGGATACCTCTGAGTGCCTGAGCACTATTCGACCACCGAAATCACCTCGGTGCCCTTGGACCCTCAAGCAACAGTCACCTCTAGTGCCGGGGCAGACATCTGCGATTAGTGAAGCCATATCCTCTGAATCCTAAACGCAGGGAACAAATCCGGGAGTATCTCCACCGGGGACCTGTGGCCAAGTGGATTGACCGGAGACAGATCCGAATTACCGGGGCCATGTCGGGCCCAAAGAGCTCAAGAGTCACCCAGCAAACAAAGCTGGACAAATTCGCCCTCCCAAAACCCATGGACTCAGAGTCTCACCCCAAGGGTAAAATGGCGGCAGGGCCAGAGGGTGATCATCCTAAGCTAACGCTTAAAGATGTGATGGACGCTATTTCGGGGGTGCGGTCGTCCCTGGAACAAAGAATGGATGCTATCTCGACTGAGGTCACGCTTATCAGGGCAGACATGACGAAAATCAACGAGAAAGTGAAGCAAATGGAGCTCGTCACCTCAAGCCTCCTGGGAGACGCATCGCAACTGCAGCAAGACGTTAAAGAACTTCAGGACTTTCGTAAATTAGCCGAAGATAAACTTGACGATTATGAAGGCCGCACTAGGAGGAATAACATCTGCATTATTGGGGTACCCGAGAGGGCGGAGGGGCCAGCGGCGGCCCTCTTTGTGGAGGATCTTGTACTTAATCATTTGCAACCCAAAGGGCTCTCCAAGTTCTTTGTGGTAGAAAGGGCTCAGAGTCCCTGGCGGACGTCCGAGGCCTGGCACGCCTCCACGCCCAATACTCGCCAGATTGCTGAACTTCAGAGATAGGGACGTGATATTACAAAATGCCAGAGTGGCCCGCCTCTTCGCTGCCAAAACGCTGAGATCTCCTTCTTCCCGGACTTCACTCTAAGGGTGCAAAAACAACGGCGATCATTCCTCGACGTGAAGAAGAAACTACGAGATAGGGGGGGGTGAAGTATGCCATGCTGTTCCCAGCCCGGCTAAGGGTGGAGGCAGAGGGCAAGGCGTGGTTCTTTGAGCACCCCGAAGAGGCCGCGGACTGGCTGGACAGGGGCGAAAGAACATAATGCCAGATGAGTGGCGACCCGGAATAAGTGTAACGCCTAACATTTTTGAGACGTAAGGTACTTTTGAACTGCCTCACTAGACCAACTGTTTACACTCCTGTGAAAGGGGATGAATGGGGGTGTTGATCGTTTGATAACAATCATGTGCTGTTGCGCTGCCACCCTATGCTATCTTAAATGGGATGTATGGCCAAGGTTTGGGCGACAGGCACTCTGCATTGTTTGATGGGCAGTTTAAAGGCCAGAGTGCAGGGGAACAGGGTGGGGGGTTGTGGAGTTGGGGTTATTTTTCGAAGTTCACAGAAGATGACATTGTTTCTCCGCAGACAAAAGGAGGAAGTATGGGTTTCTGGGTGTATCGATGACCACGCAATGGGACAAAAGCCTTAGGCTCTTGAGTTGAAATGTTAACCGTCTGGGGGACAAGGTAAAATGCTGCATTGTACTACAGAACATCAAGAGGCATTCCCCAGACATAGTGTTCCTTCAGGAATCGCATCTTGTCGGTAATTCCTGTCATGCTATGAACAGATGGGGCTATAGATTGATGGTGCATTCGGGCTTTACTACAGGTTCCAGGGGAGTGGGTATTATGCTAAAAAAGTCTTTCCCATTATCCGTACAACATATCTGGACGGACGAGCTGGGCAGATATGCAGCCATCTCCGGGCAGTGGGAGGGCAAAACATTGACGTTAATGACTATCTATGTCCCACCGGGCCTGCAGGACCGCACTTTTAAGGACCTGGGGACCATAATGCTGTCGTTCCCAGAGGGTCACCTCATAGCGGGGGGCGGTTTAACTCTGTAGTGTCGGGAACTGTAGACCGCCATCCACCGAGAGATATTGGTCCCTCGCGGCGATGGCTCCCTGACTTTATCGAAGCACTGGGACTGGCGGACGTGTGGAGGTCGTTCCACCCTCTGAGTTGCCAATACACTTTCCACTCAGGGGCGCACAACAGCCTTTCACGCATAGACTACCTTCTTGTGCCTGCATCCCAGATAAGCTGCGTTCGAGAAGTCAGACACTTAGCAAGGGGTATATCTGACCACTCCCCTATCTGGGTGGCATTAGCCTTGAACGAGAAAAGGGTGGGTAAGATCGCACCAATTAACCCCTGGTGCCTTCAAGAAGGCTCTCCTTCTGGCCATAGATTGTTATTTCCTGGAAAACGTAGGAACAGTGGACTCACGTCAAACCGTCTGGGAGGCTTTCAAAACTGTACTGAGGGGACAGGCACTTTCACTTATTGCAGGGGTACGGAAAGAAAAGGTAAAAGACTTGATTCAAGTGGAAACATATCCTACGGCTAGAGGAAGAAAGCGAGGGGGAGATCGGGGGAGATAAATTGCATGAGCTCCAGTTCAAGAGGGAGGAATATAAGTCCATTGCCACTGATATGGCCAAAACTTTAGGTAGGGAAAAAGAAGGCAGGATATATGATTTGAGTGACAAGGCCGGGAAGCTTCTCGCCTGGCTCGACAAGAGGGAATTGGCTAGCCGCCTTGTGCCAGAAATCACAGATGCACTAGGGGGGAAAATAACAGACCCACAGGCAATTGCAAACGAGTTTGCCGAGCATTACCACCAGATATACCGAACTCGCTCTGCCATGTCGGAGGAGGACTCACGATCGCTGCTCTCTGACATAAAACTTCCCGCTCTGTCTCCAGAGGAGAGGGAATCACTTGATAGCGCTTTTACAAATGATGACGTCACGCAGGCGATAAGAAACCTCCAGTCCGGTAAGGCGCTGGGTCCAAATGGCCTGCCAATTGAATTGTACAAACTTAAGCCTGACTCGATCGCCCCACACCTACGAGCCATGTTCGAGGAGAGCAGGGAGGTGGGACTACTTCCCCGTGACCAAAGGGTATCAACTCTGGTGACAATACATAAAGAAGGTAAGCCCAGGGATAGTTGCTCATCATACAGACCTATCTCCCTATTAAATGCAGAGCCCAAGATCTTGGCCAAACTGTTGGCGAGTCGCTTGACCTAAGTCATAAGTAAACTGGTGCATCCCGACCAATCGGGATTTATGCCTAATCGTAACACAGCACTGAACCGGAGGACGGTACATGGTGTGCTAGGGAGACTTGCTACGATCCAAGAGGCTGCAGTGGTGGTCTCTCTAGACGCTACTATGGTGTTTGATACCAACGAATGGCCATACTTGTTTGCAGTCCTGGCGAAGATGGGATTTGGACCCGGCTTTATAGGGTGGGTGCGGCTCCTCTATACCGAGCCCCTGGCACAGGTGGTGGTCAATAACAAGAAGTCAGAGGTGTTTGGGTTGGGTCGTGAGACACGTAAGGGCTGTCCGTTAACACCATTGTTGTTTGCACTCCCCCTTGAGCCATTAGCGGCATGGATCCGCAGAGACCCAATAATCCGTGGTCTCAAGTGGGCGGACACATGGGAGGACCGCATCTCCTTATATGCAGATGACATTCTTCTTTATCTTGCTTCCCCTAAGGCCTCGCTCCACAGAGTTCTCAACATTTTTACGAACTTCAGGAAATACTCAGGGTATACGATCAACTGGACTAAGTCTCTACTGTATATCCTCAGTGGTGATCCCCCGCCCGTGCCAAAGAACTGCCCGATTCAGGTGGCCCGAGATGGCTTCCAGTATTTGGGAATTTTTATATCGGCAGACTCCAAGACACGATATGACCGCAACTTGCTCCCCCCCCTCCTGAGATTGAAAAGAGATGTCTTGCATTGGAAGGCACTCCCTCTTTCCCTGCTAGGTAGAGCAGCGCTCTTTAAGATGATGGCGTTGCCACGCTTCCTATACGCATTGCAGAACTGCCCTGACTTGGTTCCAGCGCGTTACTTTAAAGAAATTGAAGGCCTCCAAAGAGTTGCTTTGGGAGGGTAGACCCCGTATAGCCTTACAAAAGCTAGTTTTGTCCTGGTATGATGGAGGGATAGGTCTCCCAGATATTAAAAAATACTACTGGGCCGCCCACCTGGCCGCAATTAACCACTGCATGTATCGGAGCTGGGATGACCCAGGGTATAGAATGGACAAAAGGCTGCTTCCGGGTGGCAACTATAACATGGCCCTCTATTCCAAAAACACAAAAGTTTCGTTAACGGGCCAACCAAAAACTCGGTGCAGATTTGGCAGGCAGCAAACAGGAGCTTAGGATGGGACCAGAAACTTACACGTGCCACTCCTCTGTGGGACACTGAACAGCTTGGCACCCTAAGAACCTCGAAAGGGTTTGACAAATGGGACCTGATCGGGATCTCAAAGGTCGGAGATCTATGGAAGAAGGGGGAGGTGGTGGCATTCGTCTCCTTGAAACAGGAATACGAGTTAGCTGACAAAGAATATTTCCGTTATCTGCAGGTGCGGCATGCACTAATGTCGAAGCTGCCTAAAGGTGAATCTCCCCCAGAGTCCTCATCGCTGGAAGATAGGTTACTAGATGGCTACATGCCCACAAAAGCGATCTCCCTAACATACAAAAAACTGATAAATAACACCTCCGATCCTCTCGGCTTGATCAGGGGGCGGTGGGAGCGAGATGGATTAGAGCTCGACAACGAGGAATGGCAGGAGGCAGTGTCCTCCCCTAGAGAAGTTGCGATTTCCTCCAGACTCCGCCTGGTTCAGCTGAAGATCTTACATAGAGTTTACGTGTCAGGGTCCCGACTTGTCAGCATGGGAAGAGTGAATGAAGGGATGTGAAGGAGGCAATGTGGGCAGGAAGGTACATTCATGCATATAATATGGGACTGTGGATACATCCAGAAGTATTGGAAGGAAATGCATGAGTGTATGAATGAAGTTCTTGGGGAACGTCTCAATACTGAAGCAAAACTATGTTTACTGAATGTCTGGGAACCCACTGATTTACACAACAAAGGTAAAATATAGGTCACATTGGGCCTGATGGTGGCCAAGAGGAACATTGCCCAGTTGTGGGGTTCTGGAGTGCCGCCTACAGTAGCAACTTGGAGGGCGGACATGGACTGGTGCATGATCAGAGAAAAGACAGTGTACATCGCACAAGGGTGTCCAAACAAGTGGTCCGCAATCTGGTGTAAATGGAACGAATACAGGGGTAATATATGTGTTCCACCTGTTGTCCCCGCCCATGATGAGCCTCTAACGCCCTGAGTCCCGAATCAACCTGCAGCACTAATGTGGTTCTTCACGAAAATGTTGTTATTGTAAATGAATACTGTATTTGTCCACCTTTTTGTACTCAGAAATGTCGTTTTCTCTCTGTTTAATAAAAAGAGTTATAAAAAAAAAAAAAAGATAGCATATTTGGATGCATTTAACAATCCACCTTGCAATTCCTGTTTTTGAGATGGGATTGCCTTTGTGAGGTGGGGAGAAAGCTACAAAGAGTTGTTTTGTCTTTCTAAAGGGCTTAGTTCTTTCGATGTAGTAGAGTATCGCTCTTTTAACGTCTAGCGTGTGGAGAGCGCTTTCTGCCACTGAGTCTGGTTGAGGGAAAAAAACTGGAAGTTCAACCAACTGATTAAGGTGGAAGCAGATACTACTTTAGGCAGAAATTTTGGGTTAGGCCTAAGAACCACTTTACTATGGTGTATTTGTAAAAATCGTTCTTGTATGGTTAATGCCTGGAGTTCACTAACTCTCCTAAGGGACGTGATAGCTACCAGGAAAGCTACTTTCCAAGTAAGGAACTGTAACTCGCATTTGTGTAGAGGTTCGAATGGGGGACCCATAAGTCTGGTAAGGACTATATTGAGATTCCATACAGGAGAAGGTGGAACTCTGGGTGGAATTATTCTTTTAAGTCCTTCCATAAACGCTTTGATAGCAGGTACTCTAAACAAAGACAAATGTTGTCTGTTTTGGAGGTAAGCAGCGATTGCAGCCAGATGTAGCCGTATAGATGTGTATGCTAGGTTGATGCAAAAGATAACAGATAATGTTTTGGATGGATGCATCTAGCGGATCGATTTTGTTGTTTGTACAGTAAATGACAAATCGTTTCCACTTTGCCGCATAGCATGCTCTAGTGGTAGAACGTCTGGCCTCTTTAATGATATTCATGCAGTCTGGCGGGAGATTGAGGTAGCCAAACTCTAGGACTTCAGGAGCCAGATCGCAAGATTGAGTTGATTGGGATCTGGATACCTTATGTCTCCTTGGTTCTGAGCGAGGAACTTGGGGGAGAGGTGCAGCTTTTGATGAGGCACTACTGAGAGTTCCAACAGGGTTGTGAACCATGGTTGGCGTGCCCATGTTGGAGCAACTAGGATCATTGTGAGGGAGTGTTGTTTGAGCTTCCGAACCACTAATGGAATGAGCGGGAGAGGCGGAAAAGCGTATGCAAATTTGCCTGACTAGTTCATCCATAACGCATTGCCTTTGGACTTTGGAGGCGAATCTTGGGCATTTTGCGTTTTGGTGTGTGGCGAACAGATCTATATGTGGATGACCCCACATGTGAAAGAATGGAAGGAGAACCTGAGGATAAAGTTCCCATTCGTGGATCTGTTGTGTTTGACGACTGAGCAGATCCGCGATCTGATTGTGTACTCCCGGGAGATGCTGCGCGAGGAGGTATATGTTTTGAGGAATAGCCCATCTCCATATGCTTTGTGCTAGTCGTGAAAGCTGAAGAGATTGTGTCCCTCCCTGTTTTTGTATGTAGTACATTGCTGTCATGTTGTCTGTACGTACCAAGACAGCTTTGCCTACTAGCAAGAGTTGAAAAGACTTTAGTGCTAGAAAGATTGCCAGAAAACTCCAGGTGATTTATGTGGAGTTGTTTTTGTTGCTGGGTCCATATGCCTTGAACAGTTTGGTTTTGGAGATGAGCTCCCCAGCCGGTGAGCGATGCGTCTGTTGTTAGCACTATCTGTGGAACCGGGTCGAGGAACGGCCGCCCTTTGGACAGGTTTTGTGTGTTCCACCACTGCAGAGACCGATGTGTGCGGCTGTCCACCAACACCAGATCTGACAACTGACCTTGAGCCTGGTTCCACTGATGTGCCAAACATTCCTGTAATGGCCGCATCTGGAGTCTTGCATAAGGGACGATGAGGATGCAAGAGGCCATCATTCTGATTAACTGCATAAAGACTCGAGCTGGCAATGAGTGTTGAGGCTGAAATTGGGATATTAGAGCCTGCATGGTGCGGATCCTGACTGGATTGGGATATGCTAGGGCTTTTGAGGTGTCCAGAGTGGCTCCTAGATACAGTTGTATTTTGGATGGTTGAAGGTGAGACTTGGTGAGGTTTACTGTGAACCCCAAGTCGTGAAGTAATTGGATGGTTGTGTGTGTGTGTGTTGTACACAAGTGTTGTGAGACTTGGCTTTTATGAGCCAGTTGTCCAAATAAGGAAACACGTGGATGTGTTGCCTTCGTAAGTGAGCTGTCACCACTGCGAGGCATTTGGTGAAGACTCTGGGTGTTGTGGTCACTCCGAATGGGAGGACTTTGAACTGATAGTGTTGACCGTCTACTATGAACCTGAGGTATTTTTTGTGAGAGGGATGAATAGGAATATGAAAGTAGGCGTCCTTTAGATCCAGAGTGGAGAGGAAGTCGCCTTGTTGAAGTACTGGGAGCACCTGTTGGAGAGTGACCAGGTGGAAGTGGTCTGATTGAATGTAGAGGTTTAGGGGTCTGAGGTCCAGTATTGGCCTGAGAGAGCCGTCCTTTTTTGGGGATTAGAAAATAGAGCGAGTAAACCCCTGTGCCCTGATGATGTAAGGGGACTGGTTCTATTGCGTTTTTTTGTATGAGAGAGAGAATCTCTTGTTTTAGGAGGGTCAAATGTTCCGTGGACATTGGACGGTGTTTGGGAGGGATGTGTAGGGGATTGGAGGTGAGTTCCAGGCATTAACCATACTGGATAATTTGTCTCACCCACCTGTCTGTGGTGATGGAATTCCAGACAGGTAGGAACTGTGATAGACGTCCCCCGACAGGTGTGGAGTGGTTGGGGGGAAGTGGAGGGAAGTCACTGCTTGGTGGTAGGGGAGGTGCGGGTGTTGTTACTGCGCCCTCTTCCCTTATTGTTGTTGCCCCTGTATCCTCCCCTAAAATATCCTTTTGAAAAGGAACTTTGATTGGGGCTTTTAAAAGATGAGGAAGGTTGCTCTGATGTATTGGTTTTGGAGCCACCCCTGTAATAGGAGCAACGAAAGGAACCTCTATGGGAAGGTGATTGCAAGGCCCCCATAGATTTTGCAGTCTCTGTATCTTTTTTCATCTTTTCTAAAGATGTGTCGACTGTAGGCCCAAAGAGATGTTCTTGGTCGAAAGGCTGATTAAGAATGCTGGTTTGCACCTCTTGTTTGAAACCGGATATCCGGAGCCAAGCGTGCCTGCATAACAAAACGCTGGTATTAACGGCACGAGATGCGGCATCAGCGGCATCAAGAGCACATTTAATGGATGTATTTGTAATTAATTTACCTTCTTGTATTAGGTCATTTGCCTTGTCCTTATATTGGTCAGGGAGATGCTGGATAAGCTTCTCAAGCTCATCATAGTGAGCTCGGTCATATCTTGCCAGCAAAGCTTGGGTGTTGGCAATTCTCCAATAATTTGCAGCTTGTGACGCGATACATTTTCCGGATGCGTCTAAACGTTTTGATTCCTTGTCAGGAGGTGGGGCATTGCCTGTGGTTTGTGAATTGGCCCTTTTACGTGCATTAGACACCACAAGGGAGTCTAAAGGGACCTGACCCTTGATGTATATTGGGTCGTTAGGAGCTGCCTTATATTTTTTATCTATTTTAGGGTTAAGAACCCTGGCCCTGACGGGGTCTTTAAATACTTCTGGTGCATGTTTAAGCAAGCCCTTCAACATTGGTAGGGTGTGTGTGGACTTTTGTGGCTGAGCGAAAGTTTCTAATAGGAAGTCCTCCTCTAGGGGTTCTGAGTGTAATTGTACCCCGTGATATTGTGCAGCCCTGGTGATCAGTTGCGCAAACCCCACATTGTCATCTGGAGGTGATGGGCGAGAGGGATATAGGTCTGGGTCATTTTGTAGATCCGGATCAGTATTATAATCCTGCCAGGGATCTGGATCTTGTGGGATGGTATGTGCGTCTTCATCATCCCCTTGTGGATTTGTGTTCCCATCCCTATCCCCATCCCCACCCCTATAATCACTATCCTCATCTAGTGGTGGAGGTGAAAGCGAGGGTTGTGGGGAATGTACTGGAGAAATGAATAGATTGGTATCAGTAGGAGGAGGAGAGGGTGGGGGAGGTGGAAGAGGCGGAGAGGTATTAGTGCCTATATTTCTTTTTTTAGGAGGAACTGGAGAATCTTGTGAATAGTCCGGTTTCCTTTTTGGTGTGGAAGTAATATATCCAGTCTGGGTCAATATGTATTGTTTTCTGCTTTGGATCTGGAAGATCTGGTACAGATGGGTGTTTGGGTCCAGTGTCTTTTTCTGGAGCGGAAGATTTATGGTCCGTTTGTTCCTTTGCCTTATGAGGGGTTTTATCCTGTTTAGGCTTAGGTGTAGGAGTTTTCAGTTCGGGGACGTTTTTCGGCCCCGAAGACTTCGGTTTAATTTGTTTCGGCTCCGAAGGCTTGGTTTTTGACTGTTTCGGCTCCGAAGGCTTATCTTTTGGCTGTTTCGGCGCCGAGGCTTTCAGCGTCGAAGATGTTTTCGGCGCCGGTGGTGGCACATTTATGTGTTTGGGCTTCAGTGCCAAAGGTGTTTTCTCGGTACCGAAGTGGGGTTGGCTCGAGCCCGAGCCGGAAGGCTTATCTTTCGGTTTCATTGCCGGGCCGGAGGGCGGGGCGTCTGAAATATTTGGCCGGTGTGGACCTAGGCCCGAGGGCGAAGGTGTTACCGGAGCCTCTTGTGTGGGAGTGGGTAGGACAGGGGTCTCGGTACTCATGGACCGTTGAGCTGGAGTGACTGCGTCGTTGACGTCGGAGTCATCGGCCTCGGAGACTGAGATCTGTTCTTCCTCGGCTCCTTGTTCTGAAAGGGTATCGGGACCTGGTTCAAAGATGTCCGGAATCGAAGCGCTTCCCCGGGACATTTCGTGGCGTCGGGCCCGACGATCACGGATGGTTTTCTTGGACCTGAAAGATGAACAGGCCTCGCAGGTGTTCTCTTCGTTCTCCGGAGAGAGGCACAGATTACACACCTCGTGTAGGTCCGAGTGTTGGAACTTAGCACCATGCTGGAGACATTTTTTAAAGGGAGTCCGTTCCATCAACGTCCAACGTGGTGGGCACGGGTAGGCCCAACGGCCCGTGTCGAAGTCTAGGACGAGTAGCTTGATTGTAGAAGATGCGCATCGAAAGGGAAACGCGATCAAGACAATACCGTCGAGAGGTGAGTGATTGCGCGTCGAAGGGGGTTTCGATAACAACACCGACCCGGAGCGCAGCAATTCACATCCGAACCCAATGGTGGAAAAAAACAATCTGAAGATGGAGTCGATGCCCATGCGCACTATCACCATAAGGAGGAGTCACCTATCTCATGACTACAAACACTTCTTCGAACAAAAACAAAGTGCAAACATCCGAGCCCAACACCAGATGGCGATCTATGCTAAAGTATACAATCTACAGCTCATATGCCTCGAACACATCTTCTCTGTGCTGACCGTGGGCCGAAGGCAGGGGTGGAACTGAAGCCTTTTGTTTGGGCTGATGTGGATTTTGGGGCAAGGGATGTTCGGTACTCATGGGACTTTGACCTTGTGGTAAGTCTTCTTCCATCTCGGAGTCCGATTCCGGAATAGATGCAAGTTCTTCTTGTTCTTCCTCTGCCCCTTGTGCGTCGAATTCGTGCTCGGATCCTTCACCGAAGAGGTCCGGTGTGTATTCGATGTTTTGACTCTGCATTTTGCGACGCCGAGCCCGACGATCGCGGAGCGTTTTCTTCGATCGAAACGATCTGCATGTGTTGCAGTCCTGTTCGTTGTGCTCCGGAGACAAGCACAAGTTGCACACTTCGTGCGAGTCGGTGCGCGGATACTTGGCGGGGCACCGAGGACAGAATTTGAATGGAGTCCGTTCCATCGACTGCGAGGTGGACCAATGCGGTTAGGTCGGACGGCCTACCCGAAGTTTTCGGATTGAAATGGAGGTTTTCCTCGACTAATACGATACACGGAGAAGTGGGATACGTGTTCCAAATAATACTGACGCGGGTAGAGTGGATTGCGCACCGAGGGGAACCCGAAGAACGGTTTCGAACCGGAGCGCAGCAATACACGTCCGAACCCGATGGCGGAAAAAAACAATCTAACAATGGAGTCGATGCCCATGCGCACTATCACCGAAAGGAGGAGTCACCTACCTCGTGACTGGAAAAGACTTCCTCGAAGAAAAACAACTTACAAACATCCGGACCCAACAATAGAAGGCAGGAGTATGCAAAGCATGTGATCTACAGCTCACATGCCTCGAACATAATGTTCTAACCAAAACATTTTTTAAATGTTCATATGTAACCTATGCTGCTAGAATGGTCCATATTCAGTTATGGTTCAGATGAATACAAGTTTCTATAAAGAAACACCATATTCTGAGACAAATATGTAAAAGAAGAAATGCATGTTATTAGTTTGCATTCAATACATCAAATACCAGTGTTGGGGTTTACTGTGATTCTGAAAATGCTGCTTTATCTGCTGCTTTCAAAATTATACTCTTCCAGTATGAAGCACTGTCAAGTAGTTTATCTGTGTGTGTCATATACTAGGAAGTGTACATAACAGGCATGCTTTAAGCAGAGTTATTTGCAAAAGTTGAAAATGGCACAGTAGTGGCTAACTTTGATTGCAATTTACCTGAAACACAGTTTAATGGTAACCTTCTGGGGGAGACAGCTCTAGGATGTTTCTTGCTGAATTCTTCATATATACGAAGCATGTCATCTATGTTACCTGGCATCCACAAAGCAAAAGTCATATGTAAAATATTAAAATCAAACAATATAGAAGAATGGTGAACAGCATTATTAAGCATGCATTCAAAAAGATAGCAATTTAGAAAAGGGCTCACATTTTGATTAGACTTTCAAATACCTAAATTCCAGTTGGAGATGTTGCTCATACATTAGCACTGGCACTTTCCAGACATATTTTAAAGTCTCTCTCAAGTATAATCGTACTGTACTGAAAAGGTAATAAAATCAAAGAGGTGATGTAAGTCTCTTTGTAAAGATTGGCATTTTACTCATGTGAGGAAATGCAGATCATTTATATTTTCGTGAATGATGAATTACGTATCAAAAAACAGAAGCACTATTTGTTTCCAACAAGACTGTTAACACAAGTCATTTCTAAATTGAAAATAATACATATAGAATTTGCCTTTATGGACTAAAACTGTATGATTAGGTATAATAACTAGTCCAGAGTTTCAAACTTCAGAACACCTAAACAAAATCAAAGACGTCACTGATATATAGATGAAAATGTCTTACCACATACACTTTGCATGGATCAGTTTCAGTTATGGATAAAGATTAGTCATTGAATGCACAGGCCGTAAAAATTCAGCTACATGCATATTTGTGTTAATATGTGTTTTTTAATCTAGAAAAAGCAAGTTCACCACAGCTTCATGGCACCAAGCAATAACACAGTAGATTACATGTACGTCAGCACAAAACATAGAATGGAAGAAATCAGAGTGAACAAATAACCAGGTTTTAAGAGACTTCATGAATTTTAAAAGACAGATTGGTGTGGAGACTGGGAAGGATTTTTAGACTAGGACGTTGCCACCAAGCAAGTTCTGTTCCCACATCAGACTCTCCTGAACTTAGGCAAACCTAGCACTGTCTATTATGCTGAAAGAAGGGTTTATCCAGAAGCACACCATGTAACTTTGGTCACCGAAAAGTAGGGGGAGTTCTGATGAACATGTTTGACGGTGATTGCGATAAGTAGCACTCGCCTACAAATATGTAACCTGTGCAAAGCTCATTAGATATGGGGAATATAGTTGGGCCTGGATAATTATGGCTGCCGAATTCTGGATTTAATGCAGCTGGGTAAATTAGCATCTCAATAGCACGTAGAAAGATAGAATTTTAATAGTCTAAGCATTGGAAAATGCAGAATTTTGTCTGAGGATGTGTACCTGGAAGACTGCAGCTTACCCTTGTTCGCCATCAATGTTACAGGTTTCAAACACTTTTGGAAGGAGCAGGAAGCAGCCCACAGCAGCAATCAGGTACCGGTTCCCTAATCAAGGCTATGAAGAGCACCTCTGTGTTGGTGTGAATACGTTTGAGAACATTTCTAGTCGTCCACTCCACTAACAGATCACGAAGAGCTGGGCAGATTTAAGTTTAAATGTGTGGCTCTAAAGATCAGCTCTGTTTCATTCAAGTACATGTAAAAATGGATCACTGTAAAATGGAGTAATTTAGTCAAGGCTGTATACTGAAGCTGAATAAAAACGTTGCTAAACTTTATTCTGGAGACACCAAATTCAACTAATTAGGCATTGAAGCTCAAAGTGAGGACAGCAGCTGACTATTTACTGTTGCCTAAATATCAAATTAGTTTGGAATCCACGTGGGAACAAATCTTATGAATCTACTCGACTTAAGAAAACATTCTCAGTTCAGTGGATGATAAAAAAAACAGCTCCAAGCTCCTGTTGCAATGCAATCAGATGACTTAATACAATTATTTTGACAGATATGGGCATCCACTAAACGAGAAGGAAATATATATTGTTAGCAAGCTAAGTCTGAAGATGGAATCCTGATAGACTATGGATGATGCAAGTTCGTGGAATGAGATAGATATATATATATATATATCCCGCTTTTAATTTGGCCAGATTGGCAGAAAACCAGACATTCTCATCGCAGCATCCTCTTGAGATCATTTAGTCTTTTTTAAGCATCGCTAAGGTGTTGCTGGACAAGTTACATACCTTGTATGTACGTTGATTCTGGTGGATTCTTTATCTAACCACAGTCACGTTTTGGATTCCCAGAGGCGCCAGACTGAATCTAGAAACTTTCATAGCAATTGCTCCATCAGACTCTGGGACTACCTCACCACCTCTTGAAGTTATGGCACAGAGCTGGATAAAGGTGACACCACTTCACACTGATGTCGGTTTTCCAATTAAATCTTCCATGCCCTCAGACGCAGATCAGACGAGACATAATGCCTATATGAAAGTGTACACAATCTAACTTGTGAGGTTTTCAGAATCTCAAAATTCCACTCCACAGACCAGGGAGAAGGGAGGACAAGAAGGAATCTTCACTTACATAAAGTATCCACCAGAAAGGTTACCAAAAGTAAATAACTTGTCCTTCTGATAAGTACTTCTAACTGTAGGGACATTAACTTCGAATAGACCACAAACCAATAACTCCCAAAAAATGCAGGTTCTGAGGAGTGACTTACAACATTAAGTTCTGCCCAACCAAGCGGGCAAAATGGCCCACCCTTCGGACTTGATTACTGTGACAGTGGTGCCTGGTGAAGACCTGAGTGGATGTCCCTATAGCAGCAGGGCAGATGTCCAAAAATGTAAAAGACTTTGGAAACTCTGGTGTGGCAGCCTTGGCCCTGGTGGAATAAGCCCAAAAGCCCTCTAAAGGATCCTTTTTGGCCAGGTCATAGCAAGTTTTTATGCAACTGCACAAGATTTGCTCCAGGACCGGCTTTCCCTTATCAGTACCAGCAAAAACCATTAAAAACTGGTCAGCACATGATGTAAAAGCTAAGAGCTCTCTTTAGCTTCACCTGGGGAAGCCTCTCCTCCTCCATAGAGGGGTTAGGTAGATTAATATAGGGAAGGAGAGAGATGGACTGTCTCAGGCGGAAAGGCGACATCATCCACCTTTGGTAAAAATGAACAGTAAGTTTTCAGCATCCATTTGTCCAGGAAGAAAGTAGCATAAGTAGGTTGCCCTGATGGTGCCAATAGAGCAGACACTGTTGGGACTGGAATTCCCCCTCCATGGTGTACCGTTGAGTTCTCTTGCCCGGAGTGCCCAAATGAGAGTATCTGTTAGCCTGTTTTTTTATTTTGGCTTCAGCCTCACATTAATTTAGTGTGTGCACGAAGGCCTAGGCCTGTCCCTGGACAGGAGTAAGATCCTGGACCTGTGCAGGCCTTGGAGGGGTGCACCAACCATGATACGATCTCTGAGGGAATGCTGTAGTGCCCTTTGCTCTGTTTTTTTCCAAGAAACACCCCGGGTGCATCCCCAAATTTGTTTTCCAATGTTTCCCTGAGATGATCCCAACCACCGATTTCTGAGGTACCATTGTCACCGACTCCAGGAGCTATTCCCTTGAGAGGGTTAAGTCTAGCTGAGACCCCAAATGTGCAGTTGGCTCTTCAGAAAGCTATAGTAGAGGAAGGCGCGAAGACCAGGGAGTTTGAGAAGGAGAAGCTGATATTAGCTCGCCAGGAACAGGAGGAAAGATGGAGGGAAAGTTAGAAAGAATGGGTCAATGAGAGAAAAAGGAAACGGGAAAGGGAAAGGGAAAAGCAGGAAAAGGACAGGATAGCTTTGGAGAAAGAGAATCTACATCTGGAAAAATGTATTCCACTTTGAACTCTTCAGGATTTCCTGCCAAGGTTTCAACAGTGATTGTGCACATTTATGTGGAGGGCCAACATATTTTGGAATGGTTTGTGGATTTTGAGATTGCTTGCAAAGCTCAGATTTTGAATGATGCGTCTAAGGCAGCCACTCTCATGAGTCGCTTGCCCATGAGAGATACAGCAGTCATTGGAAGGAAGCCTGTGAATGAGCAAACAGGTTAACATTTAAAACCTACATTCAGGAGTAGTGTGTGACTTGAGTGAGTGGGTCACAGGGATGAAAGCCAAGGATTTCATTATCTTAATAAGATGAAGATGACAGACTTAAGGAAGAGTGATCTACTCAACTCAGTTAATATTTGTCAGCTGTGGCTGAGAAGTATGCAGAAAAGCTTGTAGTTTTGATTGATAAGTGGTTAGCTAACAGGGTTACCAAAGGGCTGGGGTGGAACATCATGGCTCTAAGCCAAAGAGAGAGAGGAACTCTCAAGAGACTGGTTTCAAACCAGATGGTAAGGGCTAAAGCAATTCCCAAAAGGGGGACAGAAACAGAAAAGGATTTGGGTTTCAAATCAGGAACAGCACAATGAGAATGGAGGACAGGAAAGTTCTTCCAAGTCGAGGGTGATCACCTGAATTAGGTGTCCCAAAGAAGGTCATTATAAAAGACGGTCTGGGGGAAGACCCTGTACCTGCTGCACCCATCAGAGCGAGTGTATTAACTGTGGTTGAAAAGACCTGAGAGGGCCCTGTTGCAGTTAACCTAGTGGCTATGGACATGTGGGAAAGGGACCCAGAGGCCATGAAACAAATACAACCAAACACAATGGGGTTTGCTTTAGAAGCTAGCATCAATGGGAGGAAGAGTTCCTGTCCTGGGAAATAAAGCAGCTCATAGAACTATGGCTAAGAGGAAGTATCTTAAACCTGAGGAAGTTCTCGCTGATGCCAATGGCACAGACTTCCTAACCAGTGTAGAAAACCTGGAGTATCACAATGCCTGAGCTGAGGTGCAAATGAATTATCAGCCACGGGTGGTGAGTGAGTGAAGCAAAGAATTGGATGTCTCTTGGACAATGATTTGATTGTACGTGATGTAGTACTGGGGCAAAAAGCCTATATAGCTTGGACATCGTCAGCTATGTTGATCAGAGCACAGACGGTCTGTCAATCTCGGGAGACAGGAAACAATCCCAATTTGCAGAGACCAAAGCAAGGTGGTAGGCAGATTAGGACAGACCCTGGGAAGCAATGGCATCCAATATCATTACTCCAGGCGGAGAGGAGAAGATACCCAAAGAGGGCCAAGTGTTGACGTCAGGGTCACTGCCAGAGCAATAGGGGTTGTTAGCTGACGGAGGATCTATCCGCAAGCCACAAGTTAAGTGCCCTAGATTTGTGGGACTCTGGAAGGGAGCCCAGGAACAGGTCAGCAAAAGAGTGGTAGGAAGTCATTATATTGGCTAGGAGGGTGTCCTGCTACATAGTGAGCTGGTGAATCCTGAACCAGGTGCTAGCAAGAGTCTAGTGGTTGAATTGATATACCAGCCATACAAGTCCGAATTCAGTCTTACATCCCACAGAAAACACCCTTTCACTGGGACCTCCGTCTTTCCTGACTGGCCGACAGACGCGATGTGATGCGGAGACATGGTCTGTCCAAAACGTGTGGTGCTGCCGTGCTCATGTCTGCCTCTCTGCTCTTCACTTTGAGAGTTGGGGAGTAGGAGGAACGGCGAAGAATTTCATGGCCCAAGTCCCGCGCTCGATAGAACTTCTCGGCGCCATTCGCCTGCCCAACTCACCTCATTTTGCCACGAATCTACAGGAGACGAAGGCGGGCTGATAATTTAATTTTGGGAACTTGGTTAACAGTGCCCCAGGAGTCATCTACGCCTATAAGGACAGTGCTGCAGTGACTACAATAGCCGTAAAAACTGTAAAGTTGCATCCACAACCACCAAACATAATTGAAGAGTGCTACTGCAACAGTGAGGTAATGTGCCGCTACTGTGTCAGCTCTCTTTGGGGAGCCAGGAAGAGGGCTGGCATGCGGCAGAGCTTGCACAAAACCCCCTAGGCGCTCAAAGCTCGGAACTTTAGGTGTGAGAACCCTAACCAAGGAAAACATAGCACTCGAAGGAAGTGTACTACATAGGTAGGCAGCGCACCTTGGGATAAGAAAAGGTTGGAGGGGGCGCAACAACGAAAAAACTAAGAAAGGAACGGAAATCCAGCCAGTCAGAAAGGCAGAGGTAAGTGCTCTTTTCGGCTCTATGCAATTTGGTGCTACGTTGTTAATTAACCTGGTTTGGGCAGCTGCAGTTGGTCGACTAGTGCAGCAGCATTTAGAAACTAGGTCCCCAGGTAAATGGGCCCGATACATTGTAAACAACTAATGGCTCCTACCACAGCCAAAAGGCGACAAGTTCAGAGTCCAAAATATCAAAAAGGCAAAGGGAATGCAGCAGGGATCGAGATTCCTCCAAGTGATTCTATAGACTAATCTATTGATTGCAGTCGCATGACAAAGAGCAACCCAAAAAAGGGGAGAAAGAAGCAGATGCAAAGTAGATCCCCGCCAAGTGAAGGTGGTGGCCAATCAGCATAAAAATCTATCAAAGACTTTGTGGACAAACATTATAAAAATGCCCTGGAATCTCAAGAAATTCCCCCCTTTTGAGGAGGAAATTGCTGGGGCTGGGATCTTGAGAAGTGTTAGTACTGTGTCATTTGATCAGAACTACTCTATGCAACTCTCAAACATCTATGAACTTGTAGAGAATAGGAAGGTCCTGCCTGAGCCACGACTGTCCTCCTCACTTCTGTTATTCTCCCTAACTAACAATAGGCTGATAGAAGAGGAGGATATAAGGAATATAGAGAGAGATGGGGAGAACAAAACAATCTCCATCAACGGAGGGGCGGAAGGGATCAGAAATAGCGAGCCTATAGAGGAAAGTATGGAGACAGAGAAAGATGATATGGATGTACCCACAAAGCTCTCGTCTATGAATCTGGAGGTGTCAGCCTCATCTATAGTGGACATAATGTTGATTATACAAAAAAACATTGCAAGGAATTTTTGAAGTGAGTATTAAATAATGCCATTTTAAAATCTCAGAAAACACAGTTGAAGGCTATTGCTATTGACCTGAAACACAAAGGAATGTATGCGAGCCTTAGTAAGTCCAGTAGAAAAAAGTAAGATAGCCACCTCCCTTGGTGAACAAGGGTCGGTAGAAGGAGGTGGCGCTGCAGGGGGAGAGATTACAACAGTTTTTATCTCTAAATACCCTATGTTGATAAAAAATGGGGTGATCCCACTATGTGAAGGCAATATATACTACATACAAGAAGAGTAAATAGTGCCCTGAAGAAGAGCAAGAAAAAAGGGTAAAGAGTGGGTGAAAGTGTCAAGGAAGGGAGGACAACCCCCCTTAAAGGAGCCCCGAAAGCAAAGAATGAAAAACTCCTACATGGAAAAATAATAATAAGCAGCAAGGGGAGAATAAAGCCCTAGGTAAGCAGAAGGAAGAAGGCAAATGGAAGGCTGCTTCACATCTACTGGGAAGGGATTAGGGAAGGATGAAAAAGGGAAAAACAGAGTACAGAAGTGAGGGGCAGGTGAGCCCATATGGGTAGGTTATAAAAGGGAGGACGGAGGTTTGAAGAGAGATGAGTGAAGAAAAAGATAAAACCCTATCAATAGTGGAGGAGGGATTGGTAAGGAATGTAGGAAGCGGACTCTTTATATAGTGAACCAAACGAGGTACACTGTGTTAAGAGTCCAGGCAAACCCAAATTGGTTTAGGGAGGCACAAATGATAACCCAAATGCTCTCTTCTGTGGCAGTGAGGGCGAGCAGTTAGGGCCTATCAGTGGGTAGTGCTAAGCATTTGTTGAACACACACAGAGGCAATAAAGGGGACACTCAAGAATAAATCTAAGACCAATTTAGAAAAATAAGTTGTATTTTTATATAAATTTTGATACCAAGATCTTCGTTATCAAGAAAGTACTTTTTAAAATATCGATTTTAGCAGTTAAGTAAAATGTTCACCTAAATGCGTCTTCACGTTGCAATGCTTTCCTATGGAAGAAAAGGCATATTTTGCATACAGTTATTTATGGTCGGTTTCTAGGGGTCTCCTTCGGGACTTAGGGGGCCTAAGACCAAAGTACCACCAGCAGTTACTTGTTACCTACCCTGGGGCGTCCGGATAAAGAAAGTGCTGGTCAAGATGGTAGCTGTGCGCTCTATGCTATTAGAAGGAAAGGGGGGCCACCTAAAAACAGGCTGAAGAGGGGAACTTGGGGCTGAGTCTGGGAGCTCCCAACGGGGGGCGTGGGGTCACAAGGGTCCTGGCACCAAGGTGACACAGGCGGTTCGTCAGTACCATGGCTGGGGTGCTCATGCAGAGTGAAAAAGGTCGGCTGGGCTCTGTGCGCCCTAAGGCCTTGCGGTCGTCTGTCTTGCCAGCTGAGGGTGCAAAAGTCAGGACAGCTGGGACACTCTGGAAGTGGGACTCTGCGGTGCTGATGTCCCTCGACGGCTGCTCGGTTTCGGAATCGTGGGAGTCCCGACTGGACTTTCACAGTCTTTGCCTGCTGTAAGGGGTCCAGTACCCTGTGTATTGGTCCTGTGCGGCTCTGGTTGGTCCTGGTGTCCTCTCATTTGGTGAGGGGACAGATCTGATCTTCAGGAGCACAAGTTCCTCTTTCTGGGGGGCTGCGATGTCGGGCTGGCCGGGGAGCAGCAACTCGGTAAACCTGACTTTGCGTTTCGGTGACTGCGGACTGCAGGGGAGTAGCTCCTTTACTCCAATGAAGATATGCTGGCAATTTGCGAAGGGCTGGCAGTCTACCAGGGCTCTTGGAAGATGCTCAGTTGCAGGACGAAGCGCTGGGTCGCGATTGTCGAGACTCAGTGCGGGAGTCTGGCACCAAAAATCCACAGCAGTCTTCAGTTCTTGCTTTTTTCTTGTAGCTCTCGGTGTCTTCTTCTTGATCCATCGAATCTAAGTTCCTGGCATTTGAGGTGCCTCCTCATTACTCAATTTAGGGGTGTTACAGGGAGTGACAGGTAGTAGCCAATGGGCTACTTACCTTTAGGTTGTCTATACCCTCTATATGACCATAACCCTGAACCAGAGAGCCTGATTCCACCATAAAAATGTGGAATTAAAAATTTTGTGTTCACATCAGGTATCACACCATGGGGGTGGAACTAGCCTTAGGGGGAACACGCCTCCTGACTAGCTAATGTTCCAGCCTGCCCTGGTGCAAAGCAAAGGAAAGGGAGTTGGGAATCGATATGCAATCTTTACCTAGCCAGTCTATAAGGAGTCAGGGTGGCTGAGCGATTTAGACTAGGAAGGAAGGCAGTCGCACAGTAAACTGATCATATTTTGGAATGTCTTGGAGCTAACAAAAATGCTACGTTTAGCAGTGTTTAAAGAAATTACCGGTTTATATGTGACTATGTGTCTGCAGGAAGCATGGCTGTGCGACAAACCTCCTGTCATTTGTTGGTTTTTGCAGATTAATAATAAAGCGGAAAAAGGGGGCTTGGGTCGGCTTTCAGGGGGGCTGATAACTCTGATTTCAACAAAGATTGCCCTAAAAATAACACGACTAATGGCAAAAAGCAAGGTTAATGGTCTGTGGTATATTTTCAGGAGAAATGGCGCCACACAGGAGAGTAGCACATGTATTTTTTCAAAACCTACTAATCATAAGTGACGGTGCTGCAAGGTGAGGAGAACCACTGACCTCCCCAAAACTAGTGACCTAAGTCCACTAAATACATAAACACAGCAATCCTCGGCACACGTCGAGGGTGTCTCAAATATTTTTCAGATGCACTGCGTAAGCACAAATAATATACAAGTGTGTGAATCCTTTTCTTGTTTCTTTAATATCAGGGTCTTCAAACAGCCGACACGTGTTTCAGCACATACATGGGAAATCGTCCCGCGACGTACTCGGAGTACGTCAAAGAACGACGTTCTGGCATTCTGCATTTAGAATCCCGCTGGAGACTTGGGGGACAAATCGGAATCCCTTTGGTATACACACAGCTACGCTTAGACCTCGTGAGACACAGAACCCCTTTGTGGGTCGGAATTATCACCACAAATAAAAGATTATATCTCAGAAGACTAAGCCTTGATAATGTCGCGGGACGATTTCCCATGTATGCGACGAAACACATGTCGGCTGTTTGAAGACCCTGATATTAAAGAAACAAGAAAAGGATTCACACACTTGTATATTATTTGTGCTTACGCTGTGCATCTGAAAAATATTTGAGACACCCTCGACGTGTGCTGAGGATTGCTGTGTTAATGGCAAAAAGCAATTGGTCTGAGATCTGCAGAGTGGATTTGTATAATAAGATAATCGTTATGATGGTCTGATTATTAATGTATGCAACCAAGCAGGGATTTTGGGGCACAGTTAAGAATATTTAAGGAGGATGTAGAATGGTTATGCACAAATAATTGTAAAGATATGTTCGCATTGTTAGGGGACTTCAATCATAAACTGGACCTTAGAAAGAGTGTCCTCTGGTCATAGAGATCTTACGGACATAAATTATTCGGTCTGCAAGATTTCTAGAATGTACAACCACAGTATGTGAGGCCGCACTGGTAAAATAACTGGGCTCAATGAGAATGTCTAGCATAAATGGCTATACTTGCCTAGAAAGTCCTGCTAGACAGACCTTTAGAAATGGAAAGCAATCATGCCCGATTATATATTTTTGCATGCCTGTTATTTTGACAAACTCGTTAGCTTTAAGGTAATGCAACTGGATGGAAGTGAACATCATCCCTTGCACCTGGAGATAATATTGGGGGGTGGGGGAGAATCAGCACTGATAAAAAGGTAATACCATTACAAGTAGAATACCTAAAACGCTCAATCACCAGAATCTCAAAATATCATCTGCAAGGGCTGGCCAACCTACAGCAGAAAAATGAGGAGATGCAGTGGGAAGATGTCCACGTGAATTTCATAGCATGGTATAGTGATCTGATTAGCCAGGCGGTACAATGTTTAAAAACAAAGATGACCTCTATAAAGGACAAGCAGGAAAGGGCCACAGCAGGTATAAGAAAAGGGACCCTATGGATTGATAGGGATTTCAGAAACCTAAAAAAATCAAATAAGGAAGTGGGAAAAGAGTTTGAAGGCAAAATATGATCACGAGATATGCTCCCAGCTTCTCAGCACCCAGCGGAAAGATAAAAAACTAATATTCAGCAGGAAAAGGGCGCATAAGGAGAGCTGTTGGAGAGACATGCAGGAAGAAAAAGAAACGAAAAATACGAGAAAGTTCTGGCAACTGGTACAGAAAGGTACAGGAAATGAACATGGATTAATGAGGTGCGTTGTAGAAGAAGAATTAGGGGTTAAGTACCTAAAAGTTATGTATGGCGATGGAGGAGAGTAAGAGGTAAAATAAAGGGAGGAATGGTCTACTGTAGTTGGGGAAATTAGGTCACATTTCTCCTTCCAGATTGTTAAAGACATCATAAAGTTATTAAAACTAACCAGGGCTGCGGGACCTGATAATTTACCCAGTTATAATTAAAACCAATATAGATTGGTGGGCCAAATTCTTCTACTTGGTGTTCCAGAAAATATTATCAACTGGCAAGTTCCCAGACAGTTGGAAGGGTACAATAATAAGACCGATTTACAAAAAAAGAGGATGTCAAGAACCCGAAAAATTATAGATTAATTAACCTCTTCAACGTGGGTGAAAAATTGTTTTTAAAAGTCATTTTGGGCAGGCTCAAAGAATGGGCAGAAAAGCATAACATAGTCCCACTAGAACAGGGGGTAAGGGTTCAGGAGGGCCATTCAACTATAGATCACTGTTTTAGTTTATCAGTGCTTGTACTGAAATCTGTGGAAACAAAGGGGAAGCCTTTTCTGTTTTGTTGATTTCCGTGCAGCCTTCAATTTGGTGGATCGTCACTGCCTATGGGAAACAAACGAAATTGGGAATCCTTAGGAACGTTTGTCATTTTCGAAGAGCTTCCTTATCAGAACTGGGCGTCGGTAATAACAGACACAGAAAGAAGACTGAATCGGAATATATACATCAAAAAAAGGGCTGCGTCAGGGTTGTGTACTGCTCCCTCTGTTTTTCTCACTGTTTAGAGCAGATTTATTAGCAGTATTAGCCGCATCAAAAGGCTTGATTCCCAAAATGATTGCCACACACCTGTACATGACTGAACTAGGCTTACATAAAAAGCTCGAAATGTTTAAGGAATATTGTTATGAGAAAAAGGTAGTGGTAAATATGGATAAAACTAAAGTGATGGGGTTTGGGAAAAAAGCAGACAAATATGAATGCTACCTAGGTGCTAGTAAATTAAAGACAGTAGACAAATATAAATACCTAGGAGTATGGTTTGAGAAGAAGCTACTGTGGAAAGAACATATTGAAACACTAAAAGCAAGAGCAATGGCCACTGTAAGTGGTCTCAAAAATTTAACAAGGATTGTGGAAATATATTTTTAAAATCTGTGCTAACTGCATATGCGGCCATGATTTGCCCTCAATTCCGCAACGAAGTTGAATTGTTACATTTAAGTGGTAAGCGGGATTGGGAGTACGAAGAGAGTATATTCTTAAAAAACCTGTTGTCGTTACCCAAGGCAACAATGTTACAGGACAAAAGAATAGAAACAAGCTACCCTATTGGAACTACTCGGCAGATGCTGAGGTGGTGAGATTCTGACTTCGCCTGATAATAGGTGACAGACAAAAGGTGTTGATACTCTATAAAAATGAGATCACACATAATGAACTGAAATGGGCAAAGAGAGTCAGAAAACAACTGGGAGCCATATGTAGGAGACTTGGGTTAGATATAGATAGACAAGACTTGGTAATTTGGACCACGAAGGGGGAAATTCACACTTTAATAATATATGTAAGTAGATAACACGATGTGGGGTATCTAAAGGGTAAGACATCAACCCAATTTTTATACAATTCAAGGCAAAATTAATAATGGTTCCGATACATAGAGGCACTACCCAACGTCACTCTCCGGTCTGAGGTATTAAGATTAAGAACTGGCCTAAATCCGTACCATATGAGCAATAAGGTGAAAATGGCAATGATAGATGCACATGGTAATTGCACAAGTGGATTAGTGGTGAAATGTGACTGCCTGCATATCCTCTTGGACTGTTTAAAGGCACTGGCTACACGAAAAACTGTTCTAAAGACACTCTTTTGAAAATATTTCATTCGGGATCGCATACAAGCTGTTGCTTTTTCATTTGAAATGAGATACTCAATGGTCAGGTTTTTAGGCATATTTTTAACCATGCAAAATGAAGTAACTTTTATCTCTGTCTTTTATAAGGATTTTTTCAGGGATCGTGATTTTAAGCATTTATTGTGCAAGTGGCATCTCTTTTTGTAAAATGAATAAGGGTATTTTATTATTAATCTTATGTAGACTGTTAAAGACCAAGGTCTAAATAAACATTCTTTTGACTGACTAGCCCACAGAAACTTCCTGTTGTCCGTGTTTCTCGAAGTGCCCTCGGCAGGACATTTAGACTTTAAATAAATCCAGGCTAGATTGGACCCTCGGTGTTCTACTTACTAGCAGAGACACAAAGCAGTTCTGCAGAACCTGCCCTACTTGGCAGATGAGTGATAAGTCTGGAGGTAAGACCAAAACACCATTAGTGTTCCATTTAAGTGGACAGAAGTAGACACAGTTAGACCCTCACCCAAACTCCCTCCCTTCGCAACCCCTTCCTCAGAAGTATCATGCAAAAAGTAAATTTTGGTTGTGGTGGCTTATATCACCATCTATTCAGAGGCAGTATAGGGCTGGATTTCCAAGTAGGGAACCAATTTCATCTCTTCTTATATGAGAGAGATGTGGGAGCAGGTTAGCGTGACACACCATGTCTCAATTGTGTACCATCCACAAACCAATCAGTTAGTAGAAAGGTTTAACAAGATCCCAAAGAACACAATGGGAACTCTACCAGAATACCTCAGGAGGAAGTGAGATTTTCTGCCGTCCCTTTGAACTTCTGGTTGGGCACCCAGTGCGTGGCGTGCTCACCTTGATCAGAAAGGTATAGGAGGACTTACAAGTCACTACAAAAGTATGCAGTTGACCATGTGATTGGACTGAGAAGACTGATGGGACAATACATGGGTCAGGAAAATAAAGAACCTTTTGTATGACCAGAAAGCGACGTTGACCGGGTACCAGGACAATCAGGAGGTGTTCGTGCTGCAGCCCATTTTCCTGACATGATGTAAACTACTTAGTGGACAAAAATGCGACAAGGGAACCTAGAAGTGTGTTTCATGTGAACCAACTGAAGCCTTACCTCCTGAGTGATTACACAGAGAACACCACGGCTAGAACGTTGAGGAAGATAGTGAGCCTCTTCCGGACTTGCTGCATAGTGACGTAAGGGACTAATCTGTGGAAGGGGTACAGCCTGTCCCTAAATTAACACCAACACAGTATTGAGAATGTAGGTATGTTCTATGATCAATTTTTCCAACTATTCTCACTGACTCCAGGCTTCACACCAGTCTGTGTCCCAGAGACAGACAAAGGAGATAGTCTGCCTGTTAAAAAAGCAAGACTTACTGCATGTTTGACCAAGTACAGGAATGCATGAAATGGCCAAGATGTTGACTGGTGACTGACAGATCTCATAGTCCTTCGGCAAATCCAATGGTGTTCGTGCCCAAGTAATGGTCAACAGAACTGCATGTTTGTGTGGACCACAGAGACCTTAATGAAGTCACAAGGACAGATGCACATTTGATCTTCAAAGCTGATTGTTCTTCTGGACTGAATGACTACTGTAAAGTACTTTGATCAGGCCAGTGGCTACTGGCAGATTACTTTAGCACCCAATACCAAGGAGAAGGTAACAGTCTCTAAACTAAAGGAGCTATTCTAGCTTAAGATAATGCCCTATGGGCCGAAAAATGTTCCTACCACTTTCGAGCAACTGGTAAATCATGTTCTATAAAGGCTAGATGAATTCTGCATGACCTACCTGGATGAGACAGTGGCATTTAACAATCCATGGGTAGTAACGGATGCATTCACCCTTTGGATGCCAAGATGCAGTCAATGCTGCAGTGGGAAATTACCACTACCCAAACTGACATGAGATCGTTTCTAAGTCTCACTTGTTACAACAGGAACGTTAAAGCCAACTATAGCACCATAGGGGCCCAGTTCACAGCTTTGACATTGAAGCAGCAGCCCAAGAAGGCGATTTGGACTGAGGAGTGTCAACAAGCTTTTGAGGAATTAAAAACAGCACTGTGTGCAATCCACCTGTACTGAAGGTCTCGGACTACAGTCAATCTTTCATTGTAGAGAGGGATATTTCAGACAACGGCAATGGACCAGGGTTCTGGATCATCTCAATGACAAGGGTAGAGAGCGTCAGGTGGCCTTTATTAGCAGTAGGTTTCTACCTCAAGAACAGAACTGAGCGGCCACTGAGATGAAATGATTTGCCACAGTGTGGGCTTTTAGAAGGTTCCGGATGCATCTGTTTTGTACTAAGTTTCTGGTACAGACAGATCACAAACCACTCAAGTGGCAAGGAAGGGTGTAAAACCCAAGTTCTGTGATGGTCTAGCTCACAGCAAGGTCTAGATTTCACAGTAAAGCATAAAACCAGAATGAGCCACAGGAATGGAAATGGATTTTCCAGACTGCTTTGCCGAAGTAACAACCGAACTTCAACAGTGGAGTAAGATTCCAGGTAGTCTAACCTGGCAGGGTCGTCGGTAAAGACTGCATTGTGTACAGTTGCTTTCCTTGTCCCAGAGTGCCCGATGGCAAGCACCTGGTATCTGATTTTGGCCTCAGCCTCACACCAATCTAGTGTATGCAATGAAGACCACTGCCCATCTCTTGAAATGATTGAGGTCCTGGACCTCTCCTGGAGCTTGGAAGAGGGCACCAAAAACATCTTCATTTGTTGGCAGTCGACTACCGTCCCAGTCATGGGTTTAGCATGTAAGGGCACTAGATAGCTTTGCACTGCATGTATGAGCCAATGCCAGGACTCAAATCTGGTTCCCTAGCTCCAAATTTGGTAGTTAGGCCACACCACCTCACCTTAAAAGTTCTGCTTCAATGCGCTAATCCGGGTCGGAGAGCTAACATCCCAGTGCATATTACGTGTGTGCATATTTCTGTAACCTGTGTGATGCAAGCTGCCATTCCTGAAGCTAGAAGGAGGTGGCAAAAGCACTGAAGTGGGGGTCGTTTTGCTGTGAGGGACTGCTGATTAGTCTTCCTGAGTAATATCAGATGGTGAGAATGAAAGGTGTGCTAAGTTACTGCAATGAGAAATACCATCTTAATGGTCAGAAATGTCATGGAACAACTGTGAATAAGCTAGAAGGGCATGAGCATCAAAATATAAGGACCATATTACAGTCTCATTGAAGAATAATAAAGAACTGGAGGAACATCTATATGAGCCACTTTAAAAAACACATCAAAACTTAATAATGAGTGGTTGTCAGGCAAATGTAGAAATGTTGAAAACGCAGACAAATAACCTGTAACGATGCCTACTGCAAAGCCTTGCTAGACAACAGATAAAACGAACATAAAAAGAGGAGACGGTTTGGCCTGAAGAGGATCACCTTCAAGGCCTCCTCTTTAGGACATAAACTTCGCTGAATAACTAGAATAAAGAGATGTGCCAGACTGGCACCTAGCCGCAAGAATAACATACTACTACTGCAGGAAGATCAAACTCGTTCCGCTGGTGTTGCTCAATTTCATAGCATGGAGGTGTAGGTTGTGGAGGTTAGGGTGCAGAACCCTGCCCTGTAGCTGAAAAAGGAGGTTCTCCTGAAGTAGATGGACTGGAGGGCAATGTTCTGCATATCGGAGCACTACACTCTCTGGACCCAATCTGGGGCTATATAGATGATCTGAGCCCAGTCTTTAATGATCTTTATCAGAACTCTGGGAAAGAGTGCTAGATGTGGGAAGGTGTATAGGAGACCTGAGTCCCACCTCAGGCGGAATCAGTCTCCCAGATACTTCAAGGCAGAAACTGCAGTGCACAATAATGGTGACACTGTATGTTTCTGTGGTGGAGAAAAGATACAGCCAGGGCATTTCGCAATCAGGCGAAATCATCTTTTACTACTTTCATAAGAAGACAGCATCATGGTACATCCCATGAGGTATGCTGAGCTTGTCAGCCCAGGCATTCAGCAAGCCTACCAAATGTCTGACAGTCAGAAGTATCCATTGGAGTTCCAGTAACAGCCAGAATTGCAGCACCACCTGCCACAAGACCTGCAACTCCACACCACACTACTTGTTGTTGTACCACACAGCAGTTGTATTAACCATCAAGATATGAGCCGACTTACCTCTGATAAATGGGAGGACGGTCTTCAGAGCCAATCGAATGCGTCAAGCTATAGAATGCTGATGTGGTCCTCTCCCAGATGACCACTCCACCCTGGAGACGAATCATCCGTCACCACTGTGAGCTCTGGAAGGGAGAGGAAGAATGGCCTGCTGCAGGCCAGGTCGTATCCAACTGCCACCACTGACAGTCACAGGCTATGAGGAGGGAGCAAATTATCTGCCTCCTCATCATGCTGAACATTCTGAAGGCTTTGAATGGTGTCAGAATGTAATCCAAAAACAGCTTCCAGCCTAAAATAGTAGTGGCGTCGATGGAGGGGTTGGGATTCATTCAAAGTTGGGCGTTACACCTTGGTAATCTCATGACAAGACATAGGCCTGGTGCGGGCCGCTGTCAGTTCTGGATCGAAAACAGTCTTTGGGTGTCGAACCCGGGGTAGGTGTAACTGGCGCAAAGGTTGGCACCAGGGCTGTTTTAATGGGCAAGATCTCCAGCACAGGAGCAGAGGCACGGGCTGGCACCAAGACGGTGTCACCAGAGGCTCAACAAGGTCAATCAGCACAGGCGAAGGCCCTGCCAGTGGAAGTCTGTCTGGCAGCCCCTTGAGGTCTACATGGCCCAAAGGCACTCCAGAGAGAGCAGTCCTCATTCAGAAAATTTGCAACATAGGTTTGACGCCAGTGCTCTTCGGGGAGCAAGAGGAGGTGAAACGGTCAGAGAAGACAACACTGTTGGAGTCAGTGAAACACTGCCAAAATTTGGGATGTAGCTCCGGGATCTGCATGGAAAGAAAAACTGACATCAGTCTGCAGGGGTATGAAGGGTGGTGGCTATATACGACTCTGTGCCTTCACCTACAGAGGCAGTAAGGTTACAGTGGAGTTCGATGGCACCACCTGTCAGCGCACAGGAGCAACTGCTATGAAAAGTTCCAGATCCAGTCTGGCATGAGGGGTAATTCAAAAGGTTAGGAACTATGGTTAGAAGTATTGATTACATAGACACTATCAGTTCTTTTAGGTAAAGACCTCAGCCCCTTAAAGGAAGGAGAGCACAAGTTGATAGCCTCTATTTTGAAATGACTCCACTTCTTTTCAAGCTGAGTGCAACTAAAGGAGTGGGGTTTATAACAAAAAAAAAAAAAGAATAATAATAAATCCGAGATTTGTAAAGCGCAGCATATCATCCGTGAGGGTCTCAAGGTACTGAATTATAGGCACGGGGAGATTAAGTTATTTGTCCAGAACCACAGGATGTTGATGCCAAGACTCGGACCTGGTTCCCACTGGCTCTTAAGTCAGCAGCTCTGGCCGTTGCGTCACATCCTCTCCTCCAATTAGGGACACAGATTTGAAATGAACACCAAAATCGCAAAAACATATAAATGGGATTGGACACCAATCCTGATCAAATCCGGGGAGATAAATACTGGATCTAAAAGGTGTATTTTTGAGTTAAGTAATTTTAAATTGAAAACAGGCAAATCTTTAGATTTGGTACATCCAGACCAAAATTGGTCTATGCCCCACAGATCCACAAAGTTTAACCTCAGAAGACTACAGAACAATATAGCAGCAGCCAGAGAGTTTAGGGTACTCCCTTGATGCCCACAAACCGTTTGACTCTGTGGAATGGTCCTATATGTTTGCGGTCTTAGAGAAAATGTGTTTTGGACCAAAATTCCTGGCCTGGGTTGGTTTGTTATATACAAAACCTCAAGCGTGACTGAAGTGGAGCGGGATACTCTCGGAGACATTCCCAGTTGGGAGAGGCACACAACAAGGCTGCCCCCTCTCACTGTTACTATTCGTGCTAGCACTAGGGCCATTAGCTGAATGGATGCACAAATTGAGGGCTGGAGATGGGACCCTCCCAAACCTCCCCATGGCAGGATGGTAAATCTCTATACGCGGATAATGTGCTACTATATCTGGCCAACCCAGACAAGACCATGAAAAGAGTAGGTGAAATATTTGCACTTTGCGGGAAATATTCCGGGCTCCAAATCAATTGGGGGAAATCCATAATCTTCCCTATGGGTAAATGGATGGCATGGGCTAACCTCACAAAGTCATTGTGTACTGAAGGAACACGCTTTAAATACTTGGGGAAATGGATTTCTCAAAGTGTAATCTAGCATTATGAGGACAATCTTGCCCTACTACTACGGAATCTGGAAACAAACATAAAACACTGGGGAGGTTTGCCCCTCTCCTTAATGGGGAAGGCAGCATTGTTCAAAATGGTGGCCATCCCACGCTTCACTTAAATACTACAAGATAGCCACCATAGGATACCGTAACAATTTTTCAGGGAAGTCAATGCAATAATTATGAAAATACTGTGGCAGGGAGATGTCTCAAGAATAGCGCTCACTACCCTGCAAGTCTCAAATTCTCAGAGGGTTAGCATTGCCTAACGTGCAACGGTATTACGAGGCGGCACAGTTGAGCGTAATCAATGGTTGGGCATATGCGCCAATAGAGAACCCAGCATTCAGAATGGACAGGGAGATGGTGGGAGGGAAAGGTTACCTACATGTTCTCTATTGGGGGGGATGCCAAAAGAGGACAAAGGTGACGGTAACACTATGGTATGAGCTACACAGAGAAATGGGATGAGGAGGGGCCTTACTCCGGGGACTCCATTATGGGTGGCACATGACTGAAGGAGGTGGCTGGCCTTAGGGGCTTCCGACAATGGGATCGGATTGGACTCAGTACCATGGCGGATGTATGGGACGCTCATGGGATGGTGCCCTTCACCCACCTTCAAGCGGAATATGAGAGGCTGGCCTCCCAGATATTCAAATATTTGCAATTGCACCATGCACTGCAGGCAAAGATCACATCAGAGGAGGAAATTATGGAAGTCTCGCCCCTGGAGAATAGATTATTAGAGGGGCCAATACTTACGAAACTGATTTCTCTCACCTATCAAACCTTAATGAGGAACACCCAAAGAGAATTAAAACCATTAAAGGCGAGATGGCAGAGAGACGTTGGAGACCTCGAGGACGAGGACTGGGGAGATGCGTTACAATTCCCAAGACATGTACCGATTAAGGCCCATTACAGATTAATACAACTAAAAATTCTACATAGGGTCTACTATATTAGAGTTCTGCTACATAAAATGGGGAAGTGTCAGATGATCACCATCTGAGAGGCTGTGGACACTGAGGAACCTTCCTGCATACACTTTGGGATTGCCCGGTCTTGTGCGAGTTCTGGGAGGGGGTGACTCACAGGTTGGAGGCTGCTACTGACATTCAGGTAACCATGAGAGCCCCACTAATCCTATTAGGGATTTGGTGTGAATCAAATGCAACTTCCTATCACCGCATATTATTCATCCTAGGGTTCCTCCTTGCAGAAAGAGAAACAGAGGGTGAATGGGGCTCCTCAGTGGCTCCCATCGTAAGAGACTTGGAAAGGGAAATGGATATGAGTCACAGACCGGGAAAGAAGATTCGTGAAGGAAGAGGGTGTCATAAAAAAACTTGAGAAGATCGAGAAAGGGTGGACAAGAGATGAGTAGGGTATTTGGTGTGCCGGTGACCTCAACGGGTGGGAAAGGTGGGGAGAGGGTTGGTAAATACATATTGTATGGTTGGACATCAAGAAAATTCAATAAAAAAAAGGAAATCAGGCAAATCATTAGGAAATTAGACCAGGTCAATTTGGGAATCATGCCATACATTCAAAATCGCCAGGATGACATTTTCTCAGCTTAGCACAAAGCAACAAATTTCTTCTAGCAGTTTATCAAGTTTTTAAAAAGCCCAGTCAGAATCTTAAAATTAGATTCTCTATTTCACATGACATAGCAAGAACGTCCTCTTCAAACTGGAACAATACTGTTTCAGTTAACACCCTCATCGCGTGTGAAATTACAACTGTGTTGTACTAATGAAATGGTTTGGATCCGTGCTTTAAACTTTGAAACTGCCTAGTATAAATTTTAACTGCAAACAAAAAAACTGCATCTAGAAAATTTTGAAATATAGAGTGATTATCTGTCTATCACGAAAAATGGTGGCATCTCAACAAAGTGAGCTATTTTATTGTAGATATCTGATAAAGCGCAAACCAGGGAACACTTTTATTGCAATAGGAACACCTCAAACATGGGGTGTGGTGCACAGAGTCAAGTATAGGGTCCAGCTTGTCCAGTTGCAAGCAAGATTGAATCGCTGACCACATGATAGGGACAGCGCAGTGCACTGTACAGTTTCCTACATTATACTTATTTGCACCTTTTATTACATTACAGATTATATTACAGAGTTACAATTTCAGACAGAGAAATAAAGTAATTTACCCACAATTACATGATTTTTGAGCTGAGTGTTCTTGTTTCACTTCAAAGAATATGAAATAATTATTATATAGTACGTACAAACATTAAATATATGAGCATGTATATATTCTTACGGTATCCGGAGATGACTTTGCCTGAAATCTTGGATTCAACTTTTGACCAAAAGATTTCTAAAATTTAATGGACATTAATTTGTTTTGAAAAGTATAATGAACATCCAGTGATGTTTGGACCCTCTCCCTCATAATATGCTTTGGAGCTCCAAATGTGGATTGCAATGAAAAACACATGATCTTGCTAATATGTAAAGATGTTTTACACAATTTGGGAATTATTGCTTAAAGAGAATGTTTCAGTGTTTTAAAATTTAAGGTCATCTTACATGGGAATAAGGAAAATTATAAAAGCGTAAAAATGGAAGAAAATTATATTAAAAGTATGCCTGGATAGAAAAATTATAATAGGGAAACCAAATTGTGGCAGTTTTGCTGAGGGATTTAATCAGTAACATTACCAGCTCCAAGGCACATTTAATTTTTAAACAAACCTTTTAAAAGGTGAAAATTAAAATACAATATAACACCCTAATTAAAATTCCCAGATTGGAGCTCCAGAACTTACCAATGGGGGAGAGAAAGCCTTAAGAAGACCTAAAAAATATAAAGTAGCATGGTTAGTTTGTATGTCTGAATCTATGGTGAGCAATTAATATTGATTTATTGTTTTCTACATCAGAGTATCTATTATATCATTTATTAAAATACATATTTACAATTGTATATTTAACATTTAAGTGCTTGAACTGCATAAAATTATATATGTAGATAATCTTATCAATATTAGTTTGGTGGGAGTGGGATTTCTCAATGTATGAGAGAAATACGTGTAAGGTTCGTATGAACATCGAGTTCTCTTATTACACAATTTGGATGGACGTTACATTATACAGTTAGATCAGTTAAAGGCAAAAACAAAAATGTTTGTGAACTCGATCATGACTAGATGTGATACTGATTTCTTCAAATGACATCTTAGCATTACAGAGAAATGTGGCTACCACAACCCCAAGAGGTTACACAACTGCTCAACAGCAATTACTAAAAGCCTAACATTATGCTGGTTGCATGCAGAGAGCATCAACTCCAAGAACAGTAAAACTAAAAAAATCAGCTGGGCAAATTAGCAAATTGGGATTCTGTACTGTGCAAGATAGAACCAACAACTCTTCCCAAAGATGGGGGGAGTAGAGGTAATAGCTTTAAGGACATTTATTAAAATAAAAAACAAATTGTCAGACTTTCACTTATTTATTTTATTTCATTTATATAGCACTCTGGTCCTCTCCAAAGAGATATCCTGTTGCTAGGACTGACATACAAACTGCAGTGGTTAGCAGGGAAACTTTATATTGAGGTAAATGATGGATACTTTTCGTACAGAAAAGTTTGTAGCCTCTTGGGGAATGGGAGGAAGTTGGAAATCTCCCCCAAAGAAGGTGGAAGAGCATTCCAATGAGTAGCTGCCAAGTGGGAAAAAGACTGAAAACCCCCGCCACCCCCCAGGGCATGATTAATTTGGTTATGCACAAAAGTGTTTGAGCTGCTAGACTGAAGATTCCTAGTCAGTATACATCTACGGACCTTGTTCTGGAGGACCAGAGTGCTCCTCCCATAAACAGCCCAGTCAGTATGGCATAGTAATTTAAAACGCAACCCCTTTTTCTTACTGGTAGCCACTGAAGCTTGTTTAGACTGGCGGAGGCAGAGTTCCTAGAGGAGATACCAAGAATCCATCTTGCAACCATGTTTTGAATGCTCTGCAGTTTGGAAAACAGATAATCAGCCATTCCGACCTATAGAGAATTACCATAATCCAGAAGACTATCAGAGCCTGCGCAGTGACCTTCCTGCAGCTATGGGGTACCCATCTGAAAATCTTCCAGATCATCCTCAGTAGGCCAAAGTAGACTCTACAAACCGCATTAACCTGGTCGCTCATAGAGTTTCATCAATAATGATGCATAGGTTGCCAGCAGATTTGGCAGGTGTCAGGGTGGTGCCAAATGAACTGGGCCACCAAGTGTTATTCCAAATTGAGTTTGCTTTTCTAAACCAAATGACCTCCGTTTTGTCCCCATTTAACTTTAGGCAGTGCTTTTGCATCCAGCAAGACATCTCCGAGAGGCAGCCCACGAGGCTCTCCTTACAGGTGTCCACATCCTTCGCTACTGAACTCATAAGTTGTGGGTCATCAGCATATGATATGATGTCTAGTCCCAATCTCCTGACGATGTTAGCCAGAGAAGCCATGAACACAATAAAAAGTGTCAGCTCAAGGCCGAACCCAAGGGAACACCACAACGTACAGTTGCATCATCAGATGTATATGGTTGCAGATAAACTGTCTGAGTATGTCCTGTAAGGAAGGAGCCAAAACATAGCAGAACGCGCTAGAGTGCTCCCAATATCGGACAGGCAGTTTAATAAAACAGCATGCGAGACCGTATCAAATGCAGCGTAAAGATCGAGTAAGATGAGGGTAGAAGCCTTGCCCTCATCGACTGCGCATGTACTGTTGTCAGAAACAGATAAAAATTGATTTCAGTGCCGATGCCTGCCCTAAAACCACACTGAGAATCATCTAATAACTGATTGCTTTTAAAATACTTTGTGAGTCTCAAATTCACCAGTTTCTCCAGAATCTTCACCGGGAACGGAAGCAACGAGACTGGCCTAAAGTTGGCTAGATTTGTGAGATCGGCCCCAGGTTTCTTCAGCAATGGAAGAAGTACAGCTGTTTGCCAGTGCCCAGGGACCTCTAACTTGCTCAAGGTGCAATTGATGATGTCGGTATAGTGAGGGACAAGAGTCAATGAAAGTTGGTTAAAGACAAAGCGTGGACAAGGCTCCAGGGGGGAGCCTAACTATCTTGTGCATGATGTCTAAGACTGCCTGCATAAGAACTGGCTCAAAAGCCGCCCAACTAGGCTCATCTTCCATCGGAGGACCACCTTCCCTCATGATCTGATCTGCATCAAGCTGACAATCAAACTCTGAGTAAATCACATTGATCTTATCACAAAAATAGGTGCTAAATTGACTGCATAGTCCTAAGGATGCAGGGATGGACCTATTAACATCCCCAGGCTGGAATAACTCCATGACAATACAAAAAGGTTCCCTGTAGGAACACTTGATCTTATCAATCTTTAGTGTAAAATGGTTCCTTCGTGCAAGCCTCAGTGACATATAACTGCTTAAAGCAGTTCTAAAAACCTCTTTATCTATGCTATACTTTCTTTCAAGCCTCTTGCATCTCAGCTTTTCCTCTTTCAGCTAGGGGCAGGGAGGGGTGGGGGTACCTGGGTGCCAGAGGACAATTTCTAGAAGATTTATTTGTAGAAACGGGGACAATGTCCAACACAGACCTCAAGGCGGAGGAGAAATTACTGACCGCTTCATTTGGAGATGAAGTGTCCATAATCTCTATTAAATTAAAAGCCTTCTTCAACGTCTCCTCCTCTAGGCTTTTCTGCACTCGTAAATATCTTCTATTCCTTACCTTTATTTGCTACAGGCCTCGCAAGGTGGGGTATCTTAAACTGCATGAGGAAGTGGTTCGACCATCCCAGGGGCTAAAGCACCAACTCACCCACGAACGGTCTGTTCATGAATAGAAGATCAAGGGTATGTCCTGTCACATAGGTAGGGCCCTTAATCACTTGCTTAACGTCTATGGTTTCCAGATCCTTCTCTAGTTTAGAACTGCTGAGATCGTTTGCAGCTTTAAAATGATAGTTGAATCAGACAGACATACCCAAATTTCCAAGCTATATACTCCTAGGCCTTCCCAATCCCCTCACTTACCTGCTGCGATCATATAAGGGTAAAGCGATCACTTTACTACTGGGGGCAGCGAAACAAATCCTACTCGCTAGGTGGGGCACGGAAACCATCCCGTCACATTTAGATTGGTTGCATAGGGTTTGGGACATAGTGGGTATGGAGAAGCTAACCGGAACAGCTACACAACAATTACCACGTTTTGACAAAATGTGGAAACCCTGCACACAGTACTTGTCAAAGGAATTCCGAGAACTGTCCTGCCCCCAATACATGCGGATACTGCGTTTAACAACAAGGGCTCCAACCGCGGATCACTAGCCGCCGGACACCACCCTGGGGGCCTAGATATTCGCGGCGCCGCTCTACTTCACCTACCTTCCCACTCAGGCCTGATCTTCTTTCTGTCTTTTCTCTGTCTTTTGTTTCTCTTGTTAATAAATGATACACACTGTCTTTCGCATGCAGAAACACCTCCGGCCAGTGGATGTAGGCGGATTGTTGTGTATTGTGTTACTATAAAAAACAAAATAGATTTCAACCCTAAAATGATAGTTGAAATCTACCACCAGCAAGAAACATTTGTATTTTACAGCATATGGGGTAAGTTCCTCAAGTAACTTAGCACTGAAGGCAGCCTTGACGCCGGGAGGTCATAGAGTAGAGGGAGCATAGGAGTGGAACATGATGTGAAAAACAAGCATTTCTCGAGAGGCTGACCGCACCATCTCCAAAGAATTACTATTCAAGCCTTTCACCCTTTAACATCAGTTTGGAGAATTGTGGTTTGGTGCGCATCTTTACTTGGTTACTTCCAACTACCCAATTTGAGCTCTTTTTACTGTGATCAATATCCAGTACTCTCATTTGGTGAAATGCTGCAGTCCATCCTGTTTAACACTGAACAAGCAGTCTTACATACCTGATAGATATATATATATATATATATATATCACTCAACTGGTGGTAGTCTCAGAGCACTATGTGTCACGTAAGTTAATAGGGAAGTTAATTAGGTATAAATATGCAGAAATCAAGATGCCAGAGCCTAAGAGAGGAAATAATGGAGCCTGAAAGTAGCCCAGAGGGGTGGCGCTCGCATTCAGCATCTAAGCGCAGACCTGAGACGTGAAAGTATGCATGAAGGCCAGCTTACTGATGGCTAACTCTATCTCTCAATCTCAGAAAGTAATTTTCAAATCTAAGAAGTGATGGGAGAGAGTTTTAAAGCGATGATTCTTGTGCGTGAAAGGACCTTCCACCAAATTTCTTGGAGGGGAATGAACAGATTGAAAACAAATTCTGGTTCCTGGCTCTTAGCCTTCTTGATTTGCAACATTAAGCTTTATGAACTAGGCAGAGGGCTTTGAAGTTTACCCTTTCCTTCCAGAACCAGTGGAGGAATAGAATCAAATCTGTTCATGCAGAGCAGTAGATGTGTGCCATGATTTTGGACTTTTTGGAGTCTGTACATTATGTAGTGAGAAGGTTGATGTACAGTCTGTTGCAAACATCAAGATCCAGGTCAAAACGGCTACACTCGTGGCAATTTTCAGAGACGTAAAGAAAAGGAAGGATGCATGATAGCAGACAAAATGGAAGAAAGTAGACTAGTAAAGGGCATTTTTTTGATGCATGAAGGAAAGCTTGTTGTAGAACATTACAACCTGCAGTTCAGGAGCAGTCACTTGTTGAGGGGCCTCGGTTTGGGGGATGGGATGGGAAGAGGGAACGACTAGCTCACAGGGAAGTCCCATTTCGGGTGGTTGCAAACAACCAGAACATAGGTGGTTTTCTGGTGCACAGGCACAAAGTAAATTAGTTTACCCTTGCTGTAAAGCCAACCGGGCCAAGAGTTCTCTCGGCCTTCTGTTTGCTATTTGCCTAACAACTTCCTCTAGGTGGATAGGTGTTTTAAGTGCCTCACCCGTGTTTCTAGTCCCTCAGCCTGTTCAGGGGTCAGTTTTGTCACCTGGGGGAGATCAATGTAAGTAGATTACTGAATCACCAATGCCAGTTCCACTAAGAAGGGACATCTTAACAAAAATCAGTTGTGGTCCATTTGTTAGGTTCACTTAAATAATATCTCTGATAATAGCTGTAGATAGCAGGTATATGCCCACCTTACATCCCCCCCTCCTTGGATAATTTTTGCCTCACCCTATAAAGCATGAGCTCCAGTTTATCATTAACAATCTCCACTCAAGTCCCACAGCAAAAGCTTTATGCCAAACATTTTATGACAAGGCCTTTCATATATGGAAAGCTGTGATCAAGTTCAGTTTAAGTTGAATAGGCCTGAATCAGAACTGATAATTCTTGCTGAGCCCTCATCAACTGTTGTATTCCTGAAAGGATTGCCTATTAAGTAGCAGCAAAGCCTAGCAAACGAATTGGGGAAGCTGAATAAAAAGAATACTAAAAGCAGAGCCCTCTAAATTTCTACTTGCCCCACGGATAACAACCTACATTTTTCCACCATGGGAAAAGGTAGCAGACCTCCTCAGGTCCACGCTGTGTGCAATGTTCTGACCTGTTACTGTACTCCAATCACTCCCAATGACCAGCTCAAGTTAAATGTGTTTTAAATTTCATAAATGGTGGCTTGTAAGAAAGGCTGCTGACCCCTTATTGAGCACATAGAGATAGTCTCCCAGACCAGTAGCAAATAATCTATCACTTCAACTTTGCAACTGCCTGTTTTGTCAGCTTATATGGTCAGTACTTACCATTCAAACCCTTTGGCATACAGCATTTCAACTTCAGATTTCTTGGATCAATTGGAGGCAAAGAACTGTGTTGGTAAACCCAGTGAGCAGAGCTTTCCTCAATCTTTAAGTAAATTGATTCCTGAAGTAAGCATGTGGTACTTTCAGAAATTTGATGATCTCTCTCCGTAGAAGAGACTCTTAATAGTCAAGCTGATAATCCTAGTCATGTTATGGATGGAGAAGGTGTAGCACCAATAGTAGCATATGCTGAAAACATTTCCTTCGCCTGTAACCACTTCCGCCAAGTAATTTACCATTCTGAGCTCAGCCCCCAGAACTTGAGTCAACCTCCCCACAAAAATACCACCTGCAAGACCCAACTTGCAGGGCACATCCTTAAACTTAGATCTCATTCCATACCTGCCCCTCCCCTCTGAAACTACCAGCTGGCACCAGGTTAAAAAACCAAAAGCAAAAACAAATACCCAACACCTCAGATCAACAGTGTGAATCCAAAAAGGACATGGGGAAAACCTAGGGCATTCTAGATTCACTAATATTCATTCCGAGCTTTCATACAGCAATCACTTCAGTTCTGTAGCCTTCTAGAAAACAGCTCACAAAGAACTTCAAGTGCTGAAGAAATTACTCTCTTGCTTCAGCACTATTTCTCAAATATCCGGTTTAGAGCATGCCTTTTGAAACACCGGTCTGCTCTCCTAACTAGCGGTGCTTTTCATCAACTTGTATTGCTTCGTAATGAAAGTACAGTATTTCTTGAACTCGCTGGGAGATTTGCCAACTACCTTTTTCCCCTTCCATGTAATGATCAATTGGGAGGCCCTCATTGGTAAGGTGCAATCTCCTTTCTGAAAGTTCCAGTGACAGGTCAGACGTACATGTGTTTTTTCAAAGCGCTGGATAAGTGGTCCTCTTAGAGATAGATTTTGTGAACTCTGTATGGTAGCTCTATATCCCTTTTTCTTCAAAGAAGTACACCGCACATAAGGTTGTCAAGCAGTAACCCCCCTTGGGCCCTCCAGCTGCTACTTTACCCATGTGATCCAGTTTGATGGATAGCACTTCAGGGGTACTGCATGTGAAATTGAGAAGGTAGGACTGCAGACCATCCCCTTCAGCTGCAGAGGCAAACCTGAAACATGATGTTATTACAGAAAGACCAATTTTCCAGGTCCACTTATTTTTCCTAAAGTTCAATATTTTGTTACTTCGATAAATCTTTTTGGTCCACATCGGGTCTTATCAGCCAATGTACATTTCAGGTAATTTAACCTCCCACCCACACAGCCAATTTCTCCACATAGCCTTTGATATACATATTGGTTTTAAGTCAAGACAGTGAAACCTACTTTCCATTCAAGTAATCTTTTATGTAAAAGTTAGCAACTATATCTCTGGATGGGATGACTTTGGTTTCTCTGGTACATCCATTGGCAGCCTCATGAGTCCACCTCACTTGTATCGAGATTCAACATGCCGAGGGCAGATGGCTCCCTCCTACCTCTGCTCACACTCATTTTGTAACATGTGACTTTGTAGGGTACTTATGTGTGCTCTGCACCCAGAGCTTAAATGAGTGGTGCTCCTACCCAGTGACAAGCTGTGTCCCATCAAGGTTAATTCTCTGCTCATTATGGTTTCCCCTACTTGAATCACTTTATGCATTGTGGCCAAGGGAACTGAGACTAGGGAAGTAATGTTCACCCTTGACCTCTGTTTAAATGAATGCAGGGAATAGGAACTCCAGTGCTGTTCTATCATGGGGTCAGCGGTACTGCCTTTAGAGTCAGTTGCGCACCAGCAAAGAATAAAACCTACCACCGGGACATCTGGAACATGTCATTTGGGCAGTCCAATTAAGAAAGAAAGAGACCCTTTCATACAAGGCCTGTCTCACCTGAATATTTCAGGCTGCACTCAAGCGCAAGTGATCCAAAGATGGCTCTATGCAGGACAGATCTGGCCCCAGTGTCCACAGCTAGCCCTAGCTAAACGGTCCATAGATCTTTGCTCGGAAACCCCTCCAAATTCTGCAATTTCCTATCCTGCTCACATTGCTGAAAGTAAACCTTTTGACCTTGCTGTGTCCTTCACTCCAAGAGGGGTGTTTGAGTCAACTGAATTGGAAAGCAAGTCTCCAAGCTGGTTTCAGTGACTGTTTGCCTAACTGAGAGCCTCTCCCCCTGCAAATAGGGCATGTCCCGGCCAATGGTGGTAATGTCCCAGGAGGACCTGAACAGGATAGAGGCATGCTGTCATGTGGGGTGCATACATATCAGCCAAGCGCAGGCTATTGCCCCCCCCCAAAATCTTCCTCCCACAGAGGGTCAGGGCCTCCATGATCCCCACACACCTCTTCTAAGGAGCCACTCAGATTTACTACTATCAAACTGCAGCCTAGATTTCTGCTATTGCCACCTATTGTTGTCCCAACCTTGCGCTCCCAACCTAGGATTTGCGCTGCACTGGTTTCCTGTTGGTCATTACGCATGTTACCACATGATGTTCTCTCTCAGTGTGCTTCATCCAGCTGGAGGAGTCCGGCATGGGGTGTGGAAGGGATGCTGGTGGTCGTTAATATGCTGGGACAAGGAGGAGTAGAACTCACATCCTACACCATGCTGCGTCAGGCCATAACCTCCTGGCCAATTTTACTTTATCTTTGTACGTTATGTCATGAACTGTTGCACTTTTAAAGCAACAGAAGTAATGCGTTTCATAAGAACCCTGAATAACTATGAGAAGTGGTCCAGTAAATAATAAACTGAATCTTAGCACCCATACCACACACACTAGAGGAACTTTAATAAAAATAAAAGATAAGATATATATACTAAAATAAATACATAGTTGATGTGGAAAAGGAATACCTCTTTTTCCATACTACAGATATGAAGATATATGATGGCCTCTACACAATGAAGAAAAGTAACAAAAGCATCCATGAATCCAATTACAAGAAAGAGGACACAAAGCACCCACTACAGCACCAGCAACTCGCCTTATTATTGTGAATATAACATTCACTAAAATGGTCCTGGGACTTTTAAACTGACAGGTTATTAAGGCAAGCCTTTCATCAGATTGCCAGTTCACATTTGGGGGTGAATTTGGGACACAATTTGATATTCAGCATGACACAAAGTATTGCCAAGATTAGAGACAGCATTGTCAAATATGTTTAAATTCTCTGAAACAGGTTTTTGATTTTGCAAGCCAAACAACTATGTTGTGTTATTTCGAATTTATATGGCGCACAGCTACCCAAGGGTTTCCCGGCGCCGCCTGAGGGGACCAAGAGAGAGAAAGAAGGAAAAACATATTAATTGAATAGCCAAGTTTTCAGTGACTTACGGAAGTGGACGAAAGTGGTCTCTTTCCTTAATAGCAAAGGGAGGGAGTTCCACAGGGTGGGGCCCAGGCAAGAAAAGGATCTGCACCCATGCGTGACAATCTGTGCCTAGGAACCGTGAATTTCACTTGAGTGGATGAGCGGAGAGAACTCGACGGGGCATATTGGTGGACAATAGTATTTAAGTATTCCGGGGCCTTGCCAGTTTTAATCTTGAACATATAGGTTAGAGTTTTAAATTTGATGCGATTTTCAACCTTAAGCCAGTGAAGTTCACGTAAAGAGCTTGAAATAGAGTCAGTTTTCGGAATGTGGCAAAGTAGGCGGGCTGCAGCATTTTGTACAACCTGCAGCTTATGTATCACATCCTTATTGGCTCCCAAAAAGAGGAAGTTGCCATAGTCCAAGCGTGAGATGACAAAAGCCTGGACTACAGTTCTTTGAGTAGAAACTGGCATCATCCACAGAATTTTCCTGAGCCATCTAAGGATGCAAAAGCAGGTTGCGGCCACCTTTACCGCCTGGTGTTTCATAGAAAGCTGATCATCTATAATGAAACCTAGATTACGTGCTTGGTGGGTGGGCTGAGGAAGGGCACCCTGTTCAGGTGGCCAGTGTTGGGGACCCCAAAGCTCTTTATTATTCCCCAGTATCAACACCTCGGTCTTCTCCCCATTAAGTTTTAGTGAGTTGGCTTGCATCCACCATGCAATTTTACGTAACCCTGTTTGAAGGGATGATGGTTTGGACGCTCCTTTAACAGAAAGGGAGAACATTATTTGGGTGTCGTCAGCGTAAGAAAAGATCGACAACCCTGCCTCAGCGGCAATGTCCGCCAGAGGTTTCACATAAATATTAAATAATAAAGGGCTGAGGATAGAGCCCTGTGGTACCCCGTAGGGGGATGCGTGGGTTTTGGAAGTTGCGGCTGAGGAAAAGACCTGATACGTACGATCCACCCAAAAATCCGCCAGCCATTTCAAGGCAGGCCCAACCAAGCCAATGGATCGTAAGGCTTGCAGTAGCACAGTGTGGGATACCGTGTCAAAAGCGGCACTCAAATCTAATAGTATGAGTGCCACAGTGTCACCTGCATCTAAACGACTGCGCAACATCTCAGTGACTCCCAGAAGCGTGGTTCTGTTGAAAAGCCTTTCCGAAAGCCTGATTGAGAGGGGTGTAAGAATCCTTGGGACTCAACGCACTGAGTTAATTGCAAGTTCACATGTTTTTCTAAAATTTTAGAAAAAATTGGAAGCAAGGAAATGGGGCGAAAGTTAGACAGCTGTGTCGGATCAGCATTTGCTTTCTTTAAAAGCGGAAGAATCATAGCATGTTTCCACTCAGGTGGAATCACGGCTTCCTGCAGGATGCATTCAGTGATCCATGATCAACCTCGTGGCAGGTAGCTCAATTTTCTGTAACACAGCGACAGGAAGCGGGTCTAGAGGAGAACCAGATTTTAGGCTCCCTAAAATCTGACTAAAAGAAATTATATCTAGCGGAAGCCAGTGCTCTAATTTACTCAAGCAAGTCTCCTCTTGAACCTCCAACTGAAAATCAGTATTGGATAGAGGGGGAGCAATTGAAATTAGCTGTGTGGTAGTAGCATTTGTAGTATTTAAAGCGGAGTAAATTTTCTTTACTTTATTTTAAAAAAACAATGCAAGGTCCTCATATTGCGATTCCGGGAGAATCGGAGGGGGAGCTTGGTTTGCTGCACCGGAAAGTTCCTTCACCAATTTACATAGAGTTTTGGGACAATTTTGAGCATTAGTAATGGTGGAGCTCACGTAATCAGCCCGGGCAATATTGCAAAGAGAATGACATTCTCTAATTGCTTGTTTGTAAGCAATTTTTGACTCAGACGCATAGTCCTTTCTCCAGCGCCTTTCCAGCGCTTTACATTTGCTTTTTTCTATTTTTAGACTTTGTGAAAACCAAGGGGCAGGAGGGCGGTGATTTTTCACCTTCTGAGTGAAAGGGGGGAGGCAAGTATCAACAGAATTCGAAATCCAGTTATTAATCGTCTTCAGGTCTGTCATAGAGACTAGGTTAATGGTAGGGGCATTGTTAATTAAAAAATTATTGAAAAGTTTCATATCTAATTTCCCCCAGTTTCTTGAGTTGAGCTTATTGCCTAAAACGGGAACAGATGAATTATTCAGGTCTAACGTGACCCTAAAGCCAACCAAAAAGTGATCTGACCAAAGGACAAGGAGAGCAGCATACGTTAAAAAGGGTCGAAAAAATAGGATCCAATAAATTACCTGCCACATGGGTGGGGCCATTATTTTGAAGCAAAATATTCATGGCTGCCAAATCGGTAATTAAGGTGGCGCTGACAGAGCAAGTAGGATCACCGAAGGGAAGATTCAAGTCCCCCACAATCGTAAAATTAGCTGCTCCGAGCAGATGGGGAGCAACCATGTCAGGAAAAGAAGCAGTCCAAGGGCCAGCTGGTCCAGGGGGACGGTAGAGTAACATTCCTGAAAGGGTGAACTGGGGGGTCAGGGCTAGTTGGAAAAGCATAGCCTCGCAACCCTTGCAGGTTAATTTAACAAATTTACATGTGTACCGATTGTTAAAAATTATTGCAAGACCACCACCCATTCTGTCTTCACGGTCTCTTCTTACAATGGAGTAACCAGCTGGCAACGCAGCCGCTACATCAGGGCCAGAGCTCCCGTGAAGCCAAGTCTCAGTTAAGAAGATGGCGTCCGGGCACGCATTGGTCAAAAGATCAAATATGTCAGCTCTGTGTTTAGGAAGCGAGCGACAGTTTATGTTAAAAAACGTAAAATCTGAGTTAGTAGTATTGGGGCTTCTAAGATCCTGTGCTCTATTGTAGTGCTATGCACATTCGGCATTAACTCAGTGTTGCTACGAGCTATAGCGCAGATGTATGTGGATGCTAAAGTCTGTGCAAAATGGCAAGACAGGGCAAATTTATCAGAGAACCTGAAAGTGTTCAAGGGCTATCCCTGTCCTCACTAATTTACAAATGAGTGAGCTATACGTCCTGGGGATTACACCGATACATTAAATATCATAGAAGCACCTGCTCTATGGCACAGAATATAACGTAGCACTTGACTGAAAAGTGATGGGTTTGGAAAGAGAAACCTCCCTTATCTATCTGGAGTAAAATAATTTAAGACCAAAACAAAAATATGACACTAGTGTTTAGCCGGAGTAAAATCAAACAATGAAAAATAAAAGCTAAAAAGAATAAGCACCGCACAAAAAAAATTGTAATCTACAAATTCTTAATTATGCAAGTTCAGCTTGGCATCTCAAATTAATATGCTGCTTACTAGAGGTAAAAGTTCAATTAAGCAAAATGTTCTTATTTAATTACAAAGTTTCAGGGTAGGGGATTCAGTTTGTGTGCTGTGATGGTGATGGTTCCCAATTATATGGTCAGAGCAAAAATATATTCCTGAGTGAAATTTGGCAAGGGAGAGAGACAATGATATGCAAGAGTTGATAAATGTGATTGGTCATTTGATTTTTCAATCATCTAAAATAAAATGGGGAATTTAGACAACCAAGAATCTCAGCGCCAAACACAAGCAATACTGAATTTAAACATGTAATTATCTCAAGTACATTAATGGCAATCCGAAAATGAAGTAGGTTTTCACCCCCACACTCCTAGTCTCTTGTCCTTTCCTTTTAAAGTAAAAACCCAGGTGGCGACGGCAGTTGAAGATTGGTACTCTTGCCTTGCAGCAGACCTCAGGGTGTGAAGGGGTTCTTCGGCCTTCAATAATTGTGCCATGCAATGGTGGACTCGTAATACTTCTGTGTACTTACACATGCTGTCCAAGATTGTAAAACACAGGTGTCGTATGGTTATAGTTGCATGAATAAAACTTTCATAAATAAATTGTTAAAATTGTTAAAGTAAAAACTCAATGCAACAGCAGTCTGCAGGGTCTCTTGGCCTGTGAAATAATGGAAATGGGCAGGCATGGCCAGAATTGAGGTTGCAAGTACCATAGGAGCCCTCAGTTTAGAAGTGACTTCAATAAAGGTGGTGACTGAGGTCACACAACTGCTTCCCATACTTTGCAAAGGTAGGCTTGTGTCGAATTTGCCCTCAAAGGGAACTAGCTTCAGTTCCTGTGATCAACTCCAATGTTGCAAGTGGTAGTAGCCCTTTCACATCAACAAGAGATAGTTTCTCACCAACTACAGACTAATTCCAGCTCAGAAAACACAAAAACTCAATGGATGCTGGTTCATCAGAAACAAGAAGCAAGCACAGTGGAGGACAGCTGCTGTCATATAACTGTTGTGTGTATGAAGCAATGTTTGCAGTGCCAAAAGCTAACCAGTTTAGGGGACTGGGATTTGATTGGGGGATCAAACAGGCTGCAAACTCAACAGGACCGGCACTGTGGTAGCAACCAGGGAGACAATACACAGGCTCAAGAAATGAACCACTGGAAATAACCAGACCTAAACAGCTGCTGGGAAAATGTCCGACCAAGAAATCCCCATCAGAAGGAAGAGACATGAAAGAAAGTGATAGCAGGGAAACCGTCAGATGCTTCGACACTTTATTAAGAAAGTCTGGCACATTTTCTACTGAAGGGCACTACTGCAATAGACTAATATACGTTGCAGATCGATGCTCAGGAAGTTTGAAAGGGTTTTATTATTTCCAAAATAAAATATAAAAGCTTGAGACATCTAATTTGCATACGTTTTCTTCAGTTGAGGAAGCACATGCCCTAGGCTAAAAGAGTCCAATGAAGCTGAGAAAATCTACAAAAAGATTTCTCCAAATAGTTCAGAAATAGAGCAGCTCCTAAGGACCATCGATCACGCACAGAATGCTAACTCAAGAAATGAGCATTGCCTTCTGTGACAGCATCATTTATTTTTAGAGAGACCTAGGTTTTGAAGATAGATTTGCTTTTGTTTTTACTAATTTTCCATTTAGGTAGAGCTACAGTCTGCTGAGGAAACAAGCTTCCACATTCATTTTTCCCTGAAGAAGAGACACTAAACGAAGAATGCTGCTATCCAAGTCTCAGTATCATACATAAACCACTAGGCCTCAATGCGAGTGAGACTCTGGTGCTCCCTCTGCTTCTTCCAATGAAATATTGATGTGGTGATGATTCTATCAATATCCTCCACACACATACTTAGAGAAGTTTATGGTCAGAGTATCTGATTACGTGACTGGGAGCTCTTCCCTACAGAATGTTGAAATGTACAATACATCAATGAAGATACTGTGGTCCAAGTCCTGGTGAGATGATGGTGCAAGAATCACATCCAAAGATGGGCCAATGAAACTTTTTTTAATGCAAGTAGCCTTTGATGCAGCAGCCTTTGGACTCACCACACCAAAGTCACAGTACAGCTTGAATAATATTCTATCACCTGCTTTAATGATAGCACCCCGTCTAGAAAAGGAAATGCAAGACCTGCAGAGAGGTCCTTCACTGCTCCTATAAACTCTCTAGTTCGTGTAAAACTATAGATTATAAAGGATATCAAAACCAATTCAAAGACTCTCCAAACAGGATGAGGCTCTGCTTTTACCGGCCAGTCATAAAAACATGCGTATACATAAACCCACTGAACACAACGGCTGGCTGCCACTACCAATAGAAACTTAGAAAACTGTGGGAGTAGAGTGCAAGTGGAGAATTAGGCATATGCATTGATAATGTCAATCTCAGATTGCAAACCTGCGAAACTAACAATGCTTTTGTTTGACAGAAATGTGGAAGAATGGATCCTGAGTATCTATATTGGTCATACAGTTCCAACCTAAATACCTTTAAAATATGTGCTGAAGGGGTGTGGTCTAGCAACACGGCCGAACGGACGTGATCCGTGCCGGCTCCATCACCAGTTTGCTGTCGAGGGCGATCAGTGAGCCCCAATGTAGCAGATAAATACCGGAATGGGTCCATGAAGGTCCGATGAGTCGAGGGAGCCCAGCAGAAACTACCGGAATACGAGCAGACAGAAGGAAAACGCCGGACAGATCGAGGAGGGGGCACGAATCAAGATGGTGCCGTCCCACCACGACTGCCAATGCTGAAATTCGGAAGGAAAGACGGGAGAAAAGGCATCGGAGAAGGAGTCTCTAGCATCCGTTCTTAGTCGGAAGACGAGAAAACGGCACGCACACACGGAGGAGCTCGTGAAAGCAAGGACAGGTCCAGAGTGCCCCGGAGAAGACAAAAGCTGATAACAGCGAGGACCCGGAGTGCAGCAGAGGGGGTGAGTTGGATTGAGGGGCCCCACAAGGTTACAACATCTTTTGACCCCCACAATCAGCGAGAGGGGGCACCGGGAAGCAAAAGTTGCTCCGAAGGCGGAGAGGTTACCCCTTCCGTCCCGCCTGACTTGAATATGGCGGACGACATACCCCACCGGGAAGACAGTACAGGGGGCACCCTGGGAGGAGCCTGAGGGTACGGCAGTCATCGGCGGGGCTCTCAGAGAGTACATAGGGGTCAGTGAGTGCTGTTTAGACGCACAGAGGAACCGGGGCAACAAATCCATGCCTGACCCCAAGATGGCCACCACTGAGGACAATCACCACGAGGAGCCGCTCCTTCCACTTCGTTGAGAAGGCCCTAGGCACACACCTGCCTGACCCCAAGATGGCCACCACTGAGGACAATCACCACGAGGAGCCGCTCCTTCCACTTCGTTGAGAAGGCCCTAGGCACACACCGGGGAAGAATATATAGAAGCGCAACAAAGCATTGAAGCGGGGTCTGGGCTCACTCAGTGAGCAGAGGGGCCAAGGATTCCCTCGTGTATGGTGGAGACCGTATCTATGTCACCAAAAAAGTCTATAACCAAGGTATCAAGCTACTTTACGCCCGCAGAGAAGAAACAAGCGCCTGAGCAAGGGAGTGCCGAATCCAGCATGGTGCTGACCAAGGAAGACCTGCTGGTGTCCTTGAAAGACTTTAAGATGGAGCTGCGCACAGAATTAAAAGGCGATCTCCAGGCCTCTATGGAATAGCTGAAAGCAGACCTGTAAGAGAGAACGACATCACTGCAACAAGATGTGGACCCTATAGGGACGCAATTGATAGAGACGGAGGCCCAAACACAAGATCTTGACAAAAGAGACGGACACGCGCGATAAGGTATAGCTCCTACAAACACAGCTCCAGTTGGCCCTATTAAACGAAGACCTGGAAAACAGGTCCAGGAGAGACAATATAGGCATCAGAGACCTGGAGGAGGGAGCGGAGGGGCCCAATCTGGAGGCCATTATAGAGGGCTATTTGCAGAGATCCTCGGGCCAAAGCAAATGAAGATCAAAATAGAAAGAGCACACAGAGTTGGACCAGCAGCTCCTGGAGAAAGACGACGCACTCCAGTCCAGAAAGAAAGAATCAATCTCCTTCCAAAGTTTTCAATGTCCTCTTTTCCAAGACCTGGCGCAGGCGACCCTACAACGACAACAAACCTTCAGGACACTCACAGAAAAGCTGCGAGCTGATCATGTGAGATATCGATGGACATACCCATTTGGGCTGGCCTTCGAATTCCAGAATAAACAATGCCATGTCACAGAGCTCAGGGAAGGGCTAGAGATTTTGGGCCTGCCGGTACCTGCGGAGGAAGCCTCCAACACAGGCGAGAACGGGGAACTCTCCACGACCGAAAGCAAAACATTGGAGATCGGTCTCTAAGGGACGCCAAACCAAGACCTGATCCAAGAAGAAGGAAAGAGGCCAGACTAGCCATAGGCGTGACTAAGGGAAAGGATCCTGGGGTCAGGGCGGGCAGTTGTGCGAGTCATGCCAACCTAGATACGACTCAGGAATGCGATCTGGGACAGGGGTAGTTTAACTACATACTTCTACGAAGACTCACATGATAATTTAGAACAATCTGAACACTAACTGTGATAATGCTACGTTGCAAGAGCTATAATGACAGCGGGGCGACGGGCTAGGGTCTAGACCCCAGCTAAATGCCCGCAACCTGGAGTGATGTTACAGCGGGGAACCAGGTGGTCCCGCTACCCAGGTTTATTTTTTCTATTTTGTTGTGTTATTGTTTCAAATGGGGTGTTACTTTTAGGGGGGGGTGGAGAAGCAGGGATAGAGAGATGCATGAGGCGCTTCATTGCTGAAGTGAAGGGCGTGAGAGTGGAGGGGGAATGAAGTGAGCTAAGACCAGTCCAGGAGAACAGGAGGCAGGGGTACTTCAGGGGATACAAATAGCGGGAGGGAGGAGTAGATCAGTGAGATGATAGCAATTGCTTCCTGGAATGTGAAGGGCCTGAACTCTCCGCTTAAACGCCAAAAGACTTGGAAATACCCGTTAGATCACCAATTTGATGCTGTGGCTCTCCAGGAGACACATCTTAAGAGACCAGAAGAACTGAGGCCAAGGCACAAAAACTACTCACTGCTGTACAGATCATCCGCCAAAACAAAACATAACGGAGTGGCATTAATGTTCCATAACAGCATTAAATTCCAACCAGAAGGGATAAAGACAGACAGGGAGGGCCGGGTGGTTATGGTAAAGGGGAAGCTCAGGGGGAGGATTGTCACCTCTGTCTTGGCATATGTCCCCAATACGGGCATAGCAGCCTTTGTGAGTTCTGTAGTGGATATGGTGGGGGGCTTTGCCGAAGGCCAGATAATTCTGATGGGGGATTTTAACCTTACCTGGCACCCAACAGACGATAGTACCCACCCTCATAGGT